>CM044441.1:116540686-116616321 GCA_024363595.1 Xenopus borealis | reverse complement strand
ATATATATATATATATATATATATATTATGATTTATTGTACAGTTAACTATGCACTGTCATTTGTGTTTTCCTAGTTTTATACCTTATCCTTTGTTAATTAATATAACTGAAGCTCAATATCCTATGTCAGTGGATTAATGGTGGAAGGAGTTCAGCAGCATGTCAAGCTAACATGTAGTGAGGACAGAACATGTAGGGGCAAATTCACTAAAGCGCAAAGCGTCTAACGCTAGTGCTAATTCGCCAGCATGACGTCAAACCGCAATTTTGCAAATTCACTAACATGGACTCTGGCAAATTTTCGCTAGCAAAGTAGATAGACTAGCACAACTTTGCAACCCAACGCCAGGCGAAGTTGCGCACTGATGAAGGATGGTAATTAGGCAAATTCACTAAGATGACCATTTTACTGAATGTTACCACTTACGCTAGACGTTACTTCACCAGGTCAGATCTGGCGAAGTTCAATACAATAGATAGGAGTTTGAAAAAAAAATTGAAATGTTTTCTAAGTCCCAAAAAATCACTGGTGTGTTTTACCTTTTGTAGGCTGATAGTCTGAAAAAGAGCAAAATTTTTTGGGGGGTTACCCTCCTTCCCCCCTTCATTTCCTAACATATGGCAACTCAACTATACAGGGGGCACATGTCTAGGGCAATAGGACAACTTTATTTTATTTATTAAAGGTTTCCTGGGCTTGTGTAGTGGCATGTAGTGGCTGGAACATATATATATTACAGTTTGAAATTCGCTCTGTATGCAAATTAGGCATCGCTAGCGTAAATTCGCTTTGCCTGGCGAAGTAACGGTAGCGCCCTGAACGAAAATTTGCATCTTAGTGAATTTGCGTAGTGCTGGTGAAAATTTGCCTGGCGAAGTGCGGTGAATGTTAGCGAAGGCAACCCTAGCGCATTTTCACAGCTTGAATTTGCCCAGTAGTCAGAACACATATATTCCAAAAAATAAGAGTATCCTATAGGGTTATATGAGTTAATACAGTACTTCGAACATAAGATAAATTCATAAAGGATATTATAAGCTCCCAAGTAAAATAACAGCATACCCCAGGAGGGAGGTTAGAGAAAATGCTCTGCAGATTGTAGCATTGTATTGATTTTGTAGTCTATACATGGCCCACACTAAAACAGTGCTGCTAATTTATTAGTAGAACCAGATAGCCTTACAGCAGAGAATACTCCAAATACAAATGAGAAAAGTGAGAGAAGGTTTGCATATGTAACTTTTTTCCCCAAATCTTTGACCTGACAGTGTCTTGTTAATTGGCAGGAGAAGCTTTTATGGGGGTCTCCAACTTCATTTGAAATATAAAATGTACCTTGTGATAGGTGTTTTTAATAGAAATATGCAGTTTGTGAAGCAAGCAATTACGAGATTATTTTAGGTGTCACTCATATCTAAGGGGATGTTGAAATCAGGGAAGATGTCATGGAAGGAAGTAATCAGCAGAGAACCCCTGTTGTGACACGGGTTCAACAGCCACATCACATTAGTTAAAGCAAAAGAAGTGCCTCTGGGATGTATCCTGGGGACAGTCCTATTAAATTGCTGTATTAGTGGTATAACAAGGGGTTAGAAGAGAATGTTTGTGTTTCAGCTGCTGACATGATGATTTACAATAGAGTGACCAACCCAAATCCAAATGTGCGGAATGTAGTTAAGAGCACTAAAGAAAGGAACCTGGATATTGTTTAAACAGATGACATAAACAAGAAGAAGTGATGTAGTCAGGCAATAGAGATGTCAGCAGACTATCTGTGTTGTACAAGAAATTGTTGTTGAAAAAGTAAAAGGGTTGTATTTCCACATTACAGTTCTTAAGGTGAACCACATCTACCTCAAATTATTATTAAACCAAACTTGACCACTCTCCCATCCAAGATTTTATCTTATTCATCAATCAAATAACTCGAAAAAAGTCGGGTCTGGAAAAAACTCGATATAATTGAGCAAAAAACCCAAATCATACAATTTTTTTCAGGTTATTGCCAGAAAATCTAAAATTTTGGGGATTTTTGGGTGAAATGCAGTGCAGATTACAATATCTTCAAATGGTGAAAGGGACATCTCTCAATGACTTATACTTGACAGGTTAAAGATTAAAAATGTTAGGATTTGGACTTTTTGCAGCTTCAGAATAAAAATTTGAGTTTTTGCCAAAAAAGCCTCGACCAGAAAAAAGTGAGGGTAAGAAAATAATCCCTTAAGTGTGTGTCTTTAGGAAGTTACATTCAGGATAGGGTGTACTGCTTACATAAAAAGATTATGGGTCTCGTTTACCACTGTCTCTGTGACAAATGCAGTAGAATTAAGGGGTGCAAATCATTCCACTTAGTGCATATTCACTTTGGACTTACGGCAGGGGCAGTGCTGCACTCTGAATCTAACAGCTGATGAAGCATCTGGACCGAGGTGCACAAAGTCCTGTCCTTAATGTCTGGGTATAGATACGGAATTATCAGCACCAGGCTTGGGTGCAGGCAGAGCAGCCTGGTCCCAGCAGTAATAGTTCCATTCCTCTTGCCCCAAATGAATGCAGCACTGCCAAACACAGGCATAGCTCATCTAAATGACTTCAGACACATTTGTGATTATTTTAGTCTTACTCTTAGTGCATCCAGGCCTTATTACTGTACATTGTTAGCTTTACATGCAGGGATCTCCTTCCCTAAATGTGCAGTGTTATACCCAGGCCCTTTTTTCCACACGCAATGCCTGGAACTTTTCCCATTGCCCAGCTACACAAAGCACATTATATGTTTTATTCCGAAGCTGGTAGGGCTGTCCTCTTTATCTGCAGACATGCACAGTCCTATCTACCTATCTACCCAGAAAAATGCTCTAATAGTTTTTTCCTCTGCAGGCTCAATCTTTTACCATGCTACCACCATCCACTTTTATTTGGGGGGGGGGGGTTATTTCTAAATATAGTAAAAAAAAAATTAAAGGGATACTGTCATGAGAAAACATGAAGGCAGATTTTTTTATATTCAGTTTTAAAATCTGACATGAGGCTAGACATATTGTCGCCCATCACTAGAAACAACAGCCTGCCAGAAAGAAGTTCCATCCTAAAGTGCAGGCACAAGTCACCTGACTGTGGGGCAGCTGGTAAACTGACAAAATGTCTAGCCCCATGTCAGATTTCAAATTGAATATTAAAAAATGTGTTTGCTCTTTTGAGAAATGGTTTTCCGTGCAGAAGTCTGCTGGAGTAGCACTATTAACTGTGTTTTGAAAAAAATTGTGCTGCCCAGATCCATTTTTTTGTTTTTGCAGTGGAGGTGGATTGAGTTGTACTATGGTATTCATCTATACACAAAAAAACCAACTTCCATTAAATTAGCTGATAGTTCTCCAGTTTCTTCTAGACCTGTGCTATTGGACACTTTACTCAATAACATAGTTCAGGATATCTAAAGTTTGATAAATTATCAATTCTTGTGTATCCAATCATTTTTGGGTTGCCTTATCATCATTGCCATAATCCTTCTATTAATTGGACTTTTGGAAGAGTCTTGCTTTGCTCTGAGTTAAGACATTTTTACAAAGTTCACATGAACTTTTTGCAAAGATTTCACTTGATAAACCGAAAAATAACATATTCTCATTGATTTGAATCTAGAATATTAAAAAAGTAATAGGACTAATGAATGCCCCTTTTGATTTGCTTTCTGGGGCTATTATCGCCTTTGACAAGATGTATCTACTTTCAGATCCTGAATTGAAAGTCTTAAAAAAACTACATTTACAAGAATTTAAAGAAGGTTTTCATTTGTCCTGAGACTTTTGTCTTTTTACTCAAGTTAACGAAGAAACTATGACCTATCTGTCTCCACTGCATACAGATCACAGTATTTATAGGATGCTGTATTATATTCCTCTTTCATGTGTTCCTTAGGCTTCTCTTACTGCTGAAGTTTTTATAAAAGAAGTTTTTATGCTTAATGGAATTCCTAAAGAAATAATATTTTGCTGTCAGCTGTCCTTTTCTACAGCCTTTTACTGCAGATCAACAGGCAAACTAATCAAACACCTGTACAATATTAAATGGTTATTTACATACTTTCAAGATAACTACTTCCTGTTACTTTACATATCAAAAATTACATTTATTCTAACAACTCTTTCTGACCTCAAGTAGGCTGTCTTCTATCTTTTCTAGTTATGGATTTAATCTTACTTCTGTTCTTTGGCTCATGCCAAAAGCAGGCACTCTTGCAGTCCAAGAGACTTTCTTTTATGAAAAATAATGTTTGTTTATTAGTTTGAGATACAATGTTCATTTACTTCTCGCCAGCTCAGTTTTAAAATATTTGCAGACAAGCCAAACAAAGTATATTCATTATATTTAAAATATGCAATGACTTAATAAGCATTTCTATTTTCAGATTTCATGTAACTAGGTAGGAGCTTTCATTCATATCTTGCTCTCTCGTTTCCTAATTTGTCTTTTCTTTGTTCTAATCGTTCCTTCTTGTCTTTCTGTTTCTCCTTCACTATATCTTTCTTGAACCTACTGACAAGATATTAGATATTGTTACTTTGAGGTAAAGATGTTGGTTTTAAAGTTGAAAATTTATACGTCATTTTATACTTTCCTGTCCATCTAAGGAATTTGGACAACAATTTACCATTTCCTATCGGAAGCAATATAATTCAGTGGTTTAAGTCTAAACCATTTTACATTCAATGGTTTTCTATGGTTATATCCAATATTTGAAGCAATGTAGGGGCTACCCACCAGAAGAGAACTCTTGGAGACCAGCTTTGATGTTCATACAAATCAGCTGGTAAAAGCAATCTATGGTTCAAATCCTAAAAGAAAAAGACGCATGGTGTGCCCAGAGAGCATACGAGGGTGAAGGCAATTTCAGGAGCACCGAGTTGTCACAGTTGCATTACCATGCCAAATTAATTGTGTTTGAGGTGTTAAAGGGCAACTAATGTCTAAAATACAATAATGTTACAAAATGTAAACATGAACTTATTGCACCAGATGCCTTATAAGACAAATGATTTATGCTTTTAAAGTTGTAACTTTGTTAGACATCTCCGCAATACCAAGACTATGCACATGCTCAATGTGTTCTGGGCTTCAGTTGGTAGGTTAAGCTTAGGGATCATCATAAATGATCAAAACAGCAAATAATATCTCCCATAGAAGCCAATACAGCAAGACTGATTAATGATCAGAATATACAGACTGCATTGGGTCTGTGGATACAAATCTCTACACAGTTGCCGCTGCTCTACTGGGAAACAAACAGCTGCTGGGAAATAAGGTGGGAGGCTCCCATTTGCAGTTTGAAAGCATGTTTCCCTGCAGAGCAGTTAGGGACCATCTGACAATTCCTATCCACAGAGGGGAAATTTCACTGCATACAGTCAGGCTTCTTATAAAAACAGCAGACATTTTTTTAACTGAAGTATATTGGAGATTTCTTTTTCATTAAAGAAAGTAAAAATGGGATTTTATGTTTTTGCCTTTGCATTCCCTTTATAGGGGTGATTCACCATTAAGTAAACTTTTAGTATGCAATAGAATAGCAAATTCTTAGAAACTTTTCAGTTGGTCTTAATTATTTATTTATATATATATATATATATATATATTTTTTTTTTTTTTAATTATTTACCTTCTAACGATTCCAGCTTTCAATTGGGGCCACTGACCCTATCTAAAAAAGACTCTGTAAGGCTACAAATGTATTGTTACTTTTTATTACTCATTACTTTCTGTTCAGTCCTCTCCTATTCATATTTGTCAGGATCAGCCAGGAATCAAACTCTGATTGGCACTGTCAGGGACTCAGAGAGCACTTACCATGTGAGCCACTGGATAATCTTGTGGTGGTTCTGATTTCTTCATTGTTGTTTTGCATATCTGCCTGTTCCCAGTGTGCCTCCTCCCTGTTCTCCTCCCACCTCATTTTCCTCATGTGTACCCTATTCCCAATCTTCTACCCTTTGCTCAGGGCTGAGTCATTGTCTGTGTTCCTTTATGATCTGAATTCCTTGTTCATGTGTGTTCCTGTGTGTTCCTGTATGATTTGAATTCCTTTTTCTAGTGTTCTAGTTCCAAAGTTCCTTGCCCTCCTGATTTTCTGGTAACAACCTTACCTTGACCTAGTTTTTAATTTTTTTGCCTGTTCTTGTGTTTATCTTCTGTTCCCATTAAACCTACAATTTCACTATGACATCTCCAATTGTTTATGGGTATCCCCCTGGGCTTCGACCATTCCCACATCCCAGTGTGTGGCTACCCCAGTTAGAGTGGCTTCCTGCTGTGAATGTTACAATATTCCAGTCTCATTCAAATGAATGCATGGTTTCTAGGGTAATTTGAACCCTAGCAACCAGGTGAAATTGAAAATTGAAATTGAAAACTGAAATAAAACACTAAGAGAGCTATTTACAAAAATCCAAATTCACCTAATTTTTTTATTAAACAAATATCAATCAAACTCCCATTCATGACTTTGCCTTATTTATCATTAAAGTAACTCAAATAAATCGGATCAGGGAAAAATTTGATAATATCGAGCAAAAACCCCAATGGTAGGTTTTCTTTTGTTTTTTGCCCAAAACCCCCCAATTTTTTTAGATTATCAGGCGAAGGCCAGCGAAAATCACGATCTCTTCAATTTAGGGTAGGAACATCTGCCATTTAATTTTTGCTCCAAAAAGCCCAACCACAAATGTTCAAATATTAGTAAATAATCCCCTTCAATGTGGGAGAGGGACATCTGCCATTGACTTACATGACCTTGACAGGCTTGAGATTTTTCGGTTCTGGCTTTTTGTAGCATTGGGATATAATAAATCTTGAAAAATTCAAGTTATTTGAGTATTTGCCCCAGAAAAATCAAACGTTTTAGTAAATAACCCCTCAATAACTCAAAAACCACAAGTAATAAGAAATTTAAACCAATTGCATATTTTATGAGAATATTACTTTCTACATAATACTAAATCCACTGATACTTCACTATTGAGCCAAAACATATACCCAATCACAGGTTCTGTTTCTGTTTAGGAGGCACAGTAGAGGGTAAACCTTACAGCTACAAAATGTTTTGTAAAACTATGTCATTAAACTATGTCAGACAAGTGATAGGACCAGCCAAATCAACCAGACTGGCAAGACATAAACATCAATAGAAAGAAATGAGAACAGATGCTATTACAGTTAATTAAAATCTCAGAGAGACAGCAGTGGCGAAACTACTGGGGCGAAGGGGGTGCAAACACACCAGTGTATGCACCCCATCAGGAAAGCCAGCGAATGAAAAAAAAATCTCTTTCAGAGGGGGTGGGGGGCTCAGATTCATGGGCTGCACCCGGACCCTGCACCCCAGTTACGTTACTGAGAGAGAAAAAAATCCAAATTAATATTTACCAGTAATTCATTTGTAATCATAGAAACAAAAATAAGACAAACTCAGACAGGGCCTTCTCCCTCCCTCAAAAATGGTCAGCTACCATAGAACAAGTGTTTTGTAACTAGGCCTATTTCACATAGTTACCTTCAAAAACACATGGAAATCATTGCACTCATGTAGAGGAACACATGGTATTGCAGTGCCTCTGTGGCACCTTTATACAATTGCTTTACCACCTACACAAAAAACTAGTGGCAACAATAAGTAACAACATGATTAGATAAGATATCACTGGAAGCAACAAATAAAGATAATGAGAGAGTCTAGTGACAGCATATGGTGGTAGCTGGAGATGAGCAACAGACTTTAAAAATTAGACATGCATGAGTAAATATGAGAAAAGTGCACAGCAGGAAGCAAGCACTGTTGGAAATCTATTCTGCAAGCATGTTGTCATATTTGTTCAGACATTTGAAGAGCAAATAAAGTGTAACTTATTTATTAAATAATTATAGTAGCTCAGCTGTATGAGCTGTAAAGAACTTAAATTGTACTATTATGATAAACACAATAACAGGGAATATCATAAAACCACCAAATTCTAGTTTCCTTTTCTTTTGCTTGCAGATGACAAGAGCAAAATAAAAAACAGATGGCAACTGTAATTTAAAGCTCAAGATGAATATTTATTTTGTCTGTATTAATATTACTGGCACAAAGTGCATTTGTTTTAAAGGAATGAAAACGTGTTTATTTGTCACGCATCGCACTTTGAAGCTGAGAAGAAATGGCACAAAAGGAAAAAAACTCAGGGCTAAAAGAAGCTACAAATGATTAACTCTAGAATAAAAAGGGTTTCCTATGTGCTCAGTATACAGATGTAGCCAACATGATTGCTTTTGTTGGAACACATTTTGAAGCTATAGCCAATACTATGGGAAAAAGTTGAGATTCCCCCAGGCATATCTACAGGAAATCCAAACCAATCCAACTAAACAGAGTATTAGTGGACACATGGAAACATAAGAGTAGCAATGACACAGAAACCTAGGGTGCTGGAAGCCCACCCACATTGTACTCCTCTTTTCTTTCTGGACATCCAGACTTGCCAATCGTTTTTTTTTCATTGTCAGTTCACATTCTTATAGAATTCTTCTTGACCTCCTCTTATTTTTATGAGCAGAACACTATATTTCTCAATTTAAAAAACACTGACCTTTTAGAGGCCTTTTTTTAATTATTATTTTAGTGTTTTTAGAGGTTGTTGAAACCACAGCTAAACTCACTTTTTCCAAAACTACAAATGTTATGACATTGTCACAATCGCCACCCGGAGCTCCTGGAAGGGTTCTTCCTCGCCGGTGTCGCTCCCACAATGGCGGCGCCCATGGCCGACACGAGGGTTGCCGTGCCGGCGCGATTATGTCACAGCGCCGCGACCGGCGTTCCGCAGCTGTGGCGCCAAATTCAAATTTAAAAAGACGCCAGAGACCCGGGTTCAATCCCCAAGTATAGCTTTAGCTAATTATTCCTGGATTTGTTCCTAAAATCCTCCTTTATTGATTTCTCGACTTTTGACCTCTGCCTGAACCTGACCTTGCTATTTGCCACCTGCCTATTCACGCTTTGCCTGGATATTGACTCTGAATTTTGCCTAATCCTTCTCTGTACCTTGCATTGGACTATAACCCTATTGCTTCCTCCTTGGTCCTGATAGGCCCCCACTGACAGACATTTATTAAAAGTTCCAAATAAAAAAAATTACGAATGGAAAAATAATTTGAATGATCTGAAAAGAAACACGAATACCTCTAAATATTGAGTTTTTTGGATAATGCCTAGCAAAAAATAAAAATCGCAAAACTTCAAAGTCTGAACTGGCAAAGTTTTGTATTAGTGGTTTTTATGGTTTTTACACTTATTAAATCTGGAATTTTTAGAGCTTTAAAAAATTGGAAAAAAATCTAATTTAGATTTTTAGTAAATGGGCCCCTAAGTTTTGGTAAGGAAGGGTCATACCAATGGTTGTTCTCTCTATATTGAATCTGTCATCAACCTTTTTTTCAAGAAGAAAATATTTTAAAATTAAAATTTGTTCCATTGTTTTTCTTATCTCCAGATCACCTCCATACATTTTTCTGTCCTTGTTCATAGCATACATTTTTCCTTGTACCTGGACGAATGTTCATTCATACATGGTTTCAATTAAACATTTCAGTAGCTGGTTGAAAGGTTTTCAAGCTTAATTCAAAATTTAATACATTAAAAATGATGGTTAGAATGTGACCACTAAATTTGAACACAATCATTTTTTTTTTACACAATCAAATTTTAAAATTAAATTTAAAAAAAAATAAACCTGGATTAAAATTTTTTTAGTTTTTTTCGAATTAGAAAGAAACTCAAAGGGTCTCATTTATATACACTGGGAAAATTGCACCTGGGCAGTAACCCATAGCAACCAATTGGTAAATAGATTTTGGTCAGCCAGCTGCAGTGAGAACAATGGAGGCAAACATCTGTTTTGCTCAATATTTATAAATGACCTCCACAAATAATGTTTTTGATAAATCTGCATCTTTAGGTATATTTCTTCCAACACTGCAATCTGACTTCAGTACAATATATCTAATTTGCATGGCTGTGCTTTCAGCATAGTTATTTATTCACTTTATAGATGCAGTTTTAAGGCATAATACATCCCTACTGACACCATATAAAACAAAGGCAAAATATAATTTTTTTCACAAAATAAGTTCAAGGCTGTAGTATAATGGTTTTAATATGGGACTCTGAGATTACTTTTAAAATAATCATATTTTGGAGTGAAAAATACATTATCTTTTAAACAAATAAAGGTTTTTGTTATAGGTTGGTCCTTGGAATGAGGCTTGTTATTGTTAACTACAAACTCTTCTGAAAATATGTGACTGCAGAATTAAGACAGAATGGGAGTAATACAACCCATAATCGTAATGGTAATGGGAGTAATACAACTCATATCCAATATTAATTATTGAGCAACAGTAACAATAAAATAGCAGGTCAATTACAAGTTACAGAAATATATTGCTTGTTTAATACATTAAGGGGCAGATGGTCGAATTTCGAATTAAAAAAAATTTGAAATTCGACCATGGGAATAGTGGGGAAGTAAAATCTTTCATATTCGACTATTAAATTCGAAGGATTTAACCGCAAATTCGATCGATCAAACATAAATATTTCAATCAAATTTTTTTATATCCGATCTCAGCTTGATCCTGGCGAAGTAGGCGGTCGAATAAAAATTTAAAGGGGAAGTAATTCGACCATCGAATATTCGATTATTCAAATAAAATTTTATTCGAATATTCAATGGTCAAATTTGCATATTCGTAGATTCAAATTTAATTAAAATTCGATCGAACTTAGAATTATTCACGTGAATTTTGTAAATCTGCCCCTAATAGTGAAGTAAGATGATTATATATAAAGTTGCTTAGAATTATTTTTTCTTTCATTAGGCAACAAAGTATTTTATATTTTGCCATTCTCTTTAAAAACTAACACTGTTTAAAAAGGTAAACAAAATGGGGGAGTTATTATTATTATGGAAGCTTTGGTGAATTGCTTGGTGATTGGTCCAACATAGCCAGTTGGCTGTGTAAAACTCCACAGAAGATGCTAATAAAGGACTGCCATTCAATAAAACAAAAAGAAACTTGGCAAAAAATAGTATTCTGATAAGAGATTGTTGCTCCAAACGCCAGTATCATGGGGTAAACTAAGGATAAGATTTCACATTTTGTGTTCAGAGAGCTAAAGTAATTGGGGAACTCGGATGGTTATTATAATAGGAAATGCCCTCTGGCTTACACTTGACAAGTGATGTTTTTTTTGTAACATCTGTTTTCAACTTCACCACATTTTGTTTGAAAGTATGTGGGAAATTAATCGGAAGTGATTGTGAAATAATACTGAATCTAGTAACACAATTTTATTTTACAAAAGCATTGTTTATTAAAAAATACAATTAATTTTGGTACTTTATGATTATGGTTTCATCATTGCATTTTTTATCATTATAATTTGATGAGACATGACTTGGTCTAAACTGTATCATATGAGTAGACGGAAATCGAGTTTAAATTAGACTAAGGTACAATCCTCATCATTTTTTAAATGAAACCCACGTGTATTGTTCTCGATTTTAGCACTGATAAGTACAGTGCCTTCTGTCTTTTGCAAACCCTTTGCTATGTGCTCTGGAATGTTGTTTGTGATTGCCGTATTATGCAAGTTATGATCCTGAGTGATGTCACTGTATAGTCTGGGGCTATGTTGTAGCATACCAAAAGGCTTGTCTAAATATCTCCATTTACAGTGTCCTTTTACAATATCCCTGTCAAATTTATAAACGAGCATTAGAGTTTAATTTCATTACTCTTAAAATGGAGCTGAAAATGTCTCTGATACACATCTCACAGCATACCTTAGAACTGCTTGAGATTCAGTATATAGGTTTGACCATGGCAGGTTCAGTGTTGAATTCTGTTGTAGAATAAGTGTATATACATAGTTGTAATATATTAATAATGTTTGTTCTGACAGAAGACATTATATAGCTATAAGGGTGCTATTTCACTGGGAATGTCTCGATTCATGCAATGTATGGTGGTTGCATCAATGTTTTATGAAAAAACATTGTTCCACTGATTAATATCAGGGGTCTGGAGTTTCATAAAAAGATTATCCCAACATCAATGTATTATTTGCAGAACCTAACTGCTAGTTGATTCAGAGGAAGGCAAAACACCCCATCTGAAGCTATCTAATTTGCCTCAGCAGGGGAACACTTCCTTCCTGATTCCAAAATGGCAATTGGACTAGTCCCTGGATCTACTTGTACTATGAGCTACAGTATCTTCCATATCCCTGTATTCCCTCACTTGCTAAAAAGCCATCCAATTCCTTTTTAAAGCTAATGTATCAGCCTGTACGATTCAGGGAGAGATTTCCACATATTCACAGTTCTCACTGTAAAAAAAAAACCCTTCCAAATATTTAGGTGGAACCTCTTTTCTTCTAATCGGAATGGGTGACCTCATGTCAGCTGGAAAGACCTACTGGTAAATAAAACATTAGAGAGATTATTATATGACCCCCTTATATATTTATACATAGTTATCATATCACCCCTTAAGCGGCTCTTGTGTGAACATCCCCAATTTGGCCAGTCTTTCCTCATAGCTAAGATTTCCCATACCCTTTACCAGCTGAGTTGCCCTTCTCTGTACTCTCTTGTGTTTTGACAGATGAGGATGAGCAGAGTGTAACAGTGCTTTATTAGCAGGTTCATGCAACCATTACACAACAGTAACATAAACTCTAGCACCTTAAGCAGTATAAAAAGTACTGTGTATGCATAGTATAACTCATCTGCACAGTGACATCTACAGTCCATTTGTATAAACACCCCATATTCCCCCTATAGTACGACAAATGTAACAAACAACAATGCATCTTAAAGCAATAATATACATTCTTCACATGACATAGTCATTGGTCCATGCAGGTAGTTTTCAGATTGTCTCCATACACCTTGCAGGTAGTTTTCTGATTCTCTCAGTTCACCTTATAGGTTCACTTTCTTCAGGCCTATTGTAGTTGGCATCAGGTTAATGGAGTGTCCTTTGTCAGCAGAAGCAGTATTGACATTGGCAGTGCATATAAGCTTGTCTGGAATAAATGTAGCAGCTTTATCCACTGTTAATACTGTAACATTTGTAGTAGAGACTTCATTATCATCTTTAGCAGAACCAGGGCCGCCATTAGAAATCACGGGGCCCTGCCCCAATTCCCGCCGAATACACATCAAAGTTAAAAAGACCACACAGACATCAGCACTAAAAAAGTAAACCCCCCCCCACGGCTCCCTTGGGAAAATGCAGCACTGTCGGGCCCCCCTTCAGCCCCGGGACACTTGTCCCCCCAGTCCCCCCCTGATGGCGGCCCTGTTCCAGTGCTTATTTCACATCAATGCCTTCTCTGTTACTCATATCTCTGCAAAGGACAATCTCACAGAAAGGCTATCACTGCCATAGTATTAAGAGAGATCAGCCCCACCTCGGGGCCTGGCCTGAAGGGGGGCCAGCAGTGCTGCACTCTGCACATATTTGCCATTTTGCACAGCACTTCCACATTCCTCTAAAAGCCAGTGGCGGAACTACTGGGGGTGCTGCTGCACCAGGGTTGGTGCCCCTGCACTCCTGATGAGGCCCGCAACCCGAAGGGGGGGGGGTCAGGGAGCCCCATTTGAAAGCTGGAAAGAGCCAGAAGAAGAAGAAACCAAATAAAACAACTATGAAAAAATAAATAACAAAGACCAATTAAAAAGTTGCTTAAAATTGGCCATTCCACAACACACTTAACGTTAACTTAAAGGTTAACTAAGCAAAAGCCAGAGGTTGAGCATAGAATCTGAGAGCTGATTAATGGCCATAGGTTCATTGCCACATTCTTCTATGCAGTTGGTCAGTTTGCAATACAGGGCGACATTGTTAGGGACAGGGTCAATACCAGGAACTATCCGTGGAAATTAACTAAATGCGTTAATCGCTATATGGGTTGTTTACCACAATAAATCCCAATAAATCCCAAGGCCTCACACGCACACACCAAACTTCTACCAGCAGCCCCACAGCTAATATAATAATGTGCACCATCACGCCCCCGTCACCTCATCTAAATCCACATAAGGACCAGCTCCCTTCGGGAACATCTCATCCACTGCCGGGTTCATTTCAACACTTCTGCCTCAGCGCAAGCAACGCACCCACAACACAGCAGTACAGCGTACAGACGCCCCTTCAACGCTGCGTCACTGACCAGAACTGGTATAGGAAGCGCAACGTGACGATGCTGGAAGTGACGGCGAAGTCAAAGGGATTTGTGTAGCGTAGTGAGCTAGCAGTAGCGGGAGATCCTATTAGCAGGATAGGCTGTTGTGTAGCGAGAGACTCAGGCTTTGGCAAGGTTCTTGGGTTGGGGAGGAACATAGAACTGCAGGGACAGCAGCACCCCCATTAGTTCTGCCACTGGCTGTTAGGGGAATGCGGAAGTGCGGCGCAAAATAGCAAATCTGTCAAGGGGGGCACGGCTCTTTTAAAGTGCAGCACTGCCGGGCCCCCCTTCAGGCCCGGGCCCGGGACACTTGTCCCCCCTGTCCCCCCCTGATGGCGGGCCCTGAGCAGAACTACGGCAGATCTTAGCAAAATTACCTACCTTTTTGCATTTGCAGCACTGTACAGCTTTTTCAGGACATGTAGCATAATTTGCAGTGTGTTGTGTTGCACCACAGCTAAAGCAGTATTTTTTATTTGTATTAGCTGCACAGTTTTGCAATGAATCACTTTCCTTACCACTGTATTTTGCCTGTGCATTATTAGGCCACAGTACTGGATTCACAATCTGTACATTCCCAGCAGTTCTCTGGAAATTTTAGCCTCTGCCACTGCTGTTTTAATTTGGCTACCAACTGTAATAGACTTTGCAACAGTTAAATCCTGCTCTAGGAGCTGTCTCTCTCTAATACAGGGGTGTCCAAACTTGGCCCTCCAGCTGTTAAGGAACTACAAGTCCCACAATGCATTTGCCTGACTGTGGCTGTCAGACTCCTTCATTGCATTGTGGGACTTGTAGTTCCTTAACAGCTGGAGGGCCAAGTTTGGACACCCCTGCTCTAATATGTGGTGAATTTTTTTTCCACTATTTGCTCTCTTAGCATTTCATTTGTTAGATTCCCAAAGTCACAAGTAACAACCAGCACTCAAAAAGCTGCTACGAATTGTTCTGTGGATTCGCCATTAAATTGTCCACATTGGTGGAATTTATATTTTTTAGCAACCACATTTACTCTTGGCCCAAAAAAGTTCTTTATAGCAGTCAGAGGATGGAATTAACTTGGCTAGATAGTTTTCTGTCATTTGCAAACACTGATACATTACTTACAATACAAATGTTAAAGTTTGTATCTCTATAGTAGTGGCTTTCAACCAAATACTTCTGAGGTACTGCCATAAATGTTAGCCAAGCAGAAGGATATCAGTTATACACTGGAACAGGAGGACTAGAACAGGGGTGTCCAAACTTTTTGCAACGAGGGCCAGATTTGGTGAAGTGAAAATGTGTGGGGGCCGACCATTCAGGGCTGAACTCCACGGACTTGGAGTTCAGGCCTTAACCTGACATTCTTTGAATCACTTGCATACTTGATAACCTGTGCCATTATTCTGACCACCCCAGGTGTCTTATGTTTATGCTTTATGTTTATTAAATGTTTTGTCTCAAAGTCACATCCATGTCAGGGTCGCCTGATGCTGGTCCTGATCATCATAGTTGTCATTCTTATTGACATCATTCAGCACCATTTTGAAGTGCTCCACCAAGCACTTGTACACTTTCCTACACTCTGCTATGAGCTCTCCATGCTTGTTTCCACATATAGTCATTCTGGCCTTAATCCTTTTTTCTTTTCCCTTATGCTTTAAGGTTCGGGTTGGGGCAAACACATGGTGGCTTTTTTATGTCACTGCACCTTTCGCTAGAAAAGTAGCAGCAATGCAAACACCCCTTTGACCAACACCACTATCATGAACTGGTTCAGCTACAACAATCCACTGAAGAATGTGCTTGCCATCATTAGTGCCAATAATATTTTCCCCTGGCAAAAAGGATGAAGGCTGATTATTGGTCTAGGAAAGGAATTGAGATGCTGAATCTTGTCTGATCATATAGCCTTCTACTAAACTTTGGGTTTAAATAATCCATAACAACATTACTGAATGAATATTACTATAAAGTCTATTGAGGAAATGCACAGTGTCTCTTAGATTCTCTAATCATTTAGAAAACATATATTTATATATTTATTATTTACACATTTCCATACGTGAAGATGAATTCACAAGATAGTTCTATTCTTATTAGGCCCACTCGAATAATGAAATTATTTTTGCATACTTATTTAAAAGTCTTTCTCAACATATTTAGCATATTTATTAACAATCAAATCTGAGTGTTTTCCTCAATTTGTGCAAACATACTGGTGAAGCACTTGGAGGTTGCAGTGGGGGGTCACCTAGTATAATTAGTAAATCCTCTGTTTTAACTAGCAGTTAGGCAGGTCTCAGTTAAACAAAATAGATGAACTTGATGGGTGTGTCTTTTTCAACCTCATCCACTATGGTAATACTTTGGGAGGTTTTGACTTTAGTGTAAGCAAACAGGATATTTCTGGCATCTGAAAAAAACATGTGATAGTTGTTATTGTGCATTGATATACAGATTGTTACCGGATTTCTAACAAGTTAGTGTTTCTAAGCTGGGTTCATTGGCGTTAAGGTCTAAATATGTTGAACTGGTAGATATCCCAGTAGAGTTCCCATTACTGTCAGCTATCGGAATTTAAATAACCCCTAAGAATCAATCGTGGCAAACAAAATTATCTGGGATATCCCAAGAATGCATTCAGGATTGCCACTTTTCCCTACTATACTGATGTGACTTCTAAAAGTAACAGCATCTTCTATCTATCACATAATTGTCCTCCTGATAGAGTTTATTTTCCTCTGTGGTGGCTCCAACAATCCCTTATCATATTAAGGATTATTTTCTAACAAATGACATCTGAAAATTGAGACATCTGTCTTCAGTGAGTAGCTATGAGGAGAAAATGCTCTAATATTATCCCAAGACAGTATAAAATTCCAAACTTTTATTGGATTTAAAGTAGCAATAGCATGTAGCATGATTTAAATTAAAGATAAATTGGCTTTAAGAGAAGACACCTTTTACGTCAGCGTAAATACCAAGGGAACAATTTCAGCTAACATCTATTGATCTCTTCATCTCTATTCAAAGCTTGATTTATCACCTAAATTCAACAAATGCATAGTACTGATTTGTTAGCTGTCACTTAATAATGGCTTATACCAGAGCTTGCTGGGACAGTTAACTGCTAAAATACATAGCAATTTAATGGGGGTCATTTACAAAGTAGGCTGTAGTGTGCAAAGTGCAAGAAAAACAGCAATTGGCCACTTTTTTGCACTTTGTATCCTGTATTGTGTAGCCACTGCTGTTTGCACTGCACTTCTTTTTTTGGTGCAAAGAGACCCTTGACGATGCTGGTTGGATAGGGCACAGTTTGCATTAGATTTAATTAAAAGGAGGCAATACTTACCTCTTACACAGCTTCACAGCTACTATACGTCTCTTTCTCTCAACCCTATAAATACAGGTATGAGTTCTGTTATTCAGATTGCTGAGGACCTGGACCTGGACCATTTTCAGATAATGGATCTTTCTGTAATTTGGATCTTCATACCTTAATAGAAATTCATATAAACATTAAATAAACTCAACAAGCAGGTTGTGCTTCCAATGAGAATTAATTATATCTGTCATGTCCTCACCATGTTAATATATATTTCTCATGCTGTGGGTTCCCTCCACTGGACACTTGCTCTAATCACACAAGGGGGCAAATTCACTAAGATCTGAAAAATCAATAGCGTTGGATTCGCTAGCGTTCGTCACACTTCGCCAGGCGAATTTTCGCCAGTGCTAGGCAAATTCATTAAAGTACGAAGTTACACTAAGGTCGACGAACGTTAGCGAATTTGGGCTAGTGTTACTTCGCTAGACAAAGCGCAATTACGCTAGCGAAGGGGGGACACAAGTGCTGGTAAATGAGCACTATGGGGCATGCTCTTGTCCCCTGGGGTTGTAAATGTACGCTCTAATTTTATTTGTATACTCCAGTATACACCAGTAAACACCAGCCATCCAGTTACTAATAGTACAGAGAAGATACCTGCAAATTTGAAGTTTTTTCTTACTCAGCCACACTTTATTTTCATGTTGAAGTGATTTAACTAGACAATTAAAACT
Source organism: Xenopus borealis (assembly GCA_024363595.1). NCBI lineage: Eukaryota > Metazoa > Chordata > Amphibia > Anura > Pipidae > Xenopus > Xenopus borealis. Next base: position 116,597,982 of record CM044441.1, on the reverse strand, counting down.
TACATTTAGGGGCAGATTTACTAAGAGTCAATTTTGAAGTGAAAAAACTTTCAATTGAATATGGCCTTTTTCGATTGAATGAAAAGAACTTAGAAACATTTTCAGGACAAGCTCTGTGAGGTCCTCCATAGGCTAAAATGGCAATTTGGCAGCTTTAAGTCGAAGTCGAAAAGGCTTTTTAAAGGGCCAGTACTTCAAAATTTTAATATTTGAATTTTTTCAATTTGAATTGAATTTTGGGCTATTCTATAGTCGAAGTAGCCCAAAATTACTTTGAAATTCAAATTTTATTTGAATTTTCACTTTGACCCTTAGTAAATCAGCCCCTTAATGTAAATTAATCTCTCAGTCAGAGCTGGAACTAGAGGTAGGCAGAAAAGGCACATGCCTAAGACAAAATGGTGAGGGAGCCAGGCGCATACCTTTTCTGTAGCCTACTCCTAGCCTGGGACCTTGATCCCACTTAATTTTACACAGTCGCCTAATCCTCTAGGTAGCACTAGCAAGACTGCTCATCCAAGCGTGCATGTCCCTGGGAGCACGCTCGTTTGCTCATGCAAACAATGTGGGGGGGGGAGCAACAAAGCTGGCCAAGTTGCCTAGGGCCCTGCTCTCCGTACACAGGGGTGTTAGGTCCACTACGTGCTGTCAGTTTGAGGTCCCTTATGGTAACTTTGTATAATTCTGTAGGAGGAGCTGTAAAAGGGTCTTTCCCAGCTATCTATTTCCATACCTTTCTTTACTAATAGGGGAAAAAATAATCATTATTAAAAAATTTAAAATAAATAAAAATAAATATTAATTAACTATCCACTATAGATTGGGTGCATGTTTAATCCCCCATAAATGTGAACTTAAATATTTCTGTTTATACTTAAAAAGTCTACATTTTAATTCTGGTTTTGCATGCTGCTCTTCATTCGTTTTGTCTTCAGTAAAGCCCTGAGGAGAAATAACATGTTGATAGCATGCTATTATTTAAAGCTAAGGGTTATACTATACATTGATTTTAATAGCAGCCTTTTATTAGGGATCAATAGTGCTTTACCTCTAGTCCCTTGTTGATGACATAATTGTCACAGTACATCCTACTGACAGAAGCTCATACATAAGTGAGCTACACCTGAATGACTTTTTTAAAGCATTGTTTAGGCTTTGTCCTTACAATAAATTCCTCAGCACTTGCGTAAAAGTAGCCAGCACTGTTGATCTCCAACAAAGCTTGCTAAAACCCTCTATGACCATTGTTAAGGACTGAAAGGTTGGTTAGTGGCTGAGACAAACTCAGCATGGTTTTTGAGGTTTCATTCTATACAGGTAACTTCATAGATGTGAAGAAACTGAGCATATGAGCAAGTACTGGGAAATGAATAATTTTAAATTATGAACTTAATTTAAAGCTCATATACAGAAACATTTTGATCTCTGTAATATTTTTATTTCACTGAAACTCAAAAATATACTATACAGCTCTAAACATATAATGTTTCAATCAAAGTATAAGGTACCCAAAGGACCCTAGAGGAAGTCCTTGTCATGTAGGTAAGATTCCACTTATTGGTTCAGATAACTAGTAACAAGTTTCTATATTTAAGTCATATAATAGGATAGAACACTTCTTTTTCTCTTTGGCCTCCACTTAGTACCAGGGATGCTGGAAACCTGGAGTTTAAGGCTCCAGTATTAAGCTAATGAAACCAGCACCGTTAGCAAAGTGAGGGAGCATGGACCCAGGAATGGAGCTAAAGTCATATAATAGGATAGAACACTTCTTTTTTCTCTTTGGCCTCCACTTAGTACCAGGGATGCTGGAAGCCTGGAGTTTAAGGCTCCAGTATTAAGCTAATGAAACCAGCACCATTAGCAAAGTGAGGGAGCATGGACCCAGGAATGGGGCTAAAGCCAATGGATAGCATCTTCTATCTTAGCAGAGTTATTGAGTTAGACAGGTAAGCAAGGTAAGTATGACTTCATTTAGAAGTGGTAGTGTGGCATTAATTCTCCAAGATGACATCCACCTACATGTAGGGATTTCCACAGGAGGGGATCCATTATATGAAGGTCTTTGTTAGACTATTCTTTCTCATGGTATGTCTACTAAGAATAGTGGTATTGTAACCTATTAAGAATACTTTAAATATTCTAAACCACTCACTATCAAATTGCCTCACCATTTGTTGTGCTCTGGCAGCACCTTTGATTTAGTTCAATAAGTAATTTTTTTTGTTAGAAATCATTGGCACCTCATCATTAGTCAAAGTACTAAGGTTAAGGGTTAAGTACAGCTTCCTAAAAAATGTATCCTCCACTACCTTGAGAGTACTAGTTCGGCTCCCTAAAAACGTGTCCTCCAGTACCTTGCAAAGGATCCAGCTGAGAGAATCAAATAATATATTTTGTGCAAATGGGATTTGCAATGTTTACAGGTATTAAAAAGGTATATTGCTTTAGGAAATGATTTTGAACAGCTAGTCTGCAATTCTGTACATTTCTGAGTCATGTTCCCAGCTATGTCACTGTGTGTAAAATAATTATAAAAACATGACATCACTTGTTGCCAGGCAGCAATAATTCAATACAGCATATTAATGTCAGTATAGTTTCTTTTAACATACATTCTATTAGAAACAATCATAAAGAAAATAATAGTTTCTGCTTCAAACCAATTTAAAGGGGCCAAGGAAGCTAAAAATAACATGCTTGTAGAAAAAGGCAATTTATGGCATTCATAACGCATAGGTGAAAATGTGGATTTCTTGATGCTATGTTGAGGAAGAATGTTTGCATTTGCTGTCTTTCAGTACGGTTTATGATAATGTTGTTATATGCTTGTTTATGCTAGCCATGTTTGCAGTTCAGTAGCATAACTATCATTGCACCCTGAATAAAGTTGCGTACAATTTTAGGCTAATTAGGTTGGCTTTGTATCTATAATCTTTTTTCAAGATTATCAGACTTTTATAATTGAGGTAAAACAACTCATACCTAAACCTGAACATCAAAGCATTATAAATCAGCCCCAAACATGCAATGTTTTTCTTAAAGGAATTGTTTAGTATAAAAATACAAACTGAGTAAATAGATAGGATGTGCAAAATAAAAAAATGTTTCTATTATAGTTAGTTACCCAAAAATGTAATGTATAAAGGCTGGAGTGACTGGATGTCTAACATAATAGCCAGAACACTACTTCTGTTTTGCAGTTCTTTTGGTTTTCACTCCAGCCTTTATACATTACATTTCTGCCTAACTAACTATATTAGAAACATTTTTTGTTTTGCACAGCCTATTTACCCAGTTTTTATTTCAACTGTTCCTTTAAGAAAGGAGGTTGACCCACTGGCAAAGGCTGAAGGCGATATCAGCCTCTGCTAGGTGACTTAACAGGTGAGCATGGAGAAAAAGCAAAGTCAATCTTCAGGCAAGTTTGGTGCAGAGGGAACAAATTTAGAAATGAACCACAGGCCAAAGGTTTGGTATATGGATAATGCAAACCCAGAAAACCAGTTTCTGCAAGGTTCAGGAATGGATCCAAGCTTGAGCAAAAATCAAAGCGATGGGGGGATTAAAGGAGAAGGACAGGTTAAAATTAAGTAAGCCTTTACAGAAAGTTCCAACTAAATATACCAGTAAACCCTCAAAGTAATGCTGCTCAGAGTCCTCTGTCAAAAGAAACACAGAATTTCTTTCCTTCTATTGTGGACACATGGGCTTCTGTAACAGACTTCTTGCCTTCAGCTTAAAACTCCTTGCCCTGGGCGTGAGCTTACTCAGTTAGCTCCTCTCCTCCCTTTCTCTGCTGTTATCAGAGCCCAGAGCTATAAATGCGGCAGGGAGAGACTCAGGCAGGAAGTTATGTCACATCAAGTTAATACTGCAACTGCTATCCTAAACATCAGAGAGCTTCTAGAACATCTTACTCAAGTATGGTAAAACATTCTAAAGAATGAATATATAGAATTCTAGCTTGCACTATTGCAGCTGATTAGTGATGGGCGAATTTATTCGCCAGGGGCGAATTCGCGGCGAATTCCCGCGATTCGCCGCTGGCGAATAAATTCGCGAATCACCAGCGAAATTTCGCTTGCCGAAAATTCGCCGAAAACGAGTCGCGCGTCAGTCGCGCGGTTTTTTTGACGCGACGCGACGAAAACGACGCGCCGCGCGTCAAAAACGACGCGACGCGCGACGAAAACGACGCGACGCGTCAAAGTTGACGCGACGCGCGACAAAATCGTCCCGCGACTCGTTTCGCGAATTTTTCGCCAATTCGCGAATTTCTCAAGAAATTCGCGAATTTTTCGGCGAAGCGAATCGCGGGAGATTCGCCCATCACTACTGCTGATCTATTGGCAATAACATGCCTCTATAGCTTTCATTCTCCTTTAAGAGATGTATTACTGCTGACATATTTATGCATGAAAATGGAAAAGCACTGGAAACGTTCCAAACAGGTTTCCTGCAGTGATATTTTTTGCCACTTCTAAAGTGAAGGGGAATAGTCTACATTACATTAGGCTAGGCAGAACAGTTGTAGAGGTTGTCTTTTTATGCATGTCCATACACCTGTTAAGAAGAACTTTTAAATTTCCTCAAGGGGCTTCACACCTTTCAGTTAACTTTTAGTATGATTTAGAGAGAGTGCTATTCTGAGACAATTTGCTATTGGTTTTCATCTTTTATTGTTTGTGGATTTTTAATTGAGCTTTTCACTCAGCAGCTCTCCAGTTTGCAATTTCAGCAATCTAGTTGATAGGATCCAAATTACTTTGTAATGATCTGAATAAGAGACTGGAATATGAATAGGAGAGGGTCTGAATAGAAAGGTCTTTCTACCTCAAATAAACTCACAATTTAAACAAACTCAAATGGTGCTTATTTATGAAAAAAATCCAAATGTAAAAAAACTCAATTGAATGCAATCGAATTAAAGACTTGAATACCTTGAATTTATTAAGGCTAAAATACATTGAATACATTGAATTTATCAAGTTTTAGAGTGCCAACCAGCACCCCCGAAAATCATGAAGGCAAAAACATCTACAAATGGTAAAAGGGACTCCTGCCATTGACATGAATTCAACAGATTTTAGCTGGAGTATTTTTGGATTTGGACTTTTAGCAACTTTGGAGCATAAAGAATCTCGAAAAAAATTTTTTCTCGAAAATGTTTTTCTTTTTTAAACTAGCATTGAAAACTAGAACTACAAACTAGCAGAGAAAACACAACTCAACCTTTAATAAACAAACCCGTAAATGTGTAGCCTTACAGATAATTTGTTTTTTATATGGGGTCATTTACTCCCATTTGAAAGCTAGAATGAGTCAAAAGAAGAAGGAAAATAATTAAAAAACTATAAATAAAAGATAAATAATGAAGACCAATTGAAAAGTTGCTTGGAATAGGCCATTTATTTGTCATTTTATAAGTATTATTATTGCCCCTTTTTTTGTTTCATCAGTTAATTTGTTTACTTTCTAAAACAGCAAATGATTTGCACATCAACATTTGCTTTAGTTATGCCACCTGTCTACTAAAAATAAGCTTGGACATATCAAATTATATTTGAATTGTGCTCAAATAACACTGCCTGTGATATTTAAGAAGAATAGACAAAGGCAAAATGCAGCACTGGAAGGCCAATACACTGCAAATAAATTTGCTCTTGTTTTAAACCATAAATTTGAGTCAGTGTTAAATTAATTAATACAAGCATCTCTAAGCTTACTGCATGGAATGCCTCATAGTTTGCATTTCTGAGTGAAAAAGTTCCAGCAGGTATTTAATATTTCCCTTTACTAGGATAGACTTCCAGTCACAAGTAGTATAATATTTATTTGTACTGATTTTTCTGAACATGCTGAAATTTGTTTGTAGTTCTCTTGCTTCAAAGAGATGCTTTTTTTAATTAAAAGAATATTAAATTTAGAGGCAAAATGCTGCTTAATCTTAAGTTTGACTCTCCACTTGATCATTTGCCATTTAAATGTTTCATAACTTTATCTACATTTTCTTAGTACTAGAATGAAATTGTAAGAGCACTATTTAACCTTATATAACAATTAAACACAATTAACAGTAGAATCTCTATTTATTAAAGGGGTTGTTTGCTTTTAAATGCATTTTTAGTATGATGTAGAGATTGATATTCTGAGACAATTTCCAATTGGTTTTCACTTTTTATTATTTATAGTTTTTGAGTTATTTAGCTTTTTATTCAGCAGCTCTTCAGTTTGCAATTTCAGCAATCTGTTTGATATGATCCCAATTACCCTAGCACCCATTCACTGATTTGAATAAGAGACTGGAATATGAATAGGAGAGGCCTGAATAGTAAGATATGTAATAAAAAGTAGTAATAACAATACATTTGTAGTCTTACAGAGCATTTGTTTTTGATAGGGGTCAGTGACCCCATTTGAAAGCTGGAAATAGTCATAAAAAGAAGGTGTAAAAACCTGGTGAGATCATGGATAAGTCAATGGGAGCTGTCCTTTGCAAATTGGAAAAATCTTTGTTTGTTTTCAGGTCTTTTTTTTTGTTTGTAATTGCATCGACATTTTTTACAAGAAAATTATTTAAAGTTTTTATTTGAATTAGTTCAGCATTTTTTACTCATTTGTGCTTTTTATATTGGATCTTTTAATAAACATGTAGACATTCATGCTTTTTTAAAATAAAACTACAAGGCTACTAAGGGTAGAGGCACATGGGCAGATTCGGGGAGATTAGTCTCCCTTCTTCAGGGAGACAATCTTCCCAAACTACCTTCCCTTCGGCTAGAAAAGGAAAAGAAAAATCACCAGATGGCACTCGCAGCACTTTTTTTTCTGAAGTCGCCTGAAGTTTGCTTGTGAGGCAATGTCTGGTGACTTCGGAAAACGAAGCACCACAAGTGCAATCTTGCTGGCAATTTTTCATTTTAGTCTGCGGGAAGGCAGGGAAAGGCAGTTCAGGCAGATTATAGTCCCGAAAAAGAGGAGATTTGTCGCTTGGGTGACTAATCTGCCCGTGTGCCTGATGCCTTAGGGAATACCACATGTTAGATACTGAATTTATACTGAAAGTAAACTCTAAATAATTTGGTGTCACTTCGACACTGTATAGGAGACTGGACTATATTTTAAGCTATATTTTAAACTCCTATCATACCCTACTCCTTGGGTTTAATATTAAACACCTTAAAGGCATAGTTCAGTGTAAATAAAAAATGGGTAAATAGATGTACAAAATAAAAAATGTTTCTAATATAGCTAGTTAGCCAAAAATGTAATGTATAAAGACTGGAGTGAGCGGATGTTTAACATTATAGCCAGAAAACGACTTCATGCATTGCAGTTCTCTAACTCTGAGCTCGTCAGCAACTTTAAGGGTGCAACATGAGACATAACTGTTCAGTGAGTTTGCAAATGATCCACAGCATTCAGCTCAGATTCAAAAACAACAATTATGACCCATCCCCCCCCTCAAGTCACTGATTGGTCCTAGCTGATAACCAATCAGTGGAAATCAAGAGAGCTGCAAAACAGGAAATAGGGTTCTGGCTTTTATGTTAGACATCTGCTCACTCCAGCTTTTATGCATTAAATTTTTGGCTAACTAACTATATTAGAAACATTTTTTATTTTGTACAGCCTAAGCTTTTTGAAGGATTAATAAAGGATAGGATGCTGGACTTCATAGCAAATAACTATACTATGAGTTTGTGTCAGCATGGTCTTATGGATCAGCTGTTCACCTGTAAATTAACAGTTAGGGGCAGATTTATCAAAGGTCGAATTTGAATTTATGTGAATTTTTTTTACTCTACTAAATTCAAATGTACAAAAAACTCGAATGTTATTTTATTTTTAAAAATTTTGAAACGAGTTTGAATGAACCTCGATTCGAGTTTTTCTCCAAAAAAAAATGTCAGGAAGATTATTAACATCCTCAAATGGGTCAACAGATCTCTTCCATTGAAATACAGTATATAGGGCTCCAACACAGGAGGAAGTGGTGTCCTGAGCTAATATGCTTAATCATTTGAAGAGTTCAAGAAGCAGGAACAGTCTAACTGCTTAGTATTTTATTAGCACAACATGTTTATTGATAAAGTACATTGCGCTCAAAACATGTCGGACCTCTGCCATTGACTTGTAAATGAATTTGGCAGGTTTTAAGTGGCGAATATTTGAATTGTTTCCATGGTCGAGCTGTGATGAATCACACATTCAAATTCACATTTGAGTTGGCATTTTTAAATTTGTGAGGTTTTGACACAAAAAAATTTGAAAATTTGAATTAACCATCCAAACCTTAATAAACCTGTCTCTTAGTATGATGTGGAAAGTGACATTCTGAGACAGTTTAATTTTTTTATTATTTATAGTTTTTAAGTTATTTAGCTTTTTATTCTGCAGCTCTCCTGTTAGTGAATAAGGCACTGGAATATAAATAGGAAAGGGCCTGGATAGAAAGATGAATAAAAGCAAGTAGCAATAAAAATACATTTGTAGCTTAACAGAGCATTTGTTTTTAGAGGGGGTTCATTGACTCCCATCTTAAAAATGGAAAGAGTCTGAAGAAGAAGTCAAATAATTCAAACACTATAATGAAAAAAAAGTAAAGACTTGAAATTGAAATGGGAAACAAACAATAATAAAATGATTACATAATGTATCAATTATTTTCAGATACTAATGCTAACCTGAGCACTGATGATCCAGCAAGAAGCTGAAGTTAACAAACAACCTGTTCTGTACCGAAGCTTTAGAAGAAATGTGACAATTGCTTGCTGCAGTTCTGCCTCCATCTTCTGGCCAAACAAGGCACTTGCAAAAAGTACTATTTTGCCTGTGTGCTATGGGATGCTTACATTCTTTATTGCATCTGTGTGACATATAAGTCTTGTTCATTTCCCCTGGATAATTCTAAAAGTAGTCAAAAAACATTATATATATCTATGTTCACTAATGCATCGGCCATATTATTTTTCTTGCATTTGCCAAGGACATGTAAAGACTCCCTCTAGTGTTGTATAAAGCTGGCGTGGGAGTTATGTGCCTCTTCAGTTCCCTAGCCAGACTTAATGAGAACATATATTTTTGACATTGTATGTTAAGAACCTTTGTGGCGCTACCAATCACTCTTTGCTTGTTTTGTTGCTGCATTTCAAGTGTAGCTTAATACAGTTCAATACATCAGTGCTGCACAGCATTTCCAATGTAAAATTAATTGGTTATGACAATGGGGGTCATTTATGGAGACCTGGTTAAGAAGTGCAAGAGCACCAAGGGGCAGAAGAGCAAAAGAGGCCACCAGGATGGGGGGCATCAACAGCTAATTCATTTGCAACAACTTTTTAAGACAGTATTGCCCCACAAATTGCAGATTCAAAATACCTATTATATTACCAGCATTATGTCTCTTTACTTTTTACTTTATTTTGGAGAGAAATTCCAAAGGGTTGGGCCCCTGCTTTGTTCCATTGGAGCCCAGAGCACCTGCAGTTCCGGTATAGTTAGTTCCTAATAAACTGTGAGCAAACTCTAGCAAATCTGCATGCACATTTGAAATACACAGGCATTGGAAAGTGCTGCTAATAGAAACTCTTTTAGGACAGAATTTATAATTTTTTGTGTTTTTTTCATTGCAATGTGCCTGTAAAATGTATATATACATTTATAAACAGACTAGTGATGGGCAAATCTGACACATTTTCAGTCAGCCAAAAATTCACAAAACTGCAAAAATTTGGCAAAATGCACTTAAGTCTATGGGTGTTAATTGTTTTTTCTTCGAGTGATGCGTGTATCAATTTTTTTCTCTTGCGCGATGTGCGCATCAATTTTTTTTTTGTTCTCATGCAACAATTTTCTCAATCATTGGAGTCTATATCCTATTTTTGCGGCAAAACTCTAAGAAAAATTTCACTCATCACTAATAAAGACTAATTGCTCGTGTAGCCCACCTTGAGTGTGTTTTAGCAGTTTGAAGTTAAAGGGGCAGATTAATCAAGGGTCGAATTTTGAATTTAAAAACTTCAAAATTCGAATTAAAAAAGACCAACTGAAATTAAGTTGAAGTTGAAGTTTTTTATGGTCAAATAGGTGTGTATTAGATTGAATAGGTCCACATTCAAATGGATCAATTAAAATTTTAGAGCATTTGCTCGAAGTCCACCAATTCTCTAATTTTTTGCAAATTTGAATTGAATATGGGGGCAAATTCACTTCGCCAGTGTGATGTAATTTTGTTACTTCACTGATTTATTAACGAGCACAGGTGCCCCATTGCTAACGAAGAAGATGTACGATAGTGTTGCTTTGAACTCTAACGCCAGGTGATTTTTCCCTCTGGCAAAAATTCATTACTATGCAAATTCACCAAGATGCGGATTTTACTGAACGTTAGCTGTTCTGTCAAGCTAGCCTTCCCCAGCACAAATCAGGTGACGTGCAATAGAATGAATAGGACTTAGCCTGCAAAAGATCATAATTTTTTTTAGGGTACCCTGGTCCCCCCCTACAATTCCTAATATATGGCACTTAAAGTAGACACTGGGCTCATGTATGGCATTATAACAACTCAATTTTATTTTCTTTCAATAAATATTTATTTGTTTTCACATTTCTTATGTTTCTTGTACAATGACCATGATCATAAGTGCATAGTCAGACAGGTTATTTAACATTGGTTACATGACATTGTATATGATACATATCGTTGTATTCGAAATATGACATATTTACTTTGGTTAATTTGACAGGGAGAACATGGTTATATATTTTTAACATTGTTGAATAAAGATTATGGTTAAAAAGCAAAAAACAAAATCATAATACAACTAAAATATAAACAAGCAGGTTTACATTACATGGTAGAATGGTATATCTATTCTCATAGTATTAAATTGACAGTAGGTTTGTTGGTAGTGTGTCGCCGTATCTGTATGAAATCCACGGTTGCCAAATGTTTATAAATTTGTCATGTTTATCTAAGGTAAGTTTTTCTTTGGTAAATATCCAGTCTAGCTTTATTTTAACATTGTTGAAGTTGATTGTTTTCTGTTTCCAGGATTTTGCTAAAGATTGCTTGGCTGCTAGGAATATAAAGTTAACTAATCTAAGTTGGGTTCTGGTGATTGAGTTTGGTGGTGCCCCTAGAAGTGCCTCATAAGGATCACATGGAGTATAGAGAATATCATGTTGTACACCCTTGCCCAGAATCTAATTGCCTGTGGGCAAGTCCACCAGATATGTCCCATGGTTCCTAGTGCGGTGCACCCCCTGAAACAATGTCCGGTTGCCGTGGTAACAAATTTGGAAATTCCAGCCGGAGTTAAGTACCACCTAAAGAGTACTTTATAACCTGATTCTATTAGTGTTGTGTTTATGGTACTCTGTTTCAGGTTCAACCAAAGCTTGTCCCATTGTTCCCCATCTAGTTCTGTTCCCAGTTCCTTTACTCATGCCTTAATATAAGGAAGATCTGTTACCTGTTTTGGAGAGGTCAGGTATTGGTATAAAACCAAGATAGCTCTGGGTGGAGGGGACTCTGACAAACACCAGCGTTCAAAAAACGTTGTATCTTGTGCCTGGTGTACCTTTTGGTCCCAATATGCTTTGGTAAGATGTATAATTTGAGAGGCTCGATAAAGTTCTGATTCTGGAAGTTGAAAATTCTCTCTTAGTGCGTTAATGGTGTAGGGGCCCCTAGGGGTTAGCATAGAATGGACTGTTGTCAGTTTATGATCAGTCCACCACTGATATAATTTTGATTGGATGCCTGGTTTGAAACTAGGGTTAGCCAATAATGGAGCTGCAGGGGTATGTCTGGAACAGAGGATATATTTTTTTGCATTCTGGTCCCACAGCTTTAAGAGATGTTACAGATAATAACTTCCTCTGGTAGGTCTGTGAGTAGGCGGTGTCCAGACAAGAGAGCTAGCTTTATAGGGGTGTGTCAGGGAGTCCTCCAATTGGGTCCATATGGGGGAATCTTTGGTATTATGGAGCGTAGGGATAGCTAAAAGTTGCCAGATAATATGAATATGGGTTGGGGAATCCCAAACACCTGGTTTCTAGATCTGTAAAGGACAAGGCGATTGATTCGTGGGTGACTACCATTCCATACAAATGAAAGTAATTTGGATTCAAAATGCTTAAGATCTGATTTATTTATTGGTACGGGAAGAGTCCTGAAATAATACAGCAGTTTAGGGAGTAAAGTCATCTTAACTGCCCATATTCTTCCAATCCACGAAATTTGGTATTTACCACAATCCTCCAGTGATTTGGTTAGTGTTTTGAATAACTGAGGGTAGTTGTTGTGAACTCAATTTTATTTTAAGGTTCCCTGGGCTTGTTTAATGTAATATATTTAATGCAACATTTACATGCATTCAAACTTCAGTCCCTGCTGTATGCAAATTAGCCAATGCTAGCGCAACTTCGCATCGCTTGCCAAAGTAACGCTAGCGCAACTTCGCCAGCGTTCGGTGCCATGGACACAACTTTGCATCTTAGTGAATTAGCGTTGTCCTGGCGAATCTACGCCTGGCAAAGTGTTGTGATGCGAGCCAAGTGGACGCTGGCGAAGTTGCACTCTTTAGTGAATTTGCCCCTTGGACTATTCCCTAGTCGAAGTACACAAAAATAACTTGAAATTCAATTTTTTTAAATTTGATAAATCTGTTCCATAGTGTGTGGACAGGATTATGCTTTTTGTGTTACTTGTGTGCTCCTCTGGGCATAATGGATTGCAGTCCCAGGAATTTCTTTGCAGCAATAAATTGTTTATCAACATTAGTGCAGCCAGTAGACACTTCTTTGGGGTAAATTCAGTTTAATAGTGACATATCCTCCCTGAGAATAGAGCACTGTGCTTTAGGATCCTCAACCTGTTGTCTTGTATCTTGGCACCCTACCTGGTCCTCAACTCTGAACCCACTGAAATCCCTGCACTATCACTTATCATGGGGTCCTAACCCCACTTATCCTCCTCATTGGAGCAGAAGCTGCTCACTATCTTCACTGAGTCTTCCTCCTGCTCCTAGAGCAACTATGGCAACAGTAACTAGCACTAAATAACCTTTTCTAAATCTTGGCCACAACTGTAACCATGGGCCTATGACATTGTCAACCTCTCAGAGAGGTGAGGTCCCAGGAAAGACCCTAAGCACATGGGGCTTTACCTCTTTATATTTTTAAATGCTGCCCCCTAGTGGGGAAAAAGAACCTAGATCAAATTACAATGGACACAGGATGTGAGATAACTGCCTGGGCGATAACCTGAAAAAATTTAGCAATTTGGGTGTCATATTCAAAAAATTGTATGAATCAGGTTTCTGCTTGATTTTATCAAGTTTTTCCCCAACTTTTTCAAATTAATTTATTGATAAATACAACAAAATTGTGGATGGGAGTTCGGTTGAGCTTGATTTAGAAAAAATCTAAGAAAAATTTGAGTTTTAGTAAATGATCCCCTAAAAAACCGAATTAGATTGTTTTGCCACCAGGAAGGATTAATTATAACTTAGTTTGGATCTAGTACAGGTATGGGACCTGTTATCCAGAATGCTCGGGACTTGTGGTTTTCCTGATAATGGACCTTTCCGTAGTTTGGATCTTCATACTTTAGTTCATACTATAAAATCATTTTAACATTAAATAAACCCAATAGGATTGTTTTGCTTCCAATTAGAATTAGTTATATCTTAACTTAGATCAAGTACAAGGTACTGTTTTATTATTACAGAGAAAAAGGAAATTCTTTTAAAAAATTTGAATTACTGTATTTGTATAATATGGAATCTATGGGACATGGCCATTCTGTAATTCTGAGCTTTCTAGATAATGGGTTTCTGGATAACGGATCCTATACCTGTACAAGATCCTGTTTTATTACTACAGAGAAAAAATAATTTTTCAAATTTGAGTTATTTCACTATAATGGAGAGATGAGATGAGCAAACAGTTCACTTTGTTTGTGCAGAATATGAGACAATGACATTTTAAGTTGATGGATAAACACTGGTAAATTGCCATGCAGCCACATTAAAATGATTAAACTCATTTATTAAATAAAGGCAACAAAGAATGGAATTCAATAAAAAAAAAACAATTATCATAAACCTTACAATAATATCTTGTATATCCTTATATATTTCAAGCTGCCTTAGAGTAATAAAGTATGAGGCAAGTAAAAAGGAAAGAAAGAAGTAAAACTCCCAAGTTGTTTACAGAAGTGCTTTCAAGTGACTTGTCATAGTGTCATTCGGTTCCATGCCCCGGAGCTATGAACAGGCTTTTTCAGGGGATGTAACTATCGCTTGGGACATGGGACCATTTGTTCAGCCACTTTCTCTGAAAAGAGTTTTCAAATGTGTTTTGAATGGACAGTATTTTCTTTGTGTAGTTTGCTAAATAACCCACAGAGCAAAGTTAGTCAGCAAGTTAAATAGTTTCAGCTTTCAGATTCTTTTGTATTATGTCTGATAGGGTGCTTTCAACTGTGATTAAACTCATGGGCATGTGTTACAGTTTGGAAACTGTACAATAAATACTGTCAAGTATAAAGTGACATTTGCAGTTCCAATATATCAGCCATTACACTGCATTGTTCAAGGTGGGATTTAAGAAAAGCAGACAGTAAAACAAGAGGACAAGACACACAGTGCATGCTCAATGCAGACTGGCTCTGAACTGACAACTCCAAGGTAAGAGGTTACTTCTCATTTATTACTATGTTATTTATGTTTATTTTATTTATGTCAAAAAAAATTTACTTTTACAACATACTGTTGCTTAAGGAAAGACTAACATATTAATGGTTATGATCCTTTCTATCTTCATTTATATACAGCACTCATTCATGTATCCAAATAGGACAGACAAAGTACCTAGAAGTTTAGTCATGTTTTCTACAGTATTGTTTATGTGACCCACTATGCAGTTATATCAATGTTAAAAAGAAGGGGATACCAGCAAAATCTCTGTTGCTCAGCTAGACAATAGGGGTGATTTATTGATCCCAAAAGACTGCTAAGGGGTGCAGGAGCTCACTTAACATCCACTTGCACCCAGAGAATGGTGCACCCTGCCCAAAACGCTGGATTAAAAATTCAATTCTTGAGCAGTGTCATGGGTGCGGGCCTGCCCTGTCCTAAAGACCAAGCCCTAAGGACAGGGCCCTGTTATGGTCTGTACCTTCTGCCACTACTTAGCAAGTTAGGGGGTGGGTGGAAGGACGACTATGTGCCGTAATTGCTGTATTCTCAGGGGAAGAAGTAGGTATGTAGGTCTCTTCATTTTAAAATATTTGGGGCCTTTTTGTGCACTTTGCACACTGAGCACTATTTTTGTAAATGACCCATAGTGTCTCTGTCATGGATGATAGAAAGATGACTGACATAGGTAAGCATTGCTTAAAGGGAAAGTGTCATCAGGTAATAGTGCTGCTTTAGTAGACGTCTGCACTGAAATCCATTTCTCAAAAGAGCAAACAGATTTTTTTTATATTCAGTTTTGAAATCTGACATGGGGCTAGCCCTTTTGTCAATTTGCCAGCTGCCCCTGGTCATGTGACTTGTGCCAGCAAGGAGGGAACTGCTTTCTGACATGCTGTTGTTTTTCCTTCTCAATGTAACTGAATAGTACGCAGTGGGACATGGGTTTTTTCTATTGAGTGTTGGTCTTAGATCTACCAGGCAGCTGTTATCTTGTGTTAGGGAGCTGTTATCTGGTTACCTTCTCATTGTTCTGTTGTTAGGCTGCTGGGTGGAGAAAAGAGAGGGGGCGATATCACTCCAACTTGCAGTACGGCAGTAAAGAGTGATTGAAGTTTATCAGAGCACAAGTCACATGACTTGGGGCAGCTGGGAAATTGACAATATGTCTAGCCCCATGTCAGATTTCAAAATGAAAAAAAAAAATCTGTTTGCTCTATTGAGAAATGGATTCCAATGCAGAATTCTTCTGGAACAGCACTATTAACTGATGCATTTTGAAAAAAAAACATTTTCCATGACAGGATCCCTTTAAAGGACCAGTAACATAATTTCTTTTAAAAATAAAGTATCGAACGGAAAAAAAAAAACAAATGAAACTTTGAAATCGCTAAGTTTTTATTATGAAATAACTTACCGAAACTCCGCTTCTGCTCCTCTTCAGAAAAGGTGATCCTGTGATTCATCGTGTGGCGCTCAATTTTATCCTCCCTGCCTGCCTTATAGGTGATAACCAGGGAGGAGAAATAGAGCACTGCACGATGGATCGTTGTCTTTTCTGAAGAGGAGCAGAAGCAGAGTTTAGGTAAGTTATTTCTTAATAAAAAGCAATTTAAGTTTCATTTGTCTTTGTGTTTTTTTTTTTTTTTTAAATTGATGGTATTGGTCCTGTAAGGTCAAAACATAAGGGTCTTATGTAGAGTGTAGAAAAAAAACATGCATTATTGATCTGTCAATTATGTTTACCCTAAAAGTACACCTGTCATCAAAATAGTTTTTACTCCACCAGAGGGATGGATTATTAGATCCTGCACTACAGATGGGGGAAACAATAGTATTTTCTGAAAATTACCCCTGTTGTGTGATGTGCAGCCCAGCCCTGCTGTGGTTATGCCAAGGCGCATGCTTGTACATAGTGAGTGTTGTGGCTCTGTCCTTATATTCATGTGCATTGCTTGATTTTCATGTCATACTCATGTGCATATTCTGCAAAGTGGGACACTTGCTCATTGCCCTATCATGCACAAAGACACAATGATGGGATATTCTTCAGTTAATAATATTGTTTCCCCAATCCATTATTTTGTTTATAGGTGTCCTTTAATTTTAGGGGATGATTTATGACTGCTCGGGCCTTGACTTCCTGAACTCCAAGTTTTCCCTTATGATTGCTCAAGCCAAAAAGGACATACATATGCCATATTATGATTATTTGACTGAAGAGCATTCCCACCTGATCTAAGACTAGCCCCTTATTGGCTGTTCCTTGGCACAAGATGCCACATTTGCGGAGGTACTTTAATCTCCATTTAACTTACAACTTTCTTACAGAGAAATAAGCCTATCCCTGTGGGTATTTTTAATTAGCCCCACAACATAAATCTATAAGAATATTTTTCAGGTTAATTGACTTTATTTATGCATTTTAGAATAAAGAGCTAAACAAACAGCCATGCTAATACCTACTATTAGGAAACTCATGTGAATTACCACCAGCAATTATATTTAATTTCTGCTCGATCTATTATACTGTGATAATATAATGCAACATTTTTAATAACTAGTATCTATTATTGCACTATAATATTTTATCTGTAATATACACAATGCACATCCAGTAAAGTGATATTTCATTAAAGGGGAGTGTAATAACAGAGTTCACAGCTTCCTCCTGGTCTAGCAACCAATAGGGACCAATCATCAGTTAATATTTATTGATCCACTGTTTGAAAGTACAGTAACCATCTCATTGGTTGCTATGCGCTACTAGACATGGAAAAAACATTGTACCGGTTGTTATGCTGCCACAACAAGCTCGTATTTTGCAAGAGAAATATTTTTTTATTAGTACTTACATGCATCATCTGACACAGGGAGGCAGATTTATCGATTTTTGAATTTGTGGGTAAAAAGCAACACAATGCAAAACTATTTTCTCATGCAACTTTGTATTTTCTTTAAGCTAGTTTAATAAACAACTAAAGCAGAATATTCATGGACACATTTTTTTTACCACACATTCCATTATTTTTCAATGAGGCTAAAATTTTTTCAGTAGAATCTAAAATAGTTATTTAAGACAACTCCCGTTAACCCATTTTTCTTCATATGTCTTTTCACATTTTTTTCTTTGATAAACCATTACTATTCAAGATTTCAAAGAATATTCTTGCTTTTTTTGCTTTTTTGATTGGCAATATATCCAGAGTGATATAAGTAATCACAGCAGTATTAAAATATCAAAGTGTTTGACATTTTGCCGTGAGGTGAAGTGCAACACATGATAAAATGACTGAACCAACATTTTTTTGTTATAGTAAGGCCTGAATTTAGGCATAGCTGGAAGGAAGGTCTAAAAGACTAGACTGGCTGACTGAGCGGGGACAGGGCAGTTTGTTATTGTGGGGAAAATGGGGGGGGGGGTAGAAAATTAGAGTAGAAATGGATGGGAAGGTAATTTAGCTGACAATAGTTAGTTGGAGAGCCTCATGAAAGGATTCCCAACAGGGGTGGTTTTGTGTGACATTGAGGACCAGTAATAGATCTAATAGATCTTAGCTAGCTAAATTTACTTGGTAGGTTTGTATAGCCCCCAGCACCACTTGAACAAGTCACAGCTTTATTTACCGGGATTCCTTTTCAGGCTACTGGGTGTTGTGGTCATGGACAGTATTGATGAGTTTGGGTATTACCTATGGTGGGTTAACATGGTGATCAAATGGTGTTTGAGACATGCAGTTCCCTACGGACTCTGTCCCTGTAAAACTGACTGTTTCATAATAACGCGTCAGGTGACTATCTTGTCATAGATAGGAAATCCAATTAATGCTGAGGTATGGGAATCATACACATTCGCAGGTTTCCTGCAACTTTAGCTTTATTTTGTCACCACACGACATGTTTCGGACCCATGGTCCTTTTTCAAGTGTGAAAAAGGACCGTGGGTCCGAAACATGTCGTGTGGTGACAAAATAAAGCTAAAGTTGCAGGAAACCTGCGAATGTGTATGATTCCCATACCTCAGCATTAATTGGATATCCATTGGGTGTCAGAGACGGAGCACCCAGGGAACCATCACAAAAGAAACAAGGCATGAGCACAGACTGGTGAAAGACTTTCTTATATAGATAGGAAATGTGAGTCTTGTGAAATCCCTGTTCATGATTTTAATGTAACCTGGAATAAAGCTTTTTGAATTTTAAAGAAACTCTGCATGGACCTCCTCCCTAACAAAAGTTTGTTCTAAGTCACTACTTACCCCTCTGTGCAGGGGTAAGTAGTGACTTCAGCCAGGCTCACGGGCGCCATCTTCTCCAGGTACGTCTTCTTGCTCCTACCGTCGAAATTTGGTGGTGCATGAGCAGTAGGTGAGCAGTAGGACGCATTTGCCGGTTGGTACTAGTGGTAAATTTAATAGTTGGATGTTTTTCATTTGCCAGCTTCACCATTTCAAGAAAAACAGAAACTCCACCTTTCCAAACTACCAAAATGTCGTCCACATAGCAAGCCATATATTTTATATATAGCTCAGTAAGGAAAGATTATTTCTCTAATTTGTGTACAAACAGATTGGCGAAAGACAGAACGGCTGCCGGCCTCATTGAGGACCCTTGACGCTACCAGTAATATTTGCTCTGGAATCTGAAGCAGTTATGTTTTAATACCAGCGTAAGACAATCTATTCGAAAATATACCATATTGTGTGAAAGATTGGTTTCTTCAATACACATTAACTCATCTTGGGGTATAGAAGTATAAAGACTTATGATATCAATACTGCATAGAATGCAGTCTGTGCCCAGGGATTTTAGAGTGGACAAGGTGTGTAACAGATCATTAGTGTCGTTCAGGCAACATGGGATTTTGCTCATCAAAGGTTGGAGGTAATGGTCCACATACTTAGATAAAGGTTCTAAAAACTTTTAGATGGTCTATCTATTCTATTTCCAGCTGGAGTATGACTGAAAAATATCCTTGGAAACTCAATTTTTTGTGGAAAAAACAACAAATCTGCCACTAAATGTCACTTCTGAACATAAAATAGTAAATCCAAACACTAGTCATTTTCATAAAATCAAGGAAATGGGCATGTAACATGTAGAGGATTGTTTCAAGTCTTTTTGAAATCATTATCTTGTAGTTTGTAAAGCAGCAGCTGTGATTCTCTTGTTTGCCAACAGAGGTCACAATAATACATAAAACCCCAAAAGCACAATCACTGAAATCTGTTTATTAAAACAAGAGATGGTCTGAGTTTAATGTGCAACAGTAATATACTTTATATTGCACCATCAGGATTATTCACTTCAGTTTTTAAAATTTGCCCATTTTATCGAATATGGCTTTTCCTGTGTTAGTTTTCACTGATTTTAGAGAAAGTGTACTGGGAGACTGATACAATTACTTTTTTGAGCTGGTCCCCTGATGCCTTTGGGCATGTGTGTCCATGTCTCTGTGTGGCAACACACATCGTTAAATTGAATAATAACGTTAATATATAGGGCCTCATTTCCTGTTTTTAAGGCATGTTTTAGCTTAATACACTTGATCAAACTGTCTTCTGATATCCAAATGTGTGTTTCAGTTTTTACCTGTTGCTGGCCACAAATATGCCACCCATCCTTGGGGTAGATTCATCAAAGAGTGAAGTTAAGAGTGAAGTTCCGCCACTAGAGGGAAATTCCACAGCTCTCAATTCATTTCTATGGGATTTTTAAAGGCATATTCATCAAAGGTTGAACTTTCACTTCACCCATTGATGAATAAGCCTTGCAAAATCCCATAGAAATGAATTGAGAGCTGTAGAATTTCCCTCTAGTGGCGGAACTTCACTCTTTGATGAATCTACCCCCTTATGTTTACCTTGTTCTTGACTATGTTTCTGCCTGACCCTTGACTGTATCTTGTTTATTCGTACTCTTGGGGGCAGATTTACGAATATTCGATCATTCAACCAATAGAATTTTTTCGAACAATCGAACGTTTTTTTTAGGATTTTTTCGTAAAATCGTTCGATCGATTTTATCGAATTATTGAAAAGCGGCCAAAAACCTTCAAATTTTTCTACAGTTTTATAGAATTTTCATTTGAAAATCATAGAAGGGTCGAATTCGAGGGCAAATAGCCCTCGAAAATTCAGCCCTTAGTATATCTGACTAGTGATGAGCGAATTTATTCGCCAGGGGCGAATTCGCGGCGAATTCCCGCGATTCGCCACTGGCGAATAAATTCGCGAAACAGCAGCAAAAATTCGCCGCCGAAAAAATTAGCCTAAAAAACGACGCGACGTGCGTCAAAAACGCCGCGCGACTCGTTTAGCGAATCTTTCACCAATTCGCGAATTTCTCTGGAAATTCGCGAATTTTTCGGCGAAGCGAAACGCAGGAGATTCGCCAATCACTATATCTGACCCTTAGTGTGCAGGTTTGCTGTCAGTTCCAAAGCAGAACTTTCCAGGGTCCCAAAAGGGTCTTGGTAAAGATTGGTACTGGCAGGAGTTCACCCTGTTACACAAAGGAGTGAAACCACACCAACTGTTACCCAATGTTCCTAATAAACTGACTGTTAAAGAAAGATATTTTACTTAAATTTAGGAAATAGGTTTCTCTTTAGAAACATCTGAAATGAATTGGATCAGCAGTCATAACTCACATGGGTTCTTGCTGTGTCCTGTACTTTTGTAGTATAACCATAGAAAATTATGTTTCATGTGCCAAGTCCACCTGCTTCTACACAAAGCATTCTTAAACTAAATGAAGGTGAAGGCTATTAGTAACTGGCAGTTGTGCAACTTGGGAGGCATAGACAGAATTTTAGAACTTGGGGGAGTAGAGAAGTGTTTTAATAAACCCATATAACACAACAATAAATACATGCATATTCCCTAAATGCACACATTTTACTAAATATACAAATTAAATATGACTGATTTCTTTCCCTTATTCCATACCCTTTAAATAAATATGAACCAATTATCAACAACAACAATGGATGTAATATATATATATATATATATATATATATATATATATATATATATATATATATATATATATATATATATATATATATAGCAAGACAAAGTAGCGGCACTCACAGGATTTTTAAGCCAAAAAATCTTTATTGACCTCAACGTTTCGATCCCCCACAGGGATCTTCGTCAGGAGAATACAAACAAACAAAAAAAAAAAAAAGATCCCTGTGGGGATCGAAACATTGAGGTCAATAAAGATTTTTTATTTTATTTTTTGTCTTAAAAATCCTGTGAGTGCCGCTACTTTGTCTCGCTGCATACTACTGTTTTGGCTGGCACCCAGGTATGTACCCTGGTATACGGTGTGCACCCTAAACTCTGTGAATATATATATATATATATATATATATATACAGTATGAGAATCAAATTTTCCATGTTGCGATTAGAAAACATGGAGTAAAGAGCGCAGTAATAATAAGAAAACAAGGGTGTAGCTACCAGTGCACAGTTAATGACTTGAGACAGAGCAAATGGGTCTAAAACATGGAGATTATTCAGGGATAAGCTGTTGGGAAGTGGGATGGCATGTTGGCCTAATTATTCAAATTCTACATTGTGTTTTTCCGTGAATTGAGAAAATGGCACAAACATCTACAATCTAAATTTTTTTATGATTCAAGTTTTCTTAACTTGAATTTTTTAGATTTATGAATGAAGACAATTTTCAGCTGAAACCTGATGAGGTTAAAAGAGGTGTGAAAAAATGCAATTTTCCTTGAAATTAAGTTTTTTTCTGTGCAAATTAACGTGAGAAAAAGATTGCGGCCATGAAACATATTATCAAGTTTTATGTCATAGGGGCAAATTCACTAAAGCGTGAAAATGTGCTAGCGACAGCTTCGCCGGCATTCGCCACACTTCCCCAGGCAAATTTTCACTAATTTGGGTTCAGGGCCGCGAACGGTAGTGAAGTAGCGCTACCGTTACTTTGCCAGGCAATGCGCATTTACGCTAGCGATGGCTAATTTGCATACGGCGTGAACTTAAGTGTATAATAGAGGTATATGTTACAGCCACTACATTACACTACACAAGCCCAGGAAACCTTTAATAAATAAAATAAAGTTGTCCTATTGCCCTAAACATGTGCCCACTGTATAGTTGAGTTGCCATATGTTAGGAAATGTAGGGGGGATTGGAGGTTAACCCCCAAAAAAATTTCACTCTTTTTCAGACTATCACCCTACAAAAGGTAAAAGACGCCAGCGTTTTTTGGGAGAAAGAATTTCAAGTTTTTTTTCAAACTCCTATCTATTGTGCATAGTTACGTCCCTTCGTCAGTGCACAACTTCGCCTGGTGTAAGAGTGCGAAATTGCGCAAGTCTATCTACTTCGCTAGCGAATTTTCACCAGGGACACTGTTAGTGAATCGGTGAAATTGAGAATTGACGTCACTAGTGCTAGCGTTAGACGCTTTGCACTTTAGTGATTTTACCCCATAGAGTTTTGAAAAGACACAAAGTGAATGAATCATCCTTCCCTGTGTCATGTTAAATTAAAGAAGTTGGGATCTCCATTTGGACAGTCCAGCATCAAGTAGAGAAGTGAGGGGTACTAGATAATTTAGGAGTATTATATAATTTTTATATGTAGGTTCGAAGCTTCATTGTAAGCCAGTTTATTTACACACCCAGGGATGACTATTTAAGCATAAAAACATACACTTAAAAATAAACCCTGCCCACTTGGCACTACCTTCAAACATTTGGTGAGTTTCCTTACTAAACTGGGCCCCTTGTGGACTACCAGAAAAAACACACAGTTCGGAGTCACTCCTGTACTGACGATATTTCTTCTTAGAATTGCTCAGCCTCCTGGCTTTCCCGGTCACTTGTTCATAGGCTCCCTCTGCTCCTTGCAGTTGCAGGCAGCCCCTCTGGAAGTTCCTAACACAGGCAGATATGTTTCCTATTGTGCCCTGCTCAAATAGAATTTCCTAACACTCACACTAGAATTTAATGCTTTTTTACATGCCAGCTTTCCTGTGGACGGAAGGTCAGCTCCAATATGTGAGATGGATCACTTGAACGGAGTGTTTGGCTGGCATGTTCCTTCCAGATACTCCAGCTTCCAAGATCTGGCAACTAAAGTCCCTTTCCCTTAAAGTCCCTTTAAACAGTGAAACCATTGCAATATCTCCCTTGCAACTTACATCTCCTACTATGGAGAATGTAAAGGCAAAATAAACACCTTTTTATACATTTCTTTTGTCACCACAAGGCCTATACCTATAAATAAAATAAAAGGGCATTTGGTTTTAGGCAGGAGAGGGGGCAGGGTTGGGAGTGGTTGATTTTTCCATGCATTACTACTAGCAAGTGGGTTATGGAAGAACATGTTTTTTTGACATGGACTGCTCTTGTAAAATAATAAGAGGATGGTGGTCACAACTAACATCACTCATGAAATGGTTAATAAATACAGATTTAAAAAGAAAAGGCTATATTAAAAAAAAAAAAGAAAGTTCCTCAAATAACGAATGCAAAGATTTCTAAAAATATGTTATGAAGGTTGCTTGGTATTTCTTTGTGTGTGGGCATTGCTCTTTTACTTTTGCCAAAGATAATTAAATGTATTCTGGAGTTAGTTATGCTTTTGAGTGGTTTGATATGTGAATCAAACATATTCTGAATATGAAAAAAATATTATTTAAAAATATTTTACATTTCCACATAGTTGCGCTGGAATGTAGGAAAATCTGGAAGAAACTGAAATAAAATGTTCGGAAATCTGTGAGGCTTGCAGAGGATGCCATATCATTTGAATAGTGCATAGATTTTTTCAGAATAAATACACAAAATGCCAGATTTTTTATGCCATTTATTCAAGTTTGCTATCCAAGCTGCGTCTTGGACAATTTGTAAAGCATTTTCCTAAAGCACAGGTGCTCTGTCCATGTGCCAAATCAGAAGTGGACAGGCATAACTGTGTCTAAAAACAGAATTACTTTTTTCAATGTCAGATAAAACAAAAGTATACACAATTGTATGATTTTCACGACCATGTTTATTCACATAAGAGGACACAATGAAGGAACTTAAAGCCACAGTGCAATAGCAGCCAAGGTCAATGACCCCATTCATTGAATAAAACTATAAAAAATACCAGTTAAATAGGACATTCTATAACATAACAAATACTGACTTAAACTGAAGGCACTACAATATTATTCATAATCACGTTTTGAGTCACAGTATAGATTGCATAGGTCATACTTACTGGAAAAAGATTTACAACAGCTTTTGTTCAATTTTTTTAATAGAAATCCAGAAAATTTTGCACAAGGTAATGGAGGCATAACAAACTTTATACTCTGTAACTACAAGGGAAGGGATGGTATGTAGATATAATATTGAAATAATACTGACACCCTTCAACTGCATATGATTCAAGTGGAAAAAAACTTGCTTAAAGGGGAACTATCCCAAAAATTCAAATGTAATATTAGCTTCAGAATGCTGAAACTTCACTATTCCTCTCTCATCATCTCCTCATTCAGGAAATGGGTGTCAGATGAATGATCCAATATATTTTATAGGGGGGCTTCTTTTGGCTAGAAGATGTATTAGAGCTCGCTCTATTAAAATCACCAGACATCATGTCTCTCTACATGTAGAATTTGTGCAAAAGGCAGTTATTTTGTTAGAGTTATATATTTTGTTTGTACTGGAAAAAGTTATTTGAGAGAGCTCTAATACATCTGCTAGGAAATGGAGCCCCCCCATAAGATACATTCATCTGACACCCAACTGCTGCATGAAGAATGAAGAGATTGTATATTGAAAGTTTCTTACTTTAGTAAGAGGAAGCTTATATAAAATTTTCTCAATAGTTCCCCTTTAACATCTATAGGCACAATACGCAAGGGATGAAGAATAGCAATGAGTGAATCTACCCTGTTTTGCTGACTTGCAAAACTGCTGAAAATTTTCATCATTGAAGTCTATGGGCCACTTTTTTTTTGCCACTGCAACTTTTGTCACAGTGACTTTTTTTTTTTTCTCACTCTAACTGCATTAAAGTCAATAGGGGTTTTCCGCACTCCAAATGCATTGAAGTGAATGGGTGTTTTTCCTTCAAATGTTTCTCAGAAATCCATCGCCAGTCCATTTCAATTCACTCATCACTAATGAATCAGAATGTAGTGTATCATTTATTATTGTTCTCAAGCTGAATATTAGGGACCTATGTATAGATGTCAGGTGTGACACCATTAACCCAGAGGGCTCCCAAAGAGTTATATGCTACATTAAGATGGTGTCACGGTCGGCACCCTAAATCCAGAACCAATACTAAGCACCCTGTTCACTGCTCTTGCTTCTGCCTCCTTTCACCTCAGGAGGAGCCCTCAGCTTATCAGATGCCGTCAGGTCTTATAAAGACAGATGCCAAGCTAAGGGTTCTGGACAAGCAAAGGGGCACAACGGTAAAGCAAAGTCTTTTGGGCAGAAGGTCACAGAACAAAGAGTAAACAGATAGTGTAGTCAAAAAAGGCTGGGTCGGTGAAGGCAGAAGACAAAAGGAGTCAGGCAGGCAAGGGTCAAACCAAGAGATCAGAAGGGATACGGATAAAGAAGAGTCAGTTACCAGGGAGGGTCAGGATTTGAGAAGTCAGCATCGTCAAAAACAGGCAGGGGTCAGAACAGGTAGCCAGATTTCAGAAGCTTAACAGCACAGAGGCACCAGGAACTTGCAAGGAAGAAATCTATAATGGGCAATGAGTCCCTTTAAATACCTTTTCAGTTTGGTGCCATTGTGCGCTGATGTCATCACACCAGCGCCAATGTGCCTATAGGAGGAAGTACGCGCCACGTGCACCCTAAGGAACCAGCAAAGAAACAGGAGCAGTGTGGTGGGTGTCCCTGCCAACCCCCTCAAACCCTAGACCACCAGGGCGAGAAGTTATTACAAATGGTCTGGTGGGCCAGAGAATGATATTGTTACCTAGAAGTACTGAGGTCCTTCAGATTTGATTCCTAAGCAGGGAACCTCCCTCCTCTGACAGTCGAAAAATATAATGGATGAATTGACTGCTTATTATAAGTTGCCATATCTTAGCGTGTTGTGAATACTGTAAACTCTTTTGTAGCAGGGATTGTTATTAATGTTAATATGTTGATGCTAAATAACAGATAATAACATGTTGCCATTGTATATTACTAGGAGGTCTCTTACAATATTCTTGCTTTGCCTCTTTGTGTATTTTACTAACATAATATTCAAGTCTGGGCAAAATGAGTTTGTTGTTTGTTTACAAACTAATGAATATGGCTCTTCTGTTTCATCTGCTCTAACTAGCTCAAATATATTCAGGCCACATGCAGTTTAATGGAAACGGGTTGCTGTCTTTATTAGCATGTTATTCACTATGGTGCATGTTATAAAAGGTCACAGGAGATAGCAAAACCTTACATGCAACCCTCGTAAATATTAATAACAGTATTTAAATGGGTCACCTCTGCTTCTCATAAGCTTAGACTAATATCGCTCTCTTAATTTCTACATCTGTTCAAGAATCAGTAATATACACATTACACTCTATTTATCATAAACTATGTAACCCTTTAATTTGTAGCTACTCATTACAATAAATGCTCTAGAATAAATCTGTAAATGTATCTATTAAGATACATACTGTAAGTGTCAGAGTTACTTTCAGGGTTCCATTTGCAGCTGCAATGGACCAATGACTTAATAAAAATACCTTTTTGATTAAAGTGTAGGTTGGAATTCCAGAATTGACACCCATCAGAATCTTTTACAATTTGAATTATCTGTCTCGACTATGGATGGATACATTTTTTCCCACACGTTTAGCTGCAAAAATGACGCCCATAGACTTGAATGGTGCCGCGCGTCAAAAACATTTCGGCGCACATCAAAATTTGTTTGATGCCTGTAGACTTTAATAGGCGTCTACGACATTTCACCCACAGCAAATTTTTAGCTAAGTGAAATGGGTCAAATTAGCCCATACCTAGTCTCGACTCCAAAATATGCATACCAGTTCCTAACTTGGCAACCCTATATTTTCTTACTTGTTATAAAGCAATCCAACCCCTTCTTGGAGCTATTTAATGTATCTACCAGTGCAACTACTTCAAGTGCAGAAACCTGGTCTATGGTATTGCAGTGGATGTTATCTACTAAGACTTTGCTAAATTATCTCATATAATGCCATTATCAGACAGTTGGTTCCGGGCCAACTGGGGCTGCCACATTGGGGTCCCCTCCACCAGCTCCACTGGCCAGCTGCTCCTGCTGCAACAACCCTCCTTCTCCCTTCCCCTGCCAGTGTTTACGTTTTCTATTCTTGTCTCAATTGGGGCACGGGGAGGTCAGAGAGTGAACAGCCTAAGGTTGGCTATGGGGAGCGTGTCTGGGCCAGAGAGGCCCACAACCCTGTATAGTGCTGCATAGTTAAACAATTACATTAAAATTTCTACTTGGAGTATCATCATACCTCAAGGGTCTGTCCATGCTCCATTGCTTTTATACAGCAGCTTAATAATAAATCAACTTGAGTTTGATACTGCAAGTGATATCTCTGTATATGGTGATGATATGCAGTTGTAACAGTCCATGTTTCCATATGCATATGTGAAGTTTTCTCTGCTGATAGAAAATACACACACAAATGCTGCACATTTTATAGGCTGAAATTTGCCACATGTTCACAGCCATAGGTGCATTTATGGGCATTTCCAGACCTGACATTAACCAAATAAACAAGATTACAAATATGGGAAAAATAATGGGAAAAAATATGGGAAAAATAAAAATAAAAAAGGAAATGTATTCAGGGCCTACCTAGCTGAAAAGGATTTGTGGATTGTTGTGGATAATAGGCATTGCTGTTTATAGACAGTGTGATTCAACATCAACTAAAACTAATATTGTACTGTAGTTAATACACAGGGCATTGACTTAAGGGATGAAAAAAATATGTTTGCTTCATTGTATACAGTATGTCCTGTAGTACCTCACTTTAAACATCCAGTGCAGATTTGGGGCTTATAAATAAAAAAAAACAAAACAATACAAAATTAAAAAAATTAATAATTCAAAAGAGCTTTACATTACAGCTTTAAAAGTAATGGAACAAT
The DNA here is from genome assembly GCA_024363595.1 of Xenopus borealis. Lineage (NCBI taxonomy): Eukaryota > Metazoa > Chordata > Amphibia > Anura > Pipidae > Xenopus > Xenopus borealis. The sequence goes on along the minus strand of CM044441.1, from coordinate 116,569,130 downwards.
AATCAGTTATTATCCAAGTTGGGTTTGGCAAAGAGGTTCTTACAGGGCATGAATTAACTTTTTAAGCAATGAATATATTTGTAATGAATATATTTGTTTTCCTTTACTCGCTCTTTATATATTTGTGTGTATATTATCTTAAAGGCTACTGAATTCAGAAAACAAAATTGGGTCTCCAGAGCAGTGATATTTATTGCTAAACTAGAGTCCCTTAGGTAATCCTTAGAGTTTCCAGGAAAGAGAATAGCTGGTTTGTTTCCTAGATACCTGGGAAAGCACATTTAACCATCCATGTAACTGCATTTCCATGGAATTGTAGAGAGGTATTGGCATCTGTATAATAATGCCTTTGCCTCAAGAGGAACAAAACAATTCTTTGTGGGATTATTGATGAAATGTTTACTAAGCTCTGGCTAACAACTTTATGCAAGAAATAAACACTGAATTCTAACTGAAATGTTCAGTATAACCTTTTGAATCATGAAAGTATAGGTATGGGATCCATTATCCAAAAACCCATTATCCAGAAAGCATTTTATCCAGATAACTAAGATTTTTGAAAACTATTTCCTTTTTCTCTGAAATAAATACTTTGTACTTGATCGAAACTAAGACATAATTATTCCTTTTGGAAACAAAACCAGTCTATTGGGTTTGTTTAGGGTCAGATTTATCAAGGGTTGAATTGAATAGTCCAAATTCTAATTTGACTAGTCCCCTTTTAATAGCCATTAATACCTCACCATTAAATTCTAAAACCTGTCAAATTCTTGTTTTAGCATATGGTGGACATCCTATAATCAATTTGGAGTCATTTGGTGGACTTTTGAAAATCTATTTTTTTTTGTTGAAAAAGCTAATTTGATTCAAATTCTAGTTTGTGGGTCGATCCTAGTCTCCCAAATTCAAAAAATTAGATTTTTAAATGAATTTCTATTGGTTTTTTTTTTTTTTTTTTTTTTAAACTCCCATAAACTCAAAAGTCGAACCCTTGATAAATCTGCCCCTTAATGTTTAAATGATTTTCTAGTAGACTTGAAGTTATGAAGATCCAAATGATGGAAAGGGCCATTATCTGGAAAAGCCCAGGTCCCAAGCATTCTGGATAACAAGTCCTATACATGTGTATACCTTGCACACTAATGGAATACAGCCTGACAGTTCCACATGTTAGTCAACCCTTCTATCTCACTAATGGGACCAAATTTTGCAATTAAAATAAATAACAGGCTTGTAGAAAAAAATATTTCTTTACTCTCCTACAAAATGGTACACCTTAATTAAATAATATCTCTCTTATGTAGGGGCCCATAGGTTGATATTTAAATCCCTTGAATCACCAACAGGTTATGGCCAGCTATCCACCCAGGACAGGGTACCAGGAGCAGACAATTGGGAGTAAAGCATGTGTCAAATAAATTTAATTTGCAGCATAGCTACTGCGTTTCCTGGCCTGTCTCCACCTACTATCCATAGGTTGATATGCAGCTATGGCTTTAGCAACCTGCACTTCCTTATCTTCCAAATTGTTGGGCAGTTGCCCATGTATCTAATTTATTTATATATTTATAAATTTGCTTATTTGTATTATTGTCCGACAGTCCCATGACCACTTCTTGCCACACTTTAACATAGTGTCTGGCTAGGGGTGGATCTTTTTCTTTAGCTTCTGGTTGCTGACCCAGCTGGGTGTCTCCAGGGAGCCTGGGTGCACCAATACCCAATAAAGCCATTCTGCCCAAGAGGAAACTGTAGTGATAAGTCAAGGAGCAGGGCCTCGTGAATGTGGCCAGTCAGTGACAGATTAGATCCCTTTATAATACTCGATAGGAGAGTTAGATAGTGATGGTAAATAAAAAAGCGGTATGTTCTCCAACAAGTATTGGGAGTAGCTTTCTTCTAGGTTCTGAGTCTGCCTAAACTGAAGGGACTCTAGTTGTATAGGTTAATCTTAGAATGTTTCTCCCTGATCATTCTACTGTATAGGATCTGAACCACACAGACATTCCATCCTCAAGGTGTACCTTCATCTTCCCTAGCTGTTTCCACATGGTGTCACATTGTTCTGTCTATGCTTGAAAATCCTGGCATTATACCATCTGCTAATAATTTGCTAATGTTGATTAGTGAGTATAACCCCGCTAATCTATTTCTTTGTAAATAAATTGGTCCTTTTGTTTTATGCTCAGTAGCCTAGGTGAGATGCAGTTTAACTACCTCCCTACTTTTTTTTCTTATTTCAAATTTCAATATGTTATCAGCAGCACTGATCAGCTTCTGGATATGACGTTTTGCAGTTGTTTGTAAAAAAAAACTGTTGATTGAAACGAGGAAGACGTGGTGCTGCAAGTAATAATCTATACACATATTTTTCCAATTACTTTTATCTGCAATATTTTTATATCAAATGTCCTTCACAAATGACCCCCTTATTTTAATTATCTTCTGACAGAAATAAATAAACATTTAAAAAAAACAATTTACATTCCACCCACTGCAATAATAGTCAAGCTTTTTGTTTTAAGGCTAAGCCAAGAACAAAATGTTTATTCACTTTTTTATGATTGAAAATAGCGGTATGCAACTTAAAAATTATAGGGAAAGTCTTATAATTTATGGCATTCCATCGCTCCACAGCAGGAATTATCAGTGATATGAGGATCATTAAAGGTATCCTTTCAAATGCAATGCATTTAGTTTAAATAATGTAGCGAAAAGTGCAAAAAACATAAATTAAAGCCAGAACTTAATTTAGAACATGTCAACATAGATAGATAGACTATGCTTCATTTTAGAATCTGGCAGACCAGCCTGGTATCGGTACATAAAAAATTCCTTGCCTATGTTTCCTTCCTTATAGTAATCATTGATTTCCAATCTCACACTTTATTTGCAACAGCAGTGATTAGCATATAAATGTAAAAGAAATAAACTTATTATATGAGAGAAGATTATGGTCAATGCTTCAGAAAGGATATACGCAAAATGTTAACGAAGTGCATAAAATAATGAAATACGACGTGTTAATATAAAGAGAACATTAATTATAAAATTTTGTATTTATAAAAATTTTAACTTTATGAGTGTCATCCACCCAGATGTTAAATCTGATAATCTATTAAATTAAGCACTTGGTTCAGATATATTTTTAATTTAAACAAAAATAATAAATCATTCTTGTATGATAAACCGTATCTTATGGTCCCGTTATTATGATAAAGGGCCCTTTTATTTTTCCAGTTTGGATTAAACTATAGTCTGTACAACACATGAGAGTGTTATCCTGTTATCCAGAAAGGCTGTCTCCCATAGACTCCATTTTATCCAAATAATCCACATTTTTAAAAATGATTTCCCTTTTCTTTGTAAAAATAAAACAGTAGTTTGTACTTGATCCATACTAAGATATAATGAATCCATATTGGAAGCAAAACCTGCCTATTGGGTTCATTTATTGTTTACATGATTTCCTTGTAGACTTAAGGTATAAAGATCCAAATTACAAAAAGATCCATTATCCGGAAAAAGTCAGGTCAAAAGCATTCTGCATAATAGGTCCCATAACAGTATTTCCTACTGTGTGGCAACAGCTTGGGGTAGGCCTTTTCTTGTTTCAGATGGATAATAGCCCAGTGCGAAAAGTAAGGTTCCCAGAACTGGGTTGCTAAAATGGGAGTAAGATGGGAAGAACTTGACTAACCTTCAAAGAGTTTTGACCTCAACCCAAGTGAGGGTTGCACACCTGTGCAATACATGGAAGCAAATCACTTTTTTTTAAGGAGATTTTGAACAGGCAGGCATTTCATACAGTGTATTTTGAATGTCTTACATTGTAGATCATAGAATCATTAGAGGTCAATTACCATCAGGGTGGCAGGGGGTCACAGTGCTCTTGCACTTCTGCTTGGGGAATAGTAACATCCTCATATTGTTTTGTTACTTTCTCAACATTTTTTGTAATAAAAAGATAAAGTTATGGGGTTTCATATCCTGAAACCCATTATCCTTGAAGCTCTGAGTTACAAAAAGGCCATCGTACATAGAGTCCATCTTATACAAATAATGAAAGGTTTTTAGAATGATTTTTTCTGTGTAATAATAAAACAATACCTTGTACTAGATAGTATCTAAGCGGCATAAATAAATATTGGGTCTATTTAATGTTTTTTAATATAACTAATAATTTGGTGGTCCAAATAATGGAAAGTTATCCAGAAAACCCCTTATGCAAAATATTTCTGATAATAGATCCCATACATATATTATTTAATTAAAGAAAAAAGTATTGATCCCCATAATCCCAATGACACCTGCATGTTCAAGATTCAAAAGTGACTAAACCATTTATTTACCCATTGTATAGAAAGAACAGAGGCGCCAAAAGGATAAAAGGATATAAACGAGTTTAAAAGCCAAAACTTGGTAATCAGAGGAGGCAGTATTGGACTTACCTCCTCCAAGCAGACACAAAACGACTGTAATTAAGCAGTCAAAATTTATTAACAAACTCCAATCAGTACAACGCGTTTCACGGGCTCAGACTCGCTTCTTCAGGCAATAAACATAGGAGTTACAGCATCTGGCAGTAGTATACACACTCAGCGGAAGACCCTTCAGACCCTGAAGAAGAGGGTCTGAGCCCGTGAAATGCGTTGTACTGATTGGAGTTCATTAATAAATTTTGACTGCTTAATTACAGTCGTTTTGTGTCTGGTTGGAGGAGGTAAGTCCACCTCTGCCTCCTCTGATTACCAAGTTTTGGCTTTTAAACTCGTTTATATCCTTTTATCCTTTTGGCGCCTCTGTTCTTTCTATACAATAATAAGTCCACCCTGGGTGGAGGGTTGATACCCTTTTTCTATCTACAGAGAGCGGCTTCTTAATCCTGAGTGGGGTCAGGACAATCTCCCCACCTGCCTTTACAGTGGTTGCCTATTGGTAACCCTAGTTTGTGAGTATATGCTATTTACTCTTATTTCATTATCCCTTACCAATACATATTACACTATTGGGGCTCTTGGTGTTCCTTTTGTTTATTTATTTACCCATGAAACCCATAACACAAATTTTGCCTTAAATTGTGTGTAAAATTTATGATTATGTCACACGGTAGATACCATGGTCTGTATGATTCACTTGTCTGCCTTAAATTAAACCAAAAAAATAAATTCTAATTGTTACAACACATTCTGTTAAACTGTTTACTTATAAAGCACACTTACAATAAGGGGCCGATTTACTAAATTCACGTGAATAGATCGAAGTTCGATCGAATTCGATTGAATTCCAATCATAGGATTAATTCGATTGGTCAAATATGCAAATTTGGCTTATTCGATCATCGAATAGCAACGATCGAATAGATTCAAGTGATTGAATATTCGATCGTTCAATCATTCAATCAGCGAAGGATTTAAAATTTTTAATTTATTCAACTGCCTACTTCACCAGATTGAACCTACCGAATTGTAATAGAAGCCTATGGGAACCCTCCCATAGGCTTCTGAGGCTAAGTCTTGATCGAATAGGATTCGTAGGATCGAAGTCTTAAATCGTTTGAATCGTACGAATCATTCGAAAGATCGAATAATTAATTGGAATGATCGAACGATCATTATTCGATCTTTATTTGATCGTCGAATGATCGAAGATCGAATAATAGGGTAGCCTAAAACTATTTGATTAGCATTCGAAAATCGAATGCTAATCGAATATCGAGTAAAAACTAATATTTTTTGGGGAATAATAGTAAATTTGCCCCTAAGTCTCCTGCCTGTCACCTTCTCCTTTGACCGAGTCCTTGGATATTACTATTTTACTAAACAAACTACAAATCACAGGTTTGAACAGAACCTAAAACAACTTGTTAAATTGTTTTACTGAGCCTCGAATTTGGATATATTTTCTAATTTATAAAAATGAACCCCATACACAGTAGGGGTTCTTTTAACTCTTGTAATAACTAATAATACTGAGCTCATCTCAAGCATTTGTGTGGGTGAGCATTTGGGGAATAGTGATCATAACATGGTCTCCTTTGAGATTTTGTTGCAGAGGCAACTCTATAAGGAGTAACTAAAACATAAAATTTTAGGCGTGCAAACTTTGACAGTATAAGGGCATCTCTGCAACATATTAAGTGGTAAATGCTTTTCACAGAGTTAAACACTGAACAAAATGGGAATTCTTTAAAATGCTGCTTAATAAATATACATGTCAGTATATTCTGCTTGTAAATAAAGAACACTGTTGCAAAACAAAACCTTTTTGGTTCAATAGGAGTGTTGGTGTTGAGGTGGGTAAGAAAAGACGTGCTTTAAAGGCTTTTAAGTTAGCTGGGATGGCCGAATCATTTATAAGGTACAAGGAGGCCAATAAGTCATGCAAAAAATAGATCAGGCAAGCTAAAATCAATATGGAAAAGGATATAGCAGTAAGCAGTAAAAAGAATCCAAAATTATTTTTTAAATATATTAATAGTAAAAAAATGAAACAGGGACCTTTATTATCAGACGGGGTCAGCTGGTTGATGAGAACAAGCAAAAAGCTCAGATTCTGAATTAATACTTTTCATCAGTATACACAAATGAGGAACCAGCTAATGAAGGTTTCCTTGTTAATAGCCCCAATTCTAATACATCCAATGATGCATGGTTCACACATGAGGAAATTCAAAAGAGACTAGAAAATGTTAAGATAAACAAAGGTCCAGGGCCAGATGGGATTCACCACAGGGTACTTAGCGAACTTAGCTCTGTGATTGCCAAACCTCTATACTTAATTTATCAGGATTCATTGAAGTCTGGCACAGTGCAGAGAGACTGGCGAATTGCTAATGTGGTGCAGCTATTCAAAAAGGGATCCCATTCTCAGCCTCAAAACTATAGGCCAGTTAGTCTGATGTCGGTGGTAGGAAAGCTTTTTGAAGGATTAATAAAGGATAGCATACTGGACTTCATAGCAAATAACAATACTATGAGTTTGTGCCAGCATGGTTTTATGCGTAAAAGATCTTGCCAGACTAAATTAATTTCTTTTTATGAGAAGGTAAGCAGGGACCTCGATTCTGGGATGGCAGTGGATGTAATCTACTTAGACTTTGTTAAAGCATTCGATACAGTGCCACACAGAAGATTACTGGTTAAATTAAGGAATGTTGGCCTGGAACATAGTATTTGTACCTGGATAGAGAACTGGCTAAAAGATAGACTACAAAGAGTGCTGGTAAATGGAACATTTTCTAATTGGACCAGTGTTGTTAGTGGGGTACCACAGGGCTCTGTACTGGGTCCCACAGCCATCAAAGAATCGAGGTCCCTGCTTACCTTCTCATAAAAAGAAATTGTTACATACAGAGAACATACAGAGTTACATACAGAATTACATACATAAGAACCAGTACTGGTACAAAAGGTGATGAAGGCCCTGTGCAAAACAGCTTACAATCTAAAGGAGAAGGGAATCAGACACGAGGTGGCTGGTTTAGTTAGCCAATAGAGATAAAGGTATGGGACCTGTTATCCAGTGTGCTTATGACCTGGGGTCTTCCCAGATAAGGGATCTTTTCATAATTTGGATCTCCATCTGTGAAGTCTAATAACAAATATTTTAAAGATTAATTAAACCTAATAAGATTGTTTTGTCTCCAGTATGGATTAATTCTAGTTGGGATCAAGTACAAGGTACAGTTTTATTATTACAGAGAAAAAGGAAATCATTTTGAAAAATTTGGATACTCTGATTATAATGGAGTCTATGTTATCCAGTGTTATCCCGTAATTTCTGGATAACAGGATCTTACACCTGTCGTCTTTTAAAACTGTAAGATGCGCTGGGAGATCTGCTCCTTCTCTTACCTCCCGGCACGTCTCTCTGTGGTCCCTGGTGTGCACTTCTAGTTTTGGGTCCTATTGACGCTGGCGTTTGGCGCAGAGAGTCTTGATGCCCGTGTCAGCACGCTGGGCATCATGATGTCATTGCGGCGCGCTGGTTTGAATCCTTGGCGCCACCCCACCATTTTGACAATGTCCAAGCTAAGCTTCAGAATGTCTGTTCCTGCTAAAGCGTTCCTGGTTTTGACTTTTGCCTGATCTTTGGTCCCAAATTTGGTCCTTGCTATGTGGGTCCCTTTATGATCTCCTTCTCTTACCTCCTGGCATGTCTCTCTGCGGTCCCTGGTGCACAGATGGGTACTTCTGGTTTTGGGTCTTATTGATGCTGGCATCTGAGCATCTTGACATCATGATGTCATTGTGGAGCTCTGGTTTGAATCCTTGCCGCCTAATCACCATTAAAGGGCCGCCCCACCATTTTGACAATGCCCAAGCTAGGCTTCAGATGGTCTGGTCCTGCTAAAGCATTTGCTTCCTGTTATTTGATATTCCTGGTTTTGACTTTTTGCCTGATCTTTGGACTATGATTTTTGCCACCTGCCTTGAACCCATCACCCGACTCTTATTACATCTTTTCTTCATCCCTGCTGGTACATAGTTTATGATCCTGCTACGCACTTCCTTGTTGGCTTCTGCAGCAGAAAGTTCGGGGCCCCAAAAGGGCATCGGTGAACACCAGAACCTACAGGGTTTACCTGTTCTTCTATAGGTACCGTTAGCTACACAAGGTTCTTAATAATGAGACTGTTACAAAAACACTTTTGTTATGCTTCATATAAAAATTTTTACGCTATAACTTTTTCAACTGGCACATGGTATAAAAATCTCTACCTGAAACCAAAGAAGCCCAAAATAACAACTTACAAACAGTGCCAAACAATTTCTACAAAGAAACAAAATATTCAAAAAGCAAGAATAGCTCAGACAGTATTCACCTCTTTCTTTACAGGGTCCACATGCCCTGGATCCATAAACACCTTAATTCACCTACTAAGCTGGCATCAACAGATACAATATCTCAATATGCACACATAGAAACCCTTGCAAAACACTTGATGGTATAAAATATGAATATTAAATACACAGATGTGTTTTGTCTTTATTTACAGATTTTTAGTTTTTGCACACTGCTCACACACATTCACACAGTAGTGAGGGTTTCTGCTGTTGTATTGTTGTTGCATCATGTTGTACCATCTGGGATGGGATGTTCAGATCAGCTCAGATGTGCACTGAGGGACAGGAGATTATTGTTCTGGCGTATTTTCAATTAAAAGAACAAGTATGAAATAATAAGAGTTTAAAACAATTGTGGCTCTTACGTTGTGCAAAGTGCATTTGAAATCCAAAATTTGTGGTGATGATGATAGAGTTAACATCCTATGGATCAACACAGAAAGGCTTTCTATATGTTGAACACAAGTTACAGTATTTTTGACCTAATGCTATTTTGGATTTTTGATACCTTATGCTTCTTTGGATATTTATACTGTACACCAATTATCCCCAAACAGTGGTTTGGGAGCAACATGTTGCTCACCAAACCCTTGGATTTTTCTCCCAGTAGGTGCTTATTTTTGAATTTCAGGCTGAAGTCAAGTTTGAATTGCCTGCCATGTAAAGCTTCTTGTAGACAATGTAATTCTACTGCCATGTAAAGTCTCCTGTAGGCTGCTGGTGTACATAGGGGCTACCAAATAGCCAGTCACATTCCTTATTTGACACCCCCAGGACAACATTTGTATGAGGCTTATAGGTTAAAAAAAGGTTGGAGACCCCTGCTGTATACTTTCCCCACCAACCATATATATAATACATATTTCTCTGCAAAGTGGCCATGGAGGATCTCTAAAGGTTTATTAGAAACCCTTTGCCCCTTTGTTAACAGGTCTGGATTTGACAGCTGGGCATCCCAAGGACAAGAGCCCCTGGGATGGTGCATCCTCCCCTCACACTTGTGCAGTCTTCTTTCAGTTCCTCTTGCTGGTTTTTGCATGTGTGTTCTTCCATTTTGAGGACTTGGCATTCTAGAGATTTAAGCAACGAAATATCCTTCAGGCCCCATTTTAAATGATTCAGGGACAGTGTAGAAGTGATGCAGGCATGCAGCACTTTCATTTATGCCATCCCTTAATTTGTGCCTCCCTATGCCTGGACCTTATGGCTTTACCACAAATCCAGGCCTGCTTGTTAAAAAGTTGTGAACTTTTCCAGTGTTTTCCCATGTACTTAGTTACTGAGTAAAAAAGTCCCTGATGTTATAGTAATGTTTAGTTCAGTTGCAACCTGAAAGCTACCAGTTGTCGATGTGAGCTTTATGTAAGACTTCAGTGAATTTGGACTTGAAATTTTGTTTAACCTCTTTGTTAAAGGGAAACTGTCATGGGAAAACATGTTTTTTTTTAAACACATCAGTTAATAGAGCTGCTCCAGTAGACTTCTGCACTGAAATCCATTTCTCAAAAGAGCAAACAGATTTTTTTATATTCAGTTTTGAAGTCTGACATGGGGCAAGCCATTTTGTCAATTTCCCAGCTTCCCCTGGTCATGTGACTTGTGCCAGCACTTTAGGAGGGAACTGCTTTCTGGCAGGCTGTTGTTTTTCCTTCTCAATGTAACTGAAGGAGTCACAGTGGGACATGGGATTTTACTATTGAGAAACAAGAAACAAGAAAAAGTTGTGCTCACCACTAATTTTTAAAACCATTAGGCGGGGGTGCAATGAGGCTGTGACCACAAAATACATATAGACAAATGCAAGAGGTCCTCTGCACTCAACCCATTATCAATATATTTAAGACATTGAGACATTTTGTGCATAAAGCTACTAAAAAATGCCTTACCCTTAAACAACAGGGATTGTTTGTCCATATATTGCAATATATTTAAGCTGGCCAACTACGTCAAAGTCATCCCATATCTGGCCAGTCCTACGCTCAATTTTTATCTGATTCATTAAGAATTCCATTACTTCATTAAACATTTTACAAAGGGACTAAGTTTTACCTGCAACTTACTTGCTGCTTTCAAAGTAAAACTCCCAATCATGGTTGCCCTTTTATTAGGCACCAGTGGGATCACCTGACTATAGCTGGGAAGGGTGGGGGCTACAACAGAGAGCTGGTCACTGCTCCAGTATAACTACAACAAACAAGAAAAAGTTGTGCTCACCACTAATTTTTAAAACCATTAGGAGACATTCTGTGCATAAAGCTACTAAAAATGCCTTACCCTTTAAACAACAGGGATTGTTTGTCCATATATTGCAACATATTTAAGCTGGCCAACTACATTTACTATTGAGTGCTGTTCTTAGATCTACCAGGCAGCTGTTATCTTGTGTTAGGGAGCTGTTATCTGGTTACCTTCCCTTTGTTCTTTTGTTAGGCTGCTGGGTGGGGGAAAGGGAGGGGGTGAAATCACTCCAACTTGCAGTACAGCAATAAAGAGTGATTGAAGTTTATCAGAGCACAAGTCACATGACTTGGGGCAGCTAGGAAATTGACAAAATGTCTAGCCCCATGTCAGATTTCAAAATGAAATATAAAAAAATCTGTTTGCTCTTTTGAGAAATGGATTTCAGTGCAGAATTCTTCTGGAAAAGCACTATTTACTGATGCATTTTGAAAAAAAAAAAATTTCCCATGACAGGATCCCTTTAATAAAAGGAATGTTCCATAGCTCAAATGTTTCCTTAAAAATGCTAAATTATTCAAAAATCCACATTAAAAGTAAACTATACATACAGTCCCCATGGTATTTTGCTTTATGCATTTCATACCCTCTGATACTCAGAGGCCCATTTACTAAAGGTAAAATGTATTGGTATTAGAGCTGTTTGAATCCATGATCAAACCCCTTTTCTCTAAAACCACAAATGCCATCAAATGTATTACAAGATCTGATTATAAAAAGCATGGACGGAAATAAATGCTGAATAATTCACTACAAAATCTGAAAACCTCTAAAAATTTTAGGTTTTCAGACAATTACATCCAAAGAAATCAGAAAGCCTCTAAAAGTCTGAATGGTTAAAAAATGTCTAATAGTAAAAAAAGGTCCAATAGGATCAGTGGGAAGGTCCAGTGCAAATAGCAAGAAAGTACATATTTAAATAAAATGCAGCAGTGACTATAAATATCCACAACAAATCTAATATATATAAACTTGGGCTGGTACAGTTTTCTGCTGATAGGAGCACCAGCCCGGGGTTTCAGGTATGTCAATACAATCACTTGGGGGTGCCTAACATTTGGCACCAAGTGCTGGATGCCTTTCCTTCTCCTTTATAGAATGAGTAAAAATCTGGTTTGTGAGCAGAGCCCCCCCATGGGAGAATTTTTACCATATATATTAATCTGGTATATGTAGCTCAGTAAGGAAGCTGAGTGGCACACTAGGCGATGGAGTTCAGCAGCAGTCTTGTTGCAAAATTCTGAACTCTATGGAAGATACTGTTTTTCTAATTCTATTGTGGTATGATTTGCACCTGGAGTGCTGCTGGGCAAGGTGCTGTGCAGTTCAGATTTGGCAGTATTAACTATACAATGTCCCTAATCACCAAGGCTACACATGGCACTACATAGACTTTACGGGACATATATGACCACAAATGTTATGTATTATTAACCACATGAAGCACATTCCCCATAACGCAGGTGTAGTTGCCAGGGGGAGATGTGCCTGGTGCAGTTGCATGCAATGCACTACAAGACCCATTTTCTAATTTTGGGTGTTGACATTTCTGATATGTGACATGCGTGTGACATGTACGCAGTTGTGCTCTCTGCACTAGTGTTGTGCCCCTCCCCCTCGATCCATTATGATGCAAAAGAGTTAAGCACGGGGCAGGCAAATGAGGACAGAAGCATAAGATCCCTGTTAGTAATAAATTAAAGTAAAGCACTGGGTAGCATGCAGCTGTTATATAAATGTAGGGGGCTAGTAAATTAGTCTCCTAGTGTTATAGACTTCTAAACTGGATCCTAAAATACAGTTAGGAGGGAGACCTGTTTCCTTATCCTGCTTTGAGCTATACCCTCTGCAGTTCAACCAGTGTCCAGTAGTTGGTACTGTGCTAAAGTATGTAGTCAGCCATGTGCTCAGGGTCCATTGTGTTAAGCTCTGGCCTGAGTAGGCAGGAAGGGTAAAGTGGAACCTGGACAGGTCAGGTCTACTAAGGATAGGCTACTCACTTTAAGAGTTCACTCTAGGAGTGACAGATAGTCAGGTTATTTAGCTAAGCAGCCTATGGCTCCTATGAGGAGTGTGAGTGGAATCTCGGGTACTAATTGCACAGTATGGACTAAATGTAAAAAATTAGGTATGTAGTGATTCCCCTAGGTTCCCCTTAGGGAAAGGGCTGGAAGCCGGGTGTACAGTATGTTAATTGCTGCTGTGTATATTCTCGTCCCTGCGGGGACTTATACTGACCTCTGGTGCTTGTTAGTATATGTCTATCCACTGTTGCTCTGTGTTCCTACTTGATCTTTTTGTACACTCATTTGTGGATTATTCTGTTTAATGCACATTCTCTGGTTAAGTTGTAAGAGCCACTGGCGCCCAATGATTGCACACTGCAATTAATTTACAAATGTACCAAACCTTGTCTCCATACAGTTGCGAGGGCTTACCCCCTTCTCATCCGGAGCAAAGTATGGGGGTAAAGTTAATTGAGAACGTTGCCACTCAATTTACTATAGCATTACATTAATAAATTATGATTCCCTAAAATTGCCCCTTGCGTACATTACCCCTTTTGTTTCACACAATACTCAGGAGGGTTTATTGCTATGCCAAATATGTAGTAGTTGAACTACAGCAAACAAGGATATTGCTCATAAGGCCTATACATCATACTGTACAGAATGTGCTTGCCTGTTATGTAGTAGTTGAACTATCGCTAATGTCATTAGTAAAGGAATTGTTCATTATAAAAATAAAAACTGGGTAAATGGATAGGTTGTGCAAAATAAAAATGTTTTCATTATAGTCAGCCAAAAATGTTATATATAAAGGCTGGAGTGACTGGATGTCTAACATAATAGCCAGAACACTACTTCTTGCTTTTCAGCTCTCTTGGTTTCCACTGATTGGTTACCAGGAAGTAAACAAACATTGACTTGAGGGGAGCACATGGGTCCTAACTGTTTGCTTTTGAATCTGAGCTGAATGCTGAAGATCAATTGCAAACTCACTGACAGTTATGTCCCATGTGGCCCCCCTTCAGGTTGCTGATTAACTAAGAATTAGAAAGCTGAAAAGCAGGAAGTTGGGTTCTGTTCTGTTCGACATAACTATATTAGAAACATTTTTTATTTTGCACAGCCTATTGTGTTTGGTAGCCGAGAATGAGGAGAGTATAACAATGCTTTATTAGCAGGTTCATGCAGCCATTACATAACAGCAGTAACTCTTACTTTCACTTTGAAGCTGTAAAGAAAGTCCTGTGTATGCATAGTGACACCCGCAGGCCATTTGTATAAACACCACACCTATCTATTTACCCAGTTTTTATTTTTACACTAAACTGTTCCTTTAAGAGACTGCTAAAAGCTAATTGGTGCAAGGAAAATACAATGAGGCTTAACAATTGTTTACAAAAATTGTGACTGACTGAGAGTTTGTCAGAAATTAGTTACAGGATTCTAGGCCTATTATAATGATGAGTTAGGTTGCAAGATGATAAGCGTGATAAACTGCTTGGCTAGTGGTGGATTAAATTATTCTGCTGTGTGAGTTCTGGTAAAGCAACCAGACAAGCACAGTAAATTCTCGTACATTTATTACAACATGGCAGATGGGTGTGGCTTGCTTCATGGTTCCTCTCATCTTAGACAGGAAGTGGGAAACAGGAAAAGGAATATGAATTATAAGACAATGGCAAAACAGCAGGAATGCTCTTAACCATAATGGCCACACAAACAGATTACTACAATAAGAATAACGACATCTCATCATATTTATGTTTTTTTCATTCTCTTCTTTCTCTAGAATCCTTATAAAGAACCTATAGTGTTTAACAGCAGTCCTTTTAGAAAATAAATGTTTGTTCTTTGTTCATGCTATGCAGCACAGAGGACATAATTGCTATTCCTATGCAGCACAGAGGACATTATTGCTATTGCTATGCAGCACAAAGGACATTAGAGGGCACTCTCTATAGCAGGCCAGATAGTATCCTATGCATTAGGGATGATGCAACCATGTGGAGCATGGCCAATAAGCTTTGTTCTTATTGGTTCAGTAATGTGACTGACTTCACAGAATATTGCTTCACAGAATAGTTATCATATCTGTCCATTTTGTTGATAGATTTAATCCTGTGCTATTTAATCTTGCATTCTGTCACAAACATGTTTTTTGTCAATAAAATATAGCTTGACATGCACTAGTTACACCATTATATATTCTGTCTACATTTTTTAAATAATTCTTTCTGTAAGTAACTTTACACATAATTGCATCTGTTACATGGATGTTACACATTTGTGAGATACATTGCTTGTTAAAATGTACAGAATGGAACTTATAATATAATAATATAATTTTGTGCACAAACCAGATTTTGTTCTCATTCTTTAATAAAAATATGTCTTTTGTATATTTTTCATCTGCGTATATGGTCACAAATACTTATAAACCATGATCGACATGCATGCTGTGTACTAGGGATAATCTTGTATACAGAAAGTATTTGGGACAAATGGCACCACACGTTGATTAATTGTTACATAATTCTTTCTCTCTCATCTCTCACCTTTGAATCATCTAATAGGACCATAAGCTAATTATCTCTGTCAGCGCTGTCCAAAAAGACAATATGACCTTTTGCTGTGAGTTCACCTGCAATTTAGAGAACCATAAAAATAATACAGAATATTTGTCATAATCTGAAAAAGAACCTATTTTGAATATCTTTATACATGGGAATTTCTTTAATCTGGCATTTTTTTCCCATGTCCATTTAGCTTTGAAACAATAGAAATTTATACACAACCCAATAAAAGAAAACAGCAACAGATCACATTTCTAGTGATAGAATATGCAATTCTGAACAGCAAATGACACACCAATGGTCTGTTAACGAAACTGACACCTGTTGTTGTGATAGACAAATTGTTTTAATTAGTTCAGGAGGGTGCAATCATATCTGCGTAAACAGTATGTGGTGCTATATAATATATGATTCACTACCATAAAAACTTCTAGTTAATGAAAAGATTGTTCTGTTTAATATATTTTAACATTTATTGACAAATATATGATTTTCTAAAGCTTTCACTATATGCCTCATGTGCATAAAAGTGTTTTAGTTGATTCAACACTACTGTGAGTCTTAAATAGGGTAGATAAGCCACAGGAAGGGGGTGCTGTTACTGCTTACATGAACACATACATTTCATCCATATTGATGTTGGATGTTGCTAATTCCAATGCCTTCAAAGAGGTTCCAAATGACTGTATGGTTGGTCCTTTTGCTCTTCTGCTTCCTCCAAAGCAGCACCCACCAAGGAGGAGCAGTGTGTCTCCTTTATAAAGTTGTTTCTGCAGTGAGACCATGTTATAATCACTATTACCTAATTTCAGTATTGTTAGTTATTACCAGGTCCAAAAGAGGGTTATTCCTAGTATGTTCTTGAACTAGCTCAAATAAAAATTTGTCATTAAGCATATTTACAAACCTCAATCAATGTCTGGATAATTGAAGTCACCCCTATAATAACTTGACCTAGTTGTGAGGCAGCGTCCATTTGTTATAGTAGTTGGGCCTCAATCTTGTCACTTATTTGAGGTGGTTTTAGCATACACCAGTGATAATTTTCTTTGTAACATTTTGCCCAGTCGAAATCTCAAACCAAAGAGATACCACACCCTTTCCAGTGCCATACATTGTTATTTCTTTAGAGCACAGCTTTAAATCAGGTTGTACATAACACCCTCCATCCATTTTAATCCCTCTGTCCCTCCTAAAAAGGGTGTAGTTATTTAAATTGATAGCCCAGTCACAGATTTCATCCCAACAGGTCATAATGTTAATGGTCATTAATTGTTATTAGTCCCACAAACTGGATCCTTCTTGGGGTAACATGCTTTAGGAACCATTGATCTAGTGCAGTGGTCCCCAACCAGCAGCTTGCGAGCAACATGTTGCTCACCAACCCCTTGGATGTTGCGCCCATTGGCCTCAAAGCAGGTGCTTATTTATGAATTCCAGGTTTGGAGGCACATTTTAGTTGCATAAAAACAAGTAGTTCTGCCGAACAGATCCTCCCTGTAGGCTACCAGTCCATATAGAGGCTACCAAACATCCAAGCACAGTCTTTTTTGGCATCCTCATGGACTTTTTCATGCTTGTGTTGCTCTCCAAGTCTTTTTACATTTAAATGTGGCTCCCGAATAAAAAAGGTTGGGGACCCCTGATCTAGAGTGTCTGATGAAATTTCTTTTCAGTTCTTCTGAATGTCTTGGACTTTACTTCATAGCCCATCTTAGGGGTAGGGGTAGAAGTGACAAATGCTGAGGACGATTCCCAAGTGTTACCGCTTTCAGGGACTTTGTTACTTCGCTAGTAAAGGAGATAGATGCTAGTGGTGATTTGCACTCTATTGCCAGGCGACTTTTCGCTCTGACATATGGACGTTATCTCTTTGTAATAAAAACTCACTCTGGTGGTCCTGTGGTGCGGCGGGGATGCCCGCTGCGCCATTGGCGGGGATGCCTGCCATGCCAATCCTTCCCTGTTGAAGCGCCAGTTCCTTAAGGCATGCACGGCATGCCTCTGCTCTACTTATAGGTGCATGCATGCTGGTGTGGAAATTCAAAAGTATACTGTAAATTGCCTATTCTGTCTGCAAACCAGTGCCCGTGATAGGTTATCTCTTGTGAGTTTCCTGGTGCTTCTGTGCTTTTCAGCTTTTGCTGTTTCCTGATTCTGATTCTAGTTTTGACCCCTGCCTGGCTATGGACTACCCTGACATCTTGATTCCTGAACCTTGCGTGTCTGAGGACCACTCTTTCTGCCAAATCCCTCCTGTCTGATTGATCTCCCTTTTTGACCCTTTGCCTGCCTGTTTACGATTGTCTTCTGCCAGCCCTGACCTGGCCTGTCTAACTACGATTCTGGTTCCTGTTCTGTACTGTGACCCTTGGCCTAAAGTCTCTAGCAAACAGTCGAGCCCCATTGAAAGAACATTTCACCTTGCACCTCTTGTTAAAGTCCAGGTGGCATCTGAGTAAGCTGAGGGCTCCTCCCGAAGCCAAAGGCAGTCACACTACTGGTGAAGCATGAGCAGAGACTAGGGTGCTTGGAATTTGTTCTGATGTTGGGTGAAGACAGTGACACTCTTTCACCATACTCGCCTTCGCCAACTCAGACCAGGCTAAGTGCAATGGAGTGCATAGAACTTCCTCAATCTTCACTTACTTACGTCATATTTTGAGTGGAAAATTCATCTAAGTTCAAAGAAACGCTGGTGATTTTTAATATTTATAAGGCATACATTTTCTAACATATGGAACATTATTTTAAAGTGGGCTCACGTGTAGGGCATTATAACAACTCTATTGACTTTCTTAAGGTTCCCTGGACATGTGTAGTTATCAGTGCTGCAACATGTAACCTAAAGAGCTCAATTCAACTTTAAATTTCCCGCCATATGCAAATTAGTATGAGCGCAAGACCTGTAATGAAGCTGCTCTAGGCAGAATTGAACGCTAGTGCATTGATTTCCTCTCACTGCCGAAGTAACGCTAGCAAAATTTAGCATTTTAGTAAATTAGTGTTGTCTGAGCAAATTTTCTCCTGGAGAAGAGTTGCAATGTCTGTGAAGCTGTCACTGGTGAATTTTTGATGCTTAGTAAATTTACCCCATAGATTTTAATAGAAACCCAGTTAATCATCATCTCTCATTAGTCTTATTTGGTTATTTCCTCTACACCTCCCCAATCATCTTTCCTTCTTCATTTTCTTTTTACAATAAAATCTGTCTCTCATGTTTAATGGTATCCTACATTATACATTTATACCTTACTTATAGTGATACACATAGTGATAATCTGGTCCAGAAGTCAATTCCCAGCTCACATACCCTTGCATAAACATTTCACTTATTTTGTGTTCCTAGATGCTTTGTGTTAGGAACGCAACGATTTCAGGCTTTGAACCCTATAAAACTGAAAAAAAGAGTGCACTGCTGGTTTTCTCCATCCGAGCACCAGCTTTGCCTGCGCAGTGGAAGGGTTTGGATTCAGTTTAGTATTCAGACGAATCTATACCCCAGATTCAGGGATTTGGTTGAACTCTGAAAAGCAGGGTTGCTATGTCTGCTCACAAGAACACTCCTTCTACTTCTGTCTCTGTTCCAAATAAGTTTAGCACTCTTATCATAAGGGCACACTCCAGAAGCAAAGTTTAAGCCCTAGCAATATGCAGTTGTTAGGGGTGAAATGCAATCAGAGAGGACAAAATTCTTCACCTTATGGCAATATCATCATAGAGCCTCCTAAAATAAAGTCTTTATTTACATATTGTGAGTAGAGATGAGCAAAGTTTTTCGCCAAGTTTTGACATGAAAATGACACCCATAGAGCTTAAATGGGAGAAAAAAATTGCTGCTCGCCAGAAAAAATGTGTTGCTTGTCAAAATTCTTTTATAATCCATAGACTTCAATGCAATACAATCACTAATTGTGAAGTTTTTAATGGAGTGGCTTCAATCTAAGTTCTGATTTCCCTTACATAGTTATGATTTCTGTGTAAACATACTGTACTTGTAGGAAAATCAGAACTTTAATTGAAGCTGCTCCCCACTTGTAGGGAACCAAAGGTGATAGCTTTCCTTTGGCTAAGGAAGCTCTATTCTGTTACCTCTGCCCTGTGTGAAGGATGTTTCCCCAATTGGCCCATGGACCATGTGATTGTAGTTCCTGTCCATAAGTTACGTATATAATGACAGGTTTCACATGGCTTTTCCTGCAACTTTGGGAGCCTGGATCAGAAGACCCCAGTATAAAGTGTGTACCCTCAGGGAACCAACCACTTAAGGAACCATATGGATGATGTACAGTTTGTGTGCTATGTATCCTTACTGCTAGTGATGAGCGAATGTATCCCGTTTTGCATCGCTGAAAAATTTGCGAAATTGTGAAAAATTTGTGAAACGAGTTGCGTCACTTCTTTTGACTTGCGTCTCATTTTTTTAATTTTCAGCAGGCGAATTTTCGCTGGCGGCCACGAATTCACGTCTGGCGAATAAATTCACCCATCACTACTTACTGCTAATATACAATATATGTTGTACTGAGAGAATAGTTTTTTGCATTGTTTAATACATTTGTATCTAGTTATTTGGTAAACCACTTGTGTCTAGTTGTTTTAAACAGTATTAAAGTGTTGATCTTGCATTTCAGCAGCATTTAAAGGTGGCCATACACTGAAAGATCTACTCAGTTTGTGAGGACACCAAACAAGCAGATCTATTCCCGTTATGCCCACCTTGAGGTTGATCCAATCATTTGGCCCTTGAGCCAAACTATCAAATCACAATAAAGGGAATACAGACCATCAGGATGAGGACTGCATATGAGTCCATGCGGTCCTTGCCTGATTGCCATATGTCCAAATTTCAGGTAGGCCAGATGGAGGGGCCCATACATGGTCTTATAATCTTTACCAATCTGCTTATAACCAACTTTACCTTTCCAGCACTCTGATTGTGAAGGCTCAGCTTAAAGTGAGGATTGCAAATGTAATTATGTTCTGTCTGTGAGCATCTGGAAAAAGGCAAACTGCCGAGAAATGGTTTCACCCTGCCATTAAGTTTCTAAGATTTGCAAAAAAAGAAAAACATTGTAAACTCAAAAGTTTTGATTTGACCCAAAATTTAATTTAACCCTGTATTTTAAATAAACAAAAGTGTTTGTATCGAAGGGCAGAGGAAACCGGCATATTAGCTGATTTTGATTCACCTAAAAGATTAACCTTTCTCACAAAGAGAAATAGAGTAGAAACAACTTACACTTAGCAAAGAAACATCTGCTGCATCAGGGAATATAATGCACAAAAATATAATATCCATAATTAAGATTTCTAATGAATGGCCTTGTTAATGCACACAGTGTATGCATGTTGTGAGATTTTGCAGGCTTAATTAGTACTTGCTGATTATGTTTATTTCCTGATGTACACACTGATTAAGTATTGTCCAAACACTGAAGCTCCAAACAGGATCGGTGGATAAAGTAGCACCTAGCCATTCAACGGGGGACAAAAAATGCAAATAGAGCAACTTATATAACATTGAATTAATTCTAATAAAACCCATTTTGCTTGAGCAGCTGGTGTCACATTATAAACAGAGTTCTCGTTATGAGAAATAAAAGAGTTCTGTTGACAGATGCTTATATACTGCTTATATACTGTTAAATATATAAAGTACACACAATATTGAAGAAAGATTTTTTTGCATTTAAGATTTTTCTCTTCTGTTGTCATAAATGATTTGTGTGTCATTCCATGAAAAAGTGAGCGATCATTTTTATTGTTGCCTTTGAAATGTACAGCTTTTTATGAGAATTAGATATGCTAGTGCTGGGCAGAATTGTTTTTATGATATTAGTGCCTGTTAGATTACATACCATTATTTTTTTTATAAAAACCCTTCATACCATATATAACTGTCTTTTACTTGTATTAAATGTGATTCTGGGTTCTACAGAAAAATAAAAGTGCCCATTTTCATCCCCAAACACAGTGGGTAATTTGCACTATTCCTGACAGTCAGATGCTCCTAAAATAACTTTCATATAAATATGTGCATCAAAATGGTATTAGAGCTTTCTGAAACCATGATGAAACCCATTTTCTTTAAAATCACCAATGATATAAAAGTTATTAAAAGATCCTTATGTAAAAGTAAGGGAAAAAATCTGAACAATACACTAAATAATAGGGAAACCTCTAAAAAAGCTATTTTTTCATACAATTAATAGCGATAAACCATCTGAAAACCTCTAAAAGTCAAAATAGTTAAAAAAAAAAAAAGTTCAACAGGTTCAGCACAGCTCCCATTGACTTCTATGGGACTTCAAATGATTTTAATCTGGCAGGGTTTTATATTCAAATTTTCCATGGCTTTCACACTTAAATTTGAGTTTTAGAGAAGTAAAAAAAGAAAAAACAAATTGGAAAACAAAAAATATAATTTGTGAAAAAATAGAAATACAAGTGTTAGTAAATAACCCACATATTATGACTGATTAGCAAAGGTTTGTTAATTATAAACATGTAAACTCATCCATACCTTTTAAGTCTGACTTGAAAAATTTAGAAAAGTGCAGTGCATTGCCATTGCCAGCTAAAGAATAAATGTCTGTTCCTAGAAGAAGAAGGCTTAGTAGGTATGTGATCAGTCTATGATGTGGAATCTCATGCTACTGTGAGCCTCTGTGGCAACTCCTTGGGACCCTAGAAAAGTCACTTTAGCTCCAGGTGTTCCATCATACTAGTGTGCCTATAATAGCTGCATTGCTAGCTGTGAAGCCCCATAAGAGAAATATGCTATATAAATGATTCCCCTTTCCCTTACTCTTTATCAACTGCTTCAAATATATCACTGAGCACATTACTAGCTGATATTATTACTATTGCATGTAGCCTGTATGGTATATTTACTAAATTCCCTGTAGTACTTTAATTTCAGCATTACTTTTGTGTATAAGGCACCAGCTGTGTCGCTCAATGATTCCCACTGAACTAGTGCCAGAAACAAAGTGATGATGTCTAGGTGCATGACATTTTTGAAGTTCGTATTAAATCAATGCAGCAACATTCTGGGAAAAATAAACATCAGTAAACAAGTTCCTCTATAGCAGTGATCCCCAACCAGTAGCTTGTGAGCAACATGATGCTCCCCAACCCCTTGGATATTGCTCTTATGACCTCAGAGCAGGTGCTTATTTTTGAATTCCTGGTTTGGAGACAAGTTTTAGTTGCATAAAAACCAGATGTAGTGCCAAACAGAGGCTCCTGTGGGCTGCAAATCCACATAGGGGCAAATAGTCAATCACAACCCTTATCTGGCACGACCCAGGAACATTTTTCATGCTTGTGTTGCTCCCAAACTCTTATTACATCTGAATGTTGCTCACGGGTAAAAAAGGTTGGGGATCCCTGCTCTATAGCATGGCAATACTACCTTTATCACTTCTATCTTTAAAAACCATCACTTAATCCCAGATTTCCCACCAACTATTGTCTAAGTTTCCCTTTTTCCGTTCACATCCAAATTGATAGAAAAGATTGTTTGCAATGTTTACATGCCTGGTCCAGCATCTCATTCACAACTTCCTCCTTGACCCCCTGCAATCTGGCTTCTGCCCGACACAATCAACGGAAACTGCACTCACCAAAGTAATCAATGATCTTCTATAGTCTAAAGGTCACTATTGCATACTCACCCTTTAAGATCTTTCTGCAGCCTTTGACAAAGTTGACCACAAACTACTCCTAGACATTCTATACTCAGCTGGGATTCATGACACTGCTCTTTCATGTTCACATCTTTCTGACAGTTCCTTTAAAGTCGCTTTCCCTAACTCAACTTTTAATACACTCCCTCTCCCCTCAAGGTTCTGTCTTAAGCCCTCTGCTGTTGTCACACTATACTTCTTCGCTAGGAAAACTGATTCAGTCATTTGGACTTCATTATCACCTTTAAGCTGATGACACCCAACTCTACTTGTCTATGCTTGACCTCTCTCCTTCTGTCCTTTCCCAAGTAATAGGCTACCTCAGCTGTCTCCTCCCGGATGTCACATTGCCACTGAAAATGAATCTTTTTTTTTTATTATTTATTGTTTTTATTGGTTTTCATAATAATGTAATAAATTCAATAAAATACAACATAACGTCAGCGGTTTGTGTATCATTGATAGGTAACTATATATCATTACATAAAGATCATCTAAGCGTATCTAGTCACTTCCAGTGACCTCTGGAGTTGTCCTATCTCTTCTCTGCCATCATGCAGCTGTAAGGAACGGGGGGGGAATAACGTAAAGTACAGAGGGGAGGGAAGAATTATTCTTTGTTTTGTGGTCTCTTCCAGTTCGCTGCTGAAAGAGATCTTGTTGCTATCAGGGTATGTATAGCTAATGAACTGGATTGTTTTATGGCCTTAATTTTCATGACTGAAAGTTTATGGGGAGTTGCCTGGATAATACAGTGTAAGACCTCAGAGGGCAGAGTCGCTACCATTTTTCAAAACTCCTGAGCAATTATGCATGACCACCAAGTGTGTAAGAAGGACCCTTGTTCCCCACATCCTCTAAAGCACGTAGAATTTTCTAGGAGTAGGAGTATAGTAACATCTGAATATGTTTTTATATGCTCTTTCACTTTTATTATTATTAACATGTATTTCTTTAGCGCCAACATATTTCGTAGCGCTTGAAGCTGCACACACAGATGTTTTCTTTGCTGATTCCCACATGTATGACCTGGTCTTTTAGGAAATTGAGAGGTCTAGATCTGTTTGAAACTGAATCTTTCTAAAACAGAACTCATGATATTTCACCCAAGATTCTCCTCTGTCCCTCAGATCTCACTCACAGCTAACATCACCTTTCACCTTACACTCTCATCTGTCTTTTTCACCACACATCCAAACACTTGCAAAATCCTGTTGTATTCAACTGAGCAACATATTCCAAATAAGACAGAATATCAATTCAGATACAACCAAAACACATCCAGTCTCTTATTATCTCCTACCTTGACTACCAACCTACTCCTTGCAGGTGTTCCAACAAGTTGCCTTTCACAACTCCAATCTGTTCTAAATGCTGCATCTGGATTCATTCATATATCCCATTGTTCTACATCAGCTGCTCCCCATGCATATCCCGTCATTGGCTCCAAATCTCCTCTGGAACTAAATTCAAACTGCAAACAACTCACATTCAAGACCCTTAAAAATGACCCCCCTCCCTAAATCTCTTCTCTGGTATCAAAATATACTTATTCTTGCAACCTTTGCTCTAAACACAAATTTGTTTCTAAAATCTCTATGTCTCAATTGCACCCTAACCCTTTAATTTGCAAGATCTTGTGAGTAGGGCCGTAATCCTATTCTGTAAACCTGTTTTTTATTTACTGTTTTTTTCCTGTTTGTCTAATGTAAAGCACTATGTAACTTGCTATATAAATAAATGAAGATGATGTTATGTGCTGGTGGAAATCAAAGCCACTCGTCCTTCATTAAAGGGGTGATTCACTTTTAACTTTTTAGAATGGCCAATGCTAACAAACGTTTGATTGTATTTTGATCATCGTTTGTTTTTTAATTATTAGCCTTTTTCTTCTGACTCCAGTGTTCAAATAGGGGTTACTGACCCCATATATAAAACAAATGCTTTGTAAACATACACATTTATTGTTATTATTACTTTTTATTACTCGTCTCTTATTCAAATAAAAAGCTAAATAATTCAAACAATACAAATAATAAATAAAAAACAATTGCAAATTGTCTCAGAATATCAATCTCTACATCATACTAAGGGGCTTATTTATTTTCATTTTCGTATGATAATCTGTCAAAGTTGTCCAATGTGAGCATCAAGTTAAAAAAAGTCATACGTTTCGAATTGTTGCATGATTTTGTTGAAACTTTGTCGATCTGATTTTTTAATGCATTTGTTAAATTCATTGATGGGGGTCAACTTTGTTTTAATAAAACATTAGACAAATTTGAGTTTTAGTAAATACCCCCCTAAAAGTTAACTCAAAGGTGAACAATCCCTTTAAAGATTTTGTATCACATGTGGAGCCGCTGTGGACAAGATGGCACCTGATGGCAGTGCAATGAAGGGTATGTAGATTATATGCAGTGCCAGAATAGAGGCAGAAACGCCAAAGGACATGAAGCACAAGAATAAAGTTTAGAGCTTTGCATTTAAAACTGAACTATCTTACCCACATTGCACCAGTCTATAGGTATTGCTACATGCTACACAGTGGAGTTCAGTTTAAGAGTAGACCACTTCCATAAACAGTGTTGGACTGGCCCACAGGGATACCAGGAAAACTCCCGGTGGGCCCAGGTGTCAGTGGGCCCTCTTGCTGCTAACAATTTGGCCTATTTCATGTTCATTCCCTATTTCTTTATGTGGAAAAAGAGGCTTAATAATGGAAGAATATAGTAAATAGAAAATAAAGAGGTTAAGTAAGGAGAGAAGGAATAATAGTTTAGAAAGTTGGGCCCCTGGTCTAAGGTTTTCTGGTGGGGCCCTGGCATCCCAGTCCGACACTGTCCGTAAAAACCTTAAAAAAAGACAATTATAATTGATCTTTAACATATGCAGCACTGGGGCTCTGGTTACTTGCAGCCAGGATAATAACTGCAGGTAGATTGTCTGTGTGGGTTTACTCCCGGTTCTCTGGTTTCTAGATTGTAAACTGTACAGTTACAGTAAGTGGTAAATACTCTCCAAAAAGCACTAAAGGATTTGTAAGTGCTACTGTATATTATAAATGGATACCCATTTTTATGGTGTTCCCTTTACACAAGTATACCTAAAGACACTGCACTGACAATGCACCAGGTTTCTAGCATCTCCCACAATCACCATGGAGTGTCCAACAGTTGGCAGGTAAGTATCACTGTGTGTAAAGGTAGCCATATATGGGCATCAGATAAATTCATATCTACCCATGCATGGGGCACTCTGATAAACCTTCCCGATCAATATTTGGCTGAATATCAATCAGATATTGATTGGGTAGGCTTGATTGTCCAGTTGGATGGAGGTCTGCATTTGCTCGTTGGCATTGCAGCAATTATGATCCCATCATTGACCCAAGAGTCAAATGATAAGATCATCTTGATATTTTCCACCTCAAGGTGGGCATATTGGTGAAAGATCTACCTGTTTGGTGACCTCACCAAATGAGGTATGTGGTCTCCTTAATATCTGGTATAAATTGCAGGCCTGAGGTTGTCAGCCAGTTTTGTTTTTCATGAACAAACTAGCATACTACTATTTCCAGTCAGTAACCATTGAAACATATTCAAATATCCACTGGGGACCACATCTGACTATGTATGCAGTGTGTGCTTAAATCCAGTAATGGTTTAATAGGATGAAGAGGGCGATGACTCGGGACAGTTACAGACTGGATGGAGCAGGAGTGGAACAGGAACAGACTGATTGGGAAAGGACGTAGATATTGGGGACAGGATAGCAGGAGAGGACAGGATAGCAGGAGAGGACAGGATAGCTTGAGCAGAGAGCTGAAGCAGAGAGCAGGAGAGGGTAGGAGAAGAGAGCAGGAGAGGGCTGGAGCAGAGGAGGTTAAATTAGATTAGATTAGATTCAACTTTATTGTCATTACGCAAGTACAAGTACAAGGCAACGAAATGCAGTTTAGGTCTAACCAGGAGTACAATATCAGTCAGTATAGGATAAAAGTAAAGTGATAATTTATAATTAATACAAGCAAGATTAAACTGCATATATTTACAAGGAAACAGTTTAATGCAAGGCAGAACAGGAATCAGGAATAAGCAAGGTCGGTACAAGGTTAAGGCAAGGCAAGAAAGGACAAAGTAAGGCAGGAAGAACAAGGCAAGGCAGGAAGAACAAGAACAGGACAAGGACTTTAGCAAAACTAGTCAGGGGCACTGCCACAGGACTAGAGGCCAATTAATGCTCCAGCAAGGTGTGCTCGGAGGGCTGGCCTTAAATAGGGCTGAGTCAGCCCTGATTGGCTGACAGCAACCAATAAGGCTGCTGCTGGGCTGGGGCTGCACAGGCCAGGGGGCAAATTCATTATAACGTGAAGCATCTCTCGCTAGGGCTAATTCGCCAGTGTGACATCAATTCGTAACTTCGGAAATTCACTAACACCGGCTTTGGCAAATTTTCGCTAGCGAAGTAGATAGACTTGCGCAACTGACGAAGGATCGTAAATTCACTAAGATGAACATTTTCCTCAACGTTAGCACCTGGTCAGACCAGGCGAAGTTCAATACAATAGATAGGAGGTTTTAGCATAGGAGGGTGATAGTCTGAAAAAGATCGATATTTTTTTGGGGGGGTTACCCTGCTTCCCCCCTACATTTCCTAACATATGGCAACACAACTATACAGGGGGCACATGTAGGGCAATAAGACAACTTTATTTAATTTATTAAAGGTTTCCTGGGCTTGTGTAGTGGAATGTAGTGGCTGTAACATATACTTATATTATAACTTAAAGTTACCGCTGTATGCAAATTAGGCTTCGCTAGCATAACTGCGATCTGCCTAGCGAAGTAACACTAGTGCAACTACGCTACCATAAGCCAACCTGAGCGTAAATTGGTACTTTAGTGAATTTGCGTAGCGCTGGTGAAAATTCGCATGACGAAGTGGGGCGGACACTAGCAAAGCTAACGCTAGAAAATTTTCGGATCTTAGTGAATTTGGCCCATAGTGTGCAGCCCTACAGACTGCTCTCCTGGCCTAATAGATAAGGCATCGAGCCAGAAACTCAAAGGTCCCTGGCT
>CM044441.1:116480686-116535686 GCA_024363595.1 Xenopus borealis | reverse complement strand
ACATACAAGTAAATGGCTCCCCATGGATAACTTTTATTTACATACTTTATTGCATTAAGATTATAGTCAAATCTAATATGAAAAGTGATTACATTACTAAGTTCTACAGTGTGTCTGGTAAACTGCACGCAATGTTATCTAAATGAGCCGACGGCAATAAAGAATAGTGCTTATAAAAATAATGTAAATGAAAAAAATTTAATTGATTAACTAGCAGAATTTTACTATGCAAATTAGCAGAGATTCTGCATTATTTTTTGTGCAAGGTAATGATTTCATGAATGATAGCTGGCCTTCACTATATTCTCAATAGCCTTTAGCTGGTTGGATTTACTATAAAGGCTCTGTTCATACCCTGTAGGTTGGGTGAAGAATTAGGATTTATGCATTTACTTCTGCTGCTTCATTGTTTATACAGCTTTGGTTCAGTTTTGATCCTTTTTTTGCCTTTGAGGCTCTTCCACAGTGTCAGCTGTTGACTGATAGTAGGAAAATGGCCTCGTGGTGTGAATGAAAGGGACCTAGCGGTTGGTAAACAGAGATAAGGAATAAATAGAGCACAGGCAAAAGGAGATAGTTCTGTGGGAGCCCAGATTGCCGGCAGTCTGTTCAAGTGAGATGCAGAGTCTGTCCTTTTCCCAGATTAAATTAGTGTGTAAAATCTCCAGTGACCTCCTCCCCTTCTCCCCATACTCTTTCGCCAAGTTGAACAGCCTCTGCTGTAAAGTATTCATTTTATCCAGGGACAAGTTGGACAATAGAACTCTCCCTGATACTTATAGACAGCTGTCATGCTTCAAAGTGCTTTCTGTATTTCATTTTTCACTGGAGCTAAAAAGGTTTTACCTTGAAACTGAACACAGGGCACATTGGTGTGCCAAATTAGATGCAGTTTGCAAAAAAAACTGTCAAAGAATCTGTGCTCGGCTTCAACTTTAATATTGTAGTCAACATAACATATTAGGCATTTGTCAGAATAAAGTTAAAGTGAGTAAAAAAACAATTCTGAATGTGAAAAGGGATAAGCAGCCTGTAGATTATTTGTATCTCTTAATTTAACTCTTTATGATCTGTAAATATCTACCCCCTCTCCTTCTATAAAAACAAAATATTTTTAGATTTACTGCAAATATATTCACCATCTGACTGATTAAATAGACTTTCAACAACCTTGAGGGTCACAACATAGAGTATGTACATAGAAAATGCATCAGCCCATTGTACTCTGGCAGCTAATGAGATTGGTCGTTAAGTAAATGACACAAAGCCTGCAAAAAAGCTTAGTAGCTCACTAGAGTATCACAGAATATCCCTACACAATAACAAAACAGTGGACTAACATAGCCCACCCTGATTTTTTATACATCACTGCATCCCTCAAGTCAATGCAAAAGACAGAACAAAAGGCTAAAAGGCACACGGTAAGTCAGCCTGACAATTTTGCCCAGGGGAGACTATAGGGAAACCTTATCCTATCTAAAGTGTTTAAAAATTTGCTGGTAGACAAATAGGTTGTACTAAAGGACTGCTATTTTACCACTCATTTCACATGAATAATGATGATTGTATGGTCTTTGTTAATGATTACCCTCTCAACTGAAAGTTTGAGATAGTAAATTGAAGTTCTAATGACTCTGTTAAACTATATATCTGTAATATTCAAATGCACCAATTATAAGTGGATGGCACTTATCAATAAATGGCATTTACATTTTTAATGGAAAGTATATAACAGGGTTAAAAAAAAACAAAAATGTGCCAGCATAAGAAGAAAATTGTATGTAGTGCAAATTACCAATTTGTGTGCTTTTCTGTATGTGTGCTGAAAAGCAATACAGTAGTTGGTAAGTTTTCCATAAAAGTTTTCGTAGTGGGTATAACATGGGAACAGGATAAGAGCAAGCAATTATTTAAGTCTGTGTAGATTAGTATTGTTGCTCATGCCATTATATTGTACTGCCTGGCTATAGGAGACAATATATACATTAAGCTTGAGAGCTTTGTTTTAAACTGAAACCACACAGTTCTTCATTCTTGGTAAGAGAACTATCATGCAAACTATAACAGTCACACATTGCCTTTGAATAAAAGAAATGTGGGGAATTGAGATTACATTACTAATAATATGTAAATCATTCTGATGCACACAAAACTTTATTTGGGAATCACTATATGCCAGGTTCTACAAGCATGCGTTTATACAAAAAAATCTATTTAATCCTGTCATTTTTAAAAAAGATTCTGGAGGCAACTAACAAAAAAATATCTATGAGAAAAAGAGCAGGTTGCTCAAAATCTAGTGGTTTACGTGGCTGATCAGATAAAGGATAAATAAATAATTTAGGCAGAGCTTTATGTAATTCAAAACTAACTTGAGACCCCAAAAAAATCTGGTGATGGTGAAATAATTTAACTTTAAATTAGGAGCAAAGAAAAATAGCTAATTAAAAGCTAATTAATGACATAGGTGTATTTGAAGTGAAGGTCAGTCTTACAATTGTTAGAATCATTGAGGGGTATCTATCGAAAATGACTGCACTAGGAAACAGATCATGTCTATGACTTGTCAAAACTTTCTAAAGCTTTCTAAAATAGTTATCAGCAAACAGTATGCGCTCAAAGGCAGCAACCCCAGCAATGGTAAGATTTTAGATTTTGTCACTATCAATATTAAATGTAAACGTTGCAGGAGTTCAATTTCACTTTCATTATAATATTAAAGCTGCAATTCTGGCAATCAACTACATATTGTCCCTTTGCTAACCCTCTGCTGTAATTGTACTACTTTGTAAACTATATTTGCACATATTAAATATATGATTATTATAATAATAAACCCTTTTTTAGAAGTAAGAAACTCATAAATGAGTGGTCTGCACAGTTCTATCACTACAAAACAAAATATAAATAATGACATTGTTTCTTTGATAGAAGTGTTATGAAGTTCCTCTGTTAGTTTGAAATCTCAAAATCCTTTTCAGACATCTATAATTACAAGATATTGGTTTTATGAGCATCTTGCTATAGCATCATGTCAAAAACATTTTAAAGTGTGTGTACTTGTATGGCATGAAACAAGTTTGCAGCATTTTCCACTACTGTACTGAACGGTGGACAGTTATTGCTCATTTCTCTTTTTATGTATAAATTTATAATCCTTCTTAATTATATTGCTTCACTTAATTATTCATTGGGGTTGAATGTTTTCTTTTTTTAATCAGAAAAAAGCTTAGACATATATGAAAGCTGTGCACATAAGTGATTATAATACAGATGCAGCAAAATAAGATTACTTTATTAAGGTTACCAGTTTAGGAATGATTGGTATTTTTTAGCTAGTGTTAACAAAATGTTATTAAAGGATGGATTTTTGTGGTTTTAGAGTTTTTTTTTTTTAAACCAGGACTAAACGCTAAAATATGAATGTCATGAAATTTATAAAAAAAATACAAATAAAAAATGTGGAAACATGTCGAACAATGCAATATAAAAAATAGAAAAACCTTGAAAACCTCTAAAACTAGAGTTTATCGGGCAATTCCTATCAAAAAAATTACAAAGAAAATCATTTAAACATTAAATAAACCCATCCAATAATTTTTCATCCACTAAGGATTAATTATATCTTAGTTGGAATCAAGTACATGCTACTGTTTTCTTATTACACAGAAAAAGGAAATCATTTTGAAAAATTTTGATAAAATGTCTAAAAGTCACAATTGATTTGAAACGTCCAATTGAATCAGCACAGCTCCCAACTCAGCAACTTTTACCTGGCAAAGTTTTGTATTAGAGGTTTTCATGGTTTTTACACTTAATAAATCTCAAATTTTTGGAGCTGGCTTTAGATGTTTTTTAAACCACGAACAAACTCTAAAAGAACAAATGTCATGCCATTTATTAAAAAATCGAATAAAAATGTACTAAAGGAAAATTATACTTAATGATGAAATAAAAAATAGAAATACCTTGAAAACCGTCTAAAAACAAGTTTATCAGACAATTCCTAGGGAAAAATAAACAGAAAAATCTGTAAAAGTCTGAATTGATTTTAAAGGTCTGATAGAATCAGTGCAGCTCTTAATGACTTCTACAGGTCTTCAGCAACTTATAAAAAACAAGCATCAAAACCAAAATAGCCGCATGTCAAAAACAAATTTGCCACATCAAATTAATTTGTCGGCCATAGACTTTAATGCATTTTGGCGAATTTTCACTGGCGTCAAATGTCTGGCAAAGGGAAATGGGTCAAATTCACCTATCCCTAGTTTTTACACATAATAAATATAAAAGTTTTAGAGCTTTTTACAAAAAAGATATCCAAGAACTTTTAGAGATTTGCGGAAAAAATTTAAATTTGATTGTTAGTAAATGTGACAAGATTTTTTTGTGTTCTAGAAAGATTTGTTTTAGTGCAGAAAATAATCTAAATAGATTAGCTTTCTTTTAATCTACAATATGTATTTAATGCAATGGTGGTGGTTTAGAGGATTGGTGGGGTATTAATGCTCAACCACCAAGCTCTAACACTCCATAGAACAGAATGAAGTTTGTCTGCTTAAATCAGTATAACCAGAGTCAGATTAGGTTGTCCTGGGCCCAAAATAACTATTATAAATAGATTATCTTTCTTTTAATCTGCATTGTGTATTTAATGCAATACTTGGTGGTTTAGCGGATTGGTGGGGTATTAATGCTCAACCACCAAGCTCTAACATGCCATAGAACAGAATGAAGTTTGTTTGCTAAAATCAGTAGAACCAATGTCAGATTAGGGAGTCCTGGGCCTACCGGGACTGTTACACCTGGCACCCAGCCCCAGTCATGAGGTCCTCTGGAATACAGATGACGCAGCATACCTCACCTGCCAGCCTTGCGCTTATCATGTACTTCCTGTTGTGGCAACAATTGGAGGAAGGACACTTTACAAATAAATTAGAGGACATTATAGACAAGTATTAAGGGACCTATTTACCCATAAAGAGGATCACCACACCAGAGGCCACCCCTTCAGACTAGAAGAAAAGAACTTTCATTTGAAGCAGCATAGGTGGTTCTTCACAGTGAGGACAGTGAGGTTGTGGAATGCTCTGCCAGGTGATGTTGTGATGGCTGATTCTGTTGATGCTTTTAAGGGGGCTTGGATGATTTTTTTTGTACAGACATAATATCAAAGGCTATTTTGATACTAAACTCAACAGTTAGTATAGCTGTGTATGCTGGGTTTTAATTTGGAGGGGTTGAACCCAATCTAACTACAGTATGTAGGGAAAGCACCCATAGTTTAAGTCAAGGATTGCCATGTCCTGCCAGCCCAGTCCAACCCTGGGTAGAACACATTCTGATAATTCAACACTTTGATTTGATGTGTCAGTTAATTTCTTGACTGTTATGAAAATGTTTCTGACAGTCAGGAAAGTGTTAATGTGGAAAAATGTGAACTGCTTTAGATTCTTTAGGATTATAATGAATCACAACTCTTCAAAAATATGGCAAGTTTATTAAGTAAATTAAGGGACCTATTTACCGATAAAGAGGATCACCACACCAGAGGCCACCCCTTCAGACTAGAAGAAAAGAACTTTCATTTGAAGCAGCATAGGTGGTTCTTCACAGTGAGGACAGTGAGGTTGTGGAATGCTCTGCCAGGTGATGTTGTGATGGCTGATTCTGTTGAGGCTTTTAAGGGGGCTTGGATGATTTTTTTTGTACAGACATAATATCAAAGGCTATTTTGATACTAAACTCAACAGTTAGTATAGCTATGGGCAAATACAGTTTGTGTGAAAGAGTGGAAGGGTGTGTGTGTATGCTGGGTTTTAATTTGGAGGGGTTGAACCCAATCTAACTACAGTTTGTAGGGAAAGCACCCATAATTTAAGTCAAGGATTGCCATGTCCTGCCAGCCCAGTCCAACCCTGGGTAGAACACATTCTGATAATTCAACACTTTAATTTGATGTGTCAGTTCATTTCTTGACTGTTATGAAAATGTCTCTTAAAGTCAGGAAAGTGTTAATGTGGAAAAATGTGAACTGCTTTAGATTCTTTAGGATTATAATAAATCACAACTCTTCAAAAATATGGCAAGTTTATTAAGTAAATAGATAAGTAAATAATATCAGGATTGATATTCATATGTTTAGACCTCCGGTTTATTTCTTCAGGATTATTTCTTTCGCATTTGACAGTATAGTTGAGACCCTTCACAGACCTTCGATCTAGAAGTGATATTCAAAGACTGGATTCACCTTATGTTTGCAGATCCATACTCTTATGATTTAAAATTCAAAATCACAGAAGTGTTGTGATATTATATACATGTGTGTGGGAAAGATATATATTTGTAGCCCCCTAAAAGAATAAGGTAAATAAGGTGTCTTTAACCAAAATGTCAATAGTTCTACAATAAAACCTTGTAAATGCCAGTAAATGCTGAATCTGCACACTTTGGGTGCAAATTTACTAAAGAGTGCAATTTTTGGCTTCACAGCAATCACAACAATTCACCAGGCAAAAATTCAATCAAGACAACACTAATTCACTAAAGTGCACATTTGCATCCAGGACGCCGAACATTGGCAAATTTTCTCTAGGGTTACTTCGGAAGAGCAAGCAAATCAAAGCGAAGCTGTGTTAGTGTTTAATTCTGCCTAGCACAACTTCGCTAGAGATCTTGCACTCAGGCTAAGTTGAATACAGCAGACAATTTAAAGTGGAATTGAGCTATTTATGGTGCATCTAATACATTACATTTACACTTATAACTACACATGCCATGGGAACCTTAATAAAAAATCAATAAAGTTGTTTTCATGCCCTACACAAAAGTCTGCAGTTTAATAATGTGCCATATAGTAGAAAATGTATGGGGGAAACTGGGTGCCTGAAATTTTTTGCAGCCTATCGCCTTGAAAAATTACGCCAAAAAGATGCCAGTGTTTTATTACACTCAAAAATTATGAAGTAAGTAACTGAAGATTGAGGATGTTCTATGCACTCCAATGCACTTCGCCAGGTCAGAGCTGGCGAAGGCAAGTCTGGCAAAAGAGGTAACGTACAATAAAATCTGCATCTTAGTGAATTTGCGGAGTTACGTCCATTTGCCAGAGTGAAAATTCGCCTGCCGTTAGAGTGCAAAACAGCGTACATCTCCTTTGCTAGTGAAGGGGCGTCTGCTCTCATTAGTAAATCAGAAAATTAACAAAATTACATTACTCTAGCAAATTTCCACTAGCATTAGTCACTTCACCTTTTAGTAAATCTGCCCAATTGAGTGCCTGCTTCGACTTGTCCAAGGTTTTTTAGCAATTAACCTGTCAGTGTCAGATGTTTCAGTTATAGTGTGTCTAACTTTCAGCTGAAACTTGTAAAGTTATTTTAAAATACATTAGATTGCTTTGAGACATGCTATCAATATTCATACAAATACACACATACCATCTTATGCTTAATGTGCTGTTTGTAGTTATTTACAACTTGGTAAAATCAGTGGTCTGTGTCAAAACATAATACATTCTAACTAGTCTTGTTGAGTTACATGGGTATGCACAACTAAAGAAAACAATTAATAAGGATTATAGCACCTGACCAGTACAAAACAAATGTCATGGTGAGATATTTCTATCCTGTTTTCAATCTCAGTACAATCCCATTGCTATTTTGTAAGTTGGTACCAGCACTTTGGACAGGGATTTGGATAAATTGTAGGAATAAGCAGAAAACTGGCAAATAAGATTTAACATAGTTAAATGCAAGTAAGTTTAGGCACTTTGAGAAAGTTTATATAAATGCTAGTTATCTACTAAATGGAATTTGTGCGGGGGTCTCATTAAGTGAGAAGGATTTGTGGGTTATTTGTGATGAGGGATGAAAGCTGCTTCAATTTTATAGATCACTGGTACAACCTCATCTTGAACAAGCAGTTAAACTAGTAAAAGGAGGAAAGACAAAAAAAAATTGGAATTGTTGAGAGGAGGCATTTGCGAGGGGACTCTATGCACAAATAGTAGGGAATGTCTTTTCAAGCAAAAAATAATAAAGGGCAAAAGGCCATGCTTTTTGAAAACTTTTACTAAAGCAACACAAAATGTCTTCCCTGTAAGGCTGGTGAGACTTTGAAATTCAATCATATGAAGATTTGTGATGGCATGATCTGAGTTTAAGAAGATGCTTTTATGCACAGTATAATGGTGAATGTTCGCATTGAGATAAGGAGGCTAGGGAGAACCAGGACCACAAGGTGCAAGAGACCCCTATACTTTCTGCCTGTCTAGGGCAGGTGTTAAATACAGGCCTCCCTTGTGTCTGAGCTGTACTTGCTACCAGAAATTGACCCACTTGCAACAGTTATGTATATGGGCAATAAGAGATAAAATATTTTACTTCTGCACCAGTAATAAATTAAATAAAGGGAATGGTAGCTAGGTGATGTCCAGCTATAGACTAACAAAGTTTTCCAAATCAATATATGATGCAGCTTGCTCCAGTCAGTACTGGAACGAAATACATCATGACTAAAGCCAGTGTCTAGACCTACCATGGACATTTTATTCTATAGGCCAAAAAGTAATATGTACTTTTTTCAAATAAATTTTAAAAAAATGATTATAATTAGAAACTGCCTGGACTGAACATAAAATAAATGAGACATACAAGTACACATATAAAACTTGAGAGGAAGACAAGGAGAAAAACAATGGGAAATATTTATCAATAGTGAAAATCTGTATTGCAGAGGATCCACCTCTGGGGCTGAAGTCAAAAGCCAGAGAGCTTTTTAACCCAGATTCTATGACTATTTGTTAGAAGGCTTTCCAGGATGTCAATGGTGTTTACTCACTTCAGTCCTTAAAATAATATGTACTGTTATGTATCTTATATTAAGTTTTGACCTGCAAAGAACAAGCCATTTTGAACTGTATGTCCCCCAACTTATTCACATGTGATAATGCAACACCTTGGGGAAATCTGATTTCATCTTCTCCTGTAAGAATTATAGAAACAATTATAGATACTTGGATTCATTTCTTCAGCTCTATTATTTTTTTTAGTAATTTTTCTAGTTTTTGAATTCTTGGCTGTAGTTGCGGCTTGCGGTTTGTACCATTCTCAAAGGGAGGATAGATGTACAGATGAGTGTAATTGTTCCTGAGGTGTATCATTGTATCATTAAGTGCCATCTAAATGAAGATGGAGCATATTGAAAGAATCGTGTCATGTCTTGCAATGTGAAGTGGCTGCATCAAATGTATCATACTAAAAATAAGCCCCATGATAGCGCCTGTAATTTTTTTTTTTAAAAGCTCATCAAATATAGCCTCATAAATAGCCAGAATGGATTATTATCACCTTAATGACATAGTACTTATTCATGTGTCTGGTTATAGCCAAGATGTTGATACCATCTGCGCTGCAAAATAAGTTGGCGCTATATAAATACATGTTAATAAATACCAGTATTGACTGCACAATATTTGGTGTGGACTGGTGCAAAAGTGTAGCACAGACAGTCAGTCTCTATTTGACAGTTTAGTATACTGTGTGCTGTTCTGCTGTAGCTTATTGACAAATGTGTTTTTCTGTAAAACTATTTGCATCATATAAATGGCACAGACCTCCTGTATATTAATGACATAGGCTGTTCGAGAGCTGTGCTGTTAGTTAAAAGAGATTCTATCAAATGTTAATGATGATTCTCCATTAAGCTTTAATTGATAGCCTGTGGCTGTGCATTTAATAGATAAAATATCTTCTAGAAACTAGATCAAAAGCTCATAACTTTTATTATAATTTCAAACCTTTCAGCCACATTTAAAAATTGCACAGTTGAAAAGACAATCTAGTAGCATCAAGTGCTTATATGGACATAATAATATTCTAGCATATCAAGCTTATTTACCATTGATGAGAATATGTACACCTGGGCAGCATACCACAGCAGCCAATTTGTGAGTAGTTTCTTTCAGACGGTTTGAGGTTGAACAATAAAAGCAACAATTGTATTGGTTACCATAGGTTACAACCACTTCTTTATAAATGTATTAGATCTGTGCAACAATGAGGCTGATTTATTAAGGTTAGTTTTTTTTGCTTTCCTTAATCAAACTTTTTAGCGCTAAAAATTGTATATTAAGCGAATTACTCTAAACCTTGAAAAATGTGTTATTTAATAAGTTTAAAAACCATGAAAAACTCTAATGTAAAACGTCGCCATCTAAAAGCTGGCAGAGTCAAATCAATGGCAGCTGTCCTTTTCCAAATGTGAAAAAATATATTTCCTTAAAATTTTTAGAGATTTTTTAGAGCTTCTTAGATTTGGATCTTTTAGTAACTAAGTAGATGTTTGTGGTTTTTAAAAATGTGAGTTTATTCATGGTAGAAAAAACCTCTAAAACCTCACAAATTTCCTTTTTGAAAGATAGGACTTTTTTAGGCTATTTTTTTTACACCATAGTGCCCCCGTAGTTCCCAACAGTTGCTCATAAAATTCCATTCACTAAAGGTGCTTGATTCAACATGTGTTTATTACACTTCTGTTTAGTTGCACCCAGTACACAGTTGCACCCAGTACACAGTTGCACCCAGTACACAGTTGCACCCATCTACTGCCACATCTGAGGAAGTGTCTGTGTCAATAAGTGTTGCACCGATACTCCAAAGGAATCAGATGCACATCTCACACTGGAAATCATGCCAATTGGAATTAGAATTTTTCAGCACAATTGATTCTGATTGGCAATGAAGTACAATTGCAGCCGATTGTTAAAATTGTCACAGTTGTGCTAGGCACTGCTCAAACTGGTTATCATTAAATGGTAATGATGGAAAAAGTATGGCGACTGCGCTCTAAAATCTACTTAGCCCACTTCAGTGTGGTAAGTAAATGGTTAATTTTGAATTTTATTGTAAAAGCTCAACATTACACCTTAAAATGTAAATAATAAAATAAATGTTATCATAATGCTATCAACATGGGTTTATGTAGTTTAGTCACCAGTGCATGGTATGCTTTTATTATTACAGAGAAAAAAAAGTGAGGTGTAGAGTTCAAAATCGGAAGACGCAGCTAGTCCTTACTGACTACACCTTCTGACACTAAACAAAGTGGTATTTGCTCAAAAAACATTTTACTTCATCACACTGTTCAAGAAAAACATTAGCAATGATGTTTACATGGATCACATAAGTTATATACATACCACCACAACAAGACAATAGTAGCTATAAAGAATGGAAAGCGGATACTCCTGCCTGCAAGTGAGAATCACCCCGACGTTTCGGCTCTAAGGCCTTTTTCAAGGGGAAACGTTGGGGTGATTCTCACTTGCAGGCAGGAGTATCCGCTTTCCATTCTTTATAGCTACTATTGTCTTGTTGTGGTGGTATGTATATAACTTATGTGATCCATGTAAACATCATTGCTAATGTTTTTCTTGAACAGTGTGATGAAGTAAAATGTTTTTTGAGCAAATACCACTTTGTTTAGTATTTTATTGAGTGCAAACCCATGCAATATAAAGTATAGTCTGTATTTTTGCCCCCAATGGAGGCAAAATATTTTTTGGGTTAGTTGCACCGAATGCTTTTTTTGAATGTGAAAACTATATATAAATATTAGAGTGCCATCCAATCTTTCAAAATTTACACCTCCTGACACTCCATAACTTGAATATCTATATGCCTTCCCCATCTATAAATATATAAGGGGGTCATATAATAATCTCTCTAATGCTTTATTCACCAGTAGGTCTTTCCAGCTGACACGAGTTCACCCATTCTGTTTAGAAGAAAAGAGGTTCCGCCTAAATATTCGGAAGGGTTTTTTTACAGTGAGAGCTGTGAAGATGTGGAATTCTCTCCCTGAAACTGGTGTACAGGCTGATACATTAGATAGCTTTAAGAAGGGGTTGGATGGCTTTTTAGCAAGTGAGGGAATACAGGGTTATGGAAGATAGCTCATTATACAAGTTGATCCAGGGACTAGTCTGATTGTCTTCTTGGAGTCAGGAAGGATTTTTTCCCCCTCTGAGGCAAATTGGAGAGGCTTAGGATGTTTTTTTTGCCTTCCTATGGATCAACTAGCAGTTAGGCAGTTAAAATAAAAAAAAAGTTAAAAAGGTTGAACTTGATGGACGTGAGTCTTTTTTCAGCCTAACTTACTATGTTACTATGTTACCTGCACCTCTT
Source organism: Xenopus borealis (assembly GCA_024363595.1). Lineage (NCBI taxonomy): Eukaryota > Metazoa > Chordata > Amphibia > Anura > Pipidae > Xenopus > Xenopus borealis. The sequence goes on along the minus strand of CM044441.1, from coordinate 116,523,498 downwards.
AGATCAAGCACTTCCTAACACAAGCAATGCTCAATACAAGGCACACTTACACAATGCTTTGCCATTTAGCAGTGTGCAAAGTGTAAATACAGTATATGGCCAATTGCATGCTTTTTCACACTTTACAAAAAAAGGGGTAATTTATAATGCATCATGCAGTGTGCAATGTTTTACTAAATGATTCATTTGAATAAGATACTCACAAGCTACTTGTGGAGTGTTGGGACAAGAGGGCCCCTTTAACCCACACTTTAGGATTGCCATATACTGTGTCAGTGTGTGAGTGCTCACTATACTGTCACAGGTGGCAGAATGCAAGCTAGCCGGTGGGCAGAGGCCCCACAAGGAAATGATGACTGTTTCCTGTTTACACCTGCCCACCTGACTCCTCTAATTGGGCGGCTGGCATGACAGGTAGTCTGTTGTTCAGATATGGTGGTAAATTATGTCAATTATTCCAGGGTGGGGTTAGTTCAGTTCTTCGGTAGCATTATGTGATAACCTTTTAAAAGCAAACATCATCTTGTGTATGATTGGCTATTGTTCATGAGCAAACTGTGTGCATTTCAAAACTTTGACCTGGAGCAGTAACCATTAAAGGAAAACGATACCCCTCAAACAATGTAGGTCTCTATAAAAAGATATTGCATAAAACAGTTCATATGTAAAACCCTGTTTCATGTAAATAAACCATTTTCATAATAATATACTTTTATAGTAGTATGTGCCATTGGGTAATCATAAACAGAAAACTGATTCACGGTGCCCACAAATATACCAAACAAACTATACTTGTTATGTCACATGAGCCAATTAAAAGACAGAGTTCTGTCATTTTCTTCTTTCTGTTACCGATGGGGGCAGATTTACCAAGGGTTGAGTTTCGAAGTTAAAAAACCTCGAAATTCGATCATCAAATTTTCTTGAAAGTGTTTTTTCGATCAAAAAAGGACCTTTTTTCATTGAATAGGTCTGTTTTCGATCAAATGAAAACAGTTCGAACCGTTCGAACACATCATTCGATTTGAACGATTTTGGCCAAAAAAAAAAAACGATTTTCAAAAATTTCCAAAAAAGATTCCTAAAAGGTTCCAGGAGGAGAGAAAGTACATCGATTTTCAAATGGTCTAATTTTAAAATTCAATTCACATTTTTTACAATTTGGATCGAATTTTGGCCTATTTGATAGTTGAAGTACCCAAAATTTACTTCAAAATTTGAATTAAAATTTTCACTTGGATCCTTAGTTGCACCTTAGAGTTTGAAGTATTTCTGGTCAGGTGATTTCTGAGGCAGCACAGAGACCATCACAAAATGGTGGTTCAAGGCAAGAGATGTAAAAGGGGCAATATTTACTTAATACATATACAGATGCAGCCACTTGGATTTGTGTGTTAAATGCATCATGACTCAGGATTAATTGAAGAAACTGTGACCAGAAGCACCATTGATGAACACTTTAATTAGCTGAGAACCAATTTTCAGTGTTAAATGGGACAAGTGGGATATCTGGGTTTCGTTATTCTGTGTCAAACACAATCCAAAGTGGCTTCATCTGTACCAGTTTGATAAGATTCTTTTTTATGCACCTTAATTTGATATAAACTATTTGTTGCTCAAATATTTACTTTGGGGGTGGTGTTTACATTTAAAAATGGAACTAAATATGTGTCATGAAGACTCACCCTGGTGGTCTAGTGGTGGTGCGGCGGGGACGCCCGCCGCACCGTTCTCTGCCGGCATCCTCTTCTTATAGGCGCATGCGCGCTGGCGTCATGACGTCAGCGCGCAGTGGCACGAAATTCAAATAATTAAAGGGGTATTTAAAGGGGTTGTTGGAATTGCTTTTTGCCCGTGATAGGTTTATTCCTGGTGCCTGTATCTGTGCTTTAAGCTTCTGGTTGTTCCTGATTCCTGTTTTTGACCCTGCCTGGCTTTGACTATTCTGAATATCTGTATCCCGACCCGTGCCTGTTATTGAATACTGATTCTGCCTCATCCTTCTGATTGATTACCCGGTTTTGACCCTAGCCTGCCTGACGATCCTAGTTATCTGCCTGCCTTGACCCAGCCTGTTTGACCACGAACTTGCCTACTCCTATCTGTACCGTGACCATCGGCCTTAAAGACTATCTACAGTCGTGCCCCATTGCTAGCCAGAACTCCTGCTCTGCACCTCTCGTATAAGTCCAGGTGGCATCTGAGTAAGCTGAGGGCTCCTCCCGAAGCCAAAGGCGGTCACACTACTGGTGAAGCACGAGCCGAGACCAGGGTGCTTGGCCCTTGTTCTGGTATTGGGTGCCGACCGTGACAATATGAAATAATTCCTCCATCAGGTTGTGTTTGCAACTAATAATGTATAGATATCCCTTTACTGAAGGAAAAGGTGCATAGAAAATCAGTAATTCTGAGACAAGGTTGACAATGCAGTAATGTTAAATTCCAACTTGGAAACTGTATTGTTGTCCTAGATATTTCTGGTACAGGTATGGGACCTATTATCCAGAATGCTCAGATAATGGGGATTTCTGTTCTTTGGATCTTCACACCTTGAGACTGCTAGAAAATCATTAAAATATTAAATAAACCGAATAGGCTGGTTCTGCTTCCAATAAGGATAAATTATAACTCAGTTGGAATCAAGTACAAGCTACTGTTTTATTATTACAGAGAAAAAGGAAATCATTTTTTAAAATTTGGATTATTTGCTTATAATAGAGTCTATGGGAGATGGCCTTTCTATAATTATTTAATGAATAACAGGTTTCCAGATTCCATACCTGTACTATGACCACATATTTCCCTATATCTGTACTCATGTCATGGGGGACCATGAACAAAAGTTGGATCTTCAAGGTGAAGCCTTGGCCAAGGGATGGGCCTTTAAGGGAGGTTGAACTCAAAAAGTTTGGCAATCACTACTTTTTAATAGAAAAGAGATTGACTACCTTATTGACTACCTTTAGTGACAGCATTCATTTCTCACTATAGTTTACTGTGTTTTCTTTACAGAAGACACCTTTGACACCTTTATGGATGCCTAGATATGATCTACCCTTGTAGTAATCAGTAGTCATCCATGTACGTTGTACTTGAAACTTCACCAGGCCCTATTAAAATATAATTGTACACCATTTCACAAGGCAACTATTCCAGTGGTTCATGTGCAAAACAGGAAATGGGGCATCATGGAATAATATAACAGGCCCGAAACTCAATGGGGCAAATCTTTAGGGAGGGCATTAGGGTGAACGTTTGTTTGTTTGTTTTTTTAACTTTTTTCATGTTTCTTTTTTTTTTTGTTAAGTTTATTTTTTATAGTCTGACAAGTGTGTTGAGAAGATTAATTCATACTTATTTTATATATGATGTCAGGGCATTTTGCTACAGTTTTCAGAAACTTTTGCCATTGTAGTATTCCAACAATAGCTAAAAGGTGGCTGTCAGGATATACTGTATTCTGAGTACTACAGTATGTAAAAAATCAACATATAGTTTTTGTATAAGGTATGAACACAAACCAGGGTAGAGTTAATATAAATTAAAAAGTATAAATACGTGCTAGTTTCAATAAGCAAGTAGCACAAAATCACTGTACCAAAGAACTTTCGATCTATGCAATTTCTTCAGAGAAGAAATATGATTCATTGGTCTTTTTCTGTGCCTCTTATACTCCACAATCCAGACCCTGGAAAATTAACTCTTTGTTGTACAATGGCTGTTAAAGGGATACTAGCTAATGATGTGCACACTGGACCCTAACCCACCTGCTCCCAATTCCAACCTTCCCAACACTTTTATTTATAGGCCTGCGCCTGACCCACCCATCTCTGAAGTCACAAAAGGGGACAGGACAGGTGTATGTCTATAAATAGATGCTGCCAGAAAAAGAAGATGGCAGAGGAAGGTCTCTTGCCAGGAAGAGAAGGCTTGCTCAACCCAACCCTGTCCTCTACCCACAAACTGTGTGTGGAAGTAAGCCTGAACCCACCCCACCCTCAAGTCCCATGGGTTTTGGGCTGGGCCACACATCACAACTAATTAACAAAGAGAAATTAAAATTGACTTCATTTGTATTACTGCTTATTCCTTTTTATAAGTGGTAATACTATTTACTGCTCAGAAATATACAATGAGCCATTCAGATAAAAAACAAATGAGTTTCCATCTTTCTACCAATTTTTAGTTACATGGAAACTTTTTTGAAGTTTGAGAATCACCCTATAAATGGTCATCTGTTTCACAGACTTGACAAAAAAAAATGTCCAGTTCTGCTGCCAATAGAATTCCACTGCTCAAATCCTCCAGTCAGCAAAATGTTAATAAATGCAAATCAATAGGAACCTAACAAGACTGTCCAGTTTTCTCGACAATCTATAAAGGAACATAAAGTAAGGTTACCAGAGCATTAGCAAAATCAGGTTGATGTCACCAAGTGAGCAGATCTCTGAGGCTACATTCACAGGCTAATATTACCTGTTTATGACATGTTATTTATGAACCCTATTCTGATAAATTGCATGAACCTGTGCCTTTTGATGCCAGGGTGTTCTGGTGATACCGCCATCCTGAATGTGGAGGTATTTCCAGCATTCCCACTGTGAGTTTCATCAATAGGCACAGCCACAAGCTAACATTATTTTAATGCTGCTCTTACTTGTGCTTTGTTTAAAAAAAAAAAAAATATTACCACTATTGTGAACATTTTAACATGTCAAAAGAATTGAATTATGGGGAAAAAAACATCAAGATTTGCATATGAAATTTCATTTTGCACATTGCACTTGCATTCCTAAATGAACCCTATGATATAAATATAAAGTATTTTCAATAATCTAGAATAGACAGTATTAGAAGTTAAAGTCCAGGTTCTGTATGAATAACTCAACCAAAGTGCATTTGCTATAACAATCCTCAAATAATGTACAAACCAGAACACAAATGCTTTTTAGTTTAAAAACCTATGAAAGGGGTTAAAGAAAATGAATTCGGCTGCATCTGCTTACCAAATCCCTTACTTTAGTAGAAATTCAAATTTTGTGAAGATTATTCGTTTTATTGATGCATATAATTATAATCACAAGCCATCTGCTGATTTGGCAGGCATGGGTAAAATTCTCTAACTCTCATAACCTTTCAAGTACAGTACCCTTGAGACTCTATTTCACTTTTATATTTTGGAAAACATGTAGGGACAAACAAGAGAGGTCACCTGGTGAATGTCAGACCTGTAAAAATCACTTTATGTGCCGAGAATTAGAAAGAAAAGTCTTCTGTATACCTGCATAGGCTTTTTATTTCTTTTTTTTGGTGAGGACGGGAGTGGGGGTGAAGGATAATCTGCATGTTCCAGAATGATAATTTGGAAATGATCTTTTTGGGCATGAGTTCTATGCGCAGAGAAAATGAAGTATTCTGAGTCTGACTGGAAAGTTCAGCGGCAGCACGGATTTAGTAAGCTCATATGCATTGCAGATCATGTCAAAGGAAATTCAAATATTTTACTGCTTTAAAGGTTTACATTACAGTTGAGTAACAGCAGGAAAACAGCAATACAAACTTATATCTGCTAATAGGTTTTAATAATAGGTTTTTAATTGTATCTTGCTGCTTTCTCTTTATGCAATTGCTTCCAAATTATTCCAAAAACAGTCTATGGTAAACAATAAAATACCTGTCTGATTAAGGGCTTGTTCAAAGTGGTAATTTCCCTGCATTTTAATCCTTGCCACAAGAAGTCACCGTAATTAATTTTCATTATTCCCTACGGGCCAATTCTTAAGGATGGTGACAACAGTTGCTGGGGGTGCACTGGACTGGGAAATTGTCATACAACAAGCAACCATATCAAAAACGTACTGCAGTGACTAGATTGTTTTTCTAGTTTTCACTATACAACTATGCATTTTATTAACTCTAAAGTATGCCACTTAATGCTGAGTTGGGCTTACTATTCCCTAGAAAAAGTCAGTAAGGGTGATCATCATTCATTTATACAGGTATGGCACCTGTTATCCAGAATGCTTAGGACCTGGACTTTTCCAGATAAATGGTCTTTCCACAATTAGGATCTTCATACATTTAAATTAAACTTTAATTAAACATTAAATAAACCCAGTAGGCTGGTTTTGCTTCCAATATGGATTCATTATATCTTAATTTGGATTAAGATACAAGGTCCAGACAAAAAGAAAATAATTTTTAAATGTTTTTAATTATTTATATAAAATGGATGTAATTCGATACTTTCTGGATAGCAGGTTTCTGGATAATGGCTCCTATACCAGTATAAGCAAGTTACATTTATTTATAACAAAAAGGGGTTCTTACAAACATGTAACAAGGGTTACAGAATAAAAATGCGATCAAGAGCTTAAAATTTTAGTACAAAAGAAATTACGTCAGTGTAATGGTTGGCACCCTAAATTCAGAACCAATGCTAGGCACCCTGTTCTCGGCTCTTGCTTCCACCTATAGCAGCCACCTTTTACCTCAGGAAGAGCCCTTGGCTAATTGGATGGCGCCAGGTCTTATTAAGAGAGGTGCAAAGCGAGGGGTTCTGAACAGGCTAAGGGGCACAACTGTAATGCAAAGTCTTTTTGTGCAGAAGGTAGCGGTACAAGGCGTAGACAGAATTTGTAGTCAGATCAGGCCGGGTCGGGGCAGGCGGAGTACAAACAAAGTCAGGCAGGCAAGGGTCTAACCAGGAGATCAATCAGAGTGTTAAGCAGAATCGAAGTCGGTAATCAGGCAAGGGGTCAGGATACAGAATGTCAGAATTGTCAAAAAGCCAGACAGGGGTCACAACAGGAATCAGAATACAGAAAGCACAATGCTCAGAAGCACCAGGAACAAACTCCTATAACAGCAAAGAGCACTGAAGTCCCTTTAAATAGTTTACATTTCACACCATTGCATGCTGATGTCACTGCGCCAGTGCGCATACACCTGTAAAACCCAAGACGTGCACTAGGAAGCAGAAGGAAGAAGATGGTGCGGCGGCTGTCCCCGCCGTGCCACTAGGCCACCAGGTTGAATTGTTAGAGTAATTTCTAGGTAAAACTTTGCAAATAGTTTAGGATTTACTACAGTCTTTTTTCTGCACTGGGACAGATTGCTCCAGTACAGAACAAAATAGTTCAGATACTTTTTTCCCTTCATGCAATTTGTGTTGGGGAGAAATTACTTGGATGGGATTAGTTCTTAGCATTACTGCTGAGTTGTGGTGACCACTACCATCCCATAGAGTGAATTGACACAGGTATCAGTTTTGATAAATGTGTAAAATTTGCTACAAAAATATACAGTATATGTATGTATGTGTGATCACAGCTGAACATTTCTCTAAATTTCATGAGCAAAAATTTTGCCATGTATATATTCGCCACAAACTTCTGGATTTTGTTAAACTGTGGCAAAAGTTGATGCACAGCAAAAAAAAAAAAAGATGAGTGACAAATACATACATCATTATCCTTCCACATCAACCAAAGGCATCTGACCCAACCAATTGTCTATATAAGGACATACACATAGGGGTAGATTTACTAAATTCACTTGAAGGATTCGAAGGTCGGAATTTTCGAATGTTTTTGAATACAAATTCCACCAGTGAATTTAGAAAATTTGATTGAATCGAATGATTCAAATAAAAATCTATTTGAATATTCAACTATTAGACAGTTGAAGTACTTCCCCTTTAAATTTTTATTCGACTGCCTAGTTCGCCAGATCAGTGCTACCGAATTGGGATTCAAAAAGTTTGATCGAATGGTTATCATTCGACCAATCGAATAGCGGTAAAAATCCTTCAAATTTGAATTTGGAGAATTTTTATTCCCTAACTATTCACATGGTTGAATTCGAAGGTTTTTTAACCCTCCAATTCGACCCTTAGTAAATCTGCCCCATAAATCTATGGTTTATTAATTTTATTTAGATATTATTTGTTGGTGCTCAGATTTATTATTAGATGTGCCTGTGTTTGTAAGCTAACAGTAATATATAAACTATAAACTGTACTTTCTGCTTAAACAGCAACATAGTGTAGTAGTGGATAGCATTACCAGTACAACAGAGGTAATGACAAAAATCATAGACATTTTTAAGAAATTAGCAACATGGGGGCCCTTTTTCTGTTAAAAACACTTATATACAGACATCCGACTGTCATCGTAAATGAGACCTTTTGTGTGCACTGCATTTTACATTTCCAGGAGAGTTTTATTTAAATTAGCATATTTATGCTCAGAATCCAATTTCTACTCAACATTTAGGTATATCAGTTCAATCTATAAATGTATTTACTTGGTTATGTAGTAGTCATGGAAGAATTTATTCACCAGGGGCGAATTCCCGTGATTCGCCAAACGGCAACGAAAATTCGCCAAAAAAAACGACGAAAACTAAACGACGTGACATGCGTCGAAAACGACGCGACTCGTTTCGCGAATTTATTCGCCAATTTGCGAATTTCACTGGAAATTCGCTAATTTTTTTGGCGAATCGAAACTGGGTAGATTCGCCCATCACTATTATATAGTCTTTGGCCAAAAGACTCTTCTTTTTAATCTGGTGATGTTGGCAATTGTTATAACAGTATCACTGGCAAATTTGGCTCAGCATGAGTGGCCAGACTGGCCAATATTTTGCAAAGAGGTTCCTACTGAAAACATATGATACTATATTATTATAACTTCGTAATAAACATTTAATGATCTAGATTTAAAGTGATGCTAAACTTGACAAACCTAGCTTGTCTAAAAGCAACCCATATAGTTACATAGTTAGTTACATAATTAAATTGGGTTGAAAAAAGACAAAGTCCATCAAGTTCAATCCCTCCAAATTAAAACCCAGCATACACACTCACCAGTCTTTCACACAAACCATATATGCCCATAGCTATACTAACTGTAGAGTTTAGTATCAAAACAGTCTTTAACACTTTGCCTGTCCAAAAAAAATCACCCAAGCCCCTCTTAAAAGCATCAACAGAAGTGCATAAATGGCAGTGCATTCCACAACCCATGCTTTATTGGATTATGTGCACCCCATATATTTTATTGTATTATCCTTATATAAGGTTCAATGTATAGTTCTTAAAAATTTTCTGGAAGACATAATTGTAATATTGGTCGCTACAATTGATCAAAATTCGTCCGCAATGTGAATAAATGTTCACAAAGCGAGCAATTTTGCCTTTATGAACACTTTGCCCCTCATGCAGCAGCAGGATAGTAATTGTGATATTATAAGTTGTGATAGTGCACAATGTATGTAAGAAAACTTCTTAATGAAGAAGTTGTTCCAAAAGTTTACACCACCTTCAAGTGGACCTTAACGGTATTAAAGGTTCGTAATGCGTAATTCAGATTCCCAATGCAGTAAAAGCCTAATGAAGAATTTCCCTCTTTGTGGTTCAATTAACAACCCAATGAACCATCCCATCATCCCACTTATCCCATATTGTGAAATAGATGTAAAACATTAGTTACAGGAAAACTATAAAATTATATATTATTATATATATATAAAATTAAGTGGCATATTAAAGAATCTTATCAAACTGGTATATATTTAAGTAAATATTGCCCTTTTATGTCTCTTGCCTTGAACCACCATTTCGTGATGGTCTGTGTGCTGCCTCAGAGATCACCTGACCAGAAATTTTTCAACTCTAACTGTAACAGGAAGAAGTGCTGAAGCAAAAGACAGAACTCTGTCAGTTGATTGGCTGGTATGTTTGTGTGCACCGTTGAATCCTACGATCCCAGGAGGCTGTCCTTATTTTTTAAAATTGCAATTTTCTATTTATGATTACCCAATGGCACATGCTACTAAAAAAGTATATTATTATGAAAATGGTTTATTTACATGAAGCAGGGTTTTACATAGAGACCTTTTTATAGAGACCTACATTGGCCGGGGGGGTATAGTTTTCCTTTAACAAAAACAACGTTTAGTGTGAAATCCACCCACCTCTAGTAACTTTTTTCCACTCCCACATAGAATAATCTTTTGTTTTAGTGACTGATTTCTAACAATCACATTTTTCCACAAATATATAAAAATTTAATCTAAAAGATTTATTAGGGGCAAATTTACTATTATTCCCCAAAAAATATTTGTTTTTACTCGATATTCGATTTGCATTCGATTTTCGAATGCTAATCAAATAGTTTTAGGCTGCCCTTTTATTCGATCTTCGATCATTCAACGATCGAATAACGATCGAATAATGATCGTTCGATCATTCGAATGAACTATTCGATCATTGGAATGATTTGTACGATTCGAACGATCAAAGACTTCGATCATAGGAATCCTATTCGATCAGGACTTAGCCTCAAAAGCCTATGGGAGGGCTCCCATAGGCTTCTATTACAATTCGGTAGGTCCAATCTGGCGAAGTAGGCAATCGAATAATTTAAAAATTTTAAATCCTTCACTGATCGAATGATCGATTTGCTATTCGATGATCGAATATGCCTAATTTGCATATTCGACCAATCGAATTGATCCTACGATCGAAATTCGATCGAATTAGATTGAACTTCGATCTATTCACGTGAATTTAGTAAATCGGCCCCTAAGTGTAAAAACTACAAAAACCTTGAATACAAAACTTTAGCAGGTAAAATTTGTCGAGGTCCTATAGAAGTCAGTGGGAGCTGCGCTGATACTATTGGACCATTTAAAATACATTGAGAGGTTTTGGGAGTTTATAGAGGTATTTTTTGTTTTGGATCATTCAGTGTTATTTTCCATTGATACTTTTTTTATTCAGATTTTTTAATAAATGTCATGGCATTTGTGGTTTTAGAGAAAGTTTAGTTCTTTTTCAAAACGAGTTTAGTCGTGGTTTAAAAAACTTCTAAAACCACTAAAATTCAGAATTCAATAATTAGGCCTCCGTGATTTGTCTGAACTGAAGCAGGAATGATAAGCCTAGGGTTATTTCTAGGCAAGGGCATTTTCCTTCTAGTACTGTTAGGAGTATACTATTGGTCTCTTTCAGATCTCTTTTGCTGTATTTAAACTCCCCAGCTCTCTTTTTCTGTATTTAAACTCCACTCGTTATGTTTTTAAGCTGAGGGTATTCTGCTAGCAATTAACTAAATGAAATTGTGTCTTCCTTCGTTAAGTTTTACCTCCAGTGTCACCCTTGCCTGTTTTTAATTCCAGCATCCAGTTTGGTGATGGGTGTATGGAATTTAGCTGTATCAGTGCCTATAGGAGTAGATGGACTTAAAGGTGAAGTGGCTAACACTAGTGACAATTCACAAGCATTGCAATCCACAGGCACATTGCCAAATCACTAATAGGCTGAATTAGCTAGTAAATGATACCATTGCTAGGGTTCATTCGCACCCTATCAATAGGCAACTTCACTAAGGGGCAGATTTACTAAGGGTTCAAATTTCGAAGTGCTAAAACTTCAAACTTCGACCATAGAATTAAAAAACTTTGACTATTTGACCATTTTCGATCAAAGTAAAATAATTTGATCTATTGTAGAACTATCGAATGCTTATCGAATAGTTTTAGGCTATTATTTTGTTCGATATTCGATTTCTCAATGAATTTGTATGATTGGATACCGATCATTTGATTTCACAAAAAAAAAATAGTGAAATTTCCTTCGAGCATCCGAAAAATGTGTACGATTCGAATGATCAAATGCTTCGATCGTACGAATGGTATTCGAGCAGGACTTTAGTCATAGAAGCCTATTAGTCATAGAAGCCTATGGGAGGGTTCCCATAGGCTTCAATTGCAATTTGGTAGGTTCAATCTGGCTAAGTAGGCAGTCGAAGAATTTTAAAATTTTGATTCCTTCGATCATCGAATGATCGAATTATCGAATATCCGATCATTCGATCTATTCGATAATTCGGTATTCGGTGATCGAAGAGGCCAAATTAGAATATTCGAAGGTCCCATTAAATCGTACGATCGTAATTTGATCATATTTGATCGAACTTCTATCAATTCACGTGAATTTTGTAAATCTGCCCCTAAGACTCCGCAAACTCACTAAGATGCTAATTGCACTGACGATGTAACGATAACAAAAAGTCGCCAGCATTCAGCATCAGAGACCCAATGAGCGTAATGGTAACAATTTTGCGCCCGGTGAAGTGTGGTGAATCGGACGTTGGTGAAAATTTACCCTTTAGTGAATTTGCCCCATAGTTTGTTGATGTGTCACCTGATATTCAAACTGTGACTATTGGCATCTTCAGCGTCCATTAGTCTGTACAATATTTACTATGTTTTTGAATCCTGATGGGGTATGGGAAACTTGTGCTACTAATGTGTAAAAGTGTTCCAGTTTCCAGAATGTGCCATCCAGCAATTTGCTGTCCTACAGTTAAAGGCTGTGTTCATCCACTGCACAGACAAATATTAGTTATTGGAAACCAGTATACCTTCAGGCATAATAGAAAGTAACTAACCTCGGTTTATGGTGACAGATAACTGCATATAAAACTTGTCTCTGAACAGCTGCTTTCACATTAAATTAAATGGCTGTGGTACTTACCAGAGAAGTTAACAAACTGTAAGTACAATGACTGTCAAGGACACTTGTGGAAGTTATTGCATCTCATTTCTTTTTTGTAGCCAACTATGAGTGCTCAAATAATTGATCTACTGGCCAACCTAAGATATTTACCAAGTGTTGTCGGTGCAATGCACTTCCCACTGGGCAATACAATATTGATCTTAGGAAGAAACATTCTTTATGCCTATAGATTGTGGCTATGAGTATCTAAGAGTAGCTAAAACTGACGAGTCCTTGTGTGAACCAAAAAATCTGCGAAATGGTGAAAAATTTTGAGAAACTGAAAAAAAATGTGAAATGCATTGAAGTCAATGGGTGTCAAAATAATTTTGATGTGAGCGAAAATTTTTATACATGCTCCTATTTTGACCTAATCTATTAAAGTCAACGGGCGTGTCAATTTATATGCAAGGGCCAATTTTGACGCACAACTATTTTTCTTGTTGCGGCAAATTTTTCACCAGTGAATTTTCATGAAAAACATATGCAGGTGGCAAAACATAGAAATTCACCACAAATCCTTGCCTGACGAATTTATTTGTCCATCACTATAAAATACCCATCCACTGCATTGCCACACTAATCACCATTATTCTTCTTCAAAATAAGTTATGCTGACTTAGCACTTTCATTTCCAAGTGGTCAGTACTCAACTAATATAATTACCCAACAAAGCAGGAATCCTGGTTGTTGTATGGGTCTCACAGCACCATGGGAATGCATGGGAAGGGCAAACCCTTATTGGAGATAAATAAAAAACTGGCCCAATTTGTATGACCATGGGTATAAGTATAATGTGAAATTTTAAGGAACGGCAACAGTACCATAATTAGTAATGCTTTAAATATGGGGTTTTGGTGGTTAAGAAAATAAGCAAGATAAACCCAAGTAAAAAAGAAGTGGTATACCGAATTTCTTAGAGTTCCCCTTGTGGCAAATTTGGCAGCAGTTTCATGTAAATTTTGCCAATGGTAAAATGCTGCATTGTGCTTTGAATCCATGCTTGGTAAAACATTTTGCTAATTGCTAGTAGCAAGGTCTTCATTTCAGTCCAACTTTCATAAGCCTTATCAATTATTACATGCAAGCACGGCTGGTTACAGAAAATGAAAAGTGTTGTAATACATTTTTTACATAAATATAGTTGTGGGAGGCCTCTATTTTTCATAACTATTGGTTCAGCCATATTACGTGGTCTAATTAGTAGCTGGGTAAGTGTCATGCCAGATGTTGTTTCCAAAGTTTGTGGAAGTGCTGGGTGGGTAAATTTTATGGAGGTGGTAACTAACCTGACCCATAATTATATGTGTGAGGCAGATATAGTTTTTGCATGTATGAATGTAAAGGATGGCTCATTAGCTGCTTTATCTTGCAGTGATTATGATGGAGCCCTTATACACAGACTCTATGGTGCTAGTACTCTGTAATCAGTTTAAGTTTACACAAACATCAATAAGGAAAAGAAATAGCAAAAGTGGTGAATTGTGGTAGTAAATAGTGATGGGCGAATTTATTCGCCAGGCTCGAATTTGCAGCGAATTCCCGCGATTCACCACCAGCGAATAAATTCCCAAAAAGCCAGCTAAAATTTGCCTGCGGAAAATTCGCTGGCGTAAAAATGACGCGACGCGCATCAAAAACGGCGAACGTCATAAATGACGCGGCTCGCGCCAAAAATGTGCCGCGACTCGTTTCTTGAATTTTCGCCAATTGGAATTTCGAGAATTTTTCGGCGAAGTGAAACGGGATAGATTCGCCCATCACTAGTAGTAAACCAATCGCAGACAATCAGAGTTTTCACTGAGCTTGCTAAATTAAGAAAAGATACCAATAGTAAATTAAAGTTGTAGACATGTATTCCCATCATAGCAGCCCCACTAACAGGAGAATGGTCAATAATTTGACTGTATACATACCTTTATAAATAAGGACCATAGCATTAGCATTTGGCGTGGCAAGTGTTTGTTAGGCAAAGGGGCTAGGTAAGAAACCTTACAAACAATAGAAATACAATTTTTTTTCGAAATACAGTTCTACGTGTCGCACTTTTTTCTCCAAAAAGGATGCTCTGGAAAATCTCTGTAGCACAAACATCCGTAGTAAGCAAACAGAGATATAGCTAGTGTTTGTCCACAGTGAAAGCTACAGATGAACGCAGTGTAGTTGTGTAATGACAGGAACAGCTGACTCATTAGTAGAAAGCAGTGAAAGGTAATTAACCCTGGGAAAAGTACAGCTGCCATGCGAGCTGTTCCTTTCTGTAGAATCTGATTAGAAATTAGTGTTAAATCACTGATTCTTAAAAAAAAAAAAAAACCTGGCACTGATAATTCACTTTCAGGTAGCCCAAAAAGAGTTGCAAATAGTTACAGAAGGTAAAAAAGATAATTCCTCATAACAAAATTGACAGGCAGAACTAGGCAACGCTTGTGTTAGCTTATTGATGGAGGAGGAGTAGAATATTACCTTGCATAACAGTTAAACCTGTTATAATGTTAGTTTATTAGCTTAACTACGGACCTTAATTCACTTATTCACTTTATAAGACAGCTACTTATAAAGTAAATTATTTTAGTATTTTCCATTGTCTGTCTTGCCCATATCAGTGCTTACACATTATTTTGGTTCAAGGCCCTCCCCATATACAGACCCTCTTATCTATTAACAAGATTGCTGACATAAGAAAACACTGGTGAAGATTTACTAAAGGGTGAAGTGGATAACAATATCGACTTTTCACACGAAATAGGTGTAGGCGACAATTCACTAGTGAACGGGACCATTGATAATGTTTGTTCGCATTCTATCAGCCAATAGTTGCGATCTGACAGCAACAATTTGCTTTAAAACAGTGACTGAACTTTAACCTATAGGCTATTACATGAAAATGGAAATATAAGGAGTGGATCTAGGATTTTTTTTGCAGGATATATTTTCCTATGCATACAAATGAAGAGAGGATTGTATTGTATTGTATGAAGTAGGGTGGTTAGACAGGGAGAAACATTTTAGCAGAATATATGATGGTGGAGTAAGAAGGCAGTAATTATACTAATTTATTGAAAATATTCACCTTGCAACTGCCAAATATTTTAAGTAAATACATTTTAGTTACATAATAGTATCATGAAATGTGAAACTTGGCACCAGTTAAATATTATTTAAGGTTGCACACTAGTGTGATTCAATGTCCTGCAGGCCTTTATGGTACTCCATGTAATACTGTATATGAATATTTTTGAATAAATAAAGTATAACTGCTTTTTCCCTTTGGAATGTCTTCAACCCTTCTAGATAAACTTAGGGGCAGATCTGCAAGAGATCAATTTTTACCTGCGATCAGTGGTGACTAACGAGTCACGCGTCGTTTTTAATGCACGTCGTGTCGTTTCCGATGAGCGTCGCATCATTTTCGGCACGCGCCGAAAGTGACGCGCGCTGAAAATGACGCGACGCTCATCGGAAACGACACGACGTGCTTTAAAAATGACGCGCGACTCGTTTCGCCAATTTCGCATCGTTTTCGTTGCGACTCGTTTTTTTTGCTGAATTTTCGCTGGCGTTTCGCGAATTTATTCGCCAGTGGCGAATCGCGGGAATTCGCCCCTGGCGAATAAATTCGCCCATCACTACAAATTATATCTTTTCAAAGGTTATATATTGTAAGTGATGTTAAAATAAATCATTTAATTGAAAATACTTTGAGTGCTGCTCCTTGACATAAGATTATATATGTCTATATATATATATCAAAAACAGGGGGGTTGTGGGAGCACTCTAAAGGCTTTAAAGTATATATAAGTATTATAAATGCTAATGCATATGCACCCAAAACAGGGGTTATTTTGTTACAAAGTTATGATCATAAAATTGATAAGCCATTGATATGTCCGTTGAACGCTGTTTTTTCACTGAATATATATATATATATATGTAATACAAAAATGTAAAAAACAGGAACTCACGAAAAGAGTCTTTTCTAAATAAAGGAACTTCGTTGAACATAAGACCTGCGAGTGCGGCCATTTCCTAAGAACAATATATATATATGTATATATATATAGACAAATACAAGAGGTCCTCACGCACTATATTGTATGGTCACAGCCTCATTACACCCCCACCTAATGGCCTAACCAGCAAGAAAGATCTGCACTCTCAGGTCTTAGATAAGAAAAAATGAAAGAAATGAAATATATATGTTTATTTTTATACCAGAATTAAGGGGCAGATTTACTAAGGGTCGAATTTCAAAGTTAGAAAAATTCTACCATTAAATTTTTTTTAAAGCGCATTTTCAACCGAAAATGGACCGAATAAAAATAGTTTGAATCGTTCGAATGCATCATTTGATTCGAATGATTCAAACGATTTTGGGAAAAAAACTTTGATTTTCTGAAACTTAGAAAAAATCGTTGTTAAAGTTCCAGGAGGTCCCCCATAAGCTACAATGGCAATACGGCAGCTTTAAGGTGGCAAAGTGGCAAATTTGATGTTTTTTAAAGAGATAGTACTTTGAAATTCGAATTTTCAATTTTTTTCAATTCAAATCGAATTTTGGGCTAATTACGAAGTAGCCCAAAATTACTTCAAAATTAAAATTTTTTAAATTCGATTTTCACTTCGACCATAAATCTGCCCCTAAGTATTTTTTTTTACCATTTCCTAATGATTTCTTTATACAGTATTTAACAAAATTTTTCATAATTTGTCATAAAAATACTAATAATAGTAATGCCCCCCCCCAAAAAAATCCTAATTTGGTTTAAAAAAAAAAGTGTGGAAAATCCTTATCTAGTTTTCAGAAAAAGTGTGGAAAAGTATGTCGTTCAAGCAAAACAAAAACATAAAAAGTTTTTTTTTATATTTAACATATTTTGATATTTTTCCTCAAAGATAATTCATTATGCTTTAATGAGTAAATTGCTGGTTTGTTTTTAGTTCTAAACACTGCATTAATCAACTGCACAATAAAATAAAGTGATATGTAGATTTGATTATTGAGAGGGACCATAAAAGGTATTTGACTTTGTGACTGTGTTCATAAAATGTCTTTTTGCGTCATTTAGCAGTCTTTATGGAAGTGCTGTCATCTTGGCAGATGTAAATATCATAAACAAACAAAGCTTTCACTGTAGGGTACCATTGGTCTATTATATTATATTCATAAGTCATAATGATGCAGAGTAAAAATTTATTACCATGACATAGCACATCAGTTCTGCTACCATGTTCACATCTGGACTTAAACATTATACTGAAATGTTTTGAAAAGTTTTACAATACTATGGATGATTTATCAAATATCAAGTTAGGTATGTATTTCTAAGTAATTAATCAATTAGCAGTTATGAATTTTGGCAGTGCTGAGTACTGTCACCTGTCCCACTACTCTCCAATGCAAATTGCATGTTGAAAAAAAGGATTTGGACAATGATTTTCTGTGGTCTAATTAATTGTTCCAGCTCAGAAAAGAAGTTGTTAAAAATTAATCCCAAAATTTGTTTTACAAAGTTGGAAATATTGGTAGCACTGGAAAACAATGACAGAGGGTTAATATATTGGCCCCATAGCTTATTTTGCCCATGTTAGAGTGGACAGTTTTTTACACCGGAGATGGCACCTAAAAAGAGAAGCAACAAAAACTAACGTTGTGATGTTGTGCAAAGTTATTGTTTTGGAAATGAAACAGCCACCTAGCAGATTTTTGCATAGACATTAAGATGAAATTCCCCAATGTTTACTTATATCTTATATTAAGGAACTAATTTCAGAGCATGAGTAGGGAAATCAATTAACTCCTTAATGAAACCATGAGACCTTGTTACTTCAGCAATTCTGAATGTTAGGATTTTGTTCCTTCCATTAGACATCAAGCATAAGCAAAGCTTAATGTTTAGATTAGTGTTTTGTGAGTTCAAGCAACTATCCCATAAATACTGTACATAGGCAAGATTTCCCAGTTTGCTTTTCCCAATTTCTCTTTGTCTGTGAGTATAGTAGACTGCCAAAGCCACTCATTTTAAATTTGCTCCCTCATTTTAAATTTGATATATAGTCTAACACTTTTTTCATTAAATTATAGTAATTAAAAGATGGACGTTTTCACTTTTACACTGATTTAAATATATCCTATAAACACAAAAGTTGTTTTATTGAATTGAGAATGCTACCCTATGGGGAAATTTCACTAAAGCTCGAAAATGCGCTAGCGACTGCTTCGGCGGTGTTTGCCGCACTGAGCCAGGCGAATCTTCGAATTCTCTACGCAAATTCACTAAGATGCTCTCCAGGCCATGAACAGTAGCGAAGTAGCGCTACTATTACTTCGCCAGGCAAAGCGCATTTACGATAGTATTGCCTAATTTGCATACTGCGCGAAAGAGAGCCGAAAGGTTGCTGGATCAGGGACACGCTAAGTTTGCGATGAGCTCAAATATTGCAAAACATTTTTACATACTCATTTAATTATTTAGGTTTGGTATGGTGTCAAGAGACTGGTGAATTGCTAATGTGGTGCTGATATTCAAAAAGGGATTCTGTTCTCAGCCTCAAAACGATAGGCTGGTTAGTCTGACGTCATTGGTAGGATAGATTTTTGAAGAGATAAAATAGTTCACTTCATTGCAAATCATAATACTATGAGTTTGTGTCAGTATGATTTTATGCATAACTGATCTTGACAAACCAATGTAATTGCCTTTTATGAGGAGGTGAGCATAACCTCGACAGTGGATGTAACTACTTGGACTTTGTTAAAGAATTTAATAAAGTACCACACAGAAAGTTAATGGTTAAATTAATGAAGATTGGCCTGGAACATATTATTTGTACTTGGATAGAGAACTGGCTGAAAGATAGTTGTGGTAAATGGTACATTTTCTGTTCAGCCAAGTGTTGTCAGGAGAGTAATACAGGGGTATGTACTTTGCTTTTCATCTTTATTACTTAATGATCTGGAGGTGGGCACTGAAAGTGCCATTACTATTTTTGTTGATGATACAAAATTTTGCAGAACTTTAAATTCCATTCAGGATGATGCAACTTTGCAATGTAATTTGACTACATTTGGGCAACAAACTGGAATATTATCTTCAATTTTGATAAATGCAAGATTTTGCACTTTGGCAGAAACAATTGCAAAAGCATGAGAATGATCTAGGGGTTTTTGTAGATACCAAGTTGTTCCAGGAAATGTTATTCTGTGGCTATTAAAGCAAATAAAGTGACGTATGTATGAAAAAGGGCATTAACTCAAGGGATGAACATATAATTTTACCTCTTTATAGGTCCCTGGTAAGGCCTCACCTTGAGTAGGCAGCACAGTTTTAGGCTACAGTCCTTAAAAAGGATATAATTGAGTTGGAGATTGTGCAGAGACATGAAATTAAACTGGTTAAGGGGTTGAAAGTTTAAATTATAAGAGTGGATTGTCAAGGTTGGCTTTGCTTTCTCTGGAGAAAAGACAATTGTGTGGGGACATGATAACTCTTTATAAGTACATTAGAAAGCATAATAAACTGCTAGCAGGAGATCTATTTTTCCATAAAATAAATAATTGGACCAGAGGCCATCCCTTTAGACTAGAGGAAAGTAACTTCAATTTGAAGCAGAGTAGGTGGTTCTCACAGTGAGGATGGTGAGATTGTGGAATTCCCTGCCAGGTGATGTTGTGAGGGCTGATGTTAACCCCTTTAAGAGGGGCTTGGATGATTTCTTGGACAAGCATAATCTCCAAGGATATAGTGATACTAAAATATACAGTTGATATAGATGTTGGTATACATAGTTTTTTTTTTATATTACTGTCGGAATGGAAAAATACTCTAAAGATCGTAGTTTTTTTTACTGGAAACACTGGAACAAACATTTTTCTGATTTATTATACCCTGATGCTGCAAAAAGCTTCAATCTGCCATCTTAGATGTGTTGAGGTCCTATATAAGACAATGGGAGAGGCACCTATCTAAAACTGAAGTTATCAGTAGTGATGGGCGAATTTATTCGCCAGGGGCGAATTCCCGGCGAATTCCCGCGATTCGCCGCTGGCGAATAAATTCGCGAAACTGGCAAAAAAATTCGCCAAAAAAAATTTGCCGCGCAAAAACGAGTCGCGCGTTGTTTTTGCCGAAAATGACGCGACGCGTCGGAAACAACGCGACGCGCGTCAAAAACGACGCATCGCGTTCGACGCGAGGCGCGTCAAAAACGACGCGCGACTCGTTTCGCGAATCGGCGAAAAATTCACGAATTTCTCTGGAAATGGTGTGTGTAAGTAGGTGCAGTGGGTTTCATTTGGAGGGGTTGAACTTGATGAACTTTTGTCTTTTTTCATCCCAGCTTAACTATGTAACTATGTATAAATCTATTGAGGTTTATTTCATGTTTAAATGATTGTTAAGTAGATTTATGGTATGAATATCCAAATTACGGAAATTATCCAGAAACCGCAAGTCCAGGGCATACTGGATAACAGAATGCTCTGACTGGAACATCTCTTCTCCTGTCACTTAAGACTAAAAAGGTATTCATAATGATGCACTGGGAATATACTGGGGATAAAAGCAAAAAACATTAAAGCATTTTGATCTTGATTCACAATTAATCACTGCAATGTCACCACTATACTATATATTATATAATGGTTGACACCCTGACTTGCAAAATTATACTGGGTATACACAAGAAAAGGCTACTGGTATATTGGACTTTTTGCAGACAAAGTCATTATATTGCTTACCAATCTTCTTACAGCTCTCCCAAATCTACTTCAGGAATTAACCATATTTTATAAAGTCTTCTGGTATAAAATAAACCCTACTAAGTTCTATGCATTGCCAATAAACATTGCAAAACATGGGCCTTCATACCAGTTAAGTAATCTTAAACATTTGGGAAAAACTTACCCAAAAAGGGGATATGGGCCAATTCCCATCTCCAAGAACCCCCATCACAATATATCATAGCCAGTATCACACTGCAAAAGTGGATTAACAAAGGAATTACCACCATTGCAAAAATATATTTCCTCAATATATATAAAGAACTTTTCATGAACTAAAAGTAAAATACCACATTATAAAAGCAGAAATATATAGATATCTGCAAATTACACATTTACCTCTCTGCGGGACTACTTTTCAATTAGTAATGATTTCTATCTACTATATAAGTACTATACTACTTATTAATTCCTACATTTAGGGGCACATTTACTAAGGTTCGAACTGGTTCGAAGTGAAAATTCGAATCAAATTCGGATAAAAAAATTAAAAATTCTAATTTATATCGACTATCGAATAGCCGAAAATTCGATTTGAATTCTCCAAATTCGAATTCGATTGTCGAAGTACTGGCCCTTTAAAAAAAAAAAAAAAAATTTGATATAACAATTCGGCAGATAAAACCTACCGGATTGCTATGTATCCCTATGGGAGCTATGATTTTTCCTGTTTTTTTAGATTGAATAAAAAAAAATTAGATTGAATGTTTAAAATCATTCGAATTGATCGATTCAAACTATTTTATCGATAGATCGAATTTTTGCTATTCGAACATTCGATAATTCAAATTGCATTAAAACCACTTGAATTGGAATTTGAGGGGTTTTAATTCGAGTTTAATTCGACCCTTAGTAAATCTGCATCATAATAAAATAAAAACAAGTACTCCAAATTACATTCATATCAAAATAAAAGAAAGATGCAGAGACTTAATCAAGAGCATGTATGGTATTGCAAAATATTACATAGATGGTATGGGATCTATTATCTACTAAAAAATTATCCAGAAAGCTCTGAATAAAGGGGACACCATCTTTCCCTGTAATAAGAAGACAGTAACTGATTCATAATTCATATATTATTGGAGGCAAAACAATTATATTGCATTTCATTGATGTTTAAATTATTTGTTAGAAGACATAAGGTATGGAGATCCAATTTATGGACAAAAAACCTTATCTGAAAGGCCCAGGTCCCTAGCGTTCTGGATAACAGGTCCAATGCCTGTACCTTACAAGAATAAAAATAACCATTATATAATAGATTTATTTCTTAAGGCATAATAATAATAAGGCATACTCCAATACAACCTTTATGGCATCAGGCATTGCACATTATTAAGTCTAAAGCAGTCTTATTATTTATTATTCCCAATCAATTTATTAAAATCATAAAAAACACTGGAAAATAACAGTAAATCATCAACGCTTCCAACATTCACCAGATCACACATCACATGGAAGCTTTTTGAAATCACGATTAAACAAATTTTTTCACACAAATGCCGTGAAAGTTATTAAAATAACCAAATATAAAAAGTACAAACGGAAGAAAAAAACATTGAACAATCAAATAAGGTTATGAAAAATTCTAACAATTTTAGTTTTACCGAGTGTTACAGTTTTTTTGGGGTTTTATACTTTATAAAGCTTGAATTTTAGAGTTTTGTGAACAAAATAAATCCGAATGTTAGTAAATGGGCCCCATGGACTATACAACTGTAATGGAAAGAATGGCAGCATGAAACAATAACTAAATTGGACCCAGTGACACAAAAGGACTAAATGGATGGCATAGTGCAAAAATATAACATCTAAGGGGCTACTATGCTCTACATAGTACACAAATAGTTCTTAAAATAATGAAATTCTAATTATATCCAGAAAAACACAGAACATTAGTTTATTTTTTTCCTAATATCTCTGTTACAAAATAATTTTTCCTTTTCTCCTATCTTAGCTGGTCTCACTGTGTCTGAATAATACTTAAGGGGGAACGTAATTACAAATCAAGCAATGTTTAAAATGGCGTTTTTGTTTAGCGCTACTTGCAATGTAAAATAATGCATCGCTAAGCAAATATTAACCAGGCCCAATCTGTGGGTTCTGTGAGGTCTATATCGGTCAAAAAGGTCACAAATACAGTTTAGTTATATAATTGTTTGATATCTATTCAGATTCACATTTATTCTGATTCATGTTTAAAAAACCACTGCATTCAAAATGACGATTAACCACCTCTTATAGAAGTTATTTTTTGTGATTTTAGCTATCCCTAAACTTTACTTTTTCTACAGTAGCCCAAATACAGTGAGCAAGCGCAGTGACCTAAAATTATTGAACAGGAAGCTGCCACAGCATTACAACATAGTTGGCCATATTTTATTAGGTTGTTCTTTTTTAAATGCACCATTTTACAAAAATAAATAGCAAAATAATTCAAATTAGTTTTTTTTCTCCATAATAATAAAACAATACCTTGTATTTGATGGTAAATAAGTCACATGAATCAGCATTGGTTTATTAAAAAGTTGAAATGATTTTTAGCAGACTTAAGGTATGGTTGTAACGATCGGCACCCAAAACCAGAACAACTGCTAAGCACCCTGGTCTCGGCTCGGCTTCACCAGTAGTGTGACCAACTTTGTCTTCAGGAGGAGCCCTTAGCTTACTCGAATGCCACCTGGACTTATCGAGAGGTGCAAAGTGAAAGGTTCTGGCTAGCAGAGGGACATGACTGTTAAACAAATTCTTTGGGCAGAAGATCGTGGTACAAGGCTTCAGGCAAAAGGGTAGTCGGATCGAGCCGGGTCGAGGCAGGCATTGTACTATCGTAGTCAGGCAGGCACGGGTCAAACCAGGAGATCAATCAAAGGTCAATAAAAGGGGTTAGGCAGAATCACAGTCAGATATCAGGCACGGGTCAAAACCAAGGAGTCAATCAGGAGGGTAGCAGATATAGAAGAGTCGTTAATCAGGCAGGGTCAGGAAATCAGAATAGTCAAATACAGGCAGAGGTCACAAACAGATAATCAGAATCAGAAGCTATCACATAAAAGACACCAGGAACTCTAAAGAGGAACCTATCACGGCCAACAATAACTAGCTCTTTAAATATTTAAATTGTCGCCCCAATGCGAGCTGACGTCACCTGCGCCATTAAGAAACCAGTAAGCGCGGTGCGCGCACCCTAGCAAGTGGTGCAAGAAGAATGAAGCGGACGGCATCCCCGCCAAGGGGGTAGCAGACATCCCTGCCAACCCCCACTAGAACACCAGGGTGAGTCCTTACACTTCCCTCCCTCTAAGGGTGGCCCCTGGACCCCCAGATTTCTCTGGAAACTTCAGGTGGAACCGTTTCCTGAGATGATCAGCCCTTAAGTCTCCCACCGGTACCCAAGAATTTTCCTCAGGACCTTATCCCTTCCATTTGACTAAGTATTGCAACTTACCCCACACAAGGTGAGAATCGAGGAGGTCATGGATTATAAACTCAGGCTAACCTTCAATCAACACTGGGGGAGGAACAGACTGTTGACGGACCTGTGAATCTGGCTTCAAAAGAGATACGTGAAAAGAATTGGAAATCAGGTAATTTGAGATGTACAGAAGATGATTGCAGAAATAGGATGGGGACCAATAAACTTAGGACCCAACTTGAGTGAAGGAACCTTAAGCTTAATGTTCTTTGTAGACAACCAAACCTGGTCTCCTACCTGATATCTGGGAGCCTCTCTTCGAGAACTATCAGCTGCATTTTTCTGAGCGGCTGTAGCTGCAGAAAGAGAGTCACGCACCCCAGACCAAATTTTCGCAAAATGTTTGACAAAAGAGTTAACAGAGGGTACAGAGGATAAAGAAAGAAAATGCTTTGGGATGCATACCGTATACAGTAAAGAATGGAAATTGACCAGAAGAAGAGTGAGTTGCATTATTGTAAGCAAATTCTGCCCAAGGTAACAGTTCAGCCCAGGAGGACTGGTTGTCAGACACATAACACCTTAAAAATTACTCAATAGATTGATTAACTCTTTCAGTTTGACCATTAGTTTGCGGGTGATATAAGGTAGAAAATGACAATTCAATACCAACCAAAGAGCAGAAAGCACGCCAAAACTTTGAAACAAATTGTACCCCTCTGTCAGAAACAATGTTGACCGGGAAACCATACAACTTAAAAATGTTGGAAAGGAATAATTCAGCTAATGTTTTGGAGAAGGTAGATGCGGGAGGGAAATGAAGTGACCCATTTTACTAAACCTATCGACTACCACCCAAATCACAGTCTTCCCCTGAGAGGGTGAAAGGTCGACAATAAAGTCCATTGAAAGATGGGACCATGGTTTGTCAGGAATAGGTAGTGACCCTAATAACCCTTGTGACAGATTTCTAGAGGGTTTAGACCTCTGACACACAGGGCAAGACTTGACAAAACCCTTAACATCTTGTTTAAAGGAAGGCCACTAAACACTACAAGATAAAAGGGACACGGTTTTGGTGATGCCAGGATGTCTCACCATCTTAGAATTATGGGCTTCAACCAAAACCTGTTCCCTTAAATTTTCTGGAACAAATAATCTCCCTGGAGGAGTGTCCGCTGGAGCCGAAGACTGGACAGAAGATAACAAGGTGGGAAGATCTGCCCCCAGAGTTGCCACAATTAATTCACCTGGGACAATCGGTATGCACTCACTAGGTTCACAAGGATTAGATTCAAAACTCCTAGAGTGTGCATCAGCCTTAGTGTTTTTTGAACCGGGCCTGTATGTGATTGAAAAATTAAATTGAGTGAAATATAATGACCATCTAGCCTGCTTAGGATTTAACCACTTAGCAGATTCAATGTATAGCAGGTTTTTATTGTCAGTATAGACTGTTATGGGATGTTTAGCCCCATCCAACAGGTGTCACCATTCCTCAAAGGCCAACTTAATAGCTAGCAATTCTCTATTACCAATGTCATAATTCGCCTCAGTGGAAGAGAATTTTTTTGAGAAAAATGCACATGGATGCACTTTGCTAGTTATTGGATGCCTTTGAGAAAGAACTGCCCTTGCCCCAACCTCTGAAGCATCAACCTCTACAATAAAGGGTAAGGTAGTATCAGGATGACAAATTATGGGAGCAATAACAAATAGTTTCTTTAGAAATTCAAAGGTTTGTATAGCTTCTGAGGGCCATAAACTTGGATCAGCGCCTTTCTTGGTTAGATCTGTAATTGGAGATACCCCCAAGGAAAAATATTTAATAAACTGGCGATAATAATTGGCAAAACCCAAAAATCTTTGAAAAGCACGTAAAGACAGAGACCGAACACAGTCTAGAACAGCCTTAACCTTCTAGACCCTTGCCAGAGATAATGAATCCCAAGAACTGTACAGAAGGGAATTCAAAATTGCACTTCTCGAGCTTTGCAAACAGGTTATTTTCCCTTAACCTGGATAAAACTTCCCGAACATGTTTTTGATGGTCACTCAGGTTAGAAGAGAAGAGAAAATAAGAATACCATCAACATATACCACCACGAATAACCCCAGCAGGTCCCGGAATATATCGTTGACAAATTCCTGGAACACTGCGGGTGCGTTGCAAAGGCCGAAAGGCATTACCAAGTATTCATAGTTATCATCCCTGGTGTTAAATGCAGTTTTCCACTCATCCCCTTTCCTGATGTGAATAAGATTATAAGCACCTCTAAGATCAAGTTTAGTATATATGTTAGCGTTCCTAACTTGATGGAAAAGTTCAGAAATTAGTGGAACGGGATAGCAGTTTTGGATAGTAATTTTATTAAGAGCGTTGTAATCAATATATTGGCGAAGGCCCCCATCCTTCTTAACCACGAAAAAGAACCCAGCTCCAGCAGGGGAAATCGAAGGCCTAATAAAATCTCTCTCAATGTCTTCCTTAATGTATTCTTTCATCACCTGGGCTTCGGGCAATGAAAGAGGAAAAGCTCTCCCTCGAGGAGGAGTAGACCCTGGGATGAGATCAATTGGGCAGTCATAATGCCTATGTGGGGGTAAGGTTTCAGCGCGAAAATACATCAGAGAAGTCAGCATAAGCAGCAAGTAAACCCTCTAGAGAAGTGACTGCCAAAAATTGAGGAATACCTAAACATGTACCCATACACCTTTGACCCCATTCAAGAATCTGCCCAGTTACCCAATCGATGTGGGGATTATGAACCTGTAACCAGGGTAACCCTAAAATTAATGGTGAAGAGAAGGATCCCTTGATAATATAAAAAAGAAATTGTCATTATGCACGTTGTTAGTGCACATAGATAAATCAAGAGTTTTGTGCGTTATTGTACCAGACCTTAAAGGACTCTTATCTATAGCCAGATGTTGTTTAAAGGAATATTGTGCCTTTCTGCAAAAACAGCATCCAAAAAAATCCCTGCTGCCCCAAAATCTACAAAAGCAGGAATTTCAATAGAAACCATGGGCCAGGATAACTTAACAGGAATCATAATTCTAGAGGTAACTTGGGGAGAGGAAACTTCTCTACCCAAATGGAGTTCCCCATCTCCATTTAGGCTTTGAAGTTTCCCTGCCTCTTAGGACATTGGTCTAGAAAGTGACCCTTCTGTCCACAATACATACACAGACCCTAAGGCCGTCTGCGAGCCTTTTCCTCAGGATTTAAATGCGAGATACCCAATTGCATGGGTTCCTCCTGAGGAATAGACACAGAGGGGCTGGAAGGTTTAACATTCAGATACCATGAAGGAAAAGTAGTACCCTTTTCCACCCTTCTCTCCCTTAACCTCCTATCTATCTGGATGGCCACACATTAATTCATCCAGGGAGGTAGAAAGTGGATAATTTACCAAGCTGTCTTTAACAGCTTCAGAAAACCATAAACGAAACTGACTAGATAGGGCCTTGTCGTTCCAACCAGTCTTTACAGACCACTGGCTGAACTCGGTACAGTATTCTTCCACTGCCCGTTTCCCCTGGCACAGCTTTCGAAATGCAGAATCGGTGGAGGAAGCACGATCCAGGTCATTGTAAAGCATTGCCATAACGCTAAAAAAGTTTATAGGGAAAAACGGGCAGGGTCAGAGGGTGATAAACTTTGGGCCCAAATTTGTGGGTTGCCTGACAGTAAGGTCATTACAAACCTTACTTTTTCTTCCCTAGTAGGAAAAGAGTGGGGGAAGAAACTAAGTTATAATTTGCTCGCCTACTGGAAGATGAAAAATTTAGTCCTATCCCCATTAAATTTTTCATGGAAGGAAATTTTTGGCTCATAGGATCTGGAAGGAGCACTACCCATGTTGGTTGAAGAACCCACTGGCATGGCAACAGGGGATTGGACCACTAGTTTAGGCATTTGTTCTGAGGCATCTAATCTGCGTGACACCCTGGTCTCGGCTCGACTTCACCAGTAGTGTGACCACGTCTGGCTGAGGAGCCCTCAGCTTACTCGGATGCCACCTGGACTTATCGAGAGGTACAAAGTGCATATACCCGCTACCGTCTATCTCTTTCGCTATCAACGTGTTGTCTGCACCCCATCTGCAGATGGGAAGGCTGACGAATTGTTGCCAGCATTGGACCCTTCGACCTTAAGTAAATCTGCCCCAGAGTCATTATTCTTGCATCGGTATTGCAAAAGCACTCTCAAAATCTGCTACAGGTTCCTATATGAGACAACAAAGTGCCTCCATTATTGTACCCAGTATCTAAATGAAGATTGAGCACCAAAAATAAAAATACTGTTGAGAATATACTGGAATTTAACACAAATGAATACTGCTTATAAAACTATCCATCTTATGAAAGAAAGTTAATGCTTGAAGACCTCAAAATCAAAGATACTTATGTAGTGTATGTAATGTTAAATTCTTTAACATGCCATAAATCTTCATCAGATTTTAAATGACAACCTACATTCAGATTAGGATGCATTTTTTACATATATTTCTTTATTGGAAAATACAGTATACGGCTGAACTAGGAGATGAGGTTGTCCTGTCAGCCAGAATCTATTCAAGAAAAAAAATATTTTGTGGTTTATCTTGTGAAAAGTAAATTGAGTTTGTGTTGAAATATGGAGTTGAATTAGAAGTGTATTTTTATAATTCAGCCTTTTTTCACTGATATCAACTTAGTTCCCTTTTAACTTTTTTTTAATTGTGATAGATGATTTCAATGAAATTGAAATTCTTTAAGAGGATCTCTTCAATTTACACATATTTTTTATTGTGATTATACAAACACCACTACTATACATATGTTAGTTTCTTACCATGAACTCCATGAAGGATAATGGTACACATGGCTTTTTATTGACAAGATTTTTCCTGGAGGAAAAGTTGTAGCAATAAAACATCCAGAATAGCCAAAAATCACCTTCCAGGACCCCCACTAAGTTTCTCAGTGCTTTTGGCATGTGGGTAGAGTTAGCCTGCCAAAACATTAATGTCTGCATTTTGGAAAGATAATTGTGCCACTGAACCATAAGTGCAGTGATTATCATGCAAGGTAATATGGAACGATTATCATCAGTTGTGTATTTGTCAGAGCAACATTCATTACAAGTTCTAGCAATGATGAACAAAGATGAGTTATATATATATATATATATATATATATATATGTATTGACCAGTCTGTATGTAAGTTAGACTCTTCTCAAGGAAAGGGACTTAGATAGCATTAAACTGTTTTCCCTCCCAAGTCTCTCGTTCTCTTTTTTTTGTTTAGTGAATTTAGGAGTTTATAGCATGTGCTAATGCCCTTTTCCTCTATTCCTATTTAAAACTAATTCTAATGCTTGTGTGTGTATTGAGTAATTCTTCATCATTTATTTATCATTTATTTTCTAATTTGTAAATTGTATCTTTGCTGGAGCAAGCAATTTCATTTAAGACCTGATATTTTAGGAGGGAGGGTTGTGTGATGTGAAATAAGTAAATGATCTTTTTCTATTTATAACAGATACTGTACATTCGAACCCTATCGCCAAGTGACTTCTCGCTCTCGCGAACAGTTGTTACTCCACAAATATATTAAGAATTAGCTTAGTGCACCTGGCAAAGTACCATGAAGTGTGGTGAATAGGTTGCTGACTAAAATTTGCCCTTTCAAGCTCAGTAACTGACAGTAATATGTGGAGCTACTGGGGCATTTTGGAGCCACAGATCTTTTCTGCTAAGGGGCTGTGGTTGCCTTGGGCTGGTACAGAAGCCAAAACATAACATACAACATTTCTAGCCTACGTCTTTGTTTAGTTCTCCTTTAAGTTGTAGCATCAAAAAGGTAGATCACAATTTCCCTAAAGTTTTTTGTGTTAGTATGGAGTGTTACCAAGTATACTGACCATTAAAAAAAAATAACCATTGCTGTTTGGTTAATTATAGTACTGTAATGCACAGTGGATTTTCTCTTGTTCAAAAAAATTTAAATACATTTTAAATGGTACTTCAAATGATTTTTGAAAACACTGTTGTGGTATTTATCCAACACTGGTAGAAGAGTACCTCTTTCATATGAGTCTCTGAGATTATACTGAATAGATCTGTAGCAGTATTGCTTTTTGATAGAATAGTGCCCATTGTGGCACCCAAAGAAGTGAAGAAAAACTTTAATGAGTGAGCAAAAGGAGCTGGAGTAAAAGAAAACAGAGAACAAAAATGTTAGACAATCAAGCTGTAATGTATTTTCAGTGCTACCTTTCAAAGTCCAAAAAAATCAAGCATACAATTTCTAATAAGGACCAAAATATTGGATACAAATAGTATGAGTAATATTTTTTACTTATCTAAAGTCTGCTGGTCAGGGGTGCTGTGCCAGTGAGGTGAGGAAACGTGATTCAGTCTGCTGTGCCCCACAAGCACCAGGGGGTGCAAAAAGATCAGAATTTCTGGTTTTAAAAATAGAAATTTGGATAATATAGTGTTGAGATCACAGTGTCTGCACTAGCAATGTGGACCTCCCTGGACCCTCTCTAGCACTGAAAATGTGAGAGTGGGGGGAAACCTGCCTCAAGGGGGCAGAGGGGTAAGGATCACCACAGGTGCTGGTCCTGCCTGCAAAACTGTACACAAACATTTGACCATGCACCTCGAACAAAAAACAGTGATAGAGCGCAGACACTTTTTCCAGATATTTTATATATAAGCTTCTTCATGTTGGTGCTGAAGAATTACTTAGGGTAGCTGTTGTGGGTGTAATATAAAACATATATGTGAATCTCAAAAAGTGGATTCTTGGTCCCCATATTATAATTGATTCCCCAGCAGCTAAATCTATCTATATATGGCCCTCCCTTTCAAAGTTCAACAACACGAGTCTACATCTTTTGAGGTGAGCTTCTAATCTGACCTGTGATCTGTTGTGTTACATGGACACTATTGTAAAAATGAATATATCAGTGTTTTTTTTTTACATACAGAACTTTCCCTTTTTTTCTAGCTACTACAATGTATGTTTGATGGGCCTATTTCAGTTCTTCTAGTAACTGGTTCTAGCCCATCTGAGACTGATGAATTATGTGGGTGAAAATACAACTGTGGGAATAAACATTATCATATTTTGTTGCAATTATTCAAGTTTTTTATTCTCAATATTGCAGAAATTAATAAATCATCCCCTTTGTGTTATATATCAAATTGCAGCTTGATAACTTGTTTACACAAGGACATAAAAGAAACAAAAAATTTAGTCAACAATAGTTTCAAATAAATTGTTTTATAGGAAATGTATTAGTCAGCACTCAACTACACTATAATACAGATATACAAATGGAAAATGACTGCAAAAGATGATATAACAAATTGCACGCTGACCCACATTGCAAGGTCATTAAGAAATATACAAATAAAAATAGTTTGTTTGGAGCAGTTTTACGATATACTGCATATGTAAATAGCGTGTAAACAACTTTTAAACTAAAAATTTCTTTAAACAAATTGTTGAAATATTGGAATAAACAAACTATTAAAGTACACGTCAACATTTTAAAGTAACCATGAGACTAACCCTTTGTACTGTGCTAAAAACAATTAGTGCAATTTTAATGTTGCACTAACTGTGGAAAGAAAGCATTTGCTTTAAAAGCAGAGAATAATTCATCCTAATGAAATGGTTCAGTGCCAGCTGTCTTGCTTTTCATTTCACTGTGTTCGCCTTACAGAAATGTCAACAGTGGTCACCATTGTTGGTTTCATTTATTTGTTTAATCATAGCCGTCCTTGTCCGGTTGACTAATCTAGAGGAAAAATGATTTACTTTTTGGGACATCACCTTGAGCTTGTTGTACCTCTGTAAGGTGGCAGTGATAAACAGGACTTTTTACAAACTTTCTGTGTGATTACAAGGACAATGTCAATCTCATTTCATTTCTTTTTTGCATTAGCTTTGATTATGTTTTTACTCTGAAAACACATTTATTTTAAAGGTAACAATGCAGACTAGGAGAATAGCTTATGTTTCATCTATATTTATCAGCACTCACTGTACATTTGTGTCTTCATTACCAGGAAATATTAAGGGACATTGTACCATCTATTCCTGTTTACAGTTTATTATGAAGAGATAGGAAACACTTAGCATGTAAAATGAATGTAGAAATTATTCCTGGATAGAAACATGGACATTTCCCACTCGTTGGCTCTTTCTCCTCCATCACCGGATCAGAGTGTAATTGTCAGTAATCAGGCCTGCTTGCTGCTGATAAAACCACTCTGAATGCTAGCAGCCTTCTTTGTGTGATGACTCAATTATTCCAGAAGTGCCTCATCAAATCTGCCCCATCAGCTGGGCTAATAAATAAAGAGAAGAAACTGGCCCCCCAAAAGCAAATTATAAATGCATTTACATTAACCATTTCACTACCTCAAGGCTTGTACTGAGCATGCTTAAATATGCTTAGTAAGAAGTATAGCAGGCTACCTCTTTCTCTGCAAGGTGTTGGAATAATACACCATGAATAGCCTATAAATGCAGCTATGGTAATTACAGTGAAGCCTTAGGCTTTCTGAAAGCTGCTTTGTCAAGTAAATCAGGTGAAAGTTAAACCTAGCAAATGATCTTGCACATGTCATTGAAATTACTGCTGTATTTAAGGCATTTTAACACACAACTCCAGGCAACAGACAATGGAAACTTGAGTGAGCGTGACGGATCTTTCAACTATATGAATTAGTCATTCTTGTTTGGATTCTTTCCCCTACTGGTCTGATGCTTGCAGATTATTTTGTGCTGTAATCCAATTTTATATGCTTAAAATAGTCAGTAACACCAGAGTGTGTCATCATGTCAACAGCGTTGCAGATTGCTCAGTCTATAACCCTGTTTGCTTGAGTTTTGCAAAATCCCTCATGAGTTTACTTATAAAACACATGTATTTCTTGCTCTGCAGTAATAGCAAACAAGTAAAGGAAATATTCTGAGCATGCAAATGATACTTTTTTATGCATATGGTAACTTATTAATGATTTTGTTTTGAGTCAAGAGTTAGTCTCATGGCACCAGCAGCTTTAGGGCTAGAGCAGATGGGGAGATTCGGGGGCATTTTGTCACCTGGCGACTTGTAGCCGTGACTTGTAGCCCCCGAACCTCCCCGAATAGCCAGGTCCTGGGGCGCACCGGCGTTACTTGAAAACGCCTGCGCCTATTCACACGCAGTGGCACGATTTGTGGAATCGCTCCAAATTGACTCACGCCCTTAAGCATACAGTAGGTTGGGTTGATTAAGTGTTGCCAGTTTAGGTGACTATTGGACCAGACTCTGCTAGGCAGAGTAGACGGTGGTGTCATTGGTGAGGGTTTTTCAGGCTTGGTTAAAATATTCCTGCATGCTGCTGATCAATCCAGGTGTTGATTCTAAGTAGCAATATGAACCATAGTTAAAGCTTAATACTCGACTGTGTGTATGTTTTGACACAATGTAGACCAGATTGTATTTCACTATATAAATTATACAATTATACATAGAAAATTTGAACAGAACAAATTGCATTTAATAGCAAATAATACATTTCAGTTGAATGTTTTTGCACCATTAGAGTATGTGTTTAAAATGTTAAACTTAAATTGTGATTTGCAAGTAACCTGGAAAATTCTGGATAATAAATTCAGTACCTGTATTAAAAATATTAATATAATTTTCAACCTGTTTTTTAACTTTTGCATAAAAAGCCAAAAATCCTCACTTCACAATAGAACAAGGGCAGGGGGGGACAGAAGTTTAGATAATATTGTTGCTCCTTTTTTAACATGAGTCCAAGTGAATAAAGTCATGTCAAAAAGGGAGCATTTTTTCCTTTATCCACACTTGTAGTGATGGGCGAATCGGTGAAAATTCACGAAACGGAGCGACCTCTCGTTTTGGATGCACATCCGTTTTTGGATGCCGGCGCCCATTGACAGCATTGAAAAAAGCAGACGCCAGCAATGGGCGGCAGCAATTTGCGAATCGCGTGAATTCGCCACAGGCGAATAAATTTGCCCATCACTACACACTTGCATTTTGCATCAGGAATTAAAGGAACAGTAACACCAAAAAACTTAAGTATTTTAAAGTAAAGAAAATATCATGTAGTGTTGCCCTGCGCTGTTAAACTGATCTGTTTGCTTCAGAAACACTACTATAGTTCATATAAAAAAAGTAGCAATGGCGGAAATTGAAAAACGGCTATATGTCACAGGATGGGTAATGGATAACAGATAACATTATGTTCTGAAGAGCTTATCTGCTATCTGCTGTGTAACTTGAGCCTTATCTCCTTTGAATGGTTGCCCCCATGGCTACACAACAGCTTATTTATATAAACAATAGTAGTGCTTCTGAAGCAAACACTGCAGTTTTACCAATGCATGGCAACACTGCATTATATTTGTATTACTTTAAAACAATTTCAGTTTTTGATGTTACTGGTCCTTTAATAATTTAGAGGGGTTTTAGATTTCAGCACTTACACCTCCTAAAGCAGAATGATGTTCAACTGATCAAAGCACTTGAACACTTTGTGGCAGATTCACTAAAGGGAAAAGTGCCTGTTGCTAGCGACAATTTGCCAAAACTCTCATCCTCAGGGACAACGCCAATACACTAACAGGATTTTGCTCAGCAAAGCAGTCGCTGGTGAAAACTTGCACTTGCACTAGTGAATTTACCACATTGTATTGTTTAATAAAAATGGCAATTTTAAATTGGCTGTAAGAGTGTTGAGTGAGTGCAATGTATGGAAAGGGTCCATCCCTTCTACACTGCCTTCTAAATAGATGCATTCCCTGACAGGCATGCCATGGTGAGGCTAGATCTTCAACCTCCACTAAATGAAGAAACTTCCTAGGGCCCTTTGTGGTTGCACTAACTACAGTAATTATTATTCTGCCTACTTAACCTAGATCAATGTTGCACACTGGTCGAATTAATTACCCGCTACAGGCAAAGGTGAATGATGAGGGTGATTCAGATGTCAAAATGTAAAAAATTATTATAAATAAAACCCCAGCTGTAAATTTGTGAAGGGCAAAGGTGTGACAGAGTGAATTACGGTATTTATGGAGGTTACGTACATAAAGGAATGAAATGTATACTGAATGAGTCACCTTACATGATGTTTCCTTTATCTGTTTAGTTTGTTCATGCTCTCATTGAAATGCACACAAAGTCACAAATATGATTTGGCATATATCGAAAACTTAATTTAACTCTATTTACTGCATGGTTTTATTTATGTCAGTTTAAGAATTGTGTTTTTAAGAGTTACATTCAGGGTGTGATTGTAAAACTGAGAAGAAACCTTGGCCATACTGTTTTTGTACATACATTTGAAACCAACAAGTTAAATGAGTGAGCTTTCTTAGCTCCAAATGAAACATGAAAGAAAGGGCCCAGTGGAAACTGAATCTGGACAAAATTGTAGCTAAAAAATGTTGTTGTCTTGTTTAAACATGTCCATAATTAACACATAAAACAAAGAATGCTATTTTTGAATTCATTTTAAATGTCCATTAGATTTCTCTTTCCATATGTATGCAATAAACACTGTCAGTCAATATAAATCTGGTAGATATTAAAATGACCACATATTAGCATTTTGTGTGTGGAATGTGTCAAAATAAAATCAGCTTGAAAACCTGTTTTTTCCTCATATAATTTCTAAATATTCAGGAACAATCATTTATTTTGCATGCAGAAATGATGATCAGACAGAACTTCCATCTCCTGTTTAATAAAAAGAGAAATAAATGTCGAAATGTTTAACAACAATAAAAATAAATATTTAAATTGAATAATTCATGAAATTTTTAAATAACCGTACGTACTGTATGTACAAATGTTGTCAGTTAATAGTTAACTACTATAAAGTAATTATTTCTTCAAATCATCTGCATTGATCACTTTCTTGTTCTTATTCTGAGGGCTTTTAAGAATTTGAGAATCTCTTATGGTCTGAATAAACTGTATGATTTCTCCTCTTTTTGGTCTCTTGTAGCAATGTAATGCAAAGCTATGGAAAACCAAATATAAATTGCATATATACAGTAAAGTATAATCTAATAAACTGCATTCAATACAATCTAAAATTGTAAATGATTCTTACATATGGTCTGTGTAAGAGTGATAATTCACTAATCATTATGATATATTTGTGTATGAATTGTAAAATTCAAAACATGCATTTGCCTTTTTCGTGCTATATATACTTTTACTGTCTGGATCTCAGCTGTGCTGTCTTAACTCTCAGTCTCCTGGGAAAAAATAGACAGCAGATGGGATTAGGGCAGAGAGGTGATGCCTATGACAGCAAACGGCTCCTTTAGACCGAAGAGAAGCTGTTAGCGTTAGGAAGCTACTCCTCCCATGAGAACCAACTTGCCACTGAAGAAAGTTGAAAACAAGGCCTGTGAGAAATGTTATTAAAATAGTAAAAAAAAAAAATTGCATTGTGCAAATGATGTGCTGCTGTGTGTTTATTTGGATGCTAATCAGTTGGGCATCAGGGATCTGAACAGCAGTCTTACAACTCCCTTATGTGACAAGTTTATTTACTAACATTTTTTTGCAAAAAGAGAAGAAAATTTCTGGCTAATAAAAATATAATCCATCAGAATATCAGAAAGCAAAAGCAGCCAAAAATGTTTTTATAGTATAGTTAACACTTTTAGTAAATTATGAAATATAATTATAACTATCATATATATTACTATATATTAGGCAAAATTAGATTGCTTTATTATTATAAAATCACATTATCATGTTTAGGTTTTCTGACTATAGTGTGTATGTTACTGAACACTAGTGAATTATCTTTTAACTTTTAAAATAAAACACATCTTTGTGAATAAAATAAGCCTGTTAACATGTATTGGATTTTCTGGATAAGGGATCTTTCCATGAGGAAAATCAAAGTATGCTTAAATCATTTACACATGAAAAATCAAACAGGATTGATTTGCCACCAATATGGATTAATGCAGCTGAGATAACTTAAATACAATGAAAAAATTAAAATGATTTGCTTCAAATGGACTTAAAAGGAGATGACCTTCCTGTAATTCGACGTTTTCTGTATAATGCGTTTCCAGATAAGGGATCCCATACCTGTATACAATTCTATTGGCTATAAATACATTTTCACTCAGTTTTAGCTGAATTTGTTTATGCAAATCATAAAAATAACTAAATAGTTAATAAAAGCACAAAAGAACATTGCTTTTACAAACAATTTCATGATAGACTGTTGAGCCTTAAGTAGTTTATGTTGAATTTATTCAATAAAGGTTCTACTGTACAGATAATTATATTTTTGCATATTTCTATAATAATAATAATAACAACCATGTCACCTAATTTATGTCTGTATCTACATAATACTAACTACATAACTGCCCATTCTTTCTTGAAACTATATATTTATAGCTATAGATATATACAGTATGTATGTATTTGTGTTATCAGGCCATATGTACAATGTTTGTTTATTGATTTGTCCATCAATGAGAGCTAAATATTGATAAATGAAATTATATTTTTATACCTGATTTGGGACACATCACATTTATATGCTGCTGATACTATCTGTTTTAGTGCTAATGAAAAATATTATTTTCTTTCCAAGAGAATGAAAGTTAGAACTATCTTCTAAATCTGCACCTTAAGCTACATTCATTTGAGAAGAGAATCACCACATCCTTTATACTTGAAGAAACAATGGTGAGTTTTAGTTTTTCCTGCACTTTAAACAGGTCATAGTTGTTGCTTGTAACTTACTAAATACAACACATGACATTAGATAATCAGGTTTCTGCAATTACTTTAACTTACCCTATACAAAGTCTTAGTTAAATAGAACTGTAAAAGACTACAGCAATTGTCCTTTCCTAAATATTAATCTTGTAATTACCTTTTTCTTTTCGTGCCCTCTAATGCCTTACTAAAACACTCTAATAGAAATACTTGGCACATATTAGCTACCTCGGGGAATAATAGAATTATTTGCTGAAGTAATTTGGCAAACAGACTTAAACATATGGCTTTGTGTTACATTCAGCTCTGCCAGTTGCACAAAGTTGCTTAAAAGCTGTATATGGCTGACAGCTTTGAGCCGCAGCTAAAGTATAACTTTTTTTTTCATTTATACAAAGTTGTCTTCACATTAACGATGTGTAATAAATGTAATTGGTAATATTTACATATAAAGAAATGAACAGCAAATGTCAGCATGTCTGGTACACCAGTCCTTTAAAACAAACTAAAATAATTGTGTTGTTTTTTAAAATATACAAAGGAAAGGGGAGCTTATTCATGTTTGACAGATAATAGAAGTTACTGCTGCAGGGGGATAGCAATAAAGTTGTAACACATATTGGGTGGTTGGTTTAACTTACAGTATCTAGTGGCAAATTTTATATGAACAATCAACAGGTATTTTAGTACAGGTATGAGATGTGTTATTTGGAAACCGGTTATCCACAAAGATCCAAATTACAGAAAGGTTGTCTCCCCTAGACCCCATTCTGTATTGTATTACTTTTTTTGTAAAGTGCTGCTAAGGAGCCACAGCGCTGTACAGTGCATAGAATTACAATATATATAAAAGTATACATGGGGAGACAAGAGACATAAATATATACGGAATCATAGGACAAAGACCTTAAGTGCTTTGTGGTAAGAGACATAGTGGGAAGGAGGTCGCTGCCCCGTACAGTCTAAGTGGTTGGGTGGCTAACATACAGGTACAAATTGGAGATGAAAAAGTGCACATGGTAAGGCATAATGTCAGTAGGCATAATGTTTTAGTGTTCTAAAAGGTAGGCTCTTAATTATTCCTTGAAAATATTGAGAGAGGATTCCTTACAGATAAATTGAGGGATGGAATTCTAGAGGTAAGGAGCAGCAAGATAAAAGGGTTTTAGACAAGAGGTGGCAGTGGATGTGGATGGTGTGAAGAGAAGGTGGCTCTGAGAAGAAAGGAGAAGACGACCAGGAACATACTGTAGAGTGAGACAAGAGAAGAAATATAGTGAGGAGCAGAGGAGTGAATGGCTTATATGTTAGTAGAAGGAATTTATCCAAATAATCCATTTGTTTTTAAAAAACTATTTCATTTTTCTATGTAGTAATAAAACAGTACCTTGTACCGGATTCAAACTAAGATATAATTAATTCCTATTGGAAGCAAAACCAGCCAATTTGGTTTATTGTTTACAGTATTTTCTAGTATACTAAAGGTATGAAGATCCAATTTATGGAGAGATCAGTTATACCAAAAACCCCAGGTCAGGAGCATTCTGGATGACAGGTCCCATACCTGTACTGTGTTGACATTTTCTATATCTGTTCTCTAGCTACAGTGCTATATATTATATGGTTTAACACTCAGAAATCAGCCCTGGTTTACCAGATTGCTGCTTAAATTCAACAATTCTCATGACATCTTTCCATAGCAGGATGTATTGACCAGTACAGGTTTGTAATCCATTATCTGAAAACTTTATCCAAATATTTAAAATTTATAAAAATTATTTCCTTTTTCTCTGTAATAATAAATCAGTATATTGTACATGGTCCAAACTAAGGTATAATTAATCATTATTGGAAGTAAAATCAGTCTATTGGGTTTATTTAATGTTTACATGATTTCTAGTACACTTACGGCATGAAGATCCAAATTAAGGAAAGACACCTTATCCGGAAAACCCCAGGTCCAGAGCATTCTGTATAACAGGCCCCATACCTGCACCTCATCTATTATTTCAGTCACCTACAATGTAAATTATCTTTCTGTTAAACTTTTTGTAAGGAACAACAAAAGTGTAATGTTTGTCCACTATTTAGTTGTCACATGAAGAACAAGCTTGATTAGATATGAGCACCTTCAAGATTCTTGTAATCCTCCAGTACAGTAGGAATCTAACTTGTCTCAAAGTATAAAAGTTCCTAAACTCTTCATTGCTACGTCGGCATTCACACCCTTTCACTAATAAAGAGAGATCCATTTGGTTATTATTTTTACAGTTATAGGATCTGTTATCCAGAAACCGATCATCAAAAAAGCCTAATTACAGCAAGGCATTCTCCCATAGACTCCATCAAATCAAATCAAATAAATACATTGTTTTAAAAATTATTTCCTTTTTCCTGTAATAAAAAATAGTACATTGTACTTGATCCCAAGTGACGTATAAAGGCCCATTTATCAACAAGAAACCACAAAAAAACTAATTTTCATGAAGTGATTGATTAAAAGATCCAAATATAAGAAGCATGAAAGGATGAAAATGAGCAACTAATACAATAAAAATACCCTTGAAATCAAGACCCATTATGCAAATTGGGCAAATTCAACCATCGAATATTCAAATTCGAATAAAATTTTATTCGACTATTCGGTGTTACTTCCCCTTTAAATTTTTATTCGAACACCTACTTCGCCAGAACCAAGCTACCGAATTGGGAATCATTAGTTTTGATTGAATAAAAAAATTCGATCGATCGATTAAATCGTTCGAATCGAATAAAAATTCGGTCGATCGCATTGCGGTAAAATCCGTCTAATTTGATAGTCGAATTTGAAGGATTTTACTTCCCTTTTATTCATATGGTCGAATTTCGAATTTTTTTCATTTCGAAATTCGACAAATGATAAATCTGCCCCTTAAACGTTAAAATTTCTATACCTGTATTATTGTTATTGATATTGAGGTCTCTACATTTTTGCATGCTTAAGATTTTCTTTAGATTTGCCCTTTCTGTCTTTTTCCTTTCTCCCATTCTCTGCTGACGGTACTTCTTTTTGCAGAAATCACTACATAAGGTCTGACCAATTAGATAGCCTTAAGGCCAGTGCATTTGTTTAACTGAAATGGACACATAGATTGTGTTTAACCAAATACACCATTGATATTTGTAAGTTCAGCTAATGATTGTTTTGTAACAAAAGCCAATGCAATGCCATGAAATATTCTTCTTTAACATATGATGAAAAAAAACTATATGATCAACCCCATCAGTAAATGTCATAAATCACCCAGACAGTAGATGGTGTTCTATTCTGTATTCAGTCTAGCTGTTTAGCTACATGTTTGTGCAATTTACATATCTGAATATGTGATGAGTTTGATCCTATAATTTCATTTCTGTTGTGCTTCTCTTATTGGTCTTATAACTGAGATATTACAGTATTTAAAAAGAACTGTATTTTTACCAAGGCTTGTAAAATGTCCCAGTCCAAAATATGCCTTTGTGACTGGTATTTAATGTACATTTGCATATCCTCTGTCATTTTCTTTAAAGGTTGTTTTTGCATGACCTGGTTCTCATATTCCTTGTACAAAGATCCTCTGTTCAGAACTATCATCTGTACTAGAATGTATTGCCCCTACTCTACCTACAAAAATGTCTTAGGCTCAGTTGAGGGAAAGAGTAAATACAAACTGGGGCACCACATGGGCATCATTTAGAGAATAAAAAGGTAATGACCATATTGGTTAATTATAAATCACAAGAAGTATATGATCCATGAAATGCATGTTGCTATTTTAAGATAAGGTACTGTATAAAGTGTTCACTTTTTAATTCTAAGAAAAAAGGGAACAGATACCAGACACCGTATGCTTTGATTCTTGTATGAAAGAGCACATCTTGCATTCACTTACTAATTAACAAACGGTGAACGCTCCTTTCATAATTTTACCTTTCACAGACTGCATTTCATTTTGGCTGTAGAATAGCATGTCAT
The DNA here is from genome assembly GCA_024363595.1 of Xenopus borealis. NCBI lineage: Eukaryota > Metazoa > Chordata > Amphibia > Anura > Pipidae > Xenopus > Xenopus borealis. Next base: position 116,480,942 of record CM044441.1, on the reverse strand, counting down.
ATAAAACACAATGGATAAATAGTATATATCGGTTAAACGGAACATAATATATACTGCGTTCCTGAGTTGTTTATCTCAGTAGACTATAGTAATCAAAAGTAATGAACCCATTATGAGCAGGACCTTGGAGAGCGTAGAATGGCAGTAAAAGTGTGGCACATAAAAGGTTTATTAAAGGAAATTAAAGTCCATCATTGCCACACCTGCTCCCCTATTATAAGTCTATGGCAGGTCAGTGCCTTCAATCACAACTCAG
>CM044441.1:116403824-116479025 GCA_024363595.1 Xenopus borealis | reverse complement strand
ATATATATATATATATATATATATATATATACATATAGCGAGAGAGAGAGAGAGAGAGAGAGTACAGATATGGGATCTGTTATCCGAAAATGCGTTATTCAGCTCTGAATTACAGGAAGGCCCTCCCCCAAAGATTACATTTTAATCAAATAATTACAATTTTTAAAATGATTCCCTTTCTCTCTATAATAAAACAGTACTTTGTATTTGATCCCAACCAAGATATAATTAAGCCTTATTGGTGACAGAACAAACCTAATGGGTTTATTTAATGTTTATATTATTTTTTAGTAGACTTGGGGGAAGATTTATCAAGGGTCAAATTTAGAATTCATGGAAGTTTTTTTAAACTCCCATGAACTCAAAATGTGACCAAAATTTAATTCAAGTTTTAAAACTCGATTTTAGTTTTTTTCCTCGGAAAAAAACTTGAATGTCAGAAAGACAGCAAACAACTCGAAATTGATTCCAGGATGTCCCCCATAGGCTAAAACAACAGTTCAGTAAGTGTAATGCGGCGAATAGTCAAATTCAAAACCTTGAAGGGCCAGTGTATGATACATTTCTAATAACGAATTCAAATTTTTTTAAAAACTCAAATCGAATTTTAACTATTCCCTGGTAGAATTTCACAAAAACAAACTAAAAAATTCAAATTTTAAATTCGAATTTCAAATTTTCCCTTCAACCCTTGATAAATCTGTTCCTTAAAGTATAGTGATCCAAATTATGGAAATATTCCTTATCTGGAAAAGCCCAAGTCCCAAGAATTTGGGTAACAGGTCCCATACCTTTTTTACTATTCATTTATATAAAGTAATTGTCTTCTGCATCAATGAACAGATTAAAGGAACAAAATAAAAACATGCATTTATTAGACTTGTCTCTGCATTTTCCAGTGTTCTAGTAACTGAATGTGGGAGATAATTGTCAGTAACCTAACTGGTAGCAGAGCAGTAGTTCTGTATCAGTCCTGTGTCAGAAATCATAATGATTTGAAGTGTGGCTGCACAGTCTGTACACAGTCTGTACAGCCTAAATCAACATAACCGTGTATAGTGGTAATCCAGATGGTACAAGACTTACAGAAGGCATTTAGTCAAGTATCTTGGTTATTTAAGAAAGTGTAGAATACATGCAATGTTCCAAAGTTTTAAGTACCAGCACTTTGAAAGCATATGGCTGTAAAGAGGAAAAGATTAGTGATGGGCGAATTTATTCGCCAGGGGCGAATTCGCGGCGAATTCCCGCGATTCGCCGCTGGCGAATAAATTCGCGAAACTGCCAAAAAAATTTGCCCAAAAAAATTATCCGCGCAAAAACAAGTAGCGCGTCGTTTTTGACGCGACGCGCCAAAAGCGCGTCGACAATCGGCGAAGAATTCGCGAATTTTTCGGCGAAGCGAAACGTGCCCGTTTCGCCCATCACTAGAAAAGATAGAGTAGAAATAACTAAAATATCCCAGTATACAGGAAGTATGGGCAGGAGAGAAGATAATATTGTTATTTATAGCAACAGCTATGTACGGCAGAAAAATGTCATATTTTCAGCAGAGAGAAGACTTAAAGCAGTTCATACCTTTAATACAATCAGTAACAATGTTTGTGACTAAGAAGGGCTCTATTGGATGTTCCTAAAATTTACATACCGATGGGGAAAACCTGATGAGCCATTTTGGTAAAATTTGAATGTGGTGCTTATTTTTAAACTATAGCAAAGTGGATTTTGTAAGATGTTGATATATACAGTTGTAACTTTACATACCCTGGCAGAATTTATGATTTCTTAACCATTTTCCAGAGAATATGAATGATAATACAATACACTCATGGTTAGTGGTTGGCTGAAGCCATTTATTGTCAAAAAAATTTGTTTACTCTTTTTAAATCATAATCACTACACAAACTACCCAAATGACCCTGATCAAAAGTTTACATATCCTGGTGATTTGGCCTGATAACATGCACACACCTTAAAAAAAAGGGTTAGAATGGCTATTAAAGGTAACCATCTTCACCTGTGACCTGTTTGCTTGTAATTAGTGGGTGTGTATAAAAGGTCAATGATTTCTGGACTACTGGCAAACCTTTGCATCTTTCATCCAGTACTACACTGATGTTTTTTGGATTCTAAGTCATGGGGAAAGCAAAAGAATTGTCAAAGGATCTGCGGGAAAAGGTAGTTGAATTCTATAATACAGGAAAGGAATTTAAAAAAAACAAAGGAATTGAGAATGCTGAGGAATTGAGAATCAGCAGTGTTCAAACTCTAATAAAATTAGGGGTTCTGTTGAAACCAAACACAGTCAGGTAGACCACCTAAAATGTCAGCCACAACTGCCAGAAAAATTGTTCGGCATGCAAGAAAAAACACAAATAACTTCAGCAGAAATACAAAAAATACTGGAGGAAAATTTGCACTCATCAGTCCAGAAGCTGCACATTGGACGTACTTTGAAATTCCAACCTTTTCACTGATCCAAAACACAAGGCCAAGTTCTGGAGTGGCCATCTCAGTCTCCTGACCTCAATATAACTGAGCCCCTCTGGGGAGACCTCAAATGTGCAGTTCATGCGAGACTTCCAAGAATTCATGGGAACTGGAGGCCTTTTGCCAGGAAGAATGGGCAGCTTTACTGTCTGAGAAGATAAAGAACCTCATCCAAAACTACCACAAAGACTTCAAACTGTCATTGATGTTAAAGGGGACAATACACAGTATTAAGAACTGGGGTATGTAAACTTTTGATCAGGGTCATTTGGGAGTTTGTGTAGGGATTATGATTTTAAAAGGGTAAACACAGTTGATTGACAATAAATAGTCAGCCAACCACTAACTATGAGTGAAAGAAAACTTTATGGGGCAAATTTACTATTATTCCCCATAATTAGCTCGACCAAATTCGATATTCGATTAGCATTCGATCGTCAAATGCTAATCGAATAGTTTTAGACTACCTTTTATTCGATATTCGATCATTCAACGATCGAATACAAATTTATTCGATCAGATGAATAATTTATTCGATCAGTCGAATAAATCGTTTGATCATTCAAATAATTTGTACGATCGTTCAAATCTTATTCGATCAGGACTTAAACTCAGAAGCCTATGGGAGGGCTCCCATAGGCTTCTATTGCAATTCGGTAGGTCCAATCTGGCGAAGTAGGCAGTTGAATAATTAAAATTTTTTATTTTATTAGCTGATCGAATGATCGAATATTCGATCATTCAAATCTATTCGATCATTCACTATTCGATGATCGAATATGCCTAATTTGCATATTCGACCAATCAAATAGATCCTACGATCAAATATTCACATGAATACATGTGAATTTAGTAAATTGGCCCCTATGTGTTATCATTCACATTCTCTGAAAAACTGAATCATAAATTCTGCTAGGGTATATAAACGTATAAGCACAACTGTACAGTAGGACTGAAAGTGGGCTTTAAACTCAGACTTGAATAACTCCAATATACATAGATGGTATTGAAGCTTAAATGAATGGTTAATTTAACCAAAAATAAAACAAGAGCCATGTAGTGTGCAAAAAGAGGTTTTACTGATATAGATTGATATGGATGTTATTGAAGGTCAAAAATAATCATTCAACCAAAAGCAGTTGTATAGAAAAATAAAACAAGAGCCTTGTTGTGCACCAAAAGAGGGTTTTTTAAAATTATTATTAATGTGTATTTCTATAGCGCCAATTTATTTCGTAGCGCTGAGGGTTTAAACTCAGATCTAAAAAAAATCTGCTGTAGATGGCATTGAAGCTTAAAGGACATGATCATTCAACCAAGCAGTTGTGTAGAAAAATAAAACAAGAGGTTGTGGTGCACTAAAAGTGTGAGGCAATTTTTCTCACTCCAAATGCATTAAAGTCAATGTGCATTTTTTCTTGGCATATTTTGTCCAATGCATTAAAGTCAACAAGGAAACTTTTTTGTCTCAGCTACGTTTTGTCTTGGTAACTTTTTTGTTGTGAGTTTTTCCTCTGCAAATTTTTGCTGGTGAAAACATTCATTCATCACTATCACAACATGCATTCAATAATGTCAATAGAATACCATTAGTAAAAACCAGGCCTTTCTTGGAAGGTCCTACCTTTCTTCATTAGTGTCTGCTTAATCCATATAAGAACAAAGATGGCACTGTCAAAATGTATAATATATTACACAGTATTTATTATTTATATAAAATAAACACCTTAATTATTGATACATAAAGAAATTAAGTCTCCTATTTAGTTCAGCTGAATCTATAATGTGCTGGAAACATAAGTAATACCAATGGGTTAAAGAAAGAGACTCCGTTGATTGCTATATTCTTTGATTTGTGTGTAAACATAATTGTATATTCACTCACTAAAGGATAATTGCATATAATCATATTCTGATGTCTCTTTATACTGCTCCCATAATGTTGAACATGGGGTTAAATTGAAACTGGCTTGCTCATTTATTATCTGCACTGAGTGTGTTTCCGCAAGTGTTCCTGTTATAACAACATGAATAATTTTTGAACCACCTGTTGGCTCTGTCAATATGTTGTGTACTCTTGTGTGGGCAGGTATTGATAAACACCAGCTTTTATCTTTCTCAGATCATTTTAATGCGAACTAGAGCAAAGCTTTCTCACCACATGTCCTATGAGAAAAAGATTACAGGCAAAAGTAAGAAATATAACCATGGTTAATATGCAAAAGGCATTGAAAGCAACTGGATATCCAAATATATGGCACATTTGTTGGAATATAAATACAGGGAGGTTTGCTTGACATTATTTAAAAAGGAATTCATCTGTGATTTCTATTTTTTCCAACAGTGGAAGAAGATTCGCTAGCAGAAGAACTCAGGTAACAAGAACTTCCATCAGTAAAGCTATTAAAGGGAAAGCTATAAAATAAAAACTGGCTTTAAATGAAAATATAATAATAATGAACTATAAAAATGAACTATAGCAATTTATATGTGGATGAGCAACAATCAACATAAGAAACTGCAGATGGGTTTTCAAAAAGAATATCTTTGATCATCATATTTCTTTTGCATCACCAGCTTTAGGTTCAACTATAGGTACAGTACCCTTTACAAATATATTTATTCCCATAGCTAGCTTATTATAGGAATATAAATCACTTACAGTATAGGAATAAACGTGTGTATAAACTTCATTTATGGGCAAATTTATCAAGGGTCGAATTTAGACCATCATATTTTTGATTCTAATAGTTCTTTCGATCGAAATGGACCGTTTCGATCGAATAAGTCCGTTTTTTTATCAAATTCAAATCATTCAAATAGTTTGATTTAATCATTCGATTCAAATGATTTTCCCCAAATAAATTAAAATTCTCAAAATTTTCCAAAAGACTCCATAAAGATTTTAGGAGGCTAAAACAGCAATTTGGCAGGTTTAAGGTGGCAAAGGGTTGAATTCTGGCATTTTGGCCTATTCTATAGTCGAAGTACCCAAAAATTACTTTGAATTTTTTTAATTCGAATTTTCGCTTCGACCCTTGATAAATCTGCCCCTTAATTTAGCGGTCTATCTATAATGTTGTTCACATTTATGCTAACTTTTAGTATATTATAGAAAAGCCAATTTTAAGCAACTTTTCAATTGGTCTTCATTATTTCTTTTTTATAGTTTTTTTTAAGTTATTTGCCTTCTTCTTTCCAGCTTTTAAATGGGGGTCACTGACCCCATCTGAAACATAAATGCTCTGTAAGGCTACAAATGTGTTGTTATTTCTACAGATGAAGCTAATGAAGAAACTGTGTTATCTAAAGTCATCTTAACTCATTTAACCTTTTCATTAGCATCAGTGATGGGCGAATCTACCCCGTTTCGCCGAAGAATTTGCGAATTTCCAGCGAATTCGCAAATTGGTGAAAAGTGAGATATCTGAGTTTAGTTATTCTGTGTCAAACACACAAACCAAAGTGGTTTCATCTGTACTTGTTAAAATTCATCTCTCTATTCAGGCCTCTCCTATTCATCATCATCATCATCACGATTTATTTATATAGCACTGACAAGATACGCAGTGCTTTATCTTAGTTATAACAAACAGGGAACACATGGTGGATAACAATCAAGGGTTTACAGAGTACAATAGTATTGAAGGGCCCTACAAATTGGAGTTTACAAACTAAAGGTTACGGTACAATTGAGACAATGAGAAATGATGTACCTGACAAATGAGCCTTATAAGGGCTGATTATGTCAGTAAATGCAGTGAGCGAAGTGCAATTTCAAACTCAATGCCATGTTTTGTTTCCCACAGTGCAGAATTCCAGCATCATTATAGGTACAAAAAAAGATTTAGAATCCGATACAACTGTGCTGTACCCAAAGTAATTGTGCCCAGTTTGCCAAAATTAATGTAAATGTACATGTGCAGCATCACAAATTGGACCCAGCTGACTGCCATTGTTTCTGGTGTTTCGTGTGTGAATGCTGTGTGGGCCCTATTCTTTTGGTGGAACTCTGCTGTGGTGATTGATGCTGGCTGCTGTTGGAACATAAACATAAACTTACTGCACCACAAGCCTAATCAACCAAATGATTTATGCTTTCAAAGTTGGCCACAGGGGGCTGTCATCTTGTAACTTTGTTAAACATATTTGCAAGACCAAGACTCTGCACATGTTCAGTGTGGCCTGGGCTAAGCTTAGGGATTGTCATAAATTATCAAAACAGCACAAGTCAAATAATATCTGCCAGAAGTCAATACAGCAAGACTGATTAATAATCAGAATATACAGACTGCACTGGCTCCTATGTTGTCATGTAATCTAATGTGGATTTTATAGTTTTTGTATTGTTTAATACAAACTTTCTCCAACTCTCCAGAACCAGTGGCTGTATCAAAATAATCATCCAAATAGAATCACAGTTTATCTGTTTAAATCTGGATCCATGATCTTGTCCCTGCAGCTGGAGTTGGAATCATTAAAGTATATGTAAAGGGAAAAATAAAATCCAGTAGAAATCTCTACACAGTCGCCGACTGCTGTACAAGGAAACAAACAAAGCTGACTGAGTTCTGTATGGCTGGCAAGTAAAGCGGAGGCTCCCCCTCCTGTTCATAAGTATGATTGTTTCCCTGTACCGCAGTTAGGGACTGTCTGACTATTCCTATCCACAGCAGTAAATAAAGGGAGAATTCCCTGCATACAGTCAGGTTTCTTATAAAGACATTTTTTAATTAAAGCATATTGGAGATAGATTTCTTTTTCATTAAAGATCATTAAAGAGAATAAAAATGGGATTCTATTTTTTTTTTTTTTGGCTTTACAAGACCTTTAATGAAAACGGTTTTACAATAAATGTTTTATGACAAAAGTATTTCTGTGTTTTACATGATATACAGCATTACCACAGAGTTTTCAGTCTTACAGGGCTGCAGATTGTGTGAGTGTGATTCTCTTAAAGGCTAGAGTACTTTTACTAATACTATAGTTGCATTATATTACCAACAATCATGACTGTGTTTTGCTTTCTGTGGTCAGAAAAGTTCTGTGTGTGTGGGACATCAGGTAACACTTGAGAGAGGGGTTGGTAGTGATTTTATATAAAAGAATCACACAGTAGCCATTCATTAGCAATACGACTGATGAATGGTTTAATAGTCCAGCTATGGGTAGAATATGTGACGTATTAAATTAAAAGAAAAAATCTCACTGCTTTCCCAGTCATCTATACACAGTGACCTCACCCTGTTTTTTTCACATACAAAGAGCACATTCCCACTCCTCCCCATTCTTTCTTCTGCCAGCAGGCTTCTTGAATGTGACCCAAAAAACCTATACCCACAAATTACATATGGATGAGCGTGCAGCACAGCTAAATACAATAGGTGATTATACAATGCAACACACCTAATAACTAAGGCACTATGAAAGTCTATGAGGATGGACAATAGTGGTGTCAAACCTCCATTCTTTCTGTCAGTTGCTAAATTACAACTTCTAAATTCCCATCACAGCCAAAGTTGTGTCAACAAGTCAGTATCTAAACAAGAAGTTCTATCTATTAAAACTGAAGGGTAGAAGGCAACAATGTCCAACTGCAGACCTCAAATTCTTGTTAAACTACAAGTCTTGCTGGATCCCTTTGACTGATAATACATATCATCCAGTAGTCTGAACGCTAAGGGGCCGATTTACGAAATTGGTGTGAAATGATCAAAGTTCGATCGAATACCGATCGTACAAATTTTTCGTGAAATCGGATATGCAAATTTGGCCTCTTCGATTATCGAATATCGCATAGATCGAATGATCGGATATTCGATGATCGAAGGAATCAAAATTTTTAAGTTAATCGACTGCCTACTTCGCCAGATTGAACCTACCGAATTGTAATAGGAGCCTATGGGAAGCTCCCCAGAGGCTAAGTCCTGCTCAAATACCATTCGTACGATCGGAGCATTCAAATTGTACGAATTTTTCGGTATCCGATAGTACGATTTCTTCGAGAAATCGTATAGGGAGCAAAATGATAGCCTAAAATAATTCGATAAGCATTCGATGGTTGAATGCTTATCAAATTTTGAATTTGGTCGAGCTAATTTTGGGGAATAATAGTAAATTTGTCCCCAAATTGTCAGCGGGGGCGGGCCAGCGGCACCCACGGGGGGGCAGTCAGGATCAAGGAAGAAGCCCCTTCCAGAGAGTCCAGGCAGAGTGCAGTTCAGGGTAATCCGATAGAATAGTCAAAGTCCAGGTAAAAGGGTTCAGGAGGCAGGCAGCGCAGATTCAAAGTCAGGGAACAGGCTGTAGCTCAATAACAGATATATCAGGAAAGCAGGAACACCCAGGAACACAATATAATATTGAGCTATACTCGGGCATCAAACCCGGGTCTTCAGCGTCCTTTTAACTTTGAATTTGGCGCCACAGCGTGACGTCATAGTGCCGGCGTCCTTGCTCCCACGTGCGTTCCCTGGACGCTGCCAACTTGGATTAGCCGCGGAACAGAGCGGAGCGCTGTGGGGATTGCGACACTGGACCACCAGGTTGCGGTTTCTGGGGAAATCGAGAATGAAAACTCCTCACAAGACAGGGAGCGTGCACATCAGAGTCCTTTTCCCAGGAGCATTCCTCAGGGCCAAAGCCCTTCCACTGGATGAGGTACTGGAGAGACCCCCTGGAGAGTCTAGAATCCAGGATTCTTTCAACTTCATATTCTTGCTGGCCATCCACGGAGACGGCAGAAGGAGGGGACTGACCAGAGGAGAAGTGATTGGATACAACAGGCTTCAACAGGGAAACATGAAAAACGTTGGGAATCCGCATCTCAGGGAACGTCAGAGAGAAGAAAGTCCTGAGGAAAAGCTAGAGGATGCTGACCATATACAGACAGGAAAGGAGATCTTCCAGTGGAAGAGTGACTGGCATTGTTGTGAGTGAATTCCGCCCACGGGGGGAGATCAGACCAGTCGGCTTGGCAGAGGAAAACATGGTTTCTAAGGAATTGTTCAAGAGCTTGGTTCACACGCTCCGCTGCCCCATTAGTCTGAGGGTGGTAGACAGAGGAGAACTGGAGAGAGACTCCCAGAGACTTGCACAGGAAGCACCAAAATCTGAAGACAAATTAAGAACCTCTATCGGAGACAATTTCCACAGGGAAGCCGTGCAGACGGAAGATATGCTGTATGAAGAGATGAGACAGTTCTACAGCTGAGGGGAGTTTCTTCAAGGGAATGAAGTGTGCCATCTTGCTGAAACGTTCTATTACCACCCAAATGACAGTGTTCCCACAAAAGGGTGGCAACTCCACAATGAAGTCCATACCCAAATGAGTCCATGGACGAGAGGGTACCGGTAGTGGTTGCAGAAGACCACAGGAACGAGAGTGGTAGCACACACTGTACAAGCTGCGACAAAGTCTCTGACATCTTTGCGGATGGTCGGCCACAAAACAAGGCGACAAAGGAGCTCAAGAGTTTTTTCTGAACCAGGGTGGCCAGCTTGTTTGGAGCTATGAGTCTGCTGGAGGATGGGAAGGCGTAGCTCAGGGGGTACAAATGCCATTCCAATGGGGGTATCAGGAGGAGCAGCAGACTGGCAAGACATGATTTGCTCAGCTAATTGTGGTAACACAGCAGCGATGATCCTGGACGGAGAGATGATAGGATCTTGCTCTATAGGAAGGCGGTCCTCTGGGGAGAAACTGCGAGACAAGGCATCAGCTTTTCGGTTCTTGGTTCCAGGGCAATATGTTAGGACAAAATTAAAACGAGAGAAAAAGAGAGCCCACCTTGCCTGACGGGGATTTAGCCTCTTGAGAGATTGAATGAATTCCAAATTCTTATGGTCAGTGTAGACTGTGACCGGGTGAGGCGCACCCTCCAAGAGGTGACACCATTCTTCGAGGGCGAGTTTAATGGCCAGGAGCTCACGATTCCCGATGTCGTAATTCTGCTTGGCGGAGGAAAACTTCTTGGAGAAGTATGCACAAGGATGGAGCTTACCATCTGTAGAATGTCTCTGGGAAAGGATAGCTCCTGCTCCAACATCAGAGGCATCGACTTTGAAAGTGCGGTGCCAATACTGGAAGGATTTTCTTGCCTCACTCTTTACCAGCCTGATGTTCTCTGAGGCGAGTGTCCACCTTGATAGCGAGAGCGATCAAATCCTCTAGGGAGTCAGGTAGATCTCTGTAGACTAAATCATCTTTCAGGCAAGAAGACAGTCCTTGATAAAACACTGCCTTGTATGCCTCATCATTCCAGGAAGTCTCAGCCATGAGAGTTCTAAAGTCTATGGCATACTCGCTGGCACTGAGATTGCCCTGACGGATTTGCAGCTAACGTGAAGAAGCAGTAGCGACCCGACCAGGGGCATCAAAGATGATTCTGAACATCTGTAGGAATTCATTAACATCAAAAGTCGGTGGTGACTGTCTCTCCATTCAAGCGGTTTGCCCTCCAAACGAGACATAACGTAACCCACCTTCGCCCGCTCACATGAAAATTGGGATGGTTGGAACTCCAATTGAATCAATCTTTGAGTAACGAATCCCCTGCAGGCCTGAGGGTCACCAGTGTAGCGAGTAGGAGGAGGAATACGCAGCTCATGGCCCGGTAATACTGCAGGCGGAGGAACAACCACAGCAGGAAGAATTTCCGCAGCAGCGGGAGTAGGAGGCAGACAGGATACAATGGAATCAAGTACTTGCCCAATTCTGAGACGGAGTCTCATACGCCTCCATATGGGACGCCAGCCCGCGGAGGGCTCTTCCGACATCCGGCGCGGCTTCCTCAGGATCCATGGCCCGAGTATAATGTCAGTGGGGGCCAGCAGCACCCACAGGGGGGGGGCAGTCAGGATCAAGGAGGAAGCCCCTTCCAGAGAGTCCAGTTCAGGGTAATGCGATAGAATAGTCAAAGTCCAGGTAAAAGAGTTCAGGAGGCAGGCAGCACAGATTCAAAGTCAGGGAACAGGCAGTAGGTCAATAACAGGTATATCAGGAAAGCAGGAACACAATGTAATATTGAGCTATACTCGGGCATCGAACCCGGGTCTTCAGCATCCTTTTAACTTTGAATTTGGCGCCACAGCGCGTGACGTCATCGCGCCGGTGTCCTTGCGCCCATGTGCGTTCCCTGGGCGCCGCCATCTTGGATGTCCCTTTTATTAAAAAGCAATACAGCACAAGGCCCCTGATCAACAATCTCAAACTCATAAATAAACTCATAAGGGTATATTCATAAAAAAGTGACGTTAGAGATCGTCACAGTGAAATTCCGTCACTCTTCATTAATTCCTGTGGGATTTTTGAAAGACGTATTTATCAAAGGATGAACTTTCCCTTTCACTCATTGATATATATACTCTTTTAAAAATCCCACAGAAATTAATTGAGAATGGCAGAATTTCACTCTAGAGGACTGTGGCAGTCTCTAACTTCACCTTTTGATAAATATACCCATAAATACTCCATTTACTATTTTAAAGAGTACCTTTTGTGTATAAGAAGAAAAAGTGGTTAAAAAGTAACACACATGTTCCCCAAATATTTTTAAGGAGTGCAAAATTTAATATATATAATGGTTTTATGGTTCCTTGACCTGGTCAGGGAGCAAGGTGTTTAATACTGTTAAAATGTAAATATCTCATACAATATTTGCACTACGTAGAATATTTATACAGTAAATGGAACATTTTTATATTTAGTTTTTAATTCCATCTATGTCTATGGAGGCTGAGCTTATCAAGGCTGAAGGGCATTCTAGATTTCACATTAATAAGTATTTCCTACAGTACGCTACTTAGAGAAAGTAACCTTTCTAACCACACTATATTAAAGTTTACATGTGAAGCGTTAATGAGGGCGACATTAAGATGAAAGTCATAGCTGAGTGCTATCAAGCCAAGCATTACATGAGGATGCTTGATATATAAGTGGTATAAACTCATTAACTGCTATATTCCAGTTGCTGTAATAAAATAGTTTTGTTGCAGATCAGTGGCTGAGTTTGTTGTATCTATTTAACTATTCTCCTACCAGCAGGCAGCATAAAAGGGGAGATACATTACCAAGACAACTAATTGTAATATATGCTTCAATGTAAGAAAATAAAATGGCTAAATATAATCTATTAAATCTATTAAAAATTCTGTACCATTTCTAGAATAATAAAGTTATCCCCTTATTAGCAAGTGCACTTGTTCCCTTTGTTAAACTAACATCTGCAGAAGGGGTGGAAACAGTGTCGGGACTATCCGGGGGAGCAGGGGGTGCGATTGGGCCAGGGCCTGCACCCCCTCAGGGTCCCCTGGCAGCTTGCACCCCACCGACAATTTTCAGGGGGATTACCTGACAGATAACCTCATACGGAGGGGGGCAGGGGCTCGGCTGCACGTCCCGCACCAGGGCCCGCATCCCTCCAGTTACGTTATTGGGTGGAAAATTCTGGCAGTGATGGGATGTCAGTGTTCACTGCCCAAACATACTAATAAAAATAAAAGTTTACATTTTTACTACTAAAACTGATGAGAATTCTCATGTGCTGAGGATGCATATTATATATATAAAATCTAAATAAATAAGATTATATGAATCATTCCTCAATGTATAACTTGGGTTGTATTTATTTTATACATGGCTATTAGATGTAATCTGGAGGCACCTGAACACAGTTGAGCAGACTGTATAAAACTAACAACACATGGCAAGACTTTATTGTATCACTGATGTAAAAATCATTAACATGTAAACTACTATTTTGCTGATAGCTCACAGTTATAGAAGCAGCAACAACAGCAGTAATCCACTTATCTATTTTGCCTGTAGATTTTGTGGGTTAAGTCAATCATGCTAGTTAGGATATCCTGTTTTTAGAACTCATACAACCTGCATGACTTAATTGTAATTGTTCAGGTGCCTCCAGGAACACAATATTAAGCATCCCTGGGCAGGAAGCCCTCCCATTTATAAAACAAAAGCACCAATGCTAGTTGATCATGAATTTTTATTTGAATGTTTTTATTACCTTAAAAACATGGCTAAACAAAATATGCACACATTCAACACATGATAAATACCTCTTAAGTTAATTGCAGTCTTAATTAGTTTTGCTGAGAAGACTCAATTACTCTAAACTGCAAGTCTACAAGCAATATATTTGAAATATTTTGGTCAGTAGTTATCATCTGGTTATAAGCTCATCCATATCTTTAAGTATCTAGATACTGGATAAAAAAGTTGCATTGTAACACCTACAATATTTGTGGAATGCTTGGCTATTTTAGAAACAACTCAACTGAAATAGTTCAAGTTTGTGTGTTTTCGTTGCACACCAGCAAGACTCACATTGTTCAATTAATTTTCAACGAGGCTTAAATATGGATTATTTTAAAATAAGTGAATAAATAAAATTATTTAATACTATTCCCACTGACTTCTATAGATCCTAACCAGCATTTACTTGCCAGGTTTTTTGGTACCTTTTTTTCCTTTAATAAATCCCAACAAAGGTTTCATGAAACACACTAGTATTCCAATTCACACTTTTTTGTAATCATAAAAAAAGTCTGCCCCTTAGTTAATGGCACATCAGACACCATTGTTGTAATCTTGGACAGATTATTAGTAATAAATACTTGCAAATGCTAAATAGGAAATGTTAATATTTAGCTTACACCAAAGAAATAGTCTTGTGTTGGCTAATAGGAATGGTCGAATTTGACCCATTTCGCTTCACCAAAAATTCGGGGTTGGCATGTATTAAATTGTATGAAAGTCTATGGGCAGCACAGAACATTTTTCTCCATGGCGAAACTTGGCGAAAAAATTCACTCATCCCTATTAGCTAACCATGGGCAGATCCAAACATTCAACTCAATAGAAGCTGAAAAAAATTCTCAGTCGAAGAGCAAACAAGGTTGTATAAATACATTTAAAATTAAATGTCTTATAATCTGATATATGTCCGTTGCTGTAATCAGCCAAACATGAAAGTGTATAGATAATGGACTCTTTCCACTTTAAAACTGAATGCAATTCAGTATTGGTAACATACATTATGATTGCCATATAACACCAACTGCAATTCATACTCTAAGGGGCTGATTTACTAAGCCTGGAATTGAAGTGAAAAAATCCTTTGAAATTCGTCCATGGAATTGAAATGCTTCAACTTCGAATATTGAAGTCGAAGTATTTTTTTTTTTTTTTAAATTGACTATTCTGCGAACGATTTTTGCATACAATCGAATTATTTTACTTCAACAAAAAAAAACTTAGAAAAATGCTCAAAGGCTAACATAGGACATCAACAGGTTTAATTTGTTGAATTATTGAAGTCAAAGTTTTTTTAAAGAGACAGTACTTCGATTATCGAATGGTCAAATTATCGAAAAATTTTCGAATCAAAGTCATAATAACCTATAATCAGTATGTAAGTATAACTGAGCCTGAAGCCCTAATCCTCTATGAATAGGGTATGTTATATGTTTTATAATCATGGGAGGAGAATTAAGGATTGAGTAAGGAATGAGACCAATCCAATCTAAGCTACCATACTTGGGTTCAAATTTTTAATAGAAAATTTAAGCCACCTTAAACTGCCAAATTGCTATTTTAGCCTATGAGGACCTCCTGGAACCTTTTAGGAGTGTTTTTGAAATATTTTGAAAATCAATTTTTTTTACCAAAACCGTCCAAATCATTTGAATCGAAACAATTTTAATGATTTTTATTCAATCAAAAATGGACCTATTCAAATTTTTGATCGAAAATTCACTTGATGGTTCAATTTCAAATTTTTTTCTATTCGAAATTTGATCCTTAGTAAATCTTCCGCTAAGTTTTTTTATCATCAGAAATTTGACTAGGGAGTTATGCAAATTTGATTCATGGTTTATTAAAAATCCGAATTGGATTTTCATGACTGTGAAGATTCTCATTCATCCAGGTCATGGTATATTTAACAAAAGTAACTCAAAGCAACTGGACTTGCTGAGAAATTTTAATGAAGACGTTTCACTGCTCATCCAAGCAGCTTCTTCAGTTCAACTGACTGGTGTAGGGGAGTTCTCGGCATATAGACTCTTCCAGCAATCCAATCACAACGGCACATTGTAACTCTTCAGTGGTGACATCTATAGACAGAAACATGGCTGTGCAATGGGTTCTCCAGTCTCTCACATTGTAGCTAACTTGTACATGGATGAAGTGGAAAGGAGGGCTTTACTTACTTTCAAGGGAACTGCACCAAGTCACTGGTTCAGGTATGTGGATGACACTTGAGTTAAAATCAGATCCAATGAAGTGGCGTCCTTTACAGAACACATTAATTCAGTGGACAATAACATCAAGTTTTTTGGACTGTTTATTTTGCATCCAAGAGGGGGGTAACTTAAAAACAGAGGTACACAGGAAACCTACACATAAGGATCAATATCTGTTGTTCGATTCCCATCATCTGCTGGAACACAAACTGGGTGTCATCAGAGGAGCATAAACATCTCAGAGGAGCTTTAAAAGTGTGCAGCTACCCAGATTGGGCCTTTTGTCAAAACAGCAGCAACCAAGCCCAACAGAAACATCAAAAGAAATAACCACCTGGAGAAACATAGTAAGTGAAAGGTAGTCATTCCATATGTAGCTGGAGTGTCAGAGAAACTCAGGAGGATTTTCGAAAAAACACCACGTCCCTGTGTTTTTTAAACCTAGCAACACACTGAGACAAAAACTGGTACACCCAAAGGATCCTCCTAAAGGAAAACAAAGTTATGTGGTATAAGCAGTCCAGTGTAGCGATGAGTGCACTGATCTATACATTGGGGAGACAAAACAACTGCTGAGTAAGCGAATGGATCAACATAGGAGGGCGAACGCTACAGGGCAAGACTCGGCTGTCTTTCTACACCTAAAAGACAAGGGACACTCTTTTGAAGATAACAATGTCCAAATCTTGGAGAAAGAAAACCGCTGGTTTGAAAGAGGGGTGAAAGAGGCGATTCATGTTAAGGTGGAGAAACCATCCCTGAACAGAGGCGGGGGCCTTCGACACCACCTTTCTGCTACATACAATGCTGTTCTAACATCTGTTCCCTGGCGGTTTCCGAACTCTTTATACATTCATTCATGCAACTCTCACAAGTAACACCGGTTTTCTAGGAGTTGTATGACACAGTGGTAATCCTATTACTGTAACTACACAGAATAAACACCTCTGTGAATTTCAGATGTTACCTCTCTGAAGAGTTACAATGTGCCATTGTGATTGGATTGTTGGAAGAGTCTATATGCCGAGAACTCCCCTACACCAGTCAGTTGAACTGAAGAAGCTGCTTGGATGAGCAGTGAAACTTCTTCATTAAGATTTCTCAGCAAGTCCAGTTGCTTTGAGTTACTTTTGTTAAATTGATTTTCAAGATTTATCATAATCTGGCCCTTTGAGAACTTAAATTTGACTATTCTCCACCAAAAACCTGTCAAATTGTGGTTTAAGTCAATGGGAGAGGTCCAGGGATCAATTTTGAGTAGTTTGCAGCCTTCCTGATATACAAATGTTTTTTGGAGAAAAATTCAAATGGAGCTTTTAAAGCTCAATTTGATTTTAGCGTGTTTACTGGAGTTTTTAAAAACTAACATGAATTCGAAATTCAACCTTTGATAAATGTGCCTTTAAAATATAGGAATATACTGTAGCAGTTGGGAAGGAGATTTAGCCTTCTACTTTTTATTGTTTTTACGGTATATATATATATTTATACTTCCATTATCACGAGCTACCAGGTGCTGCAATAGCCATAGGCTGTGTGAATAAGGTGAAAGTTATAAGCGGTGTGATAAATGTGTGGCAGAGTGGTATTATGTGTTTTTGACATTGCCTTGAACACTTACTGGTTCTTCATTCTGGAAAAATATCAGCACAGCCTTCTTCAAATAGATGCAAAGAACAAAAAGAAAAAACATATTTGGCTCTTGCTTTGGGCACAATTCCTTCACACAACACAGTACTATATTTTTAAGTAGTAGCTTAAGCTTCATCTTGCACTTGTGCCTATCTGTTACTGCAGTTGTGCAGATTATGCGCTTAGACCTAAAAGGTTTCAGAAAGAATTAGCACATCTGAAGCTGCTTACTCTTTTACTGTATAGTACATACCTTGCAGCCTTATGCAAATCAGATATAAATGTATTTGATGGCACCTTGGCTTGTTTACTTGACTACAAATGCTGGCCATCTACATCAAATTTGAATGCCAAACACAATCAGTGGAACCATTCAAGAGTTTTGTGCTGTACCAGTCCAAAGTCTATGCAATATCTTTCAACTGTTTTTTCTATAACTGATTTGCTCCAAAAATCTACACTATACTCTCTACTGAAAAGTGATATGTTACTGAAATATACTGGGGGAGGGTTAATTACTAAATTCAGAATTTTTCTGATTATTTAAAAAAAAAAAAAAAGTCCAACAAAACTAGAATCCACTATTTGACCTTATTTATTATTTAAAAAGTATGATTTAGATCGGATAAGGGACAGACATGCAATTTTTCCATAGTTTTTTCCCAAATGTTTCTGACTTTTTCCTGAAAGCCTGAACTTTTTGGATTTTTGCCTGATATGTCTGAAATAGTCAGATTTTCAGCCTAATGCCAGCAAGACCACTGAAACTTCCAATAGGATAGAGTCCTATCCCATTGACTTTTATATACAACCTCAGTAGGTCTGAGATGCAGGATTGTAGGATTCTGACATTTTCCATCCTCAGGGTATAATAAATCTAAAAAAAAAAAATGTGTTTTTTCACTAAAAATTCGGATTTCACAGAATTAAAAAGTCTATTTTATATGGCTTATTAATTAGTTGTGAACATTTTAACCTATCTATAATGTCAAGGCTTGTCTGGTCTATTTTAAACACCTGGCTCTGTTCTTATTACCTAACACAAATAAAGTTGTCTGATTGCTTAGCCCTTAAAACATTTTATGCAATTACTACGATGCTAGAACTGTGACAGTGCTGCTGAACATCTATAAGAATGATTTGGTCTCCATGACAGGATATCAGTCATCCATTGTTTGATTGGAAAGAATTTGACAGAATTCTCTGCAGTGCATGTATCCAGGAATTTTTAAAATTCATCAAAATAAATCACACTAATATAATAGAAAAGATGGAAGCAACAAGCTGACATTAAATAGAGGATTCAAATGTATTAACGGTCAGTGTTCCCATTCATTTTAATATGATTTGTATCATAGCTTTTCAATAAATCCTGTGAATGCCCTGCTTTACATGATATTATATATATATATATAGTCCGAAAGATAGATGCACACACTTTTTGGAAAAATGCGCTGGTGCAAACAGAGTAAGGCATAAATAGAAAAAACAATGCTGTTGCACTCAAGGGACTTATACAAAAGTGAAAAATTTATTTAGATCGTATATATACATATATATTAAAAATTCGAATTTTAATCGAATTTTCACTTCAAACCTTAGTAAATCTGAATCACAAAAAGATGGGCAGGCAGCACTCCGTAAAAGAATAGGTATTTATTCAGAACAGGAATGGATCCACATTGCCTTACGCGTTTCGGGAGAGAACTCCCTTAATCACAGGCTTAGTAAATCTGCCCCATAGTATATATAGTATTTTGGACCATACCTTAAATCTACTAAAAAAAATCATGTAAACATTAAATAAACCCAATATGGTTGTTTTGCCTCCAATAAGCATTAATTATATCTTACTTTGAATCGAGTATAAGGTTCTGGTTTCTTGTTAAAGAGAAAAAAGGAGATTGTTTTTAATTATTTAAATTACTTTGATAAAATGAAGTCTATGGGAGATGGCCTTCCTGTAATTCAGAGCTTTCTGGATAACAGGTTTCCGGATAATGGATCCCAAACCTGTATATAGTGCTTTTAGTGCTTCATTCAGTGCAGCAGGGTACAACAGCCTTTGGAACACTCAAAATATGTTCTCCATGCTGCCATAGGAATGGTATGAATGGAGTCTAGACTCTAGACAGATGGCACCAGGGACTTTTCCTAGCAATACCACCTGCTTGTCTATCCACTTTTCTTAAAAGAAGCAATGTTAGGATCAGAGTTCACTTGCTAAAAGAAACAAATGAAGCTCTGTAATTATTTGCTCCAGTGCACATGGTAGTTTCTGCTATATCTGTAGTATCCCAATTAGGTCTTTACAGGCTACATGAATGCAAATCAAGGGGCAAAGTCATTTGGGCAGCTTTGTACTTTGCACACATTTCTTGTAATATCTCCATTTTATATAATTCTGCTATTTATTCATAGTGATGATACTGAGGTAGTTATATATTAAAGTCTGAATGCCAAAAAATCGAAAATATTTTTTTTTACTGTAAAATACGAATTTTTTGTGAAAAAAACTATTTTTTTAAGATTTAGTATACCCCGAGGATGGAAAACATCAGAATCCTTAAATCCTGCACCTCAGACATATTGAGGTTGTATATAAGTCAATGGGAGAGGACTCTATCCTATTTGGAAGTTTCTGTGGTCTGTGCTGGAATTAGGCCGAAAATCTGACTATTTCAGACATATCAGGCAAAACTCCAAAAAAATTCAGGCTTTCAGGAAAAAGCCAGAAACATTTGGGAAAAAAACAATGGAAAAATTGCACGATTTGGGTTTTTTTCGCTCGATTTTCTGTCCCCGATCCGATAAAATCATACTTTTAAAATAATAAATAAGGTCAAATAGTGGATTCTAGCTTTGTTGGACTTTTTTATTTAAATAATCAGAAAAATTCAGAATTTAGTAAATAACCCTCCCCCAGTATATTTCTGGTGTAATGATCCACTTTATGGGTAAAAAGATCCACTGCTCTTTGTCTATAAAGTTTTGCATATTGAACTGAACCAGTGGTGTCTCATTTATGAAAAATATGCAAAATGCAATTGTATAACTAAATGTGATTTGCTGGCTGCATAAGCATTTTCTTGTACAGGTAAGGCATCCAGAATGCTTGGGACCTGGGGTTTTCTGGATAAGGGATCTTTCCATTTTGGATCTCTATAATCATTTAATCTTTTAAATAGTGTATAACTATAAATTTTATCTTAGTTGGGATCAAGTACAAGGTACTGTTTCATTGTTACAGAGAAAATCATTTTTAAGATTTTGAATTCTTTCATTAAAATGGAGTTTACGGGAAATGGACTGCCCCTAATTTGGAGCTTTCCTGATAACGGGTTACTGGATAAAGGATCCTATACCTGTAGTAGGTTTAGTAAATCTGTGACCATATGAAGCATTAGGCTAAAGGCTGAGTACTTTAAATAGGTCATGGAACTCTGAGGTAGCTTCTAAAATCCTTATATTTTACAACAAGGGTACCATTTATAGTTATTGTGTATTAAATATGGAATAATGCACCCCTTATTTTAAAATATATAGTAAACTAAGTACACACATTGTAAAATATAAGGATATTGGAAGTCACTTTGGAGTTTACATAGCTAAAGGCCAAATGCTTTTATACAGGTCATAGAACCTCAAGGTAACTTCTAATAGCCTCAGATTTTTCAACAGGGGGTACATTATTTATAATGTTACATTAAGTCATGTGACAAAATGTACATCACTAAGCCCTGATTAAAATACTAAGCACCATTTATTAGGATATAATATACAGTATATTTATAGCTTTATGTATTATATATAAATACAGATACAAGCTGTAAGACTTTTTATAATTGCCCTGTTTTTAAAACTAGTGCTTACAACTGCACCATGTCTAAGAAGAGAAAATTGCTAGAACCGTGTTCCACAGCACCTGTCAATAAAAGAAAGTCTCTGCTAATGAAACCTCAACACTATGATCCAAGAGAAGACTTTGATGATGAGATTGAGGATAAATCAGAATTTTTAAGCTTCAAACTTTTTAAAAAAAAGTCGGGTAAGTTTGGCTTTTTGATTCATTTATATATTGAAGGTATGCTAAAATTCTGCTGTAGGCTGTAACAAAAATACCAGCTTTTCATATGTCATGCAGTTTTCTACATATTTGCTGCCATCCATAAACATGGGTCTAAGTAGTTGGGCTATTTCTACTGAATAGCCACTGAACAGAAACAAATCATTATACAGTTCTATTTGATGTCTAGAGGGGGCATTTGTTTAGCCAATATGCATTCACTTCCCCATGATGCATTATTATGGTGAAATTATTTGCTTTATATATTAATGAAGAACAATGGCATTTCTTTGGTTTCTTTAAACTGTAGTGCTATAATTAATGTGCTAGTTGGAAAAAAAAATCCATTAGTTGAATCAACTGAAAAGCAGCCTGACAAGTTTTTAAAGTTATGATGCATTTAAAATTACAAACAATCTTTTGAATCCATGAAAAACAGAGAACTGGGAAATATAAGTATACAGTATTTGTCAGCAACCAATGCAGATATTGGACTCATTGTTTATGCTTCATTTAACCAGCATGTAAAATTTTGGATTCAGCCTACAGTGGAAGTAAAAACAGTGGGATTTCTTTAAAAGTGAGAAATGTGTGCTTTGATCGACCCTTCTAAAAATCTGTGCTCATAATATACAGGCTATCACTCACCACGCGACTCCATTTTCATAAATATAATTAATAAATATTTTCTTTCAACATATAACAAACAGTTGAACTAAACATTAGGTAAGTTGGAAATGTCCCAAATTTGTAACAGTTTGGCAGCAGTAAAGTGAAATACACTGGGCCACACACATGTGCATTTTTACCCCCCTGTAATCTGCACTTAATAGGAATATTTTAAACTATGTAACCAAGCAACAGAGGTAATTGTTGCTTTCTAGAGCTTTTGTTAGGCACTTTAACACAGCCCAAATATGCATAATTAGGCATAATGTCTATAAATCATTATTGTACACATGTGGGTAGTTAAGTGGATTGAGAGAATAGTTCAATGAATTGAGCATATTCACAGAAAATGCTTTTTATTTGTTTTCTGCAGTTCATAATACTTTAAAATTATCATAACCCTTTACACTTTCTCTCAATAGCTCGCGGTGTTATTGAGAAAAACTTAATTTGCATTTTAGACTATGTTTAATTTATTATTTAAAACTGGAGTTTGTTGGATGTGAAATCAGGAGATGATAGACCATTGTATGAAATGATATGCAGCTTTTTGTGCAGCTTGTTTTCTAGGATGTAAAATGCTACTTTTTTTTTTTTTTGGTTTATAGTGAATACATCCAAACAAAGGAACGCTGTCTATAATCAAAGTTATTAAAGGGGCCAGTGTTGTGACTTCTTCCAAAAATGCTTTTAGTTACTATGACAATATTTACTTGATCCTGGCAGTCCAATGTTGATTTTAGGGGGATAATTACAAGAAAGATACATTATGTAGACTTTTTTTCTGAGAGCCCTTCTCTATGGTGCTTTTTATTAGTATTGCAGTGCAGCATAAAAGCTATATTGTCTTCTATCATTATACCCTCTCATCCGGTATCTGCTACCTGCTGCTTTTCTCTATTTTGTCTAGTTCATATTGCAGTTTTTGAGAGAAGCATGATAATTAACACAAATGGAAGTATTTATTAAAGTTTGCCAGCCACATAACAGGCAATAGAAAGTAATAACAAATTAGCTGTGTTATTTGTTTCTATAAAAAAAAATCATCTTTTTTTAAAAGTCTGGGATGGTTATTTACTAAAATCCGAATGTATCTAATTGTTTTAATATAAAAAACACAACAAAACTCATTTAACCTTATTTATTATTAAAAAAAGTTTGATCGGTTCGGTAAAAACTTAATAAAAATAATAAATTGAACGAAACCACGAACTGTACATTTTTTCCAAGGTTTCTTCCAAATTGCTCAATTTATTCTGAATTTTTCATAATCATTTTCAACTGAAAAGGTTGGATTTTCAGGCTAATCCCAGTGCAGACCCCAGAAATGGCAAAATAGGATTGGGACCTCTGCCATGCACAAATTTGGCAGGCCTGAGATGGATTTTCAGATTTGGGCTTTTTGCTCAATTGGGCTTTAATAAATATGTAAAAATTCTAGTTTAAAAAAAAATAATGAAAATTTTTTGCCCCAAAAGAGTTTAGTAAATAAGTCCCATAGTCTGTGTTTTAATGGATAATCATATGATGGAAGCATTTTTAGATTTTACTCACATAAAAATATCTAATCAACAAATTACAAAAGCGAAAATGTACATCAAAATATAAGAACCAGAATTTCTTTAAAAATATTATTCAACCTCCCTATTTTTGCACAGTAGCATTAATATTAAGTAAATTTGTCAATGATGTGATTAAAAGAAGTATATGTTCCAAAGGTCATTACAGCCAAGCGTTTCATTGTTATTGCACAAAAATCAATTGGAGTTCACTAAATCCAGGGTTTTCACAATTGATGCTCAGACAAGTCTAATAATACCTGGACCACCCCTGGGTGCCATGAATTCCTTTTTATAAATGAAGATTATAACCTAAGATCGACAGAATATTCCAATGCTCATAAAAGTGCTTCTTTGATTGCCCACAGAATATAGTGAGAGGGTTCTTGTCTTCCTATTACAAAAATAGGATATCAGTTATCCTTTGTTTGTGGGTTTCTATCAGTATATCCTAATACTGATATATACTGGTATATACTATTTGAAAACTGTTTGTTTGGACTACCGACTAGCCCAATATTCGATTTGAATTGAAAAAATTTAAATTTCGAAGTACTGGTCTTCAAATTCAACTATTCGCCACCTTAAAGCTGCTAAATTGCCACTTTAGCCTATGAATAGTTCAACTGGAATGATGCGATCATTTGATTCGAACAATTTGAATTCAATGGAATCAGCCCGTTTTCATTCGATTCGAACAATGCCGTTGTTGGATTCGAAAGATTTTAATAGGATCGAATACAGGGTTTTCTATCGAAAACGGCTTTATTCGATAGAAAATGACCACCACCCAAAAAAATTTGAGTCTGATTTAGAAGTTTTTTCACTTCGAAAATTCAACCATTAGTAAATCTTCCCCTAAGTGTGTGCTCATTGTTGTTCTATTTCTACTTTCTTTATTTTTAATTCCTCGCACCATAAGAGAGCTTAATAAATGAAACATTTTAAAGGAATGCTATATTTAATTGAATGGATTGTTAGGTTAAAGAGAATGTATAAAGAATTATGCAATATGCTGATGTCTGCAAAACACTGCAAAGTTTCTGCAATAGTTTGCCCAAACCTGGACAGGGAGAAGATTCATAAATCTGTCCCTATTGTGGTTCTTTACTAAAATCTGGATTTATCTCATATTTTATTAAAAAAAAAACACAACCAAACTCCCATGCCTGATTTTAGCTTATTGATTAGTGATGGGCGAAACGGGCGCGTTTCGCTTCACCGAAAAATTCGCGAATTTCCCGAGAAATTCGCGAATTTTTCGCCGACTCGCGAAACGAGTCGCGCGTCGATTTTGACGCGCGCCTTTTAGTCAAACTTGACGCGTCGCGTCGTTTTTGACGCGCGCCGCGTTGTTTCCGACACGTCGCGTCATTTTCGGCGTGCGTCGAATTTTTTTGCCAGTTTCGCAAATTTATTCGCCTGCGGCGAATCGCGGGAATTCGCCCCATGCGAATAAATTCGCCCATCACTATTAATGATTAATAAATATTATTAAAACATCACTACCATTGACTTGTACAGTACCTCAACAGGTCTGAGATGGCAAATTCTCAGATCCAGGATTTTTGCAGCATCAGTGTATAATAA
Source organism: Xenopus borealis (assembly GCA_024363595.1). Classification (NCBI taxonomy): domain Eukaryota; kingdom Metazoa; phylum Chordata; class Amphibia; order Anura; family Pipidae; genus Xenopus; species Xenopus borealis. The sequence goes on along the minus strand of CM044441.1, from coordinate 116,453,753 downwards.
ATTTCAAAAACTTTGAGTTTTTTCCAAATAAATTCAAGTTTTTGCCCCAAAAAGCCAGACCAGAAAAAATTGAGGTATAGTAAACAACCCTCTTAGGGGCAGATTTATCAAGGGTTGAATTTCGAGGGTTAAAAAACCACGAATTCAACGCAATTCTGCAATATATCAAATGATGGAATATAAAAAATTAGATTGATCGATAAAATCGTTCGAATCTATTCGAATTTTCGGATTTGATCAATTTGAATCAAATTTTGGGATATTCGATAGTCGAATAAGCCCAAAATTCATTTTAAATTTTAATTTTTTAAATTCGAATTTCATTCGAATTTTCACTTTGAATCAATTCGACCCTTGATAAATCTGACCCTTAATGTCCATTGTAAAAAAACCTGGAGTAGATAAAGTCTCCCTTTTATGAGTAATATAAACCAAATTAGTTGACAAAAACCTCAATGAAAACCCCTATAATTATGGGGCAATTTACCAAAGTATTTTATTTCTTTCATAATTCGAGTAAAAATGCAGAGAATAAATGCAAACAAATTAACTATATTTTCTGTAAACTGTAAATAGCTGTGATTTATTAAAGAAAAAGCACGAAAGATTTGTATGAAAAAGGTCAGCAACTAAAATCTGCTGGGTATCAGTGGATCAGTGGATTTCAGAGCAACTTTATTTAATTTGTTTCCTAGTTTATTAAAAATTGACATTTTAACTGTCACTGAAATACATGGACAATGTGACTACTTTGGATGCAATTATTTTCCAATACAAAATGGGTTCACTTTCAAGTTTTGTTTTTTTAATATGATAGTGCTCAAGCTTAAAAATTGATACATCTTGCTCCTTTTTGTTGAAATACATACAAAAATGTTAGTACTTGTTTATTGTTTTTTTTTTTTTGTAGGAAGCATGGTTTTGCAATCAGATAGTGTGGAGCCTCATTCAAGAGAGGAAAAACATTGCTATCAAGATATTATCCCAAATGCATTAAGGAATGCAGAAATAGTAACAATAATAAATCCATTAAATGATATCCTTAATGACAGTGGAACTCAATCAGTAAAACCAGACACTGCTGATAGACAAGAAAGTTATTGTGACCAGCACTCCAAGCACAAGGATCACCCATCATTTTCATCTGATGACAGTAATAATAACTGTGAAACTACTGAAAATGGGTGGGACAGTTCTTCCAGTTTCTCTGAAGAAATAAATGCAAATGACCACTCAGCAGATAAATACAGCAAAAAGTTAAAGAAAAGAAGCACAGACATGGGAGGTGTCTGTGAAACACAAAGTACCCTAACAATACAAACTGAGCAAGAAGACAGAAAAATCCAGCAACCCAAGCTTGAAAATGAAGAGAATGATAAATGTCTTTCTTTTTTAAAAGAAGAATGTGTTGATTTAGATAATACAAAAGGGAGCTTGACCCTGCTTGAAAAAGCAATAGCCTTACAAGCAGAACAAGGTCACATGATTCACAGCACATACAAGGAACTAGACATGTTTCTTTTGGAACATTTAGCGAGAGAACGAAGACAAACAAAAATCACTGATATGACTGGAAGAGAAATATATAGCAACAAAAGTAAGACTTTTACAATATAGCTTCTTTAATTATCCACATTGCAATTGGTAGCACTGTATTTATTTTAAAAATGTGTAACTGTAATATTACAATATATAAATTCCACAAATAAGGTTCACCTTGCAAATTACAGGTTCTACTGCATTGGCAAAAAAAGCCCAGTTCACAGTGACAGCTTATGGCGGGGGGGGAGTTGACTGCTTTCTTCCTCTTTATTTCCAGCAGTCCTCTGCAGCAGGTCAGGTTTGGTGTATGCTTATACCCCTAATCATTGGGTCTGAAAATGCACCAAACCTGACCTCCTGCAGAGGATTGCTGGGCGTAAGGTGGTGGCCACTCAACGTACTATATACTACCCAGGACTGGTTTGATTTTATTATAGAATTGGGCACCTAACGATTTGGCAAACCTTAGTGACTTATTTGTGCATTAATTGGACCTATGTACTTCCCCTTGTGTTCATCATGCTCTCCATACTGCTATGGCCCAAATCATTTCTTCTCACCTGTGTCATCTATGGTTTATCTAACACAAGTAGCTCAAAATATGAATTAGAATCTTCATAGTCCTCTATGGTTCATGCACAATAAAGTATCCTTCCTTAAGACATATTCCTCTATACCATGGTTCAGTTAATACTTTAGTCCAACAGTTCCTAAAATAGAAAAAACAGAAATACATTTTAAAACATGAGTTAATTTGAGCTAATTTAAGTTAATATAAAGTACATTTTCATGTCCATAATACATTTTTTTACAGATTCTCCCCGTCCTGAAAAACGTGAAACAAAATGTCCAATTCCAGGATGTGACGGCTCAGGTCATGTAACAGGATTGTACCCTCACCATCGCAGTCTTTCTGGCTGTCCTCACAAAGTTAGAGTGCCTCTAGAAAGTAGGTACAATATATAATGCACAAGCAAATCTAATAATGATAATTGCACTATACTAAGCAACCACCATGTGAACATGTCCTATGTCTACACAGTGGTTTCTGATAAAATTGTTTATTATGCTTCAAAAAGTATTTGTCAGTGTTGTAGGTAAAGAGTTATACAGGAAACTCACGTGCACACTCAGGCCCTCCTTCACTGGTAACGCTTGGTGCTGAGAAGCTTTAGGGAGACGGCACTCCCCAGAATTCAATGGAAATACGAAAAAGCCAGCACACAAGGCAAGTGCAAACCGGGGTCAGGCCCCTGGTGTGTTTAATACGTCACAACGTTTCGGGGGCGGTCCCCCTTCTTCATCACCTGAAGAAGGGGGACCGCCCCCGAAACGTTGTGACGTATTAAACACACCAGGGGCCTGACCCCGGTTTGCACTTGCCTTGTGTGCTGGCTTTTTCGTATTTCCGTAGGTAAAGAGTTAGTAATATTAGGCCACAAATGTTAATGAAACAGTCTTATTACAATAACATTAAGTAAGATTAATAATATAGATAATAAGAATATTGGAGCTGCCTTCCCTATGGAAGCCCATAGCCTTGGGTAAAGGGTGCATTAAAGTGAAATTTGTGGAAAAAGCCTATTTGCTCTCCTAGAAAATCATGCAATCCCAGTTTGATGCTAAGTAAGGTACAATTATATATACTTATTTGCTGCCTTGAATATTCTTGCATCTTAATGGCTGAAATAGTGACTTCTTTCTGCAACCTTGTTATGAGCCCTTAAAGGACAAGGACAGTCTAAAGTAGAATAAGGCTAGAAATGCTGTATTTTGTATACTAAACATAAACATGAACATACTGCACCATAAGCCTAATCAAACGAATGATTTTTGCTTTCAAAGTTGGCCACAGGGGGGGCTGTCATCTTGTAACTTTGTTAAACATCTTTGCAAGACCAAGACTCTGCACGTGCTTAGTGTGGTCTGGGCTTAGGGATCACCATCATTTATCACACCAGCACAAGTCAAATATTATATGCCAGAAGTCGTTACAGTAAGACTGATTAATAATCAGAAAATGCAGATTGCACTGGGTCTTGTTTTGTCATGTAATCTAAAGTGGATTTTATAGTTTTTGTATTGTTTAATACAAACTTTCTCCAACTCTGCAGAACCAATGGCTGCAGCAAAATAATCCTCCAAATAGAATCCCAGTTTACATGTTTGAATCTGGCTCCATGATCTTTGTATAAGAAAAATTGAAAAAGCCAATACCTTAGTCAGAAATGGGGTGTTCATTTCATGCAGTTATCACCCACATGCAGTTATCACCCACTTTTGCCATTTTTATGCTTTATAAAAATGGATTGTATATCTGTATATTTCTGTATACCTTCTTATGCACATTGTGCTAACAGCTAGAAGTAAAGAGTATTCTTTGCTTAAATAGAAATCAAGTTATACTCTGTATACTGACATTGAGCAGAAATCAATAACATATGTAATCCTTGCAGGCATGTGTCTCACATTGTTTCTGTGAAAACTTTTGTAAGACTTTTTTTTAAAAAGAGAGATAAAGTAAAAGTAAAACAGCTCCACTGTAATTTATATGTATTTGTTTGTCTTGTTTATGATACAGCCTAAAAGGTTGACAGTACACTGCCAAAGGGGATGGAAATGATAAATGAAGAAACATAGACCTTAGCATTCTCATTTATTTAATTGGCTGCAGAATGTCCTAAAAGTTTGATGGTCAAATTTCTTCTACTATTTGGTTTCAACTAGCCCAAAGAAACAAAAAAAGATCTGTATTGAAACATCCATGGGTGTACATGTAATCAAGCTTACGGGACAGATTTATGTGAGTTTAGAGTATAATAAATAAAAACTTGACCCACATTCTATTCATTCCTATGAGATTTTTAGAACCGTATTCTTCAAATGGTGGGTTCTAACTTTCACCCACTGATAAACACGATTCTAAAAAATCGCATAAGAATAAATAGACTACTGGTGAGTTTTTATTTATTATGCACTAAACTCACATTTTGATAAATCTGCCCCTTTGTTGACTGTTCCTCACATACAGCAGTATGTGCTGCTACAATCAAAGCATTGCATTGTAGTCATTCTGGCCCTTACTTTCTGGTGCTGATGTTAAAAAACTAAATAAAAAATAACCATATGTGACCATGTCAATTGAATAAAAAAATAAACACAACCCATGTCAAGGGCACCAATCATAACTAAAATAATTTACTAAGTAAAGACACTATGTGAAAGTTCAAGAAATCAGATTTTTAAAACAGTCAGAATTGTTTGTATAATGGAAATCATTAGCCAACTATACCTTCTGCAAAATCTCCCCTATTTCCACTGCAGTTGTAGCTGAGGCAGGCATCTTGGATTTCTCTGACTCCTCCTACCTATATCTTCACAGCCAACTGCAGCTCTGAAATCTTGCACATGCTCAGTTGAAAATTTCTTGGTTGCCTAATAAACATTCTAAGCTATTTTCAAATCTGCTGTTAGTTGCTGCTCAGTAGTGCTGCCACCTTGTGGAAGTTAGTGTGTGGCCTTCATTTGCATAATGACATCACCAGCAGGGGACTTCTAATGGAGGAGTTTACTAAAGTTAGGCATTCTGGGTAGAATACTCAGGGCAGTGCTACAATCTGAGCATGCTCATGAACTCATTTGCATGTTATAGTCACAGTATGGATTCCCTCAGTGAAAGAACCCATTTGACAAAGTATAGGATTTTTTATAAAACTGCAGGTTTTTTTTTTTTCCAAAAAACTGTATATGTTTAGGTTGTACTGGTCAGATTGTTAATATGTGTTTGATTTTGGCTATGATTGGTGCAAGTCTACTTCATATGCAATCATTCAGAAAAAAACAGCAGTACCCCTGTTTAATTAAAGCACTATATGGATGTGTAAGTACTTGGAACTTGTTTGCTTTTATTGTACTGTAGTACAATCTAAGCATGTCATGTCACAACTATAACACAACACTTACAAATGGAACAATTGTGATATCTATATATTTTTAACAATAACATGTTTTAGAATAGCTTGAGAAAGGCTACATACAATATATAACATATCCATTGTGAAGTTTGGGGGATCACAGTGGGATTTTCACCAAACATGCAGGCCACTCCAAATTGAAGGAAAACAGTCTGTTTAATTTCTTCAACTCAAATTAAGCTTTCAGCAGCAAGCAACGGTACAGAAAACAAAACAACTTCACTTCAGCAATATACAAGTCCAAAAATAAGAACAGCGTATGTGAGAAAAAAAAAACAGTCTCCAGTCTATAGGGAGTGAACTTTCAGGTCTTTTAGAGAGGATCTTTTCCAACTCAACAGTCAGTTACCAACACGTGAAACACCTCTCCTTTCACCTGCTGTTAACCTCCATTAAATACTCCTTGGATGTCCAGCCCATCTCTGGCTGGTTAACCCCTTAGTGTCTCTTAAAGGGGCAGTTTTAAAACCTAAATAATGGGGCTATATACTGGTCATCCACAATATATCACCTCCAGCTTGTACACTACATATATATCCATCTTGTACAGCCGGTGTTATAATAGTGCAATTCTGGGTTCAGGCCTATAACAAAGCTGGAGAATGAAAGAGAGATCCACCCTGTTGTAATGAATTAATAATTTATGAGTGATAATTTTAAATTGAAAGCTTATATTTCTCAGTAATTCACTTAACAAACTGGTTACAATTTTTGGATGCTAAAAATAAAACAATACAACTAGGCTATACTTACTGTACATTAACAAAAGATACTCTTACATTTACCAGTGATATTTCTCAATTGAAAACAAACATTTTTAATTGTTTACTTTATTTATTATTATCTTATTTGACAATTTACTTTATTTATCTTTTTTGACAAACAGGTTAAAATTTTGGATGATTAGAACAATACTAAAAGGCTACTCTTAAATTAATTCCTCCCTAAGCAGGTTGTTATCCTGACTTTTCTCATCTGCTGTAATAAAAAGGAAATAATTAATAAATAATTAAATAGAGTAAATTATTCAATATAAATAGTTGATATGTCAATAAACAGACTCTTAAGTAAGGACCAAACTCATGCAGATACAATATGTGCTGGCAATATGTTCTCTTAGTTTTTAGCAATTTCAAGCAATATCTTGTAATTAAGGCATAATTATAAAATGCAGACTGGTTGGGTGTCATGTGCACATGTGTTGATTTCTCCAGTCTCCCTGGGGAAGAACAATACCATTGTTATCTGGAGTTGGAAATACACATCCAGTAGTAACCATGTACAGATGGCTCACAATACGTCCTAGTAACAATGGAATTCTACTCCAGGGAACCATTACAGGGGTTTAACATTTAGCACACACAAAGCTTTGGTGTTTGCAATAAGAAATAAAAAAACATACGTAAGAGTGTAATTATGCATTTTTGTAAGCATTTTAGGTGTTAAATCATACTGTTTTGATTTAGTAGTAAGTAAACCAATATTCAGTTATAGGATGCGTTATCCTGAAACTTGTTATCCAGAAAGCTCTTAATTACTGATCATATCCCATTGCCACCATTGTTATCAAATTTTAAAACATATTTTAGTTTTTTCTGTAATAACAAAACAGTATATTGTTTTTGATCCCAACTAAGATTTAATTAACCATTACAGGTAGAAAAACAATCCTATTTAGTTTATTTAGTAGTTTTTTAGCAGGCTTAGGGTATGGAGATCCAAATTACGGAAATACCCCAGGTCATAAGCATTCTGAGTAACAGGTCCCATGCCTGTATTATAATTTCTTAAATGTATCCTTATATCTTCCCTATGTTTATAAGTTAAATGGAAGGTTCATACAACTTCAGCCTTGTTAACCTATAAATCCTGCCATCCCACCAACAACTGAGGCTGCTGTGGGGTTCTGGTAATTGTATTTTAAAAACATGTGGACTGGAGAAGCACTAATTGTTTATCTCTTGTTTAAACTGTTTTGACAATATGTGTAAAAGAAACTATATGGGATAATGATTTTGCACAAAAATGATTTTGCTTCTGTGCAACCTTTCCCAAATCCATGCACAAATTCAATAAATGCTTTTCAGAAAGAAAGTCAAGTAAATTGTAGAAAACAAATATACATTTTTGGGTTAGCTCTGCTAAGTTTCCCATATTACTGAAGTATTTTCATTGTCCTTTTAACTGAGTTCTTTGATGAAATAAATCATTGCAGAATGGAAAAGAAATCAATAAATTGAAACATGTTGGCAGTTTACAATAAAAGAGGAAGCTAAGATGACATTTTGTATCAACATCATGTATGAGTTGTATATTACTCTCCTAGAGCAGAAAGGGGACCTGATAAATACATTTCAGCATAAATGGCAAGCAGACTTTCCAGATCTAAAGAACAATGGTAATGCTCCTTCAAAGAGTACACTGTACGCTTAAAATGACCAAGAGTCGATGAGCAAAAATTCACATAAATGCATATGTTCTGGGAATTGGAAGACATTTCATTATTGTCCTTATATACTCTCAAATATCTAATTTACCAAAGTTGTATCTAATTGTCTTTCTGGCATAAAGTTGTTTTTTATAAATGGATCATGACGGCATGTCAGTATATCTACAAATGCATCCTCTGGTGGCATTCTCAGCAGTTGTCTGCTGTCCATAGCTACAGGCAGAAAGGGGAGATAAATCTGCTTGTGTTATTTATTTATTTAACCCTCATTAAAAATTTAATTATTAAGCTTTTTTTTTTTAAAAATATTCTTATGCTTGGTAGTGAATGTTTAGCCTAATTTACTAAATTATTAAGACATTGTACACGGAGCACATTTTATTTATATTCAATAAACCACATTAGTAAAATGATATGTATATCATTACATATTAATCATATTTATTTCCATGTAGTCCTGGCCATGCATGAAAATGTGCTTAAGTGTCCAACACCAGGATGCAATGGAAGAGGGCATGTTAACAGCAATCGCAATACACATAGGAGGTATGAAAAAGATATTTTCCTGTAATTATTTATAAACACGGATTTTATCTAGGTGCTACATTTCTTTAATGTAATATTTTATAAAGTATACTGTATGTTATTATAAATAATACTGTTAATTTTACCATTTTAAGGGTGATTTTGTGCTGAATATGATTTAGTTAAGTCTACATTTCCTGTAGTGAATAGGAATATTATTCAAATTATTTTAAAAATCTGTATAAATTCAAATATGTTTTCCTTTCAAAAGTCTTTCAGGCTGTCCAATTGCCGCTGCTGAAAAACTCACAAAAACACAAGAAATACAATTATCTTCCAATGGTGGAACCAATGCTGAAGCAATTCACAGGTATACACTACAAATCAAATCACATTTCAGCTTTCTTTTTGCTTATGTACTGTTTTTTTAATCTCTTTTTTGTCTAGTCAGATCAGGCTAGCAAGAGTACTCTCATATCAATTATTGAACAAGGTTCAAGACAACCCCTAATTTTTCTTTTAAATCTCCTATAATTTAATGCAAAAAAGGTCAGAGATGAATTCTCTTTTTGCATGATGAATATTAGGAGGGTTATTTACAAAAACTCAAATTTATCTCATATTTTTATTAAACCAAGCTCAAGATTCTCCTTGATATAATCTTGTGAAATCTCGAATGTACAAATATTTTGGATTTGGTACCTGAATCTCTCGATCACAATATTTTTAAATTAGGGACATCTGCCATTGACTTCTACATGATCTTGACAGGTTTGAGATGGTGGATTTTTTTAATTCAGAGGTATAATAAATCTAAAAAAAAAATCCTTTTTTTGCCTAAAAACCTTGACTATACAAAATTGAAGTTTAGTAAATAACCCCCATAATGTTATGAAACCATGAAAAAGCTTGGGAACCCTTCTTAAAAAAATAATTTACTCCACTTTCAACAAAAAGATAACAGTGGTATGTCTTTCATTTCCCAGTAATATCTGAGTACTGGGGTGTTTTTTGAACAAAGATTCTTGCAAAGCAGTATCCAGTTGTATGAAAGTAAATCAAATGTGAAAAACTGGGTAAACTTGTAATTTTGATAATTTGAATGCATGTAACTGTGCTCACTACTGATTACTGGCAACACCAAATTGGTTGTATTAGCTTGTTAAGCCTTGAACTTCATAGGCAGGTGTGTCCAATAATGAGAAAAGTTATTTAAGGTAGCCAATTGCAAGTATCGCTTCTGTTTGCCTCTCCTCTGAAGAGTGACAGCATGGGATCCTCCAAGCAACTCTCAAAAGATCTGAAAACAAAGATTATTCAGTATCATGGTTTAGGGAAAGGCTACAAAAAGTTATCTCAGAGATTTAAATGGTTTCAACTGTAAGGAATGTAATCAGAAAATGGAGGGACAAAGGCACAGTTCCTCTAAAACCCAGGTCTGGCAGGCCAAGAAAAATACAGGAGCGGCATATGCGGAGGATTGTGAAAATGGTTACAGACAACCCAAAGATCACCTCCAAAGACCTGCAAGAACATATTGCTGGAGATGGTGTATCTGTACATCGTTCTCCAAATCAGTGCAATTTACAGAAAGAACATCTGTATGGCAGGGTGATGAGAAAGAAGCCCTTTCTGTATTCATGCCAAAAACAGTCGCTTGTTGTATGCAAAAGCTCATTTAGACAAGTCACAGTCATTTTATAACAAAATGCTTTGGACTGATGAGAAAAATAATTATTTGGTAACATGAATTGCTTTTCATGGTGAAAGAAGAATACCTAGAAATTCCAAGAAAAACAACCTGCTACCTACTGTCAAATTTAATGCAGGTTCCATCCTGCTGTGGGGCTGTGTAGCTAGTTAATGGACTGGGGCCCTTGTAAAAGTCGAAGGTCATATGACTTCAACCCAATATCAAGGATAATGTTCAAGCATCAGTCACAAAGTTGAATTGACACAAGGGTTGGTTATTCCAACAAGACAATGACCCTAAACACACTTCTAAATCTACAAAGGCATTTATGAGGGAGAAGTGCAATATTCTGGATTAGCTGTCACAGTCTATGGGATGATTTGAAGCAGGCTGTCCATGCTCAGCAGCCATCAACTCTACTGGAGGGATCTTGTATGGAGGAATGGTCAAAAATACCACCATACAGAATCTAGACATTTGTCAAAGGCTATAGGAGGCGTCTAGAGACTGTTACAATTGCAAAAGGAGGCTCAACTACAGTAAGGATTGATGTAATATCTCTGTTGAGGTGCCCAAATTTATGCACCTGCCTAATTTTGTTATGATGTATATTGCATATTTTCTGTTAATCCCATAAACTTTATGTCATTGCTGAAATACTACAGTTTCAATAAGGCATGTGATACAGTAAATTAAAAGGAAGTTGTTACTTTGAAAGCTCAGTCAATGATAAACAAAGCTCCAAAGAATTAAGTGGGGTTCCCAAACTTTTCATATGACTGTATATATTGTGATTTATATATAGTATTTAGCATACACTGTCTATGTTGTGTGGGTGCAAGGATTTTGGAGAGAGTGCAGAGACGTGCAACTAAACTGGTTAGAGGAATGGAAAACTTAAATTATGAGGGTAGACTGTCAAGGTTGGTGTTGTTTTCTCTGGAAAAAAGGCGCTTGCGAGGGGATTACACTTTACAAATACATTAGAAGACATTATAGACAAATATCAGGGGACCTTTTTACCCATTAAGAGGATCACTGCACGAGAGGCCACCCCTTCAGACTAGAAGAAAAGGACTTTCATTTGAAGCAGCGTAGGTGGTTCTTCACAGTGAGGACAGTGAGGTTGTGGAATGTACTGCCGGGTGATGTTGTGATGGCTGATTCTGTTGATGCTTTCAAAAGGGGTTTGGATGATGTTTTGGACAGACATAATATCAAAAGCTATTTTGATACTAAACTCTACAGTTAGTATAGCTATGGGCATATATGGTTTCTGTGAAAGAGTGGAGGTGTGTGTGTGGAGAACGATTAACTATTGTTGTATTTAATTACAAAGGTGCCTTTCTCAAGCCTTTTCATATGACTGTAAATGTAGCCCTTTGGATATGCAGCATTGTTGCCAAAGGTATTGTGCACAACACAATAAAAGAAGATCACTTTATGTGGTTCTCCAGAGTAATAATGTTGTTGATTTGTATCAGTATTGGAGCCATCCTATCAAAAAGAAAAATCACAGTCTACAAGAAAAATTGTGAGATTTATTTTTTAATTCATTTTAATCCTACTGATATTTTCAGTATTCTCCCTCATTTCAAATAATTTTATAGAGCAACTTGTGTAAAACATCTTGAGGTAACACAGTTCAGATATGGAGCAACACAACCAGTTACCACAGCACGAGCAACTATTATTAAAGAGCACGACAGATTTGGGAAAGTTCCATTTGACTATGCCAGCTTTGATGCACAAGTTTTTGGCAAACGCACCATTGCTACAGTTGTTCACAGCCAAGATTCTAATTGTAGTGGAGGTAAGTCCTAACCTTTAACTAGCACAAATTTTTCAGTAAGACAATGGGCAAATTCACTAAAGTGCGGAAATTCGCTAGTGATGCCTTCGCCGCAATTTACCACACTTCGTCAGGTGAATTTTCGCCAGTCCGCCACTAAAATACTAAATTCAGGGAGGCGAAGTATATGTTACAGCCAATACATTACACTACACAAGCCCAGGAAACCTTTAATAAATAAAATAAAGTTGTCCTATTGCCCTAAACATGTGCCCACTGTATAGATGAGTTGCCATATGTTAGGAAATGTACAGATGCAGTCACTTGGATTTGTAAGTTAAATGCGTCGTGACTCAGGGCTAATTGAAGAAACTGTGTTATCTAAAGTTATCTTAACTCATTTAATGCATTTAACCTTTTCATTAGCATACCAAAGCGCCATTGTTTTCAATGGTGAACTCTTTAATTGGATGGGATGCTGTGACACAATATTCTGTGCTAAGTGGGATAAATGAGATAGATGAGTCAAGTCACGACGCATTTAACTCACAATCCAAAGTGACTGCATCTGTAGGGGGAAGGAGGGTAACCCCCCAAAAATTACGCTATTTTTCAGACTATCACCCTAAAAAAAAAGTAAAAGACACCAGTGGTTTTTCTTCAAACGCCTATCTATTGTATTGAAATTCGCCAGGTCTGAACTGGCGAAGTAAAGTCTAGCGCAAGAGTTAACATTCAGTAAAATGGGCATCATACTAAATAATCTAATACTATAGTCCTTTACAAAACTTCTTGAAATAGGGTCAGTATGTATATGCACCATCATATAAAAATGGATACGACAAGAGTTTTTTTCTATGAACAGAACTCTAGAAGATGCTAAGTCTCCCTATGCAATCCCATAAAACATTTAAGGGGGACAATGGAGTAGAGAAAGAGGGAACTTTTAAGGGACTGTCATTGGAAAACATGTTTTTTTTTTTCAAAACACATCAGTTAATAGTGCTACTCCAGCAGACTTCTGCACTGAAATCCATTTCTCAAAAGAGAAAACAGATTTTCGCAATTTTGAAATCTGACATGGGGCTAGACATTTTGTCAATTTCCCAGCTGACCTCAGTCATGTGACTTGTGCCAGCACCTTAGAAGGGAATTGCTTTCTGGCACGCTGTTGTTTTTCCTTCTCAATGTAACTGAAGGAGTCACAGTAGGACATGGGTTTTTACTATGAGTGCTGTTCTTAGCTCTACCAGCTATTATCTTGTGTTAGGGAGCTGTTAACTGGTTACCTTCCCATTGTTCTGTTGTTAGGCTGCTGGGGAGGGAAGGTGTGATATCAATCCAACTTGCTGTTCAGCAGTAAAGAGTGACAGAAGTCACATGACAGAGCTCGTCACATGACAGCTGGGAAATTGACAATATGTCTAGCCCCATGGCAGATTTGAAATATGAAAAAATCTGTTTACTCTTTTGAGAAATGGATTTCAGTGGTTCAGAATTCTGCTGGAGCTGCAATATTAACTGATGCATTTTGAAAAACAATTTTTCCCATGACAGTATCCCTTTAAGAACAGATCCAAATAAAAGAAACAAAACCAAATTAAATGTATAAAACAACCCAAAAATGGATTACTAAGACCTATATGAAGCAAACCTTTATATGTATAACCACAACTATATTCTGTTCTCTTGATTTTTAACTTATTGGATCAGGGCAGAAGATTCCAATCTCCTAAACAATTTACTGTCTTTGCTAGGTACAATTAGCAAAGTTGGTAGATCCATGTTTGGATGTGTCACTTTTGTTCTCAGACAGGACTTCAAACAGGACTTCAGTGATTGATTAGACATGTGTATTAAAGCTGATCCTTGGCCATAGCCGAGAGTGTAGGACGTTGGTCACCAGCATTTGGGTTTTATAAACCCTTCCTTCACTTTACCATTTCACCTACCCCTTTCAATATATAAAAAAATTATGAGGTAACTCAAGTGATCACCAGCAGCAGAGAGGTATGAATTAATTCTAACCTTGCTTAATAAACTTAACCCATAAAATGCTTACCTTAAAACATGTCATCATATACAGCATCTACAGTGCATATCTGTGGTTGTACCCCTTATTAAAACTTTACACCAAAAGGTAATAGACATTGGCATAATTTATAATCCAGTAGTAATCCATTAATTATGTAATTATGATCAAAACATCAGCTTTCATGCATTTGATATCTACAGCCACTGTTGAAAAATTCCACTGGGCCCAATAATCTGATGACAGCTTAACTGGTTTGGTCATCAGGGGTACATAGAATCCCTCATGCTACATTTAAAAGAAAACGTATACTTGGTTAGTCTAACGTGTTTAAAGGAAAAGTATACCCCTGAGCATGTGAAATACATCACATAAAATAGCATATATGTAAAGCACAGCTTCATATAAATAAATCAATAAAAATTGCATTAAATGCTGTATACTTTTCTATTAGTATCTGCCACTAGAAAATCTTACATTTTTAAGTACTAAGGGCTGCCTCCTAGATCGTACTATTTACTGGGAAAACAAAAAATGCAAGAGCATACAGACATGCTAGGGTACAGCAAATGAATGAACAGAGCTCTATTATTCCTACATATCTTCCTGGTATAGTTAGAGCTGCATTATTTCCTGTCAGGCTGCCTCTGAGGGAGTGCACAGACCATGACAAAATGGTGACTCACAGTAAAAGATGTAAAATAATAATATTAATTGTTAAATGCCAATTTTGTAAAGTTTTATAATAGCTCACTTATTATGATATACATTTTCTGTTGGTTAAGTATTCATTGTGAAGGTATAGGTTTCCTTTAACAGGGCCCTCACTAATGAGAATATATCCCACATAGAATTACTTGAGTCCCATTAATCTAAAACCTAAATCTGAAACTCTCTTATTAGCTTGATTGTGCTTGAATCTATTAAGCCAAGTAATGCAACATTTTGCAGCCTTTGCACCAACCCACAATTGTTATTCTATATCCATGATTGTATGGGGGATAATTTTTTCTCTCCATTGAGTTAAAAAAAAAAAAAATAAGTAAATCAGCCTCCCCAGGCTAAAAAGCTGTATATTGAATATTAAATGAACATAAAATTGAATATATAATTGATTGTTAAATACTGAATTTATATTAAATTAAAATATGCCAACCCAACGTAATTAAATTGTGTATAGTTTTGAATTGCTGTGTTCAGTTTACATCAAATAAAAACTGCAAATAAAAAATAGTTTTGACATCACTGAGGTATCTGGCACACACACAGCTCCACCCTTTTCTAACAGAAATTAAGGTTGTGTTATATGATTGGTACATAAAGTGCTATTTTATTCAGATTTTTTTTAATGCTAAAACTTAGAAATTTGAATTATGGTTTCAGAAACTCAAATGTTGGATATGTCCTAGGCAAAATGTTATAGTTTTTGTTTTCAATTTGAGATTTTCTGAATATTTTTCTATTGACAATGATAAGTAGAATACTAAATGCATTTGAGTTTTCTTAATCCTTAAGCACATATTTGATTTTTAAGTGTATTTGAATAAGAAAAAAAAATATTTCAAATGAAAATTTTTAATTTGTAAGTGATGGTAAAAATATACCAACATGCTGCATCATTCTTAAGAATGCTTAATTTGGTCTGTTGTTTCTTTACTGCAACAGTGCCTTTACCAAATGCAAATTACATTAATATGTGTCCATGCTAAATGTGTTTCTCAGTATAACATCAGTTATAGCTACAGTGCTCATATTTTGGGATAGAAACAAAGAATTTGTTTATAATCAGCTATAAACAAAATAATACATTGCATAAGTAACATGTAATCAAATCTCTATTTGACAGCAAAACAGAACACAAATCCAGCAAAATCTTCCAATCGACTGCATAGCGCCCACACTCAGAGCCCATACCATGCCAGCTCTTACAACTATGGTCAGTGTAGTGAAGACACCCACATAGCAGCAGCTGCTGCCATCCTCAACCTTTCCACCCGCTGCAGGGAAGCGGCAGCAGAGATCCTGTCCAACAAACCACTGAGTCTCTCTGCCAAGGTAGGAGAATCCAAAAACCTGGAGGGTGTAGTAGCCACTGAGCTGTGAATAAACTGTTTTTCACTTTATGATTAAATCAATAAACTATGTTTAATAACTGTATATAAAATTACTTTAGCTTGGAGATTTTGTGGACCTGCAAGGTGTCTATACAATTAGCAAGAAAAAGTTGTTTGAAAAATGTGACATTGTTGAGTGCTGTAAACAAGAGAGGGGGAAAACAGCTCCAATTTTCTTTTTCATGGGAAGTGGAGCTGAATTTTTTAAACACTGGTCTGTAGTGAGCAATGATTTTCCTGAGGTATTCAGTAATTCCTTCTTCCAGTTGTTAAGAGGAATCCATGCTGCTTTATCTACTCCATGTGGCTTAGCAAAAACAATGCTGCTTTAGGCATATCCTATAATTTGTTTAAGGATGTTATGTTAACCAATTCATTCTCTTAACAATACATGTATCTAATAATTTGTACAAAGTTTGCACCAGTAAATGGTGTAATTAGTCTGTAGACCCTGGGGTGGGGGGGGGGGGCTGGTAAGAGCCCATATCCTCCACACACCCCTTTAATTCTGCACCCTCCCTCCTTCCCAAACCTGCACAATGGGATTGTGCAGCATGGTAGACATGATATAGTTGCATAGTTTAATTGGATGGATGGACATGGATGGGCCCAGAATATTTTTTTTGCTTAATTACAATCACAACTATCGACTAAAATCAAATGTCTATCTGCTGTTGGTTAATATACCCAAAGGCCTTTTATTAATATTCAATCTTTTATGTAATCTCTAATGTTTAGATTAGATAGGTACCTTAGAGGTAGAACAAGGGAAAAGTATATATTTGGAAAGCCAAATTTTTGGACAGAAAAAAGAGAGCTATAAAAAATATATATCTTTGAGGCATTTGTTTTTAAAAAAAAACCTGATAACTCAACAAACTAAAATGCCATATCTCAAATATGTTTAGAAAACTTAATTAAAAAAATTAGAGTGACTTTTGCAATTTTAGACAGTTTTTAGATGGAGAATTTTGCCACAAAAAACTTATGATCAGCTTATGAACAAACTTATTACAAGTGACACATCAATACTTTCTTTGACTTAGAATGTCTCTAGGTCTACTGTGAATATTGTTGTATTTAGCTTATATCCAATGCCACCTCTATTTTTTTGACTTGTGTGAGGCAAACATTATGTAAAAAGTTTTAAAAGTGCCTAGATCAGGCTTAGCACAAATTTTTAAACACAAAATTCTTTGAATGTACCCTATCTTAGAAGGAATTACAAATATTGCATATTTTTCTGTAATGGAAAAGAGTAAATTAAATCATTCCAGTCTTGATGTACTGTATGTTTTTTTTTCAAAGCTGATGATGAAAAAAAAATTCCCATGAAGTTTAGATTTGTAGCATTTCTATTTATTTAAAAATATATATTTTTCTATTAAATGTCTGTTTCCAGGAGGTATAGTTCCCATCCATACAATTTTTTTCAAAGTAGGGATTTATATATTCAGCTATTAAACAAGCATTTGATGGCATGTGGTGTTCATAAAGTTAATATCTTGTATGTATGTAACTAATGGTTATTAATACTAATGTACAATACATCTAACATTATGCAGATGGCATACGTTCTTAGTAAGTTATTATCTAGGATAAGCTTCTGCTGTAAATTCAGGACTTAAAAATATCACAGCAGATTAAACTGTTTTAGTGAAAGTACAGAAACATGCAACCAAAGCATCTTAATAATATGTATTATAGAGGTTTATTTAAAGGAAAATTACACCCTACTAACAATATTGGTCTTTATAAAAAGATATGACATAAAACAGCTCATGTGTAAACCCCTTCTTCGTGTAAATAAATAACAATCATAATAATATACTTTTTTAATAGTTTGTGCCCTTGGGTAAATCTAAATAAAAAAATTGCCATTTCAAAAAATAAGGGCCATCCCCTGGGATCATAGGATTCACAGTGCACACAAACAAACCAAACCATACATGTTAGGTCAAATGAGCCAATTAAAAGAGTTCTGTCTTTTGCTTCCACATTTCTTCCTGTTACAGATAGGGACAGATTTGCTAAGGGTCGAATTTCGAAGTTAAAAAAACTAGAAATTTGACAATCACATATTTTTCTTTCGAAAACAGACCATTTTCGATCGAATAGGTTCGTTTTTGATCAAATGAAAATCGTTCGAATCATTCGAATGCATCGTTTGATTCGTACTATTCACACACTTTTGCCCATAAAAACTGGATTTCCAAAAATTTCCAAAAATTTCCAAAAACACTCCTTAAAGGTTCCAGGTCGAATTTTTAAAAGAGACAGTACTTTGATTTTCAAATGGTCAAATTCTAAAATTCGATTCAAATTGTTTTGAATTCAAATCGAATTTTGGCCTATTCGATAGTCGAAGTAACCAAAAATTACTTTAAAATTCAAATTTTTTAATTTGAATTTTCACTTCGACCATTAGTAAATCTGCTCCTTAGAGTTGCATTATTTCTGGTCAGGTGAACTCTGAGGCAGCGCACGGACCATCACAAAATGGTGGTTCAAGGCAACTGATGTAAAAGGGCAATATTTACTTCAATATATAAACAAGTTTGGTAAGATTCTTTAAATGGATACTGTCATGGGAAAACTTTTTTTTTTCAAAAGAGCAAACAGATTTTTTTTATATTCAGTTTTGAAATCTGACATGGGGCTAGACATTTTGTCAATTTTCCAGCTGCCCCATGTCATGTGACTTGTGCCAGCACTTTAGGAGGGAACTACTTTCTGGCAGGCTGTTGTTTTTCCTTCTCAATGTAACTGAATGGAACGCAGCGGGACATGGGTTTTTACTACTGAGTGCTGTTTTTAGATCTACCAGGCAGCTGTTATCTTGTGTTAGGGAGCTGTTATGTGGTTACCTTCCTATCGATCAGTTGTTAGGCTGCTGGGGGGAAAAGGGAGGGGGTGAAATCACTCCAACTTGCAGTACAGCAGTAAAGAGTGATTTAAGTTTATCAGAGCAAAAGTCACATGACTTGCGGCAGCTGAGAAATTGACTATATGTCTAGCCCCATGTCAGATTTCAAAATGAAATATTAAAAACATCTGTTTGCTCTTTTGAGAAATGGATTTTAATGCAGAATTCTGCTGGATCAGCACTATTAACTGATGCATTTTGGAAAAAAAATCCCATAACAGTATCCCTTTAATATGCCACTTAATAAACTATCTGTTGCTCGAGTATTCATCTTGGGGGTAACGTTTTCTTTTAATACAGTATAAGCATACTTTACTACTGAAATGGCTTTAGAATCAAAACATTTTGTTCAACTTTAAATAATAAAATGTTCTGATCCCCTTATACTTTCCTGAATTGTGTTTGTAAACATGAAATAAAAACAATAATAAACAGTAGAAAAGGAAAAGTGTTGATGAGATTTTTCACCAGCAATGTAAATAACTGTATGGATCGGGATCAGATATCAACATCACAACAGTCATCAGACAATCATCAATCAACTCAGTAGTTGATGCTGCCCATGCCTAGCCACCATTATTCATTGGGTTAAATTGACCCTACACATTGATACCTTGCCAAACTAGCAGATCTCTACCCACACACCAATGTGATCATGGTAAGATTTCCACCTGCTAATTTTTGGCAATTCAGAAGGAAGCAAACTTGTCATCAGTCCATGTATGGCCACCTTTAGTTTTATATAATTATCAAGGTCTTGGATTGATTTCACGGATTGGATCTTTTATGAGATTGAGGAACTAAAATAGACAACAAAGGTTTGTGGCACTGAATGAGGTTAATTATACTTTTTAACTGACATATAACTGGCATTTAGGAGCATCACTGAAGGCCTGTGTATTGTACAAAATGTTATTTAATTATAAGAAAATTAAAAAAAAGGAATTTCAGAATAAGTATGTGAATAAGTCAGCAAGACAATAATGCAGGTATGAGACCCATTTTTATTCTCTTTTAAATGGCACTGGCCAGAGGAAAAATATAGGGGTAAATTTATCAAAGAGTGAAGTTCCGCCACTAGAGGGAAATTCCTCCGCTCTCCATTCATTTCTATGGGATTTTGAAAGGCCTATTTATCAATGGGTGAAGTGAAAGTTCACCCTTTGATAAAAACGCCTTTAAAAATCCCATAGAAATTAATGGAGAGTGGCGGAATTTCCCTCTAGTGGCGGAACTTCACTCTTAACTTCACTCTGATAAATATACCCCATAGAGGCTGATTTATTAAAAAGATGAATTTTAGTGATATTAAAGCTTTTTGAAACCACCAATTTATTGCTCTAAGAACACAAACCTTATTTCTCAAAATCCACAAATTTTATTAAAAGTTATTAAACTGACACTAAAAAATTATTTTCAAAATATGAATCTACATTGAAAGTTACCTATAGGCCATGTTGATCATTCTTCACTGATATTTCTGCTTTTGTAAGTAATTGTTAGTTGAAGTTCCTAAACCTGACTGTTTTGTCAACCTGACTGTCCTTACTCAACCTGTCAAAATTTCTAATGCTAACGGACTCCTGCTGCACAAATATGGCAGCCTCCTCACAGGAAAAAATATTCAGTAAGATCAACTTAGCTCCCATTGACCTCTATGGGACGTTGACTTCTAAGACTTGGAGAAGTTTTGTATTACAGCTTTTTTTTACACTTTATAAATGTTGAAATTGTTTTAGAGAGATTTAATAAAACATGAATATTTTGAGAAAAATATGATATGATATGAAAAAAAGAAAAGAAAATAATTCACTGTATTATTCATTTTAACACATGTAAATGTTTAACTATAGATAGAATGATCCAAATTACAAAGGTCCCAAACATTCCAGATAAAAGATCTCACAATCTACCCAAAGCATTTTACAGATCTTAATGACTGCATGTGATTTTGTATTATAATTAATAAAACTGAATGTCACATCATGTAATTTTAAGCTCTAAAAAAAGCAGATACAGAAGTATACATTGCATACATCAAAATTAAGCAAGAAAGGCAATAGTCTCCTGACTTCCAAAATCCAGGTTAAATTTTGGATTCTACTGCTGGAAAAAAGCTTTTTTGTCAAATAAAACTCATTTAATTGTGACGTTTCTGCTTAAACTGTTGTTGATCATAGAAGCATCTTATTTAAATAATGCTTGGCATAAGCTGGAACATTATGAGGATACACAGAACTGGTGCAAAGAATTACACATTAACTGATGGGATATGATTCAGAAAGCTGCTTTTAAAGTCAGATATATTTAAATAAAGCTAGCATTTCCTGTTATCCTTTAAAAGCACCACATGGCTATATTATCAAAGCCACAAACTGTTCATTGATTTTAAAATATATAAATAATGTATCTTACAGGCAACAGACATTGAAGTTGACGAAAACGGCACATTAGATTTAAGCATGAAGAAGAATCGATTCCATGAGAAGGCTGGTACATTTGGCATATCAAAGCCCATCCTGTCAACACCTCCTTTGTCACCCTTCAAAACAAGTAGCATCTTAGTTAATGCAGCCTTCTATAAAACCCTTTGCGAAAAGGAGGGTTGGGATGCCCCTATTAACTACAGCAAAGTCCATGGCACAATTGGAGGCGATAAAGAGGTATTTCAACCTAAATTATTCCACTCAGGATTAATAAGAGTGTAAGAGTGAAAAACCCAGTATCAGAGATATAGATATATTACTGATGATCCATGTACATAAAGCTGACATATTGCATTAAATAAAATGAAAATAATTTTTTTTTTTTAGGTAAAGTCTATCTAAGACTTAGGGGCAAATTTATCAAGGGTCAAAGTGAAAATTCAAATTAAAAACATTTGAATTTCAAAGTAATTTTTGGGTACTTCGACTATCGAATAGGCCAAAATGAAAAAATTAGATTTGAATTGAAAAAAATTAGATTTGAATGTAAAAATTCTACCGTTCGAAAATCATAGTACTGTCTCTTTAAAAAGTTTGAATTCGATCCTTCGCCACCTTAAACCTGCTGAATTGCTGTTTTAGCTTATAGTGGACCTCCTGTAACCTTTAAGGAGTGTTTTTGAAATTTTTGGAAAATCTAATTTTTTTGGAGGAAATCGTTTGAATCGTACGATGATTTTAATTTGATCGAAAACTGACTTATTTGATCAAAAATGGACCGTTTTCGCACGAAAAACCACTTCTAAAAAAATTTGATGGTCGAACAATTCAAACAAACTATTCAAACAATTTTAATTTGATCACAAATGGGCCTATTCGAAAAAACCTCTTCTAAAAAAATTTGATGGTCGAATTTCATAGATTTTTCACTTTGAAATTCGACCCTTGAGTATTAAAAATCATGGATGGGAGGATCTTTGATCTTGGTTTAATATAAAGAAGAGATAAATTTGAGTTTTTGTAAATAACTCCCCTGATGTTTAATTTTGGGTTCATACCCATTGTTTTTGTAGTACCCTGCAACACCCCATTGCTACCACCATAGCTCTTATCGTTTGCCAGTACTCTTATGCCTGCACCCTTGTAACACCACCAGTTGTTTACCCTTAGATTTGTGCTGCTGCTGCTACTGGGAAAGGCACTTGAACCTTCTTGAATAACTTCCTACTACTCCTTCATATATGCTTAGGAGTCATGTAAGATCCTACATTTTCCATTGTGGGGTCTTAAGGGATATAGTAGACCTGGAGTTACCAAGAGCTCGCAGACCTCAAAGTGGGTACTACAATTTGGCTGATAGAATAACTTAATAAGTAGTCCTAAAGGAATCTATGTAAACTGTGGTTGGAGCAGGGTTGCACTTTGATTCCCTTAACTGCAGCCCTTCAGCAGTTGTTGAGCTGAAAAACTCTGTAACCCCACAACACATTCTACGATGGGTTGATATGAGTTGTAGATCAAGAGACGCTCAAGAGAGTTTATTCTGGTTTTGGAACCACTTGGCTCTGCTGTGGACTTTGTTGGATCTGTTGCATATAGTTAGGCTGCAAACAAGTAATCTTGTGCTTTCTGTAAAATCCCACCTGTCTGTCTCTGTGCCCAGTTGTACAGTACAGTGTAGCTGGAATGTTGTAACAACATGCATTAGGCTATTTTGGAGGCATAACATGCATGCATATTTATGCTTTATCTTTTTGTGATTAGTTTTTGCAGACCTGCTAAATCTATGAAGTCTAGGCAAAGCCTATATATTTCCATGTTAACTGTGTAAACGGAGGTATTGATCATGTGGTCACCAGGCATAACTTAATTATTTACAGCAGATCTTTTGAGACTTTTTGAACTTTTATTATCCTTATATATTAAGGAGGTTATTTATCAAAGTGAAGTTTTTCTACCTTCGAATAAACTCACAACTCCAATGTTTGCTTATTTATGAAAAAAATTGAATCCAAAAAACTTGATTGAATGCAATCAGGGGAAACAACTCGAATACCTCAAAATTTATCAACGCTAAAAAACCATGAATACCTCAAATCATGAAGGTAAAAAACATCTTCAGATTGTTCACCTCTGCTACTGACTTCTTTAGCAGCACATCTAAAAAAAAGTCTATTTCTATCCACAAAAAAATGCACTACAATAATGTATGTTTGTGGTTCCTGCCAACACTGAAAGTATTGCCCATTTCAACAAGGATGCAGAGGGCTTGCTTTCTTTTGGTATATTTCCCTTCCTCATTTACTGAACAGGCCCCTGATAACGGTGGAATAATGGGCAGCTAATGGTCTTGGTAAAAATCCCACTCCCTTGATCCTAAAAATGTTCGCTTAGCCAAATCTGAGACTACATTAATACCCTCTTGGGAGCCTGAATACTGGCTTTGCTATATTTCATATTCTCCTCATTGTTGACTATAAAGACTAATGATAGTTGAAAACACTGTGGCCTGATATTTATTCATACATGATTAGACAAGATTGCTTTGCTAGTACTGCCGCCCAACGCAGAAAATGTAAACTACCTTGGATCAAGATTTCTTAATATATTTTGGCTATTTTTCGTGCACCATGCACAAGTTCATGCACACAACAGTTGCTTAATTTGGGTGGCAATTTACAGAAAATATTGTCTATATTTCTCTGTAAAATTGCTTGTCCAGATGCCCTTTAACAAACAACAAAAAGCATGAATCTGGACACAGCTCAAAATGGCTACAGAACTCCCGATAAATAAATAGTGCTGCTAGCTTGGTTCAAACTGTCAGTTCTCCAATGATTTTAGAGACTTAAAAAATGTTAAAAGTGCCAGATGTCATTATCTGTTATTTACTTTGCCATTGTGTTTCGGTCTTTTGCTGAAAATCCATCTAAACTTCCATCTGGATATCAGCAAAGTTCACACTCTCTCTGCTTCCTATTCCTTATTAAAATGCATACCTATAAAAAATAACTGTGTTTAAATAATGACAAATAAAAGCCATGCTCGTTATATAATTGTGCTAAATAGGTTGGCTTCATCTTTAAAAGTAGCCAGTACCAGCTGGGATTTGTCACTTCATGGAAGAATAAAATAACCATTGTATCTTGTGTAAGTTTTCTTCCCTTTACATCGACAGTAATAACACTGACAGTAATATCCTTTGGGCCTTTATAGTACCAAATGCTGGCCAAGAACTAAATCTAGAGTGATCCCAGAAGTACAGGGTCCTGCAGTGGTAATGCTCCCTTTCCTTTTATATTCTTGGCCAGCCCACACAGTAGTATGCCAGACACAGCATATACTCAGTGTGCCCTAAGGTGCTTTATTATGATCAGAGGCTACTGCAAAGCATCAAACCATTTTTAGAACATGAGATTGCAACCAAAGATAACTTTTAACCAAAATAAGTAAAGGGACATGGGCTGATCAAACTAGTACAGGTGTGGGACCTGTTATCCAGAATGCTCAGGACCTGGGCTTTTCTGGATAATGGATATTTCTGTAGTTTGGATCTTTATACCTTACATCTACTAAAAATCATGTAACCATTAAATAAACCCAATAGGCTGGTTTTGCTTCCAATAAGGATTGATTATAGCTTCATTTGGATCAAGTACAAGGTACTGTTTTATTATTACAGAGAAAAGGGAAATATTTTTTTAATATTTGGATTATTTTATTTTAATGGGTTCTGTGGGAGATGGCCATTCTTTAATTCAGAGCTTTCTGGATGAGGGGTTTCCGGATAAAGGATCTCATACCTGTACTGTTACATTAAACAAGGAAACCTTCTGCCGGTGAATAATCTGTTTATTAACATGTTAACGTTCCCATGGTTGTCCATTTGATTTATCGTAGTTTTTAAACCTACAGTGCTTTATAAATAAAAGTATACAGTATTTACTTTGTTGAATTCATTTTATTTTAAGATAGGCGGCTCAGCATTTGTCTTTTCCAGTATGGTTAGATCTTACCAGAAGATTACTAGAATTCACCAAGACCTACATAATCAGAACTGATATTACTTGATAAAACTGAACTGCTACTATAGTATTCTAATATTTTATAAATTAATTATTATAGTATCTAGTAACTGAAAATATAATCCTTGCAATTTATGTCTAACCATCATATTAAATAATTTCACTTTCTCCAACAATGATTAGATGTTATGGCAAATCTCAGTGTGATATGATTTGTAATTCTATATTAATATTTGTATTATATTTTAGGAGAACAGGTTCTGCTCTAATTAGACAATTACAATTGAAATAAACAGTTTCTAAATAATTAATTCAAATGTTTTAATGAAAAATATATTCCACAAGGGAACATTTGTTCAATTTGCTTTAAAGTTCAGAATATATTTATGTGTTATATCTTTGTTTTAATTAGTTTAATTGAAAAAACATGTACCAAATGTAAAATACAACAGATGGCACACTTCACCTTTCTAACCGATAAATAACCAGAAAGGTTAGCTCAGAAATAAAGGTTTTTTTTTCATCATGAACAAAATTGATAATAGTATTATCTTCTTGATTAGGACTGAGCAAGAAAACCAACTTTCACTCCTAATATTTCCATGGAATACCCAGTATGCTGGAACTTGCCATTTCTAAACCACAGACAGAGTAGCTGCTGATCAAACACATACTCAAGTTGTCCTTATTGGGGATGTCGGTATAGTGTACATATTTCTGATAAGCTTATGTACAGCTGTCAGAGCTTAGCAGCACTTAAAGTTTGGAGTCAAGACCAAGAAGGAAGCTGCTAATCAGAATAGTGACCAAAACTCCAGTTCACTACAGTTAAATAGGCTCGAGGTCAAATTTCAGGCAAATTATTCAAAGGGGTATCACAATCTTTGCACTATATTTTGGAGAGCTGAGACCTATAACAATTTTTTAAGGTGCAGGCAGGGTGCAAAAAACATGGCAGATCATGTCCCTTTTTTACACTTTACATCCTGACCTGAAATTATGTCTTTTTTTTTTTGAGAAATTGTAACACAGGATTTTTGGATAAAAAGTCAGCAGTGTGATAAAACAGAAAATGGGTAGAGATGTAAAAACTGCTGGGTACCATCTGATGAGCAGCAGAAAACCAAGGTCTAGCATACTGAATTTATGACATTGTTTGCATCAAAATGTGGAACAAAATTTGCAGGATTTCTCCCAGCCAATTGATTGAATCAATCCAGTATCAAAAGGGAAAAAGAAGGATGAATAAATCAATACAATCTTGGAAATTAACAAATCTTATTTATATTTCTTTAGCCAGACCTTGGGGATTTTTCAGATAACACAGATGAAACAAAATACTCTGGAGATTCCCCTTTGCCAAGTCCTAAAAGCAAGTTCCATTCCAGGGACATGAAGAAGGAATTGATTACGTAAGTTTAACACTGTGTATCTGTGGCTGTTCTGTCAATTTTAGAAGATGAACAATATAACTTATTGTAGGGTTGTAATAGTAAAGGATAATAGCACTATTTATAGGTGTGTCATACCCAGGCTGATTTCCCAGGACGTTTTAAAACACCTGAACTTCTGATATTATTAGACAAATATCTGGCCTGGCTCAGCATGGAATCTTAGAGAGATTGGGTGTGGAGAATGCAGGCAGTAACCTGATTTCCAGCAAATAAATTTAAATTATTTTAAAATATTCTAATTTCAAAGTAATTGTGGGCTACTTTGACCATCGAATAGGCCAAAATTTGATTCAAATAGAAACATTTTTTTTCGAAGTACTGGCCCTTTAAAATCCTTTGAATTCGACACTACCCCACCTTAAAGCTGAAATCGGACCTATTCAAAATAGGTCAAAGGTCGATCGAAAAAGCCCTTTAAAAAAATTTGATCCTTGAAAAATCTACCCCTAAATGTTTAAAAATGAATTATTTTTCAAATAGTGCCAGTATCCCTTTATGTGTATATACACGGTAAAAAGCAATGTATCATTTGTGTGTTATATAAATATTTTTATTACATGAACATTTTTATCTCTAAAGTCTTGTATGACTATTACACATGACACATGGACCCAAATAGTTCCTTTACCCAAACAGTTCCTATAGGCATAGAAGTCAGCTGTAAGGTTAAGCCCTTACTGTATGTCATTTGCTGACCTGCTGACACAATTTGGACCCTGTTGCATATTGTTTTTTTACTGCATATTATGCCCACCGAGTGGTTAGACCAAAGTCTCAATAAATTTTGGCCCTTGCAATTACAGATTTTAGTAAGTATATATATTACTTTATCTAGGTGCACATAATAATAATAAATATAACAAATATCCATTGAATTAAATACATTAACAGCATGCAAATAATTCTCTGCATCAATTTTGCAGCACATCATGTTCCTTACTGTTGTATAGCATCATAACACTTACGTGGATGCTGATTCATAGTGTTTGTAATAATTCAAACATTTGCTCATAGATCCCCTGTCAAAGAAACCCAGAGACAAAATCATCTGCTTTGCAAGGCTAATTTGATAAGATACAGAGTGGGCTTTAGAAGGAAGTGGGAAGGAATGCATGCTATTAGATACATTCAATAAAATGTATATTTCCTATTGAAAAATCCACTGCAACTGCAGGCAGATTCAGTAAATGCTCACAATTTATTTTCTAACCAGTAATCAACCAGTAATCAACCAGTAATCACCTTAACATGTTGGCAAACAATCAGAGCATTTAAAAAGTACAAATCTTCTTCCATGACTGTACCAAGATTTATACCAGTTCATTTAGAGGGTTATTTACTAAAATCTAAAATCCAAATGCATCTCATTATTCTATTAGTAAAACCACAACCAGACTCCCGTACCCAATTTGACCTTATTTATTGTTTTAAAGCTCAAATTAATTAGTTTGGGGAAAAACCTTAAGAAAATTGTATAAATCGTAATGTACTTCAAAAAATCGATATGAAAAATCGTAATGTACTATTTTTTCTGTTTTTTCTTACGAATCGTACTTTTTTGGGGGGTTTTGCCCAAAAAATAGATTTTCGTCTCAGATAATAACTTCTAATTAGGATAGGGACCTCTGCCATTGACTTATATACAACCTCGGCAAGTCTGTAGTGGCAAATTTTTGGATTAAGGCTTTTTGCAACATCAGGCTTAAAAAATCTTGAAATAAATCAAGTTTTTAAAAAATAAAATGAAAAAATTTAGTTTAACCCCAAAAAGCCAGACCAGATAAATCTGGATGTTCCATGAGCTAAAATGTACTGTATGTAATGCTTGTTCCATTCCAGGGACATGAAGGAATTGATAATGTAAGTTTAACACTGTGTATCTGTAGCTGTTCAGTCAATTTTAGGAGGACTAAACCAGGATCAGGTATCTGAAAGTATCACAGAATAAGGGAGACAAACTGGTTTCCTGTTTAACTGCTACTAAAGAAACAAAGGAAGTTTAAATAATATTATACACTGTAGTTACTCAGTATAAACGCCTAACTACTATATACAGTATATGATAGTTGTCCCATGAGCTAAAATGTAAGTAATGCCTGTTTTTTTTCTGGTACTCATTTAGGACTGAACCAAGATGAGGGGGTTATTTAATAAAATCTGAATTTATCTCATTATTTTAATTAAAAAAAACTACCACCAAACTCCCATACTCAATTTCTACGATTTTTTTGGGGCTTCTCCCTCAAATTTTGCGTTTTTTTCTGTAATAATCGTTTTTTTTTTGGGCTAAACCCAGCACAGACCATGATAACTTCCAATTAGGATAGGGATCTCTGCCATTGACTTATACACAACCTCAGCAGGTCTGAGATGGTGGCTTTTTGGATTTGGTCTTTTTGCTCCACTGGGCTTTAAAAAATCTTGAAAAAAAAAGAAAATTTCAAGTTTTGTCCCAAAAAACCAGACCAGATAAATTTGGAGTTTAGTAAATAACCCCACAGGTATCTGAAATTTTGAAAAATTAGTCTCTGGGTATAAGGGAGACAAGTTCAAGTAATAATAGGATATCGTTTCTCAAAATAAATGCCTAAGTAATTAATATATAATCACTGTAAATTTTATTTTTTAAACTGGCCTGAATTTGAGGACTCATACATAGCTTCTGAATTACATAGTGCCACCATGTGGCTATTTCAAAAATGGAACATCTGGTTATACTGTACGTGCCGTTTTAATCTTAATAGTAAATGAGTCTTTTTTAATACATTAATACATATAATTACTATTTCTAAATTAATATTAAGGGGTTATTTATGAAAGGTCAAGTTTGTGAGGTTTGAGGTTTTTTCTGCCTCGAATGAACTCACAACTCGAATGTTTGCTTATTTATGAAAAACTTGAATGTAAAAAACTCAAATGAATGCAATTTGGGGGGAGAAACTCAAATACTCGAACCTGATCGAGTTATCGGTGAAAAAAAAACTCAAATAGCTCGAATTGATTGAATTTTTAGTGCAAACCACTGAAAAGTCTTAAAAGCATCTTCATAGGGTTCAAGGGACCTCATGTCATTGACTTCTACATGACCTCAACAGGTTTAAGCTGGAGTATTTTCAATTCAAGCTTTTTGCAGCTTCAGGAATAATAAAACTTGAAAGATTTTAGTTTTTTTAATACCCTAGAAAACTCGAATTCTTCATGAAAAAACAAAACTTAATCTTTGCTAAATAACCCCCCGATTCTAGATGCAGATATAGTTCATAGCAGCAGTCAACACACCTGTTCTCTGACTCATTATTTAAAATGGATTTACTTAAGCTTTGTCAGCATGTGGTCAGCACTTAAGTGCTTTAGTCAGCAGTTTAGTAGAGGTAGCAGTTCAAGAAGGCATATTGTCCCTCTGAGTTTTATCTTCAAACTTACTTTCCCCTTAAAGATACATTTGTTTTACAAATTAAATTTGTGTCTCTGTTTAATTGCAGTTGTCCAACTCCAGGATGTGATGGCAGTGGCCATGTAACAGGAAACTATGCTTCACATCGCAGGTAATCAACCACAGGAAGTCACAGTCATAATCGTCGTTTTCATTCTCACTACACTTTCTGTCAATTTACCTTCTCTCTTTCAAAGAAATGCCATTTTGTGAGGTACAGTACTAAAACTGTTTCAGGGAGCAAAAGACTTATAGCGTGAAATGATTTGTGGACTGCATTATTATACATTCTTCTGCATCAGCCTGGCTTTCCCCTTTCAGAGCAGAGTGTTTCGGTTTCACATGTTACAGCTAGTTTTACTTTTGTTTTCATCGCACTTGCACTGCCTCTTTCTACATTATTTCTAAAGTGTGTAGCATGGAGTTGATGGAATTTTTGTAACAGGTATGTATCAGTTTATTGCTAGGACTTCCTTCTGCATTTAACTGTTCTATTCTTCATTTACACTTTTTCTCCATGGTAGTATAAAGTGAAGAATGTACATTTATTTATTAGAAGTGAATATAATACATAAACCAGCAATACATTCATGTGTTACAGGTTCAGTTTGTATTCTTATGCTTGCCAAAGCAAGTCTAGCAGCTGTACTGTAGTATAATCATATTACAGGAAGTCTAAAGAGGGGATGGCTTAGCAATCCAGGGATGTGTAGCATGGCAACATCAGGCATATAGCCAGTTGAACAATGCCTTAAAAGCTACTCAGTAGCAGAAATAACATAGGCAGAACTGACAGATAAATGTATTGATTAGTGATGGGCGAATCATTGGCATTTCTAGAGAAATTCGTGAAACGCCGCCTCATCTCGTTTTGGACACCGGCACCAATTGCCGGTGTTGGAAAAGAAACAGACGCCAGCATCCAAAAACAGACGCGCACGTCCCAAATAAGACGCTGGCGAAATTTTGCGAATTTATTCGCCTGCGGTGAATCACGGGAATTTGCCACAAATTTGCCGCAGGCGAATAAATTCGCCCATCAGTAGTATTGAGCAAAAAAAGTTTATCTTTTTCGGGATTTATTATACTGGAACAAAACTGTGACAACTCCAAATACAAAAATACTCCAGCTAAGACCTATCAAAATATGCAGAAATCAATCTTCATTTAACAACTGTACAAAAACTCCAAAAAGTATTGTTTTCCTCAACTTCATTCATACTTACTTATTCGTAGTTTTAGAGAAAGTTTAGCCATGCTTTCAAATTGAGACTCCTGGGGGTGAATTGAATAATTTTTTTTGCCACAATTTAAAAAACTCACAAATTTTAATTATATTTACAAAAACTCAAATGTCTGATATTTATTAAGCAATCTACCCTGTTTCGCCAAAAAATTAGGAAATTTGCAAATTGGCGAAAAAATTCGCAAAACAAATAACTGGAAAAACTCAAATGTAAAAAATCAGCATCTAAAAGCTAGTGAGTTCCTGTAGAAGTCTATGGAAGTTGCCCAGCGCTATGAAATATGTTGGCACTATATAAATACATATTAAGAATAACACTAGCAAAATCAAGCCATTTTTTAAATCCAAGTCTTTCAAGCTTTTCGAGTTTTTTTTTGCACTTGTAAACTCACAAATTAGAGTTTTAAGTCTATAATGTAAAACAATTTGAGGAATCTGAGTTTTTTTTCTATGATTGTATTCAATCAAGTTTTTTACAAATTGATTTTTTTTATAAATAAGCAACATTCAAGTTTTTTTATTATGTTTATTAGAAGTAGTAAAAACATCTAAAACCTTTGATTTTTGATAAATAATCCAATTGATTAATAGGCATCCACAATGTGTTGCCATTGCTGCCTACTAAATTTCTACATTTCTTAGAAATATTGTTAAAGCCTAGAATTGTTAAATGTAGAATGCAAATAAATTTTTAAATTACTGCTTTAACTATAATGTACATTAATTTTTCAATTTCAATAATATTATTTCCATTTGTGACTCATTTTACATTTCTTTTGCAGTGTTTCTGGATGCCCATTGGCTGACAAAACCCTTAAGTCTCTCATGGCTGCTAACTCTCAGGAGCTTAAGTAAGTACTAAAGAAGAGGCTGCATGAAATATATGATATGTCCCATATTAATATAATATTAAATTTACATTTTGCACATTTAGAATATTTCCCCAAAATTCAAATGCCCACTGCTTTAGCAGCAAAGTGTTCCTTGTGTAGTTGAGGCATAAAGTTCTATTCTCTTCCATTTGGTATGCCTTGGGAATGTTGGAAATATTGTGTATGTACAGATATTTGATCAATGATGTAGTCTTTGGGGCCATTTTACTAACAAGCATGCGTGTTCAAGCATTAGGGTACTCAAATCATGTGTGCCTTCTTAAACTCACCCGTGGCTTCCGCATCCAAATGCTTGCAGGTGATCTTTTTTTTTCCTTAGCGTTTTTTCTAAAAAAAAAAAAATACAATAAAACCTTGGCACCTAAAACTTGCCAAGCTTTTTATTTTTTTGTTGAAGGAGAAAAAACACTGAATGCTCAACCTCAAAAGGCTCAATCATTATAATTGGACCGTTTGTGTTAGGCACACAAAGTGGCTGGATGGCACAACTGGGTGTTATAAAGGAGCAACACAGCCTAAGCTATCTTCATAAGCTCTAAGGCAAAATATTATCTGCCTGTATGGAAGTATAGGAATAGAAAAATTAGCAGAAGCAGGTGTTGTTTCCTGTAGCAATTCACTTAAGACTCTTGTTCTTTTCAAATTCTTCCTTTCACCTCAACGTAAACCCACATTTTAGGCTAGTGCCTGCATTTTTACCAAAACATATTCTGAGACTGGAGGCCGAGGTTGAGTTTAGTCTCTGTCTTCACAGGCCTGGATTTGTGGAAAGGCCACAAAGGTCCGTGCCTAGGGTGGCAGGATGTTAGGGGGTGGCATGTTGCCCAGCGACAGCCACATTAGTTTGGAAACACTGGAGATGCCCAGATTTAAATTGCCCGTGCACTAATCCCTAGTGTTCCCAATGATGAAAATTTGTATATATGCACAAATGAAGGAGAGGGGATGGGGGTGATGAAAAGCAGTGGGCCTAGGGGAGCCTGTTATGTAAATCTGGCCCTGTGTCTTCAACCTGCCCTGCTAGGTATTAAGAAATACTATTTGTTGTGCCTAAATGGGTATAAAGGAC
The DNA here is from genome assembly GCA_024363595.1 of Xenopus borealis. Lineage (NCBI taxonomy): Eukaryota > Metazoa > Chordata > Amphibia > Anura > Pipidae > Xenopus > Xenopus borealis. The sequence goes on along the minus strand of CM044441.1, from coordinate 116,420,160 downwards.
AGCTGGCATTACTTATTTATTATTACATATTTTTATCAGGTTTTCGAGCTTTTACTAGAATTCTCTAAGAATTCTCTTTTAAGGACAATTATCACAGTCTTTCTGGATGCTTTGAAGCATAATAAAGTTGATCTTTTTTTTCATAACTGAAGAACATCTTGTTTAAGTGATCTGCTGGCTCACTAGAATGTACCCCAACCCACAGAAGACTGTTATCTTTAGGGTTAATAAGCCAAGCTGTTAGAAGAGAAAGATATCTTCAATATTTCTAAAGTGCTAAAAGTATTACTGTTGACTGGTGAAAGTATTTATTTTAGCCAACAATGAACTGAGGATCAGTCTAGGGGTCTAGAATACATTTCCTAGCATGCCAGGTGCACACACTGTTCCTCTGCTCCTCTAGCTTTACTCTTTACAACTAAAAAGTTTGCAAATAGCCAGAACCCATGCCAGCCATATGGTGTGAATTGCTTAATTTTGTCTTAACAGGATTTGTATATGAATAAATCATCTTTTAAACACACCTTATACATGTATGTATGTATTCTTTAGGTGCCCGACACCTGGATGTGATGGTTCTGGTCATGTGACAGGAAATTATGCTTCCCACAGAAGGTAAAGTGACTTGTGTCTAATAAATATATTTATGTTTTTGTTCATAGGTTCAAAATATTCATATTGTAGCTATATATTCCTGCATGTGGCTTTTTGTCAAAGTAATTATAATGCACCCAGTACATGAAAGCAAGACCTAAATAGTGCAGCCAACTGTTAAATAAGTCTTATTTCTGCAATCTGCACAGCAACCGTCAGAAGTATTTGTTAGTTTACAGTTTTTCAGACTGTCCACGTAGAAGGAAATATGGTGTCAAATTATTTGCTGATCAGACTAGAAGTCAGCAACTTCCCTAAATCTCTTTTATGCTGGGTGCACATCCCACTATCTTCACTTGCACGGGTCACAACATCCTAGATCTTGAACAGCACTCCAAAATTGCTTTGTTCAAGAGGTTAAAATGCCTTTATTTATCAAATTGGCATAGATCAATACTGCAACTTTTCAGTTCTACAGCGACCCTTCGTCAAGCTGACCACATATGTTGCACATTTTCATTATATAGCCTGTAACATGTCACCCTCTTGTGGCCAATAAAAGACTACATATAATTGCAAAAGTTACAAATAGTTATAAAAGATAAAAATTATACAAACTGGACACATTAACAATATATTTTTATTATATACAAGATCCACTTGTAGCAACTATCTATCTATCTAATCTATCAAATCTATCTAGGTATCTATCTTTCTATCTAGGTATCTATCTATGGGGTAGATTCACTAAAGGACGAAGTGGCTAATGCCAGTGACAGTTCACCAGCATTACCACCCGCAGGGGCATCCCCAATTCACTAACAGGCGCAAATGCCAATTTGCTAGCAAAAGAGACCATCGCTAGTGTTCCTTCACAATCTATCGACGGGTGACTTTTCGCTCTGGCGAAAGGTCGTTACTTCACAAATTCAGTAAAGTGTGGATTTTTCTGAATGTTACTACTTTTGCCAGAGTTGACTTAGCCACCTCAGACCATGCGAAGTGCAAAAAAGAAGCTAGATCTTCCGCAAACTTTTTTTGGGTGACCGGTTTTCTCCAGACATTTCATAACATATGAAACATTTATTTTACAGTGGGCTCATGTGTAGGGCATTGCATTAACTATCTTGTCTTTATTAAGGATCCCTGGACATATGTAATAAAAAGTGGTAACTTCAAGCATATGCACCAACATTTATAATAAAGACCTCCATACAACTTTAATGTACCTGCCCTAAGCAAATTGACCTAAGTGCAAGATCACTAGCGAATTTTTCGATAGCACATCTTTGCTATGAAATGCTCGAACTGCCGAAATAAGGCTAGAGAAAAGTCGCCAGCATTTGGTGCCCAGGAGGCAACTTTGCATATTAGTGAATTAGTGTCGTGGGAGTGGATTTCTGCCTGGCAAGGGGTGCGATGTGTGAGTGAGCTTCTGCACCTTGTTTCTGCAATCTGCACAGTACCCAGCAGAAGTATTTGTTATTTTACAGTTTATCAGGCTGCCCACGTGCAAGGAAAAATGGTGTCAAATTATTTTCTAGCAAGGAAGATAAAGAAGACCAGGAACTTAAGTAAGTGCTCTCAGAATACATTTTATTTTTAGTTACTAAATAATGTAAAACAATGTGGCTTTTTTTTATTAAGTGTTTGAGGAATCTGATTGTTATTGTTTATTAATATAGAATACCAGAGGGCAAAATTATAGAAATTTAATTTGTCAGAGATTTTTTGTAAAAAAAATGCAAACACATTTTTCAATTCTAAATTTTCAGAATTTGGACTTTTAACATTTATCAACTGAAAAATCTTGGAAATTCAAATTTAAAAATGTGGCGACTAAAACCTGACAAGGTCAATGAGACTTGCTGGGGTGCTCCAATTCTAAAGGAGAAGTAAACCCTAAAAATGATTATAGCCAAAAATGCCATATTATATATACACAACGTATTGCACCAGAATAAAGTTTCAGCTTCTCAATAACAGCAATGATCCAGGACTTCAAACTTGTCACAGGGGGTCAACATCTTGGAAAGTGTCTGAGACATTCACATGCTCAGCGTGCTTTGCACCCCTGTTGAAAAGCTAAGCTTAGGGGTTGTGCAAATTATCAAGCAGAATATGAGGTTAGCTTGTAATATAAGATGATGCTACAGGGCTGATTATTAAATTATTGTGCTAGTTGCACTGGCTTCTGTGCTGCCATGTAGTAAATATATTTATTAATTATTAATAAGCCTTATATTGTGACATTTCTATTCTATGTGTACTGCATATTGTGAGTGGGTCCCTAAACTCAGTATGTGACAGCAGCACAGAGCATGTGAATCAGTGAATCAGCAGAAAAGAAGATGGGGAGCTACTGAGGTATCTTTGGAGACACAGATCTTTACTGTTAAAGGGCTGTGGTTGCATTGGGCTGGTTCAGAAGTCAAAAACATAATGTACAACATTTCTAGCCTACTTCTTTAGTTAGGCTTTAGTTCTCCTTTATGGTGGGTGTCCTGAGTAATCAGCTACAAAAAGATCTATAACAACCTCACTGTAACCATAGCTAATTGTGGAACATCCATCAGCAAGTCCTACCAAACATATTCTACTAACCATTCCTTAAGATATTGAGACCTTTAACATACTACTGTATGTTAATTCAAGGCCAGCACCTGTGGGAGAGCATCTGCATTCTATGTACTTTGTTTCTCTCATATCAATGTTTCCTTTATTTAAGTGCCTGCAATACAATTTTAGGTGCCCTGTTGTAGGCTGTGATGGTCAAGGCCATATATCTGGTAAATATACCTCTCATCGAAGTGCTTCTGGATGTCCTTTGGCTGCCAAGAGACAGAAAGAAAGTGTCCTGAATGGATCTTCATTGTCCTGGAAACAAAATAAGCAAGAGCTGCCACACTGTCCACTACCGGGCTGCAATGGATTGGGTCATGTTAATAATGTCTTTGTCACCCATAGAAGGTATCATCATTTTTTAAAATTCTTAGTATAGAGTTTACCACGAAGGCCTCTATTATGAATGTAATATGGAGCCATTTCTGAACACATATCAGTTAAAATATACCCAACAGTATTTAAATAGATACAATTTAGGAGCTATCATTGATTCACTAGTTTGTGCAATTTGCAATAATAAAAATGTACTTGTTAGGGTTATTGCAATTTCCGATATTGCAGTCTAGCAGTCCTTTGCAAAGCTCTAATGAAACAGAACATAAAATAGTATAAGTAATAGAACACAGATCATCCATATGACCATTTTTTATATAATAGCTAAATTATAGCATATGTCAGAGCACAGTGCGTAAAAAGGAATTATTGTAACACTGCCTTTATATTAAGCTGCATGTGAGTTTCGAAAGTACAGGATTTTTAAATATTAGGTAGCCATATTTCAACCTGACATTATAAGATGTAAACGTAATACTGTTAATAAATCAGTTACATTTTATCCACTCTGTCAAACATGATTTTAAGGTAATAGAATTAATATTTTCTGCCCCTAGTTTTAGCTTCTTCAAGCTAATGCATAATTTTTACTAGATTTTTTTCATACGAGATATAGAATCTATAGCATAGATAGGGTTGAGCGAAATGATTAGTCTCATTTCAATGACTAGACTATAACAGATGGTAGAAAAAGAAGTCATGCAGTTTCATGGGTGCTATGAAAAACTGTTGACGCCTACTGAATTCATTTTGTTTGGTGACTTTTTTGTTGTTTCGAATTTTTGGTGAAGAGAAAGAGGTTTCACGTTTTGCAAAGTCATAGTCTTCATTACACTGTTATTGAATTGTGAATTTAAGTTGTGTATTCCACACTTTTTAGTTGTGCTTGGAAGTGGTGCAATCTTTTGTAGCAAACAACTTTTTCAGTAAGAAATTTTATTATATACTAAATTTGCAAACTTTCTGTCAGAAAGGGCTGTTAAACAGTTGATGAATGAGAATCTTCATAGTTATATAGGCTGTTAAACAGTTTCTGAGTTTGCAAATGATATACTAAATTTGTGCAATAACATTTTTTTTGCACAAAGGCATAAATTTTGGCTTGCGAAATTCTCCATTAGTGTTTAGTTAAGATTTTGCCTAATTAATAATGTCTTGTGTAAGGAAAAGAAAGGAGAGCAGGGATATTGTATTGTGAATAGAGTGCACAACTATAATATACACAATTGCACTAGTAACTCAATATTACACACTCTTATCTGGGTCTACTGCATCTGTTCTTTGGGCTACCATACAAGGGTTAATATTTAAAAATTCTAATTCTGCCAAACTTGAATGTACCTCAAAATCTTTGTGAAAAAAACTAAAAATAATCACATCCTACCCATAATTTTCAATTAAAAATGCTTGAATTTTGCATCTACTTGAATTTGCCAGGTTTATGCTGACAGATTTTTATATTTGAGTTTTTTCTCTCGACCATTCAGGTTTTGGAAACTTGAATTTTGTTTTTCTCCAAATTGTGGTAAAAATTAGAACTTGTTATTAAGTATGCCCCTTGGTCTCCACCAATTTGGCTGGAAGTCCTTGACCACAGATAATAATTTCTGATTAAAAACTGAATTTCATGTATACATAACATGGTTTGAAATATTCTTAAAACTGGTCCTATCTTACAGTTTGTCTGGGTGCCCCTTGAATGCACAGGCTTTAAAAAAAGGCAAAACCTCAGAAGAGCTTATACCCAAGATACAGCCAAGCAATGGTAAGTAACATTGCATTATGCAACCAAAATAGCAGCCAGGGTGGCAAGGTTCTGTCAGTGTATTTGGTAGATAAAGTAATGTCCTCTAGGGTGGGCGGGTAGAGATTTATTCCAATTCAAACTAAATAACTTCCAGCAGTTTTTAATCAAAAAATTTATTTTTATGTTTAACAAATTGACACAAATAATAATGTTGTACTAACGACAGATATATATTTTCTACTTAACAAAGAGATTGTTGAACTTTGGCGCCACCTTCTGAAAGCTTCTATGAACATGTTTTTTCAAATGATATTATGTTTAATACATTTTATTTAATCACCACTTACAATTACAGTATAAAACCTTCACCCAAGACTGGAATAGTGTTACGATTTCATGTGTATTTTTTTTTTTTTACTTTTTTAATGTGATATCTGGTAAAAGATTACTAGAGTTGAGTAAACCCACCCAACCTTTTATTTTCACTTAAATAGCAGGTTAATGAATATAGTTATAAAGAAGGTTTTGGTTAAAAAAAAAGTTCTTCAAAATATATATGAAAGGGACATATTTTTATAAGTTGTAATAAATCCAGGTTTCCACAAACAAACAGTCACTCCCACTCTTATTATGTTATTTGTGTACCTTACAGGCACAGAAAATGAAGAGGACATAAGAAATCTGGATGAAGAGATCAAAGAACTAAATGAATCAAATCTAAAGATAGAAGCTGATATGATGAAACTTCAGACCCAGGTAAATGTAATATGCAATATCTGAAAGTAGTTTAGTAGTTGTGTTAATAATTATGAATTACAAATATAAAACCAGAGTGTGTTCGGTATTATGTATTGTTAGAAGATCTTACCGCTGTACACGGTGGGCCCGGGTGCACACGCCCCAGACCTTCAGCAAGGGGAGCAATCCAGGAAACTTATAAAGAGGCTGGCACAAGCCTGGAACCCACAAAATAGTGAAGCCGCAGTCAGGTTGTAAAAGGTTAAAAAGCTTACATTTATTTCCAAAATTTAAGAACCATTCGCCTGACGCATTTCGTGTCCTAAAGACACTTAGTCATAGGCACAATATTTTACATTACAATCACACTATTTAAAAGAAACATAAATAGTGTGATTGTAATCTATAATATTGTGCCTATGACTACCTGTCTTTAGGACACGAAACGTGTCAGGCGAATGGTTCTTAAATTTTGGAAATAAATGTAAGCTTTTTAACCTTTTACAACCTGACTGCGGCTTCACTATTTCGTGGGTTCCAGGCTTGTGCCAGCCTCTTTACAAGTTTCCTTAATAATTATGATACAGGGGAGGATATGTCACTATTGTGTCACATGCTGGAAAATACAAAAAACACAGTTGCAGAAAAACATCATGTTTTTGCCCCCAATGTCACTATTGGAGGTTTTAAGAAATATTTTTCAGTATATTAAAAAAATACAGTTCAGTACTAATTGGAGAATATAATATCACAATAGCCCATAATATTATGCTTGTTTGAGAAATCATCCAAGCCCCTCTTGAAGACATCAGCCATCACAACATCATCCAGCAGTGCATTTCACAACTTCACTGAAAAACCACCTACAATGCTTCAAGTTAAAGTTATTTTCCTCTAGTCTAACAGGGTGGTCTCTGGTGCATTGATCTTTACTAGCGAAAAAGATCCCCTGCAATCTTTATATACAGTAATGTCCTCTAATGTACTGTACTTTTAAAGAGTAATCATGTTCCCTTGCAAAAGTCTTTTTTCCAGAGAAAACAACCCCAGCCTTTACAGTATACTCTCATAGGTTAAATCTTCCATCCCTTTTGCCAGTTTAGTTGCACAGCTTTGCACTCTCTTCAGCTGATTTAAATCCTTCTTAAAGAGTAAGTTAACCCCAAAATAAAAATGTTCCTAATAAAATAAACCTAAATTCTAAACAGCTTTCCAATATGCATTTATTTAAACTGTTCAATACTTTTGAAGTTATTTGTAAAAACAACTGCTATGGAAAGCAGCATTGTGCATAGTGCTTGGCTGTTACTTTCTAGGCAATGGGCCAAATTCAATTCAGTTTATCACGTGAAAAGTAATTTGATGAGATTCGTTTTGACATGTAATTCAGTTCACAAAAACATATCTCACAGTTTATCATGTGAAAAAAAATTTCTTCTCGAATTAAATCTCATACATAACTTTTCATGTAATTAACAGAGGTAACCTTTTCTCACTTAATTGAATCTAGCCCAATGTTGCAAAAGTTTTAGTTCCCCAGAAAAGACAGATCTATTAATCAGCTAGCTTGTCTTACACTGGGCCAGATTCAATTAAATGTTATCATATGGTTTATCAGGTGAAAACGTATTTATGAGAAAAACATTTCTCCTAGTTCAGTTCCAGTTTTTTTCCCATTGATGTCAATAGAGTTTTCACTTGATAAACCATGAGATAAATATTTCTGAATTGAATTACATCTCAAATTGAATCTGGTCCATGACAAGTGATAAACCTTTTCTCTCATTATATTGAATCTGGCAGTATCAACAGACTGAGCCATCAGGACAGAGAATGGAAAGGACAAAGACAAACACTGCTTTCAATAGCAATACATATACAAATAACTTAAAAACCATAGAACATTTTTAATGAATGTATACTACGAATTGCTCAGAATTATGTTTTCTTTTATTAGGCAAAACATTATTTTTTGGGTTGAACTCCCTTTACACATTGGGATCCAAAATTGTACTCCCTACAAAAGGTGAGGTTTTACCAAGGACCTATATAAAGGCAAAGTATTTAAAGTCCAGATCAGATCTTTTCCAAAAGCAAAGGTCTGAGGATTTTTTTTCTGTATCAGTATCATGTGTTAGTAAGGCAATCAAGTAATAAACAAATACTCTTGGTTATCAATGCAATACTGTAATTTTAGATTTCATCTATGGAAACAAATCTGAAAACCATAGAGGAGGAGAACAAGCTCATAGAACAGAATAATGAAAGTCTTTTAAAAGAGTTGGCTGGTTTGAGCCAAGCCCTTATCTCAAGTCTTGCCGATATTCAGCTTCCACAAATGGTAAGTTTTATGGGTGAATTCAGTCTCTTTTCCATTGTGTCATATGTTTTATACAAACAGATGATACTTTTCTAATTGAGGTCACTAGTACTACTGAGAAAAATGAATGTGTGTGCATTTTCTATATTATTTGATACATTTCTCAGCAGCATCTATGGAATATTAGCAAGTATTGTAGCAAGTCTCACAGTTGCCTTTTCATTTAGTTTACTGGTTTTTGGTCCAGAGTAGTTACTAGAAAGGTAGTGAATTGACTTAACTGTGTTAAAGGGGATGTAAAGTCAAAAAAATTAAATACCATTTTTGCTTTCTTTAATGAAAAAGAAATCTATCTCCAATATACATCAATTATAAACTGTGTACTGTTTTTATAAGAAACCTGAATGTATGCAGCTAAATTCCCTCTTCTTTTTACTTGCTCTGACTGCTGCAGATAGGAAACTTCAGACAGTCCCTAACTGCTCTGCAGGTAAACAATCATACTTTCAAACAACAGGGGGGGAGCCCCCCACCATACTTCCCCGACCTTTAGCAGCTTTGTTTGTTTCCCTGTAGAGCAACAGGCTCTGCAGAAATTTGTATCTGCAGAACCAATGCAGTCTGCATATTCTGATTAATCAGCCTTGCTGTATCTGCTTCTATAGCAGATATTATTTGAATAGTGCTGTTTTCATAATTTATGATGATCCCTAAGCCCAGACCACACTGAGCATGTTCGTAGTCTTGGTCTTGCAAAGATGTTAACAAAGTTAAAAGATTACAGCCTCCTGTGGCCAACCTTGAAAACATAAATCATTTGTTTAATTAGGCTTCTGGTGCAGTAAGCTCATGTTTATGTTTAATATACAAAATACAGCATTTCTAGCCTTATTCTACTTTAGACTGTCCTTGTCCTTTAAGGGCTCATAACAAGGTTGCAGAAATAAGAAGTCACTATTTCAGCCATTAAGACGCAAGAATATTCAAGGCAGCAAATAAGTATATATAACTGTAACTTACTTAGCATCAAACTGGGATTGCATGATTTTCTAGGAGAGCAAATAGGCTTGTTCCACAAATTTCACTCTAGAAAGCCTTTAAAGCACCCTTTACCCAAGGCTAAGGGCTTCCATAGGGAAGGCAGCTCCACAGTTTTGGAGCCTCTATTCCAAATTAACTTTTTTATACAAAACACAGGATTTCTAGCATTATTCTTTTAGACGTTAGTTCCCTTTTAAGGACAGATTGATTAGTAAACAAACAGCTCATTGCAACTGCCATGAACAATGAGTGCAACCACCCTGTTTTTCCCACAATGCAGCATTTTTTCCAAGAATTCCAGCATCACTGCAGACACAAATTGTCATTCAATGTGGTGCAATTGAGCATAGAGTGACATGTGACCAATCCCTTTGATGTTACGCGCTGTAGCGGTTGATACGGGACTCTTTGGAACCCTGGAGCTACTGTCATCTCCTGACCCTAGAGTTACTGCATGGTCAGATAGTGGCAGTTGCCCAGGGTTCCACTGCATCAATAGGTACAGTAGCACCTGGATTGAAACTGAAGGCAGGACTGAGCAGCACCAAGAGCAACAATACGAAAGTGTGAAGAGCACATTTTGACACTAGTACCTTTAATGAATGTGGTTTCATGTGCAACTGACTGCAGGGAAAAGCACAAGTTGCCCACTATGCTTGTGGCTCTAAACAAGCCCTTATGTTATTATCTATGTTTTTCTCATCAAACAGAACCAAGTTCTTTTCCAAGTTACTTTTCCATTAACTACTGTACATGTTTTCAGGCTCTGTCTACTGTGTTTTCATCACATTTAGTCCACATTTACTAATTCATGTGTTCTATTAATTTCTTTATATAGGAACCCATCAGTGAACATAATTTTGAAGCGTATGTAAATACTCTCACTGAAATGTACAGCACAATGGAGCATGATTATCCCCCGGAATGCAAAGCTCTTTTGGAAAATCTCAAACAGGCTGTCAAGGGTATCCATGTATAGTCTGCAACAAACTGCCGGGCAACATGAACTGTACAAAGATGAAACACCAGTCTACTTGGAAATAGTAATGGGGATGTCAGTTGGTGTGCTGCATTTACAACAGTAACATTGCACTATTTACTTTCCCAGCTGTCATAAAATATGCTAAAAAAAAACAACACAAGACTGTTTGAACTAACAGCAATGCACTTGAGGGGGTGTATTTCGAATATGTATTTCAGCTCATTTTTTTCTCTATTGCACACTTTATTTTGTAAAGTGAATGTAAAAAAAGGTGTTTGCAACTATTTTTTATATATTGTATTTATTTCAGATGGAAGGGTGTTTTTGTTCATTACTTATAATAATTTTTTGTTAGGCTCACCATATTTTTACAAATATCTTTTTATAAGTTATTTTCTGAGTGGATTTTAAATAGATTTAATGAAAGTGGATTCTGTAAAATAAAACCTAAGTTCATGGGGGAACGAAAAAAGAATGTTAATGGTACAAATGGCAGTTTGTTATATTTTTGGTATTAATGTAGATTTCCCTGTTGTAGGGTTGCAAGGACTCATGTTTCAACATGAGATGGGGGGGATATTATATAGAAGCCCAGAGAGAATTTTTTGTTATGCTTGAGATATATTTTATGTTTTAGAATAACACTAGCAATAACAATTGGGAACATTTCCACTCATTTAATTTTAAAATTGCAGTAATGTATTCAGAGACTACAAAATCTTGTCATAAGCACTGGATTTCTTGCTAGCACTTGAATAATACATATCACTGATACCTCAAGGGCTTCAGCACACAGAAAATAAATTTAAAAAAACTAAAAAAAAGTTTGCAAAAAAAAAGTTGTTTTTTTTTTTTAAAGGAAACAAAGTTTTTACATAGGTTTTAGGAAATGTCAATCTTCTTCCACTGAGGATGATGTTCCATCATCCAGCAAACAGTAGTCAAGGAAACTGTCGCTCATTACCAAGATTGTTTCATATTTCTCAGTGTAGTTTCTTGTGTTTATAGGTGGGCATTACACTTTCTAGAATGTAAAATCACAAATGACTAGTGGACACAAAATAATCATTTTGGTACCAGCATTTTCCTTAACTGGCTTCTGATGGGCTAGGTCATTAACATTTAAAACTAAGGTAAAATCTTTTGTCTCGTATTTTTTTTTCTTTTTGTAAACCGTATATTTTTGCAACAGATGATGTAAAATACCAGCTTAAATGCCTTGAATATGCACTCAGTTATTGTGCATATGTGCCTAAGTGTAAATTATTTCTTTATCTCTGCCCTTTAAGTGTTTATTGTCTTCTGTAAGGAAAACATGTTTTACTCAGCATTCAACTGTTTATCAGCCTGGACAAATATAAATCCCTGTGTAAACAAATAAGTAAAGGTGGCCATACACGGGCAGATAAAGCTGCCGATATCTGTTATTTAGACCAATTTGACAGCTTATCTGCCTGTGTATGGGGGTTTCCAACGGGTCTTCCCAATAGATATCTGGCCACGATATCGATCGGGAAGGTTTTCAGACACTTGTAGAGATGCAAGGTGCCGTGTATATTTAGTAGATATGGATTATTATGTCAAAGTATGTTTTCACTGAAATAACAAGTAAACCAAAGGGCTTTACCCTTTTGAAACACTGATGTCCTAATTCCTATCGAATAAATGACTGCTTTCAACTTTTTTCACCATTGTTTCCTTGGAAGAATGTGTAAGTAAACCATGGAAGGCTCTGTTTTACCCTAAAACAGAAAATCTTTTGGATTTGCAATTTTAGTATTATATCTTAAGTCAGGCACTATAAAAGGTGCCAAAGTCCCAGTCTGGCACATACATTTTTTTTTTCAATAATATACAGACATACTGTATATATTAATTATACAGTATATATACATATACTGTTTTTGTCTTTAAAGAATCAATGGTACATTTCAATTTTTTCTTAAGAATGATATTCCATTAATGTGAATCTCAGCCCAAAATGGTTAATTGGGTCATTTATTTATTTCAACATTTTTTGGACTTGGGTGCTATGTTTTTCTTTTATTGAGTCCATTCAAAACATTACGGTACAGATTTATCAAAATGTGAGTTTAGATTTCAATACATAGAAAGTCACCCATGTTCTATCCATTACTATGGTTTTTTGGAAGTGTTTTTAACAAATGGTGAGTTCTTTCACCCGCTGAAAAATCTACGTCTAAAAATTACATAGGGATAAAAAGAAAGCGGGTGAGTTTTTATTTATTAAGCTCTAAACTCACATTTTAATACATCTTCCCCTTAATGTCATGTAAAGAAATGTAAAGAAGGGTCTGAAAAACATCGGCAGTTGCCATACTTTTTAGGAATAAATAAAAACTTTGGCACCTAAAAGCTTCCAAGGTTTTTCTTTGTCCCAAAAGCCCAAACAGGTAAAATAATGGAAACTGTTGAGGTTTTTAGGGGTTTCCTTAGAGCTAGAGAAACATTAATTAGGCCCCTAACTGTGACGCAACTTGCAACCTGATTCATCAATACTAGTGCAAAACTTGCACCTGATTGATAAATTAGGCACAACATGCAGTGGCATAAATGTGTGCAGTCCAGGGATAGCAACACTATTTACCCATTTTTGCATGATTAACTTGATACAAATAGTAGAGCCTACAGATGCATAAAGAAGAGGAGTGGAATTACTGATTTGTCAAGAAGGTGTAAATTGCATTGTATTCTGCAAAGCAGACACAATTGAAATTGGCTCATGGTAAAAATACAGTGGAGTGCAAGTAGGTGCAAACACTTTAATGAATTGTGCAATTTTGCACCCATTTTTGAGCCTGTCTCTATACCATGGGTTGGCTAATGAGCCCACTAAATGAGTCGATTTAGCAAAATTGTAGTCCAGCTTCCTGCTACCACAAAAAAACTGGATAATAACCCAAATGCTTATAGTATTCAACATCTTAAAGTCAATGGGCAGAAGCAGCATGGGAGTTTAATTAACATCTGTAAAACCACAGACTACTAAACTCTTGTGATCAAGGTGGATATATATTCAGGGATGAATCACTTCAATAATCATTTCAATTACTGCAGATGTTAATATATAATTTACTACATGTTAATGATGTGTTCTATATTTAAGTAAAATCACACATAACAACCTATTTATTGCTAAGCCTTTTGGATTAATTTATCTACAGTATCTGTCTGATGGTAAGGATGTTTGGTGATGTATGTTTGTATTTATTTGCTTCCGTTGTAATTGATGTGATTTGTAATGTGCACTGATTAATTTGTGTTAAACTGCATCAATGAACTGCACTGTAAATTAGGCCTTTTGTAAGGAGCACTATATGCATTTTTATTTGGAGTAGTTTGTATATTGTGTCTTCATAAATTAATATTTCTTACATTCAGAGCAACAAAATGTGTTTTGTGCTGCATATTTGATGTATGTTAGGAAATAAAGTTGATTATAAAACCCTAGAAATGCTTTCATTCACTATACATTAGCAAACGCCACACTGCAATTTTATGGTTTATTGAGATTAAACACAGGATTGAAATTTCTGTAACACTGACCACACTGTACATTTAGGAGCCCATTTATTGAATTTTTTTCAAGGTTTTTAGGGGAAAATTCAAATTTTCATTGAAAAAAAACTATAATTTTTATTGATTTGTCATAACCCAAAGCTGCTAAAAATCCGAAAACACACCATCTTAAACCTGTTGAGGTCATGTAGAAGTCAAGGGCAGGTGTCCCTGAAGTTGTTTCTTGACATAATGATCTGCGCTGGATAAAATGTGGGGTTTTCGATCATCCAAAAAAGTCCTGAGGTTCAAATGAGGAAGGGAGCACTTCCCAAAAGCTTGTGTTATTTTTGCTGCAATAAATGGATTAAAAGGCAACTTCAGGGGGATAGGTGTGTTTCTTCCATACAAAGTCACTGGATAGGATTTAGCTTGGGAGCAACCAAGGAAGTGATTGCACCCTAGTGAACCAAGTGATATGCGGAAGATATTTTGCATTTGCCAGCATCTAATGCCATTCCATCCACATGTCAGACCGCATACAGTAGGATTTTGGACAGGAAATGCACACTTTTATGTTTTTAGGCCCACATCTACACAAAACCAATCACAACTGCAGAGAAAAGCATTAGACTACCTAGCTTTTCCACTTCCTTTCTGCAAGAGGGGAGGTAGTAAAACAAAACAAATAAGTGTTTTATAATACACAAGCGACATGAATATCCTGTAAATTATATTCTTATAATACGTTGTAATAGTATGGGATCCATTATCCAGAAACCCATTATTCAGAATGCAACAAATTATGGAATGGTCATCTCCCACAGGTGCAAATTCACTAAAGCGCGAAGCATCTAATGCTAGCGCTAATTCGCCAGCGTGACATCAATTCACAACTTCGCCGATTCACTAACAGTGTCTCTGGCGAAAATTCACTAGCAAAGTAGATAGACTTGCGCAACTTTGCACCCTTACGCCAGGCAAAGTTGCGCACTAACAAAGGGACATAACTACGCTAATTCACTAAGATGAACATTTTACTGAAGGTTACCACCTACGCTAGACGTTACTTCGCCAGGTCAGACCTGGTGAAGTTCAATACAATACTGTACATAGGAGTTTGAAAAAACAAACTGAAAGTCCCAAAAAAACGCTGGCATCTTTTACCTTTTGTAGGGTGATAATTTTGGGGGTTAACCTCCTTCCTCTCCTACATTTCCTATCATATGGCAACTCAACTATACAGGGGGCACATGTTTAGGGCAATAGGACAACTTTATTTTATTTATTAAAGATTTCCTGGGCTTGTGTAGTGTAATGTAGTGGCTGTAACATACACCTTTATTATACATTTAAGTTTCGCCGTATACAAATTAGGCATCGCTAGCGTAAATGCACTTTGCCTGCCGAAGTAAAGGTAGTGCAACTTCACTACTGTTCGCTGCCGAGCGCAACTTCGCAATTTAATGAATTTGCATATCGCTGGCAAAAATTCACCTGGTGAAGTGCAGTGAACTCCGGCGAAGCACTAAAGCATTTTCGTGCTTTAGTGAATTTGTCCCATAGACTCCATTTTATCAAAATAATCCACATTTTTTTAAATCATTTCCTTTATCTCTAATAATAAGACAGTAGCCTATTCTTGATTCAAACTATGATATAATTAATCCTTAGAAGAAGTTAAACCAGCCTATCCGGTTTATTTAATGTTTTCATGATTTTCTAGTAAACTAGAGATCTCAATTACAGAAAGATCACTTATCCAGGAAGCCACAGGTCCCAAGAATTCTGGATAACAGGTCCCATACCTGTGCACAAAAGCCATGAATATCATTTATTAAATGATAGCTTGATAAACAGCTCTTAGTGACATATAAAAAACATTTTAAATTATTTTAAATTAAAAGAACAGGCAGAACATATTTTCAGCACAATCCATATTAGTAGAATAGTAGAAGTTCTGAAACCAAGTACGTTTTCAACAGTAAATAGTCTGTGCTTTAGTCCACATAACAAAACAATTTACAGGGTGCTCTTGTTTCTCAATGCAGCACAAAGGAGCAGAGTTATTAAAATGTGACTTAAAATCTCACCAGCGTTCTGTTCATTCCTATGTGATTTTTAGAACTGTATTTATCAAATTGTAAGTTCTCACTTTCACTCGACTAATAAATACAATTCTAAAAATTCCATAAGACGTGGGTGAGTTTTTATTTACTTAGCTCTAAACTCACATTTTGAGTAATCTGTCCCTAAAATGTAGCACTAATCTAATGGAAAATTGCAGGGTTTTTTTATGATACAGGTTGTTTGGAACACTCACTGATATAGATATCAGGATAGGTGCACTCAGAAAACAAACATAATGCCTAGGTGCTAGGGCATGTATCCATATCAATAAAGCAAAAAGAAGTCCGCAATCATAGGTCTTTTCATA
>CM044441.1:116376316-116403052 GCA_024363595.1 Xenopus borealis | reverse complement strand
GGGCCTATGGGGGGTGGGTGGGGGAGGGGTTTAGGGCCTAAGGGGTTGACTTCCCCTTCAAGCATGGGAAGTTTTTTTTACAGAGAATGGTATATGATGGAATGCTTTTCCAGTAGCAGCTTTATTTGCAGAAACAATAGGCCTTTCAAGTAAGAGTTGGATGAATATTTAGAAAATAAGAAAATATAAAGTATAAATGATAAAAATAAAAAAAAATAAACCAGATTGTAAACTATCTCAGAATATGACTCTCTATATGACAATAAAGGCTAACTGGAAGATAAACAACAGTTTAAAGGGTTGGAGGCGCTGGCGGATATTCTTTTTTTGTTTCTTGGCAGTAGCTGGGAGCAAAATATAAGGTATTGTTTAGTTTGTTCAAATACTTTGTAAGGAGCACTTGAACAGCTAATTACTGGGTTTTGTTAAATATTGGTATTGGGGGATTGGCTGCAGCGGGTATGGCTGACTTTCCTTCGTTAACACAGACAAAATGACAGACTACTACGATCATTTGGAAAACGTTTATTTCACGCCACAACTACCTCTCTACCTCCCTCACTCGCCTTTCCGCTACTTGCGCATTCACTACCCTTATATACGCTGCGGTCGTTGCGTCACAATCTCATCTCGCGAAATTGTGACGAACCTGTGAGAGACTTGGCCTGCAGAAGCCGAGCAGCTGGGCATGTAAACAACGATCCGAGACTGCGGGCTGTGTTATGAGAAGCAGGACTGTTGGGCGGTATGATGTCTGACTGTTCTCATGATATCCGTATGCTTGCAATTTTATATGTGATCCGGTAGCCCTCGGGGTCGTCGTAAGCACAATAAATGGTGTGATTTTTCTGAGAGAAATTGTGTTTTTTTGCTTGCGCATGTGGTTCCTGCTGAACCGTTTGTTTTCCTATGTACGATCGATGCTGTTTTTGGCGACAGCTAGTACCTGAGGTAGGACACGTGTTTGATTAGCGTGGATGTGGCTGTAAACAATGATGCCACGGTTAGATTTAACCCTCTAAGTGCCAGAGGATCTACCTGAGAGGCTCTGTGTGTGCTGTGTTTATGTTCCTGCTGATGGATATCTCTAGAGGGTGACGTGGGCATCAGTTATTTTGGGCAAATATGCGGTACCCCCCTCCCATCCCTAAAATACTGACAACTAATGTGATTGTCAAATCTCATGGACTCAGGAGACCGATTTGATTGGTTCTGTGTTTAACAGCTGGGAAGTGATAAGCCCATAGTTGACTCGCAGCTGTCACGTGATGATGTTGTTTTGCAGGATTTTACAATATCCTGGTTTTTACGTTTCTTATCTTGTGTATGATGGCCCCCACTGACTGTGCCAGCTAATACTCATGTACTGGGGAAATCTGTTGGTTTGTTGATTGTGCATGTTTTTAGAAAAAAGGGGGGGACAGCACACAACATTATTGCATTATTGTCCTTTATTGTGACATTCCTGAAAGACACAGTTTGTGTTATCCTTTTATTGTGACATTCCTGAAAGACACAGTTTGTGTTATCCTTTATTGTGGCATTCCAGAAAGACGCAATGGCATAAAGCCCCCCCAAAGTTTGTGTCTGTCTGGAATGTCACAATAACAGACACCATCTTTAAATTGATGAGTTGTATAACCCCTTTTTACTTCAAACTGTGTTATCCTTTATTGTGACATTCCTGAAAGACACAATTTTTTTTTTTGGGGGGGGGGGTTGTTTATGCCTCCCACTGTCAGGTGAGATGTTTACCCTCCCCCCAGGACATTGTGTCTTTCTGGAATGTCACAATAAAGGATAACACAGTTTGTTGTAAAAAGGGGACAGAGCAAACCTCAATTTAAAGATGTTGTGTTATCCTTTTATTGTGACATTCCAGAAAGACAAAACATTGTATCCCTGTGTTTCTGGAATGTCACAATAACAGATAACACAACATCTTTAAATTGATGTGTGCTGGGCCCCCTTTTTTTCTACAAACTATCAAGGTACAACGTGGCCATACGTTTGGGAGCCGCACCACCATCATTGCAAATGTTCGTTGGAATATTAGGAGTGCTCCTTAAAGGAGAACAAAACCTAAAAAAGCCCTACCCGCCCCAGCCTACTTGCTACGCCGGGCATATGCCCCTAACTTTTTACTTACCCCTTGAGTCATTTATCGGCGTTCACAGCAGCCATCTTCTTCTCTTCGGTAATCTTTGTATATTTAAAGGGATCCTGCCATGGGAATTTTTTTTTTTCCAAACTGCATCAGTTAATTGTGCTGTTTCAGAATAATTCTGCATTGAAATCCATTTCTGAAAAGAGCAAACAGATTTTTTAATAAAAAATTTTGACATGGGGCTAGACATATTGTCAATTTCCCAGCTGCCCCAAGTCATGTGACTTGTGCTCTAATACATTTCAATCACTCTTTACTGTTGTACTGCAAGTTGGAGTGATATCACCCCCTCCCTTTCCCCCACCCAGCAGCCTAACAAAAGAACAATGAGAAGGTAACTAGATAACAGCTCCCTAACACAAGATAACAGCTGCCTGGTAGATCTAAGAACAGCACTCAATAGTAAAACCCATGTCTCACTGCGTACTATTCAGTTACATTGAGAAGGAAAAACAGCCTGCCAGAAAGCAGTTCCCTCCTAAAGTGCTGGCACAAGTCACATGACCGGGACAGCTGGGAAATTGACAAAATGGCTAGCCCCATGTCAGATTTCAAAACTTTATATAAAAAAATCTGTTTGCTCTTTTGAGAAATGGATTTTAATGCAGAAGTCTACTAGAGCAGCACTGTTAACTGATGCATTTAAAAAAAAAAAAAACATGTTTTCGCAGACAACTGCACATGCGCCGAAACTCACAGGAATCGGTGAAAACCCGAAAGACACAATTACCAAAGAAGATGGCTGCCGTGAACTCCAACGCCTGAATCTGCCATGAGGGGTGAGTAAAAAGTTAGGGGCATTTGCCCAGGTAGCATGTAGGTTGGGAGGAAGCGGGGAGGTGGGGGTAGGATTTTTTTTTTTAAGGAAGGCTTTACTTTACCTTTAGCGATTTATCTCATGCTTAAATCTAGTGTAGTGACCATATCTGGTGGTATATGGTGCATTGGCAGATGAGGAGTGAAGAGGAACTACAGCTCACTTCCTGCCATCTGGTTGTTCAGGCCTAAATTAGAGAACCAATAGAAAGGAGGCCATACCCTGCATGTCTTGTCGTAGATATCCATCCTTATGGCTCAAGGACTGGTTGCTCACATAATCATGCATTGTCAGCCATGTATCTCACTTTTATGGTCACATAATCAAACGTTGTCACCCGTGTATAGCCACCTTTAGAGCATGAGGCAAATAAGATGTAACAAACTTTTGTATTGTGTTTATTTTCATAAACCACTAAGTTTGGCAAGGATTGACGCTTGTTTGGTTAGAAAGGAAAGACACATACCGAGATGGAACCCTTCAGAATCTGTACTTTGTCAAGAAAGAGTTGTGGTTTTATGGTGTATAAACCACAGTGAGTTAAGATTGCAAAGGCATTTAGTGCATTCTAGTCCTCATTGCTATTTATAGTTTTGAGTCTCTAGATTGTTATATCATATTAATTAGAAATGTCCTAACTTTTATATTTTGTGATGTTTGTACCTAAGAGTATGTGGGCTATTTGTTCTGAATATTTGTGTTGGTTTATTGGATTCTTGTGGAGTAAGAATATTATTATATAGTAAGTTATACTGTTGCAAGTGTACTTTTACATAACAAAGGTTGTGAAGTCATATTTTGAAATGTAAAGTGTTCTTTGGCTTTGTTGTTTATAATATGCTTATGTGTTTAGTTCTGCACATAAATTCTCTTTTGTACCAGTTTGGGTGTTTGAAGTCCATACAATTATAGCTATTTGGTTTTCTGCATTACTGAATATTTACATGATATTTTTTCCATTATATGAAAAAAGTTTACTTTAATTTAGAGCCATATAAATCATTAAAGAACACAAATGGCACACTTTTGAACAGTTGCTCAGCAGTTTTCTGCAGTCATTTGTGTCAGATAAAGTGGCAGTGGATTAATCAGTTTAAAGGAGAAGGAAAGGTACAGAGGCATTTTATTACCAATAGATTAGCTGCAATAGTGCAAAATAGAATGCTGTATTTATTCAGTAAAATGTTTTACCATACCCAAGTAAACTGCTCTAGAAGCTCTATTTGTTTGTTTAGAATAGCAGCTGCCAAATTAGCTTGGAATGTCATCACTTCCTGCCTGTGTCTCCCCCTGCTCACTTATAGCTCTGGGCTCAGGTTAAAGCATAGATGGGGGGGTAGAAGAGCAAACTAAGCATGCTCACGACCCAGGGCATTGAGGTTTAAGATGTAGGTTAAGATTAAAGGAGAAGGAAAGCCAAAAAAATACTTAAGCTCTAAGTGTTGTTAATGAATAGTATATATATTTACCAGCAAGTATTCCCTCATTAGTTTTTCCCTTAATATTTTAGCTGCAATCGAATTTTTAAAAAGTTTAAACATGTATAAAAAAGCATACCATTGTTTCTGTCCAGAAATCCTTCTGAATAAGGCACAGTCATGCGCAATAGTTTCCAGCCGTGCCCTGCGCATGCACACAAGAATCTTTTGTCTTCCTTGTGCAGATGACGATGTGTTCATGTGACCTCTCTGCCCCTGCCTCATTAATTACAATCTCCAATAGCAGATGCAGCTTCCCTGTTGCTCGGAAACTAGATAAAGCTTCGAAGCTCCTGCGCTCGCTCTGCTTTTAATTTACAGTCTGTCAGGAGCTGAGGAGGGGAGCTTATAAAAAGGCAGAAAGTGTGGGGCCACAAAGGAGGCGCATGCGCAGTAAAGACAAAGCGCAGGGCGGAAGTGATACGCATTTTAAAAATGGCGGCGCCAAAATGTTCACAGCGCTGAATGTTAATAATATGGGTGCACAAAAACCACAGGGATAACCGAGTTCTTAATGCAGTATTTCAGGAGGGGGCCTGATGGCAAACCTAGTGATGTAGATGTCATTTTCTTGGTTTCCTTCTCCTTTAAGGCAGGACGTGTGATACAAAAGGCCATTTGTACACAATAGAAAGAAAGAAATGCAGTGTTTCTTTTGACAGAGGAACTACACGGATCATTTTGGTCCGTTTTCTGCGCATCCGACTCTGGGAGTCAAAACGTATGCAACAAAACAAGGTGTGTAATAGAAAGTTGGATGGTGTTGCAGGGTTGATCCGACGCGACACGACTGTCGGATGAAA
Organism: Xenopus borealis; assembly: GCA_024363595.1. Classification (NCBI taxonomy): domain Eukaryota; kingdom Metazoa; phylum Chordata; class Amphibia; order Anura; family Pipidae; genus Xenopus; species Xenopus borealis. Next base: position 116,397,787 of record CM044441.1, on the reverse strand, counting down.
ATGCTGCAAGCTGCGTATTCATCCGACAGTTGTGTTGCGTCAAATCAACACTGCAACACCATCTGACTTTCTATTACTTGCCTTGATTTTGGTCGCATGTGACTTGTCACATGCGTTTTGACTCCTAGCATCGGATGTGCAGAAAACGGACCAACATTGTCTGTGTAGTTCTGCACTAAGTTGTATATTTAGGTGGACCTTTCTGATAAGGCTTACTTAGTTTCTCCTTTAAGAGGACAATCCCTTAGAGTTCTCCTGTAACACATGTGAAGTTAATGGGTGGGGAGGGCAAAAGTACAATAAAGTAGCAGCTGCTGACATGATTGAAGTGTCCCTGCCCTGTGCTGCTCTGCAGTATATTCACAATATGCAGAAACCTTGCCCTCCCACCTCATGGCTCTTCCAGAAGCAGAATGTGGTTGACCTGACATAGCTGCAACTGTTGAGCACAATCAGGCGGTTTGTTTTGCAACTAAGAATCTGTGAGCAATTCTGTAAAGGGCAAGGAAAGCCCTGTTCACTGGGGGGTGCCAAAATGTTTTGCACCACACCCATAGCTGAATAGAATCACTGGGTTTGTTCCCAGGGAAGGGGAACAGGCACAAGCCTGGGAAAGTTAAATTGCAGAGCAGTAGCACCATCATCTTTGTCAGACGTAGGTGTGAGCATGTTTCGTAGCAAAGAATTCAGGACTTTACTGGCCATGTGCAAATGTAATGTGATGGGGAAGCAGGTAAGCATGGATCACTCCATGGCCATTTTTCCTAACCGGAACACAAGCTGGTGAAGAAACCTAGCAATCCTATTCACTAGGGGTGCCTAACATTTTGGCATCAGGATATTGTTTGCATAAAATGTCTGAGGGTGACAACCTTTCCGTAATTCGGAGCTTTCTGTATAATGTTTCCGGATAACGGATCTTATACCTGTATTTTTTTTTCTTTGAGTGTTTGTGGACCTATTGAAAATGAGGAGTAGAATTTCAAATTTTGATTTCATGTTTTTTTTTTTTTCAGTAGAATTTTTTTAGGTTCAGGCGTTTTAATAATTAAGCTCACACAGTTTTTCAGTTTATTAAAAGCCTCTAAAAATTCACAAATTAGAATTTTGATAAATAGGACTCCCTATGTTTAATCCTATGAATTCTTCGTTATGAAATTACAAATTTATCGGAGTGGAAATTCTCAAATTGTTCAAGAAACCCCCCACTATTATATATGGTATATGTTTGGCTAGTGAGTCAAACAGTATGGAAAGCAAAGGGTTTTTTTTCTATCTTACAGAACAGAAAGTGCTTTCGAGTTGAAAGGGGATCTCCACCCAAAAACTGTTAAGTCTAGAATTACAGTACAAGTATGGGTCTGTTATTCAGAATGCTCAGGACCTGGGGTTTTCGGATAAAGGATGTTTATGTAATTTGGCTCTTCATACTTTGTCTACTAAAAAAATCATGTAACCATTAAATAAAACCAAAAAGATTTAAAATTATATCTTAGTTGGGATCAAGTACAAGGCACTGTTTTATTAGTCTTATAGAGAAAAAAGAAATTGCTTTTAAAAATTTGAATTATTTAATTATAACAGAGTTCACTGGAGATGGCCTTTCTGTAATTTCGTGCTTTCTGGATAACATGTTTCTGGATAAAGTATTGTATACCTTTAATTTTTCATTAGCAAAAAGCAGTTTTTCAATGGAGATCCCCTTTAAAGGTGAATTCAACCCTAAAAAAAAACCCTACCCCCCATCCCCACCAAGACCTCCCTCCCTCCTCTCCCCAGCCTAAGTGTTACCCCGGGCTAATGCCCCTAACCTTTTATTTACCCCTTGGTGCAGATCCAGGCATTGGACTTCATGGGCACCATCTTCAGCCACTTCGGTAATGTTCGCATCTTCTCCCAGGGAAGTCCGCAATTGCACAGTTGTTGCAACACATAAATTGCTCCAACTACACATGTGCCGCAACACCAGTCTCATTCCGTTGATTACCAAAGCGGCTGAAGATGGCGCCCGTGAAATCCGTTGCCTGAATCTGCACCCAGGGGTAATAAAAACATTAGGGGCATTTGCCCGGGGTAACACTTAGGCTGGGGGGAGGGGGTCTTGATGGGGGTAGGGGTTTTTCAATTCTCCTTTATAGTGTAATGAAATGTAATGGCCTTATATTCTCTGATTCTGAATAGTACTGTCTCCCTGTAAGTGCAGTAAGAGAATGAACAAGGTGAAACCATAGCTGACAGCTGCAGCTAAAACGGGAGTCTATGACAATGTAGACGTAGCAGAATTTATTTTCAGAAAAGGGTGTCATCTCTACGCAGGGTTAGAGAAAATTGTTACTTATCTAGGTCTGCACATACCCCTTTCACTAAATTCTTTTTCTTTGCTCTGAATCCACATTTTTTTTATCTGGCCTAATACTGAAACTTCCACAAAAAGATTTGACTGAATCCAACCCTAATTTGCATTTTCAACTTAAAACATTTTCATTGGTTGTGAACAAGATTTTGTTGCAGTCAGTTGCCCAGAGCTTTACAGTCACATTTACCCCAGTAAATTTCCACTGCTCTGTTCATTTCTATGGGAGTTGTAGTTCTCACCCATTGATAAATACACCTATAAAGCAGAAGGAACGCTACCAAGGCAGTTTGTTGTCAGTAGATTAGCCACAATAGGGTGAGCTAAAATGCTATATTTATTCTGTAGAATGCTTTACCATACTTGAGTAAACAGCTGTAGAAGCGCTCTCTGTTTGTTTAGTATATCAGCTGCCATATTAGCTTGGTGTGACATCACTTCCTGCTCACTCTGCTCTGCCCTCGGCTCAGATTACAGCAGGTAGAGACGAGCAAACTGAGCATGCTAAAGTCGGTGCCCTGGAGGTTTAAGCTGAAAAAATGAAGTCTTATATAGAAACCCATGGGTACACAATAGAAGGAAATAAATCTGGTGTTTCATTTGATGGAGGACTTAATTTAGAGGGTTAACTGGTGTGTTTGTTTTAACTTTTCCTTAAAAAATTCCAAAGGAATGAATTGGGGTTATGGGGTATCCTGTAACCCACGTCCTAACTTGTATGTCATTTAGACATGCAAGTTATCTACACTGACCCAAGGTGCAGCAGAACACTCAATGCTAGGAGTTAACTACTGGTCTGCCTTGTAAAAGAATGCTCTACAAGGTCCAAAGTGCATCTGTGCTGCTGTGTAAATCAGAAATGCAGGATAGGATTTTGCCCATAGCACTCGCGTTCTCGACCCTAACCCGCGCCCGCCTGCAAACGACTTCCGGGTTGCTCTTATAGACCCGCCCCGCCGATGAAATCACAAAAGGGGCGGGTGAGTAGGCGTTGCATCTATAAAAGACAAAGTTAGAAGCCGGCAGTTGCCACCCGCGAAGAAAAGTCAGAGGACCCACGGTTATTGGGCCGGCCCTCACATCACTAGTTTGGTACTGCTGAAGGCCCTCACACCTTTTTACAGATCTTTATATAACTATACACCTGAGCACTACTTTCTTTTGATGTTAGGGAACTTTCCTGAAGGTGGTTGTTGTTTTTGTGCTGTTCATCATTAGTTATATCTGCCCTTAGGCCGTATTTATATACTGATTAATAAAAGACCTAAATGCAGTTACTGACTTGCATTTGTCTATACAAAAGGAAAAAAAAATTTGACCAAAATGTCTGTTGGAAAGAATGTATTTTACCTTTATGTAAAAGCACCTTAAAGGACAGGGAATGTCTAAAATAGAATAAGGCTAGAAATGCTGTATTTTGTATAGTAAACCTAAACATGAATTTACTGCACCACAAGCCTAATCAAACAAATGATTTTTGCTTTCAAAGTTGGTCACAGGGGGCTGTCATCTTGTAACTTTGTTATACATCTTTTCAAGACTAGACTACATACACATGCTCAGTGTGATCGTCATAAATTATCAAAACAGCACAAATCAAATAATATCTGCCAGAAGCCATTAAAGCAAGACTGATTGATAATCGAATATACTTTTCTAGTAACTGGAGTCCACTGGATAATCCTAAATAGAAACATTTACATTTTTAAGTACTAATGGCTGCCACTTGGCACATACGATTGACAAATGATGGGCACATATATGTACTAGGTTATACCAGTTATTGAATGGACGGTGCTCTGTCATTAACTTCCATTGTTTTGACTGTGAGAGCTGCATTATCCCCTTTCAGAGATGCATTATCTACTGTCAATTCATATCTGAGGGCACCTATAGGCCATCACACAGGGGTGTAACTACAGAAGAAATAGACCTTGTGGCTGCAGGGACGTCCAGGAGATATAGGGGCCCCATGAGACCCTCGGTCATATACAATTTCAATAACTATTGGTGAAACAGGTCAACCTCTAGACATTTTGTGGACCTGAAAAATTATTTGCTGTAGGGCCCAGTAATGTCAAGTTACACCACTGCCATTAAAAAATTGTTGCTCAAGGTAAAAGGGCAATATTATTCTGACTAATGTTACGGTATTTCAAGACACCAAACCAGCAGTGCAGAAAGAGTTGCTTATACCCCCCCAGACAATGTAGGTCTCTATAAAAAGATATTGCATAAAACAACTTATATGTAAAACCCTGCTTCATGTAAATAAACCATTTTCTTAATAATACACTTTTTTAGTAGCGTGTGCCATTGGGTAATCATAAATCTAAAATAGCCATTTTAAAAAATAAGGACAGCCTCCTGGGATCCTAGGATCCAACGGTGCACACAAACATACCAAACAAACTATAAAGTTAGGTCGCATCAGCCAATTAACAGACAGAGTTCTGTCTTTTGCTTCCTGTTACAGTTAGAGTTGAAATATTTCTGGTCAGGTGATCTCTGAGGCAGCACACAGACCATCACGAAATGGTGGTTTAAGGCAAGAGATGTAAAAGGGCAATATTTACTTAAATATATATACCAGTTTGGTAAGATTCTTAAATATGTCACTTAATTTGATATAAACCATTTGTTGCTCAAGTATTCATTTCCGGGGTATAGTTTTCCTTTAAAGGAATTGTTCAGTGTAAAAATAAAAACTGGGTAAATAGATGGGCTTTGCAAAATAAAACATGTTTCTTATATAGTTAACCAGTAATATACTGTTTAAAGGCTGGAGTGACTGGAACATAATAGCCAGAACCCTACTTCCTGCTTTTCAGTTCTCTTGGCTTCCACTGATTGGCTACAAGGCAGTAACCAATCATTGACTTGAGGGAGGGCCACATGGGTCATAACTGTTGCTTTTGAGTCTGAGCTGAATGATAAGCATCGATTGCAAACTCACTGAATAGGCCCAAGTACCCCCCCTTTAAGTCGCTGACTAACTGAGAGGAGAGCTGCAAAGCAGGAAGTAGTACTAACTATAGTAGTAACATGTTATTTTGCACAGCCTATCTATTTAACCAGTTTTTATTTTACACTGAACTGTTCCTTTAAAAGTCCATCTTTTTTAATTATGCAACGTTTTATTTTTGCTTAGATCTCCATTAATTTACCTTTTCAGAAACTGCTTGCTCTCCGCCATGCAGAGGTCAGATGAAGTGTTTGTGTGAAAAACAGAGCAGTGTGTTTGAGCATGGCTTTACACAAATGTAAACTATTCTCAATTTAGTTTCCAACGTTTTTGTAAGACATTACAGTGGCATGCTTTTGTGTCTTTCCCTCTGTAATTTAAAACCTCTGTATTTTGTTTCTTCCACAGGATGCTAGTAGTGCAGGTGTACTAATGACCTGCTAGACATTCCAACTGATCATATATTAATGCTTCTTTCTGCCTTTTGCTGATGTGTGCCCAAACTATTTAAAGCAAAAAGAACATCATGGGTGGAGCAGTGAGCGCTGGTGAAGATAACGATGATCTAATTGACAATCTTAAAGAAGCCCAATACATACGAACTGAAAGGGTGGAACAAGCCTTTAGAGCAATTGATCGTGGAGAATATTATTTGGAGGGATACAGGGACAATGCTTATAAAGATTTGGCGTGGAAGCATGGAAACATACACTTATCAGCACCTTGCATCTACTCAGAAGTTATGGAAGCCCTTAAGCTTCAACCAGGATTGTCTTTTCTCAATCTGGGAAGTGGAACTGGATATTTAAGTACAATGGTGGGCTTAATATTAGGTAATTGCCTTTATCTTTAATTAATAAGTATACTGCTTTGTTTGTTTGTTTTTTAACAAAACATTAGTAGCTACTTTCCACTCAGAACATTTGAAGAATTTACTTAAAGGAAGAGTAACACCAAAACATGAAAGTGTTTTAAAGAAATGAAAATATCATGTACTGTTGCCCTGCACTGGTAAAACTGATCTGTTTGCTTGAGAAACACTACTATAGTTCATATAAACAGGCTGTTGTGGCAGAAATTGAAAGAAGACTATATTGCACAGGTTAAATAGTGGAGAACAGATAATACAATTATTTTCTACAGAGCTTATCTGCTGTGTAACCTGAGCTTTTTCTCCTTGGAATGGCTGCCCCCATTGCTACACAGCAGCTTATTTATGTAAATAATAGTAGTATTAACAGTACAATGCAACACTGAATTTCAGTTATTTCTTTAAAATGCTTACATTTTTTGATGTTACTGTTCCTTTAACAAAGGTATTTTGGACATGCTGTAGAAAACTAAGAGGCACAGTAGGGAGCTATATCGGTGAAGACCCTTTCCTCTGAAAATGTCTTCTGCACTTCCTACATTTCATTGTGAGAGGAGTAGAAGGACGCGTACGAATTGCCAAACGTAGTCTGTTTTTGCGTAATAGGATACCAGCAGTAACAGAGCAGCAAAAGTGACAGAGACAATCAACATTGTGTCAAGGAGCAGAACAGACACCCTATGTGGATAAACCCCACAAAAGGTATACTAATGCAAAACAACCTTTTTAAACGTTCAAAAGCATACAGACCAACTTTCCCCTTTTTTTGCCTTAACAAAATGATTTAATTGTTTAGAAATCAGAAGTTGATATAAATAAACTGTTTTACCGGATTGTATTTATTTTATTGTGGTAGCTTCTTTTATTCTTATTGATCCTTGTGCAATAATTAAAATTTTCTACATTTGTGAGATTTTAAAGAAAGGCATGCCCCCACTGGGATATAAACTTGTTTTATATGTAAAAATACGTAAGAATGATATTTGAACTTCCATTTTTAAATGTATTTTTATTTTTACACAGCTGATTCCAAAGATTGATAGGAAACTGTGATAGTCTGTCTGTGTGGTCACAGGGACCAAACTTTCACCTCCCATAGGCTTATAATGTAACGTAACCCCACCCTCACCCTGTTTGCATGTCATACTGGGTGGTGCACTGATTCTTTTGATACTTCAGGTTCAACTTACATTACTTCAGAATTGAACAAAAAATATACTTATTTCTGGATAGTTCAGATAGTATGTATGTACCTTTTCTGCATAAGCCCAACTGAATACGTTTATTTCGAAAGTGGGGTATATTTTGCCTTTGCTGTTATTGTGTATAGTATAAGCATATTTAGAACTTTTGTTATTTTTTCTGTAAATGGGTCTCCTACACATTGCTGTCTTTTGCACTGTGTGACTGAAGTTTGCAATGCAATACACATTATGCTTTAAGGGGTATATTTATCAAAGAGTGAAGTTAATATTGAAGTTCCGCCACTTCTGGGAAATTCCGCCGCTCTCCATTCATTTCTATGGGATTTTTAAAGGCACATTTATCATTGGGTGAACTTTCACTTCACCCATTGATAAATATGCCTTTCAAAATACCATAGAAATGAATGGTCACTCTTTGATAAATTTACCCCTAATTGTTTTACATATGAATTATTGCCTTTAGCAACTAATTTTTGGGTGCTTTGTTGCCTGAAGCAGAGGCTATTTACCGTTAGCGACAAGGTGTTTTGAGTAAGTTCCCTAATATTGATCGAACAGCAGGTTTCCTAGGCATTCCGACAGTTTACTTTGGTTTCAGAAGAATTGTTTTCATATGTTTTGGGGAATTTTAAAAGTTGGCTTGTGGAACACCCTGCTGTGCATAAAACACATTATAAAACACAGTATATACCTGTCACTGTCTCCTCCTTTCAAATAGATATGTCAATTTCTGCTATTAAAGGGGCTTTTCCAACACTTATGGGCAGATTTACAAAATTCACTTGAATAATTTGAAGTTTGATCGAATTCCGATCGTACAATTTTATCGGATACTCGAATATGCCAATTTAGCCACTTCGTTCATCGAATATGCAAAATTTGACCATATCGAATAGATCGAATTATCGTATATTAGATCATTCGATGATCGAAGTACTTCAACTTTAAAATTTTATCCGACTGCCTATTTTGCCAGATTGACCCTACGGAATAGAAATAGAAGCCCCATAGGCTTTTTTTCTAACACCTGCTCGAATACCATTCGTACGATCGAACACCTCGATCGTTCGAATCGTATGAATTTTTCGAAGAAAATTTCACGATTTTTTCGTGAAATCCAAGGATCGCTGTTTGATTGTAAGATTTTTTCATGAAATCGAATAGCGCACAAAAAATAGCCTCAAACTATTCAATAATCAATCGATAGTCGAATTACTATCCAATTTCTGCCGAATTCAAGGGCTAAAAGCCCTCGAATATCGTGAATAATGGTAAATCTGCCCCTTAAAGTTCAGTTGGTTTCAGATAGTTCACCAGAAATAAAGACTTTTTCCAATTACTTTCTCTTTTCTATTTTTGAACTAGGATATACATATACACAATGAACATTGTACTACTCTGTTGGGTGATGGTTTTCAAGGGCTTACAAAGGTTACAGTTTAAAAATATGATCCCAGAGCCCTACTCACAAGATGGACCGTTGAGCATGTTGTCTCTGTTTGATCAGGGAAAGATAATACTCCCACATTAAATCAATAAGGATAAACTTAGATGGACTATGGTTTGTAAACAGCACATATATATATATATATACACATACATACATATATGTAGTTAAAGGCTTAAGCTGGCCCTAGATGCAAAGATTCGCTCGTTTGGTGACATACCAAACGAGCTGATCTTTCCTTGATATGCTGCTAACTTGAAGGGCTATATCGGGTTAATCCGACAGGCTGAATGATCGGATTACGACGAGCGCAATAAACTTCCGACGGGTCAGTCGGAAAAAAATCCAACCTTCCCGATCGATATTGTGTCCAGATATCGCGTCGGAAGCCCTCATACACGGGCAGATAAGCTGTCAAATCGGTCTAAACAACCAATATCAGCAGCTTTATCTGCCCGTGTATGGCACGCATTAGGCACACACTAAAATAAACTTAACCTGGGTGCAAATCAGAAACATAATACACATTTTGCAAATATTGTTGATGCACAACAGGAATTTCAATAATTGTAAATAAATTATTAAATCTGTGTTTCACTCCTCACCAATCTTTATAAATGCAGATCCAATAAATACTTTTTCCATTTTTGAAAATATACATATATAGAGAGAGAGAGAGTTGCACTCTGATTCGGATTTTATATATTTTAGGTGCTGGATCAAATCTTTACATACATCTTCACACTCCATAGAGTGTGGGTCTATGTGAAGATATATAGAATATAATTTTTTGGTTATGGCTGGATATATGTAGTTGATCTGTCTGTCGTGTGCAATTTTTTGTGGATGTTTTAGCTCAGGTTCAATGAGGTATTCTATCTTGCACCACATCAGCAAATCAAAAAGGTGTGCTAGAAGGTTGTGGTTTTATTTAGACCTCTGTTACATCATGTATAATTAGTTTGGCTAGATGACTGTATTCCTTAAAGGGGAAAAAATAAACATTATATTTCTGATTGTATTGATGAGTTCCTGTTGCAATGCATTCCAAACTATGATAAAGGTGGCACTGATTCTTCATACGAATTTTGCCTGAGAAAATCTTTGTTTTGTTTCTATAAACCTCACTACTCTCAAACCCCTCCTACCAGCCTGTTAATTCCTTAAGAAGAAATCAGCATAAAGATGTTGCCTAGCAGATAAGAGGTATGGCCTGATCATATGTGAAAAGACCAAGCAGATCAGCAATAGAAACTGCCCCCATAACATGAACAATGTTTGTCATATTTACTGAATACTATTAAAAAAAAAAAAAGTAATAGTAAAGGACACCGTTATCAGAGTTTTGGGGGAAATTCCTTTCTTTCACATTCTTACCAGTGACAACATGAGTAACTTTATTTATTTTTGTAGCGTTTTTATTTAGCAGCAGATATCTAAAAGTCTAGTAAGAATAAAATTATTTCAAATTTTATCACCAGTGGAACATTTCATATTCCAGAATATGAAAAATATCAATATGTGCAAACAGAATCATTAAAAGAAATTCCCTCTGGGGAAAAAAAAGGAAAGCTGGATAATGAAACATTTACTAAAAACTAATGTTTCACTTGATAAATTGTAAGAAGAGAGATTTTTTTCCAGCCTTTGATAAATCTGCTCCTTGGTGTCCTTTTTTTTTTTAAATTCTATTTTGTGTTATCCCAAACACTCTTCAGTTATGAACTCCTCTTGTAGTGCCTGAAACACCCTATGAGAAAATATGCAGAGTCTCATGCATATGGCAGTAAATTCAGATATATTGATAAAGAGCGGCAAATAAGTTGGGACTTCTGATAAAAAATGTTACAACTATTTTTGGGTGTATCGAACATTGATTGTATCCAATATTGATGTAATTTTTTTTTTATTCTAAGATGTGCTTCTCTGATAAAATATTGGAAACCCACTTTTTTCTTCTATGGCGACACAGTACTAAATATTGGTTTTTACATGGCCCCAGTAGTGTCTGGTTAAAAAACCTTTATTATGTTACCTTATTGTAGTACTTATTGTCACTGAAACAAGAATACTCACAACAAGCTAAAACATGTTTTTGCTTCTTAGGTCCATTTGGTATAAACCATGGAATTGAGCTTCATTCAGATGTTGTGGAATATGCTAAGGAAAAATTGGAGTGTTTCATTAAACAGAGTGATAGCTTTGACAAGTAAGTTTTGAAAAGATGTGATTTTTCAGGTACCAGATGTTAATTTAATATGGTTACTGTATAACAATAGAATATGGGGTGATAGATGGGTGGCTATGTAATATAAGGAGCAAAGTTCTTACCACCCATAGCGACTATTCAGCATTAGTATTTACTGGTAACCTGGTTAAAAGCAAACATCTCTATTCCCAATATGTAATAAAAAAATGCTATGGTTGCCCAGGAGCAGTAACACATAGCAACCTATAAGATGTTTGCTTTCAAACAGGTGACCAGTAAATGCTTCCTGCTGATTGGTTGCTATGGGTTACTGCTCCTGTGCAAACTTAGGACCTTTCATTACATAACTCCCATTGTCTGCTATAGGTTACTGTTCCTGGGCAAACTGTGTGCCTTTTATTATGTATGGGGTGTAATATTACATTTCTTGTCTTTTTTTTTTTTTTTCAACCTAAATCACTGTTACTATGCTATAGATCCTATGGATAAACCTATACGTGAAAATATGGAGAATTGAAAGGCAGCCAAGCTATATCATTAGATAGCTGGCATTTATGGTATAATAAATGCTATATTGATTGTCTGTCTCTCTTTCAGATTTGAATTCTGTGAGCCCTCTTTTGTGGTTGGTAATTGTCTTGAGATTGCATCAGAGAGCCCTCAGTATGATAGAATTTACTGTGGAGCTGGTGTCCAGAAAGATCATGAAAATTACATGAAAATCTTATTGAAATTGGGAGGGATATTGGTTATGCCTATCGAAGATCAGGTGATGTTTTATTTTACATTCTCATGCTGTCTCCAAAAACATTAGACTTTGTAGTATGTATATAAAGTAGTTTATCTCCTTATTGTCCTGCCGCCAATGACATCTGATGAAAATTTGGTCTTCATTTTGTTTTAATGTTTTCTTTTTTTCTCTGTAATAATAAAACAGTTCCTTATACATCATGGTAAATCAGCTGCATCAATCCACATTGCTGGTAAAAAAAACCTTATTGGTTCTATATGATGTTGAAATGTTTAGCAGGAATGGTGATCCAAATTACAGAACGACCCCTTAACCAGAAAACCCAACCATTCCTAACAATAGATGATTCTTTCCAAAATAGACTGATTTCTTAGACAATTCAGACCCTGATTTGTTGAAAGGCTTGCTGCCCAACCAGAAACACAGGGGATGAAGAGGCGATACAATAGTTTTTTAAATTTCATGATAATTTGCGCATATAATAGGGAGGGGACGATGAACATCAATGGGCCCATGGGAGCCCGCTATGTAAATCTGGGCCCTGTGTTTTGCATGTATCTCAGTTAAACACTACTTCGTTGTTAAAGGTTTTGTCGTCCTATTTCTTTTTAATTAGCTTACACAGATTCAGAGAACAGGACAGAACACATGGGAGAGTAAAAACATCTTGGCTGTATCTTTTGCTCCTCTGATGCAACCAAATAAAAATGATAACCAAAAGTCTGATACTGTGAAATTACGTAAGTATATCTTAGCAGTTTATATCAATTGTTTATATTTGTCTGTGCAGTATGTTTCCATTGTGCAAACTGAAAAATTATTTTGGAGGCAGCAGAAATGATTTCTTTATTTTTAAAGTAAAACAACTAAACCTCAGCCGCTTTATAGGAGTTCGTGTTTGAGTATATGAGTAGTGGTTACAAACCTTTACCGAAAACTGAACCGTGTGAAATAGATTGTCTTCACAAGGAAGCATTTGGGTTATATAATAAACAAAGCAACAGTAGCAATAGTTACAATTTGAGTTTCTGTATGGGGGGAATTCACAAAAGTGTCTGAAAGGAAAAAATGTCTTTAAAATGTCGTAGCAACAGACGACAAATTCACAGAACATTTCCCCGTCAATTTTCCGACATATACAACACTTTTGAAATAGTGTAGTGAAAAGTGGGCGTGGTTTTTTCGGCGCCACTTTCCCCGACATTTTTATGAATTACTCGTAAACTCATTTTTTTGCCGACAATTTTTCCAACACATTAGGCTCTCCAAAATCAAAATGTCGGTCAAATTGTCTTTTAAAATGTTGTCTGTACGATGAAAAGATATACGACATTTTAGAAAATTTTCGGACTTATGAGACATTCAGAGATGGTAACATCTGCCTTTGTGAATTTGCCGTTTGTACCAGATTTTACAAATTTGTCGACTGCCACTTCTGGGTTACTTATTTTACCGACACTTTTGTGAATTTCCCCCTTTGTGTTAAATTTATAGGTACATTTGAGATTGCATCTGTTCCCTTTTTTCATCTTGGATTGAAAATACTGAGATGGGGCTAATGTCGCTGATGCATAAATGTATTGCTGCTTTATAAATGTATTGCTGCTTTATAAATATAACATAATAATAATATACAATTATATGCTGCATAAGTCAATTATTCATCATTTTATATTGCAATTTACCCATGAAAATAAAAGATTTATAAGTTACCTATTGAGTTTTTCCATACCATTTTTTATAGAGTTGCCCAGTAATGAACTGTTGTATTACCCAACCTAGAATACTGTGACAATATAGTGATTTATCCAAGTTGATCAGTTGGCTTAGAGAAATTTGAGAAACCATGTGTTACATGCCATCATAAAAGCCAAGGAAAGTAATTTCAGTCTCATCATTGATAATATTTTGAATGGGTAATGATGGTTTGATCTTTTGATTATGTTGGCAGTCAGGTTTTGTGTTTGACTGCAGTTAATAAAGTAGTTACTGTATATGAGCCCCTTGATGGTGAGTTACATCACATATACCAGACAGTGGATGAAAGTAATGAAATGAGTTCTGTAGTCAGAATTCTATACAACATAACTTAAAAGGGTTGAAGTCCTGATGAAGTGCTTATTTTTTTCTTCCTTAGCTTCCTGTTCTGTTAGGAGTCTTCAGGATTTAGCTCGCATCTATATACGCCGTACACTTAGAAACCGTATAAATGAAGAGATGCAAGCCAAAGGTATTCCTCCTAAGGCACCTCCAAAGCGTAAAAGAAGGCGATGTCGAAGACGCCGTATAAATACTTATGTATTTGTTGGAAATCAACTTATTCCTCAAACATTAGACAGTGACGATGATGAAAAAATTGAAGAGGATGGCAAAGAGGATGAAAAGGACCATAATGAAGCTATGAAAGCTGAGGAACCTCCTCCAAATCTGCTGCGTGAAAAAATTTTGAGCTTGCCACTCCCTGAATCTTTAAAGGCATACTTGACCTATTACAGAGAAAAATGATGCACTTGGATCTAAAACTTTTTTTGCCTGCTGATATTTCATTTACTTCTTGAAAATGTAGCATTTTTTTTTAAGAATTAATTTGGTATATATAATTGATTGCTCAGCAAGATATACCATCAACACCTAAAGCTGTCTTAAGTTCTTTACTTGCTTTATTTTATAATACCTATATTTTCGCTACAGTTTGAGAAACCGTTACACACGTTTTTTTTGCATAGGAATTTAATGCAAAGTTAGATGCGCCATTAAGTTGAATCTGAGTGATTTCTTTGTCTACAAACTCGTGTTGATATTCCAGCACATGGGACAGGTCAGTTCAATGCAAAAACATTTTAGCACTTTAAAGACGCAAGTATGATCCATAGAAATATATCTGAGATATTGCAAATGCAGCTCACAGCGAGGCATTCCCTTGAAAAAATAAATCCTATTTTGTGTATAACTGTTTAAAAGAATGAGAAGTGCAATAGAATTTAAAAAGGAAGTTTTTCTTTCGTTTTCCTTTTTCGAAGCAGAAAACATTGATCAGAATATTTATCGAAAAGCTTAAAAATATTTGTCTCCTTAGTTTAAACTACATGTTTAAATAGGTGAAAAGGTTCATGTTTTAATTAGCATTGATTAAGCATCTATCGAGAATCTGTTTCATAGTGAAACAATTTATCAGATAAATGTAATTATAATTAACATAGAAAGTCAACTTCAGTAATGTCCCGTTGCTAGTATAAATTGATCTGGTTATCCTTTTAGGAGGTTGACCTTGGGGAAAACCTGCTTCATCTTTAATATATGCTGATATTCAATTTGTTATTAAAAACCCTTTTTTGACCTATAATATTTAAAATATAAAAATAAAGAGAATAAATAAGTGGAACAAATGTTGGCTTTTCAAACACGTGCCAGTAATTTCAATATTTTATTTATTTCAATATTTACAATCTAGTTGAACTCATTTTGTAATAGAAAATGCTATTTTCACCCATATTTGTATTCGAGGGAGATTACAATAGACACTTGAATAAATGACAGTTTTTTTTCCTGTATGTCTTAAATTAGGAACTTTTGCCCAAAGAAATCCCCCTTCCTCTGTCAGTTTTGTTCTTTAATTTGCAGGATATCTTAATTGAGTGTTTCGTTCAAAGATTTATTTTGATGCAAGAAACCTTATTTCTTGGGTACAAATATCAAACATTCCTTTTAAAGAATCACCAGCTATTTAGATGCAAAACACAATTTTCTGATTATAAGAAAATATTCAGATATCTTGACACTATAAAAATTAGCTTTATTACAAAAAAAATAACAGAATGACATTCACCAGTTTATGAAACCACTTTATAAAAAAAAACAAAAAAGAATATTTATCTTGTAAATATTTTGATGTCCTTCACATGGCATATTTTGAATTAAGAAAAGCTACATATAAGTAAAAAAATTTGTGAACAAAGGCATGGGCAAATGCTTTGTAAAGGAAGCTTGTAAAAGAGACTTTGGTTAAGGCCCATCTTAATAGTGTGTGATGTTCTTTGCTACAATAGGGCTCCAGGTTCCACATTAATAGCTTGCTTAGAAGCATTCAGTAACTTTGTTTTAAAAAAAAAAAATACGAGTGTTTGTTATAATTTAGCTCCTTTTAATTAAAGAAAAAAAATCAGTAAGACTAATATAAACCTTAAAAAGCCGTGTGTCTAAATTTGTGAAAACTTGGACCTTGTTGGCAAGTTGAGGTAGTCTAGAAAATGTTACATGGATATATTGCAAACTGCTTTTGTAGAATGGTTGCGTTGCTACTTCATTAAATTGTACTTTTTGGAAAAAAAATAGATGTTTTCATGCTTAATATAAATGTTTGATTTATATCTGTTTTGTAAAAAAAAAAAGCTTGTCCTGTTCTTTTCACCACTTCGAAATCCAAATCCACTTGAATTAGAAATTAAAATAAAAAAAGTGGTTATTTGAACATTTTGCATGGAGTGGTCCATTTTTCAAAAGAAATCTGTGTTATTCTGTGTTTATTATCTTTTGATTTTTATGTATTGGGAACATTTTTCTCTATAGTAATATAATATAGTTTTTTATTTCTGTGCCTAAATAGAGGGAAGATACAGGGAAGCCAATTTACTACAATTTGTGGTTAAGAAAAAAAAACAGATTGTTGTATAAACACTGGGCAAATCCTTCCCCTTTTTTTTTTTTAATTTGAGCTGTAGCTTTTTTTATTATAAAAAGCAATGATACTTATTTTTTTCGTGGAAGAAAACACACACAAGCATGAATCCCATTGCTCTGTTTCTTTTTTAATGTGGCTGAATCTTGAATGTTTTTTTTTAATGAACTGGGAAACAAAGTTGTTATAGATGATTCCCAATGACTTCTATAGAAATGTGCCAGAATTCTACTTGCCAAGCTTACATATTGGATTTTTTTTCTTAAAGGGGTGTTCATATTCCAACCCCTTTTTTCAGTTCAGTTGTTTTCAGCTTGTTCTCCAAAAATAAAGACTTTTTTCAATTACTTTCCATTATTTATTTGTTACTGTTTTTCCAAAATCTAAGTTAAAGTTTAATATTCCTGTCTCTGTTTTCTGTAATTCAAGTGATACATTTCCCAGCAGCATCTCTGGAGTATTAGCAACTATTGTATTAATTCAAACAGCTGCCTTTAATGAAATGCAGGGACAAAGATAAGAAATGTATCTATTCTAAAACTAGCTAGTTGTTTAAAGGTGAAAAAAATATTTAATAGATTTCTTAAAGGAAAACTATACCCCCCGAACAATGCAGGTCTCTCTAAAAAGATATTGCATAAAACAACTCATATGTAAAACCCTGCTTCATGTAAATAAACCATTTTCATAATAATACACTTTTTTAGTAGCATGTGCGATTGAGTAGTCCTAAATAGTAAATAGCAATTTTAAATAATAAGGACAGCCTCCTGGGATCGTATGATTAAACAGTGCACACAAACATACCAAACAAACTATAAAGTTACATAACGAGCCAATTAACAGACAGAGTTGTGTCTTTTGCTTCCACGCTTCTTCCTGTTACAGTTGAAATATTTCTGGTCAGGTGATCTCTGAGGCAGCACACAGACCATCACAAATGGTGGTTCAAGGCAAGAGATGTAAAAGGGCAAGATTTACTTGAATGTATACCAATTTGGTAAGATTCTTTAATATGTCACTTAATTTGATATAAACTATCTGTTGCTCAAGTATTAATTTTCAGGATATAGTTTTCCTTTAAAGGAAAACTGAAGCTTAACTAAAGAAGTAGCTAGAAATGTTGTACATTATGGTTTGTGCTTCTGTACCAGTCCAAGGCAACCACAGCCCTTTAGCAGTAAAGTTATTTGTCTCCAAAGATGCCCCAGTAGCTCCCCATCTTCTTTTCTGCTGATTCACATGCTCTGTGCTGCTGTCACTTACTGAGCTTAGGGACCCACTCACAATATACAGTACACATAGAATAGAAAAGGCTGATTAGTAATTAATACAGATAATTACTACATGGCAGCTCAGAAACCAGTGCAGCTAGCATGAGAATTCACATTGTAGCATCCGCTTATATTACAGACCAACCTCATTTTCTGCTTGATGATTTGCAACATGCCCTAAGCTTAGCTTCTCAACAGCTGCTCAGAGCCCACTGAGCATGTCACAATGTCACCGACACTTTCCAAGATGGTGACCCCCTGTGATAGGTTTGAAATTCTGGATCATTGCTGCTACTGACAAGCTGAAACTTTAGGCTGGTGCAAAAAGGTTATTCTATAAAAAAAATGGCATTTTTAGCCATATACATTTTTAAGTTTTAGTATATTCACGTTCGAACTATAAACTCACATTTTCTCATAGGGAAATCAGGAAAACTATTACTGAAAAAAAGCATATTGGGACGGGATAAAGGGTCATTACATTTGTTTATCAATTTATGCAGATATATCAAACTACTTTCCAGAGTAAGTACAAATGTTGAAAATGAACAGAGAAAAACAAGGGTACAGTGGTGTGAAAAACTATTTGCCCCCTTCCTGATTTCTTATTCTTTTGCATGTTTGTCACACTTAAATGTTTCTGCTCATCAAAAACCGTTAACTATTAGTCAAAGATAACATAATTGAACACAAAATGCAGTTTTTAAATGAAGGTTTACGTTATTAAGGGAGAAAAAAAACTCCAAATCTACATGGGCCTGTGTGAAAAAGTGATTGCCCCCCTTGTTAAAAATAACTAAGAACAAAAGTAATTGAGATCTATCAGTCTGGTAAAGGTTATAAAGCCATTTCTAAAGCTTTGGGACTCCAGCGAACCACAGTGAGAGCCATTATCCACAAATGGCAAAAACATGGAACAGTGGTGAACCTTCCCAGGAGTGGCCGGCCGACCAAAATTACCCCAAGAGTGCAGAGACAACTCATCCGAGAGGCCACAAAAGTCCCCAGGACAACATCTAAAGAACTGCAGGCCTCACTTGCCTCAATTAAGGTCAGTGTTCACGACTCCACCATAAGAAAGAGACTGGGCAAAAACGGCCTGCATGGCAGATTTCCAAGGCGCTAACCACTTTTAAGCAAAAAGAACATTAAGGCTCGTCTCAATTTTGCTAAAAAACATCTCAATGATTGCCAAGACTTTTGGGAAAATACCTTGTGGACCGACGAGACCAAAGTTGAACTTTTTGGAAGGTGCGCGTCCCGTTACATCTGGCGTAAAAGTAACACAGCATTTCAGAAAAAGAACATCATACCAACAGTAAAATATGGTGGTGGTAGTGTGATGGTCTGGGGTTGTTTTGCTGCTTCAGGACCTGGAAGGCTTGCTGTGATAGATGGAACCATGAATTCTACTGTCTACCAAAAAATCCTGAAGGAGAATGTCCGGCCATCTGTTCGTCAACTCAAGCTGAAGCGATCTTGGGTGCTGCAGCAGGACAATGACCCAAAACACACCAGCAAATCCACCTCTGAATGGCTGAAGAAAAACAAAATGAAGACTTTGGAGTGGCCTAGTCAAAGTCCTGACCTGAATCCTATTGAGATGTTGTGGCATGACCTTAAAAAGGCGGTTCATGCTAGAAAACCCTCAAATAAAGCTGAATTACAACAATTCTGCAAAGATGAGTGGGCCAAAATTCCTCCAGAGCGCTGTAAAAGACTCGTTGCAAGTTATCGCAAACGCTTGATTGCAGTTATTGCTGCTAAGGGTGGCCCAACAAGTTATTAGGTTCAGGGGGCAATTACTTTTTCACACAGGTTTGGATTTTGTTTCTCCCTAAATAATAAAAACCCTCATTTAAAAACTGCATTTTGTGTTTACTTGTGTTAACTTGTGTTAACACTGTATATACTGTATATAGGGTTTGTCCAATATTGGTTTTGCTAAAATCGTACCAACCATTAATTTTTAGTACTTAAAAGTTGAGTAATTGCTTAGGGTTTATTTTAGGTGAAGCTATAGTATTACTATAGATAGTATATGCATTAAACGTATGCCTTTGCTTGTTGAACTACCCCTTTAAGTTTTGAAAATTGCAAAGTACTGCGCTCTCTTCTGATAATATCTATATACTGTATGGCTCCTTGCCACCTAGAGGTAAAGTTGCCCTGATTCAAGCTAATCTGTGATCTTTTTGTACACATAAGGTCAGCTTTACATAAATCTGGCAGCCATGGTTTTAAAAAAGAGGCTGCAACAGAGCCCGGTACTTATTGTCTGCCCAACAGCTCAAAGCATTAGGAAGCATAGAAGCGACCGATGTCCGATTTGAAAACAGTCTCAAAAAACTATTTCAAGTGTGTGTTGATAATAATACCATATGATACTGAGAGATAACTTAAAAGATGGAGCAATTGAACACTACATCAAAAACAGTAAGACTACTTCAAACAGGCTGCTGACTGTAAAAAATATATTTTATTCCTGTATTTGGTGCTAAATAGCAAAGTTTGGTGTGCTTACAGCAAGTTTGTCATAACCTGCTTTACTTTTGCACTTAGTTTTCCTTCAGTTTGAGGGGGTGGGGTTTGATTAGTTGCACCTGAACAGACTGTATAAATAGAACCCCTGGGACACCAGTGGAACTTGCTCTAGTGTTTGCTCTTAAAATGGTAGATCTTTAGGTGGAGTTATAAACACCAGAGTTAGTGGGAGATATATTTTTTTTATTCCTGTTTTGATCTGTAACTGGGATAATGTGCTAGCAAGAGTGAAGGTCTGACCCAGTGCACAGTCTGCCATATGTATGCGGATTTGGAACAACAGATCCAAATTGCTTAACTCTGTGGTAGATGTGAGCAAATTGCCACTTTGGAGGCTCGAAATAGCACTAGAAGAACAAATTGCAACACTGCGGTCGATTGACAATTTTGAAAGGAGTCTCTTGCTCACTGAGCAGGACCTAGCGGGGTCAGATAGTTTGGGGGGAACAGAACAGCAGCAGGATGTTGAGGCAGCTAGCTGGGTGACAGTTAGAAAATATAAGGTGGGCAAAAGGAAAAGAGAGACGGATCCTGGGTTTATACATCCCAACAGCTTTGCCAGATTGTGTGACGATGATGGGAGTGTGAACCCTGGATTGGCAATTCTAGATGGGGCTGATCTCTCTAAAAACAGCCGGGAGACCAGTTTCTCTAGTATTGGTGGGGAAGAGAGCAGTGCCAAGCAGATTGTGGTTGTAGGGCATTCAATTATTAAGAAAGTGGATAGGGTAATCTGTTGTCCGGATCACTAAAACCGAACATTTTGCTATCTACCTGGTGCCAGGTTTTGGTATCTGGTTGATCGGGTAGACAAATTATTGGATGGGGCTGGGCATGACCCAACAGTCTTAGTACATATCGGTACTAATGACAAGATAAATAGTAGATGGAAGACTGAGTTCAGGGATCTAGGCTCTAAGATTAAGGGAAGGTCTTCCAAGTAATTTGTTTTGGAAATTTTGCCTGTGCCACATGCAAGTTTAGGGAGACAGTGGGAGCTTAGGGAGCTAGATGTGTGGCTCAAAGGAAGGAAGGGTCTGGGTTCCTAGAGTACTGGGCTGATTTTTCCTTGGGGTACAACCAGTCGTGATGAATTGCACCTCAATGGAAGGGGGTGCACTGTGCTAGGGGAAAGAATGGCCAAGAGATTGGAGGAGTGTTTAAACTAGGCAAGTGG
>CM044441.1:116273786-116376109 GCA_024363595.1 Xenopus borealis | reverse complement strand
GGGGGGGGGGGTGAGAGAAAGAATTATGGGGAAGCTAGGGTAGATGGGGTAAGGGGTCACTGTTACTAGGAAAACAGACTAATACTAACTTAACATATAATTCTCCTCAAAGTAATGCACATTTATAGCAGTATAGGTGGTTCTTCACAGTGAGGTTGTGGAATGTTGATGTTTTTAAAAGGGGCTTGGATGATTTTTTTTGGGCAGACATAATATCAAAGGCTAATTTGATGCTAAACTCTACAGTTAGTATAGCTATGGGCATATACTGTTTGTGTGAAAGAGTGGAGGGGTGTATGTGTGTATGCCGGGTTTTAATTTGGAGGGGTTGAACTTGATGGACTTTGTCTTTTTTCATCCCAATTTAACTATGTAACTATGTTTAAATGCCATAATGCAGGGCTAGCCAACTGGCGGCGTATGCGGCCCGTGACCCCTCCCCTTTTGTGGCCCCCCACAATTTTCTCTGTCTCCTGCTCTTTTCTGCAATCCCTATGCTCCCTGTGTGTTCCATACTCTGCATTTTTTATGCTCTCGGTGTGTGCCATACTCTGTCTGCCCTATGCTCCCTGTGTGTTCCATACTCTGCCTGTTCTATGCTCCCTGTGTGTGCCATACTCTTGCTGCCCTATGCTCCCTGTGTGTGCCATACTCTGCCTGCCCTATGCCCCATGTGTGTGTGTGTGCGCCATGCTTGTATACGCTGTCTGTCCTATGTTCCTTTGTGTGCCATAATCAGCTGTGACCCCTTTCCACATGGCTTCAAGACTTTAGTGAAGAGACACCTATTACTTATCAGATTTTGGTAATGGCAGAAATGTGTTTCCATGATACCTTGGCCTGTTTTATTATCTCTTGCAGGCCTGTATCATGACATCAACAATTACATTTTTTTTTTTTTTCCAAATATTGACTGAAAACTAGTTCTATAAATGATGGTTGATCTAAACCCTTCCTCATCATTTTTGATCATGTATGAGAAAAATTACTACTACCTATTTGTTCCATGCAGTGTATTTAATTACAAACCATCTGTTTTGCAGTAGCAGCAGGCTATCCCACAATAAATCACATAACAAGTTTGTGTCATTTACCTGTTAAATGCCACAGATTGGAGAATTTATGCCAGAGTCATTAAGTGCCAGAAGTAATTATTACGACCTATGGAACTATGTTTTTTTTTCTAGTGATGTGGGGGTTGACAAATTGTTGACCCGCGCCTTGCCCTAACCCACAGCTCTGCACCTTTATCCAGGGCCGGAACTAAGGCTAGGAAGAAGAGGCAGCCGCCTTGGGCTCAATGATCGCTTGGCAGCTAGCTCTAAAATTGTCTTCTGCCTACCCCTAGTCCATGTTCATACCCCTCAGTCTTACTTCCCTCTCTCTCTCACCCACCCCTCCATCATTCTCCCCTCCCTCCTGTCACCCACCCCTTAGTTGAGGGACCTGGCTGGCCTGGTCCGGCCCTGCCTGCATCCAACCCTAACCTTGCTCTGCTTCCCCTAACATATACACACCCTCAACTGTCTCTGACGTCATGGAGGGGGCAGGGCACCGTTGGAAGTGGTCCATACTTAGGTTTGGCGGGATGGACGGAAGGAACAGCTCAGCCCAAACCTAGCCGCTGCTAGAATTCACTGCGCATGTGTTGGCCTGAACCCAACCTAATTGCAGGTCACTAATTTGCACCTATTGTATTAATGTATAATTTAATATTATATATATTTTATAAATATTACCTGTTGACTTTCAGTGTAAACTAAAGATGCTCATATACCAGCAGCTTCTTCAAAGCTATACAGTACATAGTGTACCTTTTAATATCCAAAAATGTGTGCTTTGATTTTTATCGAGCTTATGTATATTTTTTTCTGATCATTAAAATGGACCAATAGATGGCAGTGTTTCTCTTTCAAACACAGAACTTCAAACCAATAACGATTCAGAATTTGCTATGAATTACACGCTAAAATCTCAACATGCAGTAGGGTTTACCAAAGCCATGCTGATTTGCACTTCCAGCAACCTTTCACAAATTGCTAGTTAAACTTTTCAGGTTTAACAACAAAAGGAAGATGCCTTTTAGGGCTCATTTATGAAGGCAACAGAACGTGCAAAATGCAATTTGCGGATGCTAATTTCTGTGTTTTTTACTCACAACAGTCTTTTTTTCAGAATAAGGAACACACTATATTGCATTAATCACAATTTTTTGTAGTATTTGCCTGTACCAAAGCAAAGCTGTTGCCAAGGTTGTGGCAGATGCTATTACCCCTGTAGTTTATAGTGGAACAGCTTGTTTATTTGGTGCAATATATGCAGATAAGCAGTGAAACGTCTTCATTAAAATTTCTCAGCAAGTTCAGTTGTTTTGAGTTACTTGTGTTAGGTATACCATGACCTGGATGAACGAGAATCTTCATAGTCATAAACTTAGGGGTTGTTGCAAATTATCAAGCAGAAAAGAAGGTTGGCCTGTAATATAAGTTGATGCTACAGGGCTGATTATTATGTTCTGATGCTAATTGCACTGGTTTCTGTGCTGCCATGTAGTAATTATCTGTATTAATGACTAATCAGCCTTATATTGTGACATTTCTATTCTATATGTACTGTATATTGTGAGTGGGTCCCTAAGCTCAGCAAGTGACAGCAGCACAGAGCATGTGAATCAGTGAATCAGCAGAAAAGAAGATGGGGAGCTACTGGGGCATCTTTGGAGGCACATATCTTTACTGCTAAAGGGCTGTGGTTGCCTTGGTCTGGTACAGAAGCACAAAATATAATGAACAAAATTTCTAACTATTTCTTTAGTTAAGCTTTAGTTCTCCTTTAAATACAATAGTGGCTCTTGGGAATAGTGGAAAACATTTATTAATGTTCAGCGAGCTTAATCTTCAAGCACTACTCAAACATGCAAAAACTAAATAACAAGAAAAGAGATCAAGGAGTAAATGTAGGAAAATATTCATTAAGGTATGTAAAATGTTTTATATCAAAATAATATATAACAACTACCCATGTAAAAAAAAAAAAAAATAAGACCTTTTATCCAGAACGCTCAGAACCTTGGGTTTTTCAGATAACGGTTCTTTCCATAATTTGAATCTTCATACCTTAAGTCTACTTGAAAATCATGTAAACATTAAATAAACCCCATAGGCTGGTTTTGCTTCCAATAAGGATTAATAATAACTTAGTTGGGATTAAATACAAGGTACTGCTTTATTGTTACAGAGGAAAAGGAAATCATTTTGAAAAAATTTGATTATTTGCATAAAACGTCTATGAGAGTCTATGGGTGATGGCCTTTCTGTAATTCGGAACTTTCTGGTTAATGGGCTTCTAGATAACCTGCCCCATACGAGTACCCCCTATGCATTGGCGAGGCAATTTGGAGCGATTTCAAAAAGCGCGCCGCTCCGTGTGGATACGCGCCGGCGTTTTCAAGCAACGCCGGTGCGCTTGGGTACGTGGATATTCGGGGAGGTTCGGGGGCTACAAGTCGAGGCGAGAAGTCGCCAGGAGACAAAATGCCCCCAAATCTCCCCGTCTGGCCTAGCCCTAGGGGGCAGATTTACTAAGGATCAAATTCGAGGGTTAAAAAACCCTCCAATTCAACCATGGGAATAGTTAGGGAATAAAAATCCTTCAAATTCGAATTTGAAGGATTTTTACCGCAATTCGATTGGTCGAACGATTTTAACCATTTGGTCAAATTTTTTTATACGATCAAAATTTTTGAAGTTCGGTAGGTTGAAACTGGCGAACTAGGCAGTCGAATAAAAATTTAAAGGGGAAGTACTTCTACTGTCAAAGTCGAATAATCTAATAGATTTTTATTCGAATCATTCGATTCGATCGAATTTTCAAAATTCTCTGGTCGAAGTGGTCTTCAAAAACATTTCAAAATTGGAATTTGAAAGTTTTTGAAAATTCCATCGAACTTCGAATCCTTCATGTGAATTTAGTAAATCTGCCCCTAAATGTTTAATGCAGCTGCAGATGTGTTGTCCATTCCTCTGTGCCACAAAATCTTCACAAAAGGTTGTCAGATTGACATGGGGCTCTGTCACAATGACAAAGGAATTCAGAGAAAAACACTTCAGATGATCCATATTTATGAGAAGACCTTAATAGCATGACCAGACAAGCTATAGGTATCTTTCTACAAATGGTTCAAAATAGTACACATTCAAAAGTAGAAGTAGATGAGGTTGAAAAAAGTATTATCCCCCTTCAGATTCAGATTTTGTTGCAATGTGTTCAGGAATGATGTACTGGACCTTGACCAGCACTCGCCTCTTGCCAACCCGGCCCCTACCTGGCCCACTCTGTCTCATCTATTTATAGACCCACACCTGCTCTGCCCAGTGGTGACATTGTGAAATGGGTGGGGCAGTAGTAAGTCTATAAATTGATGAGCTGGATATTTTGTGGTAGCCAGCCTGAACCCGCACAACCTATGGGTTTTGGACTGGCATGCACATAACTAGTGTCCACAATTAGTTTTTTAGTGATAAGTCCAGCTTCTAAATTGTGCTAGAGTCCAATGGCCTTAGACCATCAGAGGCAAGGTACTGCCCAGTGGTGACATTGTGAAATGGGTGGGGCAGTAGCAAGTCTATGAATTGATGGGCTGGAAGATATTTTGTTCTAGAGCCCAATGGCCTTAGACCATTAGAAGCAAGGTACTGAAAAAATTGCACTCTAGCACCATCTACAGGCAGGACATAGCACTAAAAAATTATGTTCAGACAGGGTGAGTGAAAATGTGAAATCCCAATGTCTTCATTTGTACATGCTACCACCTTGCTAGAGATGGATTTATATTTATTATCCAGAAGTACCCCTAGGTCTTTCACCATCAATGATTTGCCTAACTTAAGGGCTGATTTATAAAATATCAAACTGTTGAATCTCGAAGGATTCACTGATTCACAGCATTCCAATCTTCTGGATTGTTGTGTTGAACACTGCTCAACATTATGCCAACATATGTACCAGAAATACAAGTTAAAGGAACAGTACCCCAAAAAAACTGAAAGTGTTTAATTTAATGACAATATGATGTAGTGTTTCCCACCACTGGTAAAACTGGTGTGTTTGTTTCAGAAACATGACTATAGTTTATATAAACAAGCTGTTCTGTAGCCATGGGGGCAGCCATTCAAACACAGGATACACAGTAGGTAACAGATACATTCTGAAGAATCCCATGGTAAACTACAGGGTTTATCTGTTATCCACTATGTATCCTATGCCTTTTCTCCCTTTTCAGCTTTGAATGGCTGCGCCCATGGATACACATCAGCTTGTTTATATAAACTATAGTTGTGTTTTTGAAGCAAACAAACCAGTTTTACAAGTGCAGCACAACAGAACATTATATTTGCATTACCTTTAAACACTTTATTTTTTTGATGTAACTGTTTCTTTCAGTTATAACCTAAACAAAATTTTCAAGTAATATGCATTAAACATCATTTTAATGTGCTTCTCCATAACTGATGGCACCCATCAAATTCCAAGTATGTATTTGATCCTTAGCTCCTGAAGGTTCAGGAAGGTTCAGCTTGGGGGGCTCCTCACAGGGCTTGCCTTACCCAGCAAGACAGAGCCAACTTTGCATAGATGAATTACATGCTATGGTTTAAATGCAGCATTGCTCAAGTTTCTATATAGTGTACCAGTTATACAGTACTACATAAATGGAGACCAGATAATATAATGATGAGCCAAAAACGGCCACATCCTGCCTGTGAGCATCCACTTGTACAGTACTGTTTAGATCTTGATTTTGCTGCTGGATGTGAATTCTAATATGCCTATGGCAGGCAGTAAATTTAGGGCTTTCACAGTGACATCTTGCACTTGATCTTCTATGTGAAAGCAGTGCCAAAAAAGCAACACAAGCTTACTGCATGGAACTTGATATAGATGTCCTTAGTATTCCTGTTCTTGCAGCTAACCGTTTGTACTGCGCAATGGCATTGCATTTGAAGGGGATATAATAACTATGTATAAATAAATAATGGGACCATAAAATAATCTCTGTAATGCTTTACTGTATTTACTAGTAGGTCCTTCCAGCTGACATCAATTCTGAAGAAGAAAGAAGGGATTTTTTTACAGTGAGAGCTGGGATTTTCTCTACTGGCTGATTCATTAGATAGCTTTAGTAAGGGATTGGATGGCTTTTTAGCAAGTGAGGGAATACAGGGTTATGGAAGATAGCTCATAGTACAAGTTGATCCAGGGACTGGTCCGATTGCCATGGAGTTAGGAAGGAATTTTTCCCCCCTCTGAGGCAAATTGGAGAGGCTTCAAATGTTTTTTTTTTTTATCAACTAGCAGTTAGGCAGGTTAAAATGTTGAACTTGATGAAAGTGTCTTTTTTTCAGTTAGGAAATGTATTTTTCTCTTTGAATGAAATCTTACCCAATGTATCTGACTAAGTAACAGATGTTCCCTCTCCAACACATTCCCTAAAATCACCCTTCCTAAAATCTCACATTCAGAATTATGAGATCTAGTAAAAACGTGTTGTTCATGGAAGGGTTTAATTATCATATCAGTTCTATATAGAAGTCTTGTGTTTCAGTCCTATATCTAGCAGATTTGGAATCAAACCTGATTAAATGTGTTCCAGGTCACCAAAGTCACAGTTATTCACAATTATTATAATTCATTATCCCCTAAATACTTCTAGTTCTTGATTACAGACAAAAGAATATTTACATGTGATGCCTCCTTAAAGGAGAAGGAAAGGCATTGTGCACTTGGGGGTGCCAAATGTCAGGCACCCCCAAGTGACTGTGTTGACTTACCCTAAACCCCCGGCCAATGCTCCTATCAGCAGAAAACTGCACCGGCCTGGGGTTATACCAGTGATCGAATTTTCGATCGAATTAGATTCGAAGTTTATTTTAAAAAAAAAACTTTGTTTTTGCAAAGTCCACTAATTGACTCCAAATAGGTTCTAGGAGGTCCCTCATAGGCAAAAACATCAATTTGGCAGGTTTTAGATGATGAATGGTCAAATAAAAAAGAGACAGTACCTGAAAAATTTTGAAATTCGAATTTTCTAATTTTTTTGCAAATTTTAATCGAATTCGGACTATTCCTGAGCTGAAGTACACAAAAATAGCTTGAAATTCGAATTTTTTTACTTTGAATTTTAAAGTCGACCCTTGATAAATCTGCCCCTTGTCCAGATCAGTATCAAACTCAGCACCCCAGTGTTGCAAAGCAGCTGTGCTAACAACAAAACACTATGTTATACTGTAATAAATAATAATATCTGCCAGTAGATTCCCAGCTTGAGTCAGGTCTCAATAGGAAGTTCCATAATTTGTCCTTTACTGATGGTTAGTGATGGGCGAATCTGGGGTGTTTCGCTTTGCCGAATTTTCCACAAATTTCCTGAGAAATTTGCAAAACTGCAAAAAATTCTTGAAACGCCACCGGTGTCTCGTTTTGGATGCGGACGTCTCGTTTTGGATGAGGGCGTCTTGAGCACATTAGCTCTGGCGTCCAAAAAAAAAACAAGCACTGGTATCCATTTTTTATGCCGGTGAATTTTTGCCAGGTGAATCGAATCGCGGGAATTATCAGCAAATTCTAATCTGCTGAATAAATTGGCCCATCACTACTGATGATGATATTTCCTGTTTGGGTTTCCTCTAGCCAGTCACCTTGGGAAAGGGTGGCTTAAAAAAGGGTTAGATCATGTTCCAACGACCCTTAGTAGGGATGTGTTTGATGAAAATGCCATGCTAGATAGAGATTCTTACTTCTAAGGAGTAACACGCCATCATCACTATAATACTTTAAATCATATTCTGGGACCAAAAGTAATATCTGAAAATCACAGAAAATGTGTTCAATGAAAAATCACAGATAAAAAAACATGTTTTATTTGGTTTGAAATATTGAACAGTATGTTAAGAATTGGAATTGTTATTGAGAGAAATTCTCATGGATGAACAAAATGCATGCAGCAATTATCCTCTCATGGTTGTCTTCTTTGATAGGATTTTAAATAAGTGCCAATTAATGCTGAGAATGAAGGTAAAAACTAAATAAAAGATGTACAGTCTCACCCTGTCCATTATCATCTGGGTTGTTTTCAGCATGTTAAAGAAGATAATGTTAGAAGTCACATGTTCTGACGAAATATGAAACAAAGGCATTCCTGTGGTGTCAGAAAAGTACAGTTCATCAAGTTTGATCTAAAATATCAATAAAGCTGATTAAGAATGAAGAAGCTTGTCAAAGGAAAGATGTATGAACTTATCAAGAACTCCAGTTTTACCATAATAGTTGAGCCTGATAGAAGTATGGGGGAAAAAACAACTTGCTTTGAGAACAGAGCAAAAGCCTACACTCATCTCAAAATAGAAGATATTAACTGAATACATGATTGAGTATTCTACCACAAAATTAAGAATGTTCTTGGAACAGCTTCTGCTTAAATCAGTGGTGTCCAAATGGTGGCCTGAGACCCCCCTTATGTGCCCCCCACATGAAAGTTTGCCTTCTGTGACTGCTTCCCTAGTCGAGGCTGGTGCTGTCACACAAAAGATCCTGTAGTTCTCTTACTCTTTTGGCCAAGGTGATGGCCGCCAGGAAGACCACTTTTAATGTTAGTAGCCACAAAGATAGGTCCTCTGTGAGATAGAAAGGATGTCTGGATAACATCTGCAGAACCAAGGGTGTGGACATGATGGCCTCCTTGCCAGTAAATTCTAACTGCTGCTTTGAAGAAGCGTAACACCAGTGGATGTTGAGACTAGTGATGGGCGAATCTACTCAGTTTCGCTTCGCCGAAAAATTTGCGAATTTCCATTGAAATTCGCGAATTGGCAAAAAAATTAACTAAATAAGTCGCGGCACGTTTTTGACGCGTCGCGCCGTTTTAGTTGCGCATATCGCCGTTTTCGACGCACGTCGCATCAAAAAAGACGCGCGACTCAGTTTTTTTGGCGAATTTTTGCCAGGCGAATTTTCTCTGGCGTTTCGCGAATCGCAGGAATTCGTGTTGTCTGAACGTACCATCAGCCTTCGATCCTGAAGATGACTGCTGAAGAACAGGCCTCTACTACTGCCCTGATTTCTAGCACATTCGATGGCACGTCTGAGGATGGACTTGACCATGAGCCCTGAGCGACTTGGTATTCGAACTCTGCCCCCCAGCCTACACCTGATGCATCTGTGGTCAGGATGGATCATGGTTATGGAAATAGCTTGACTCCTCTGGCCAAATTTTGAGGAACCTGCCACCAGGAAAGAGTCTTTGATATTAGGGGAGAAATCAGGATCATCTGAGTCTGGGAGATGCCGCCCCATTGTCGAAGAAAAGGGAACTATAAACCTCTCATTCGCCAATGAGCCCACAGAATCAAGCCTATGGATGAAGTCATCATGCCCAAAATCTTCATTAATTTGATTGTTGGTATCCTGGAAAGATAGGCCAATTCCTCCACTGCTAGCCTCAAGGCTTGCTGTCTCCTTCCGAGAGACTGATGATCCCTCTGCTGGAATCTATAGCTGCTCCCAGGAACACAATCTTTTGAGTCGGATGCAGTTGGCTTTTCTGCCAGTTGAGATACTGTACCATCCATGCTCCTGTAGACAGGATATTACCTGTTCCCTGTGTTCTATTAGTTGTGCCTTGGAGCTCGCCAGTATGATCAGATCGTCCAGGAAATGGAAGATTCTGATTTTCTGATTCTCCGCCATCGTAACCGAGCCACTAGGACTATGCCAATGGAAGGCATTGAAACTGGAAGTGGACCTCTCCAATCCAATTGCAAACTGCAGAAACTGCTGGTCTTGAGGCGCAACTGGGGCATTATGATAGGCATCGCAAATATCCAGGGAACACATCCAGTCGCCTGGACAAACAGCTTTCTTCAATGAATCCTAGGACTCCATGCGGAAATGCTGTACCTGAAAAGTCTTGTTCACTGACTTCAGGTCCAGAATAGGACACCAATCTCCCAATGTTTTCCTGACCAGGAAGAAAACTGAGTAGACCCCAGTCTTCTCTTCTCCCTTCGATACTGGAATGATGACAGCTTGCTGAATCAAGGTATGGAGGCACTAAACCAGTGCCTTCCTCTTCCCCGGATTCCTTGGGACAGCTGAACAATGAAACACTGGTTGCAGAAGATTGGAGCCAAATTCCAGACTGTAGCCCTCCCTGATTACCCTGGAACCCAGGCATCTTCTGTGGAATGATGCCAGGAGTCCCAGAAGAGGTGGAGTCTTCCCCCTACCCAGATATCCTGGGGTCCAACACCTTCAGATAGGACGACGGGCTGAACCTGAGGATCTGCCTCTGGCATTCCTGAACATTCCGGATTGGCCTCCGTGCCAGATTGAGGGCTTGTTGCTGGAGGTCTTATTCCGAAAGGAATATGAAACTCCTGCAGCAGTTCTAGCACTAGATGGCATTTTGCCTTTCAAAGACTGTTTTTCTGGAAACCTCCACTTCCTTCTTTGGGGAAGGAGCTGGCCCTTTCCTCCGGAGGCTTTAGAAATCAGGTCTTCCAATTTTCTAACCTGACCTGGTCTACCGCGGTGTTAATCAGGAAGGAAGACCCAAGTTTTAGCTCCATGAGACTCCATGAGGAATGGTGTCTCTATTCTGACCCTCTTTGAAGGCAGACTCTATGTTTGAGAGCCATACTTCCATAGCTTTGGCTACGAAAAAGGCTGGCTACTGCTGGCTTGAGGAAGAACCTTTTCAAGTCTACCTACATTCTTTTATCCATCAGGTCTCATAATGAGGCTTGGTCATCAATGGGTAAAAGGGTATTCCTAGAAAGATTTAGTACCAGCGCATCCACATCCGGGACAGAACAGAAGTCCTTTATGTCTTCTTCCTTAAAGCAATATTTTTGCAGTGTTGGGCTCCTCTTAGACAAAGTCTGACACCTCCTGGTGCAGTGGAAAAACTTGACCCTTTTTCCTTGCTGAAGGTAAGAACTGGGTAGAATATCCCTCTTTCTCTTGGAGACCCAAGGCAAGTCTCACTGACTTGATTAGTGGAGATATGAGATTTAAGTCAAAAGAAAAGGCTCCTCCTCCCAGTCCTCTTCTGAAGAACAGCAAGCCAATAGGACTTCACCATCTGCTTCCTCTGCCTGATGAGTCTCCTTAGAAACATGGCCTCCGGTTGCTGAGGATCCTGACAATTCCTGTGCCATGGCTTCTCTGAAGGTCTGGCTGCGTCTGCGAGACAGGTCTGACATTGCCTCTTACCGGGGAGTGCCGGTCCCGAGCAGCCCAGACATTGACTGCGGGTTCCAGAGAACTGGCAGTTTCCTTGTGCCTAGCAGCAGCTTTCATGGTGCTAGGAGAAAGGGAAAATACATATCAGTAATGTTGGCATCCAAAACTGCCAAGAGCCTACACATTAACTGTGTGCTCGTGTGGGCTTTTCAAACATTTACCTCACCGGGGGGGACTAGGCTTCTGGGGTTGCGGCTGGACCTAACCAGGAAGGGACCTAAAAGAAAAAATATATATACGCTGTAGTCGTGAGGAACAATATCCTTTTTGAAACATACTGAAAAGGTACCCCCTGGAGTCCACTAAAAAAAAAAAACTACCCTGTGGATACAGGGATAGCCCAAGCAGGCGTGGAGCAGTCTCTGTGGATGCCAGCTGAAGCAAAGGCGTGCCACTCGCTCCCAACCTGGAAGAAAAAGGCTTCCGGGTTGTGACCTCACTATTCTGCCGAGCCCTGATGAGCTAACTGAAGCCACGCTAACTTCCACACCCCCACCTGTCTCCCAAAACTGACACAGTCGGAAGTGCGCCACTTAGGAGCCGAACACTGTGCGAGCAGTTCGCGTACCGGAGCAGCAGGGGAACACCACGCATTAATGGGGGGCGAAAAAGAATTTAAGTGGAAAAAGGCCTGTTCCAGGGATACCTTGTGGGCAGGTCCCAGCTAAAACCCCCCTTAAAAAAGAAGTGAGCTCCTTAAGGAGCGGAGCATA
This sequence comes from Xenopus borealis, assembly GCA_024363595.1. NCBI lineage: Eukaryota > Metazoa > Chordata > Amphibia > Anura > Pipidae > Xenopus > Xenopus borealis. The sequence goes on along the minus strand of CM044441.1, from coordinate 116,364,095 downwards.
AGAGAAGAACAAAAAAGACACCTAGGCGAGGTGTAAGTGACGGTTTTATTTGATTGGTGGGAGGTTCTTCTATGAGGGATGAGGGGGGGGGCACATGAGTACTGACATGGAGAGGCCGAGGGAAAGTAATAATGCAATCAAATAAAAAAAAAACAACACAAATCAATGATGAAATGGCCAAAAAAAACCCCCACAAAAATGCAATCAAATCAATCATATATAGTATACGGGAAAAGTAAGGGGGTTATTTATTAAAGGTGTTTTTCTAACTCGAATAAACTCACAATTTAAACAAACTGAAATGTTTGCTTATTTATTGAAAAAATCTGAATTTAAAAAAACTTGGTTGAATGCAATGGGGAAAAAACTCGAATGCCTCAAATTTATTGAGTTTATACAGTAGGCTTGAAAAACTAGAATATTTCGATCAAGTGAAACCAGAGTAAAAGACCTCATGAACAAAAACATCTTCAAATTTAAGGTTAAAAGGAACTCTGCCATTGACATGAATTCGACAGGAGTATTTTCAGATTCTTTTTTGCACCTTCGTAGCATAATAAATCTTGAAAAATGTGGATTCTTTTCCTCTAAAATCAACCTTTAATAAATAATCCCCAAAGTGTGAATGTGTGTGTTTGCTTGGCAAATGTAATTGTGATCGTGCAAGAGTGTGCTATGACAAAGACAGGAGAAAAATTTTAAAAAATAAATAAATTAATTAATTTAGAGAGTTTTGATAAGAAATATTAAAAATAAAGGGTGCACAATTTTGTAGTTCAGCTCACTGTTCAGCTCACAGGCAATCCAGGAGACCAATCCAGCAGGAAAACTGCTGAAAGACAGCATGAAGGCTCCAGCAGTCACTGATACGCAGCAGGCATAAAGGGGAGGGGAGCAGTGGACTCATTATCAACATGCCTACGTGTGTCCACTGCTTTCATTGGTTGAATCCACTGATCAGGCTCCGGATCAGTAAGTGTCTACTCATTGTCTAGGGGGATCTGCGGCCAATAGAATCACTGACTTTCAAAAGAACTGCGCTGGCTGCCATGGTGGAAGTACTGCAGAACTTAAAATCTATGATCTTTGGCACTTCGGTACTTTTATACACAGAGCTTAGATTCTATGTTCTGTAGCATTTTGTGGGTTAACCATTAGAAAGTTTCACATATCCTTTGTAAATACTGTATTTTGGGTTTGTAAACCAAGCACAGTGGATAGGATTTAGAGGAGATGGGTCCATCTAACTGAACAATAAATAGACCAAATATTTGCAATTGAGCTCCTGCTTTCATCTACTGTGTGCACAGCCATCTTCATGAAGAAGGTAAATACACTACAATATAGAGGTGTTTACTCCTCAGTTGACATCATATACATATTTAAAACTATTTTGGGATGAACCAATTAAGTCATAAAATGTAAATGCTTTAGCTGGAACATGCTCAGCTCCTGTGCAATTGAGGGCATGCAGAGCAGCTAACTGCCATTCTGTTCATCCTTTTTATGGGTGCTGGGTGACAGGATGGCAGTCTTTCAACCTAATCATTGCTAATGAGAGACAAGCTGCCTTGCTGATTTTTTCATCTATACATCTGCCTTTGGATGCTCACATTCTTCATTACTGTAATGATAATAGCTTTCAAGAGACAAAAATAGATTGGTTCAATTCCATGTGCTCTTAAAAATGTTGGCATGATAAATCTGTCAGGAGAAGTGGTTTTAAATGTGCATACTGTACGTGCGGGAGACTAAACAACATTTATGTGAAGTCTTCTTTAAGAAATCAAAAAATTAAGAGATTACATTATTTCAGCAGACTAATAATTTGCGTGTGAAATCATTTGCCACTGAATGCTAAATATTTATTTATTTTTTATTTAGTTTTAGGATTCAATTATTTTTTTCACCAATTTGTCCCCTTCCTCTATAATCACAAATTAAATATCAGTTGGTTAGTTACCCTCACTTTTCTATAGCTAACAAATTATTACAAAATTTGATGTATTTTAATGATTGACGAACATACTTGACAACTGATGACTGCATTTTTATAGTTAACGCACAAAGACTGGCATAGCAATAGCTAAAGGTGGCATTAGATGCTACATGATCATTAAAGGGGTGGTTCACCTTTGCGTTAATTTTTAGTATGTTTCTGAGTAGCCACTTCTAATCCATTTTTCAATTTCATTAATTTTTTTTATAGTTTTTGAACTAGTTTTCTGTGTATGACTTTTTCAAATGGGGGTCACTGACCCCATCTAAAAACAAATGCTAAAAAAAATATATAAAAAAAAAAAAAACAGTTGCAGACAATCACTCTCTACATTGTATTAAAAGATAACTCAAAGGTGAACCCCTTTAATATGCTACATCATTCCTTAGTAGTTCGTAGTACCTTGACTGATCAAAAGCATTCACCTTCTAAAAATCAGGATTCAATATATTTGGCAGTCCCGGCTTATAATAATTAATAATGTACATACATTCCATGAACAATAGTTTCATGACTTAGGCACACTGTTGTTTGCTATGGCCTAGTTTGGGTATATGGTCACAGGACTCATTGTAACCTCTGATATATTAGACATACAGTGGGGTGTTAGTGTAATTTACAAGTAAATATTTCTGCACAATATCTGCCTGCAGAAAAATCTTACATTCATCACCTGAGTAAGAACTTCCATAATAAGGTTCAGAGACCACTTCTTCAGGACAGACAGGTGCAATTGCAGTATCAGTAGTCCTTTAGCCATAGGAAAGGAAATAAAAATAATGCTAAGTAATTTGGTAGAACAGATAATAGAAAATTAAACTGAACAATGTATTTAAAGTGCTCCTTTAAATTCAAACCATAAACCATGGAGCTCTGAGAAGAAAAGCACACTTGTTAGGCCTGGTACTGGAATCCTGTGTAGGCAGGGGCACAAAGTTAATTGACAAGGGGACTCCTTCATTGACCCTTCACTTTTAGCCATCCCACTGAACCCCGTTGTTACATAACTTAATCAAAACACCAGGAGCCAGAAATGGGTAAAATGGCCACAGCATTTATTTATCAAATAAATAGGACATTGCCAGTCTCACCCAAGGCAATATTCAAAGCCAGAATGCCATAAGAGATCATTCCTATGCTCTGCCGTTCCTCAGTGAAGACTTGAGATGAGCACTATGTCATTATATCCACCACTAAGTATCAGGCTGCCTCTACCTAAAGAGATGATGGCCCCCAAAAATGTTTCTACCTGCTCAGAAGATAAAGTGAACTGCATCTTCCCCTGACATCACTTCCCTCTCTTTCTCCACCCCCAGCCAGCCCAGCTTTTTTTAATCATTCCCTCTCACCCAATAGCAGCTACATCTGATTCTGACAGTCTTTTAACATAAACCAGTGTAATTTTGCTGCTTGTCATTCGGATCCCATGTCATGCAGCCCCTGTGTTTATAGCTCCATGAGTCCTGCAGTGGGTTGAGTACCCGGGGGTATCCAGTGGGATGAGGGTAGGATTTTCGTATAGATGGGGGTCTGTGAGTTGTGGGTCTCATCTAAATTTCTTGTTTTATGTCATATTTTCTATATTTTCTATATTTTACTCCTATTAAAATTTTACAAAACTTGTTTCTGTCCCACCCACTTTTGATGATGTCACTTCTGGTTTGCAGCAACATCACTTCCTGTTTAAAGGTGGTTGGCGGGTTGTGGGGCAGGTTATGGATAAGGCAGTTGCTGCTTTCAGGTCAGGTTCACACAGTACTCTACTCCAGGGCTTTCCTTTATATCTGTTTACTCTAGTTATTGTTATGGAAAACAACATTGAGCCTTACTCAGATCCTATATGTACAGATTCTGGTAATACTTTGGCAGAGCTTTTGGAGTTTTCCTGTCTTTGCTGTAGCTCCTATAATATAAAATAGGCATTTGCTTAATTTAAAGATTATTTTTATGTATTTTTTTAAATGTCACATAGAGTAGTTTCATGGTGTTAAGGAGTAAGTACAATATATTAAAGATTAGAGCGAAATAAGGCAATGGTTCAATAGATAGCACACCTGAAGATTTCTCAGCTTCTGTTTCTGTGCTTTGTATTACTTGTTGCTGTATAACAACTGGAGTATCAATGACATCCTGTGCAGAAAGAAAGGTTATAAAATACCTTAAAATATTATTGTAAATATGTAACCAAGAAAGATACAAACAAAGCAAATATAATAATATATATTAGAAAGGGGTATAAATAAACAATGTATGTTATATACAAATAGTACTTATGGGTGTGGTTGTACAGCCTTTGCTTATTTATGCTAAACTGCCTATAATAATATCACCACATATTATTCTAAATGGGCATGACATAAATAGCCTGGTGTCTGCACAAAGAAAGCTTTTGCTTTGATTTTCTGGACACTCATTTGTTCCAGCATGCAACTGTTAAGCAAAGGTAAGAAATAAAACATTTCATAATATTCATTAACTAGCAGAAAATTGCAGTCCCGGTTAGTTACCTATCATTTACTTACATATGTGTAGGTTAGAACTTGGTTTTATTAGCTGTAACCTTGCTTACTGATGAGTATGATATTGTACAGCATTATAACAAAAAAAAAAAATCACTCGGGAGTCAGGAGGGGGGCACCTTTGTGCCATCCTTTTCCCACCCCTCATGAACACAGTGCTGCTGCCAAATTTAGCACGGAGAACTGCAACAATTGTGGGGAAGAGGAAAGAAAAACTGAACCTGGTTATGGTGAGAAGGACTGAAAGGAGCCAAAAAGCCATTCACAAGCAATTACATGCAAAGTGAAGCCTTCTGAAATCAGAAGGTTTTTACTTGTCTCATGCCATACACATAGCATTGCCTAGAATTAGAGTTTTAATCCTCCCATAAGGCATCATGGGCGGAGACATGTAAATCACTCCTTTATGTCCCTTTAGCCAACAATGCATCCAGAACTGCTGGTTTATAGCACAGATACAGCCTAATGGCTCAGAGCCATTTATCCAAACTTGCAGACAGCCTGTTTTGATCTTGTTAGATCTTATCAGTGCAAGATATTGGAACATGGCTTCTAAGGAGTAGGACTTGGAGAGTAGCGAAAATAAAAACTGAACCTGGTTAGTGTACCTTTTGATTTCAGAAGGCTTCACTTTGCATTTTATTGCCTGTGAAGGACTTTTTGGCTTCTTTCAGTCCTTCTCAACCTAAACAGGTTCGGTTTTTGGGTGTATGGCATGAGACGAGTAAATACTTGGCGGGGAAGAGGAAGGCAGTGTGCAAAAGGGTAAACAAAGAAGATTGTGGCTGGTTTATGTTTTGGTCTTTGCACTCTCCCTTCCTATAAGTAAATGTCGCCTACTATCCTTTATGGTACTGGTGAAGCAAAAAAAGTTTACCCCAAAGCTTTTGAAAGGTAAACCTTTTACAAAGGTACTTAACTTGGGAACTGTCATATTTCTTACCTTTATTGAGGCAACCTTGATTTATAGCAACACAATCAATTTATTATATATATTTTACTTTTGTCTCAGTATAGTTTGGGCAACAATGGAACAATACACTCATAGAAATAGTTGCAAACACACAGAAGAGTAGGATTCTGTGGTTAAAATGCTTAATGATTTTTCATTGTACTAAATATTTCATGTCCTCCCTCTATTTAAAGAAAAGTAAATGAAAAATAAACCCTCATTATGAACAGAATATATCACTTCTGTAACTGCAAGGTAGATTTTAAATGCATTAGGGCCCACACGTTTAGATGTAACAGTGTTTTACCAGACATATAAACTGTAATCCCATAAATAGGAGAAGTAATCATTTCAGGGTTTTTACACTGATAGCTTAGCTATTCCTGGGAAGCAAATCCTTTTAAATAGGTTGTTATTTGTTCTTTTCAATGCATAATGCTTTTGTGCTCAGAGAAAAATAACCATACCTTGTAAGTTTAATACCTTCTTTCAGAAAAATGTGCTCTCCATCCCAGGTTATATTCGCCCATTCCACAGTAATGTTATCATATATCATGCTTCCTAGCTGGAATGAATGGTGTTAAAGTGTCTTTTTATGGTCATAGAGAAAGTAAGTTACTATGTTTTCTTAATGCAAGTGCTATTCTTTATCTCCCAATCTTTTAATTTAGCTGTAGCAAATGCATTTCCTCTGACCACATTGTGACAGATTCATATTGATTAACTATGGGTTGGTAAAACAATATTTAGTATTGTTTTCTCTACCAGTAAAACAGGATTATTCTTGTGTCTGTGAAATATTTATTTTACGTTATTGCTTGTGGAAGCCAAATATTCCACAATTTTCTAACAAGTTGCCACTAGAGGCCACTGTTTCATATTATAGATGGAGCTACATTTTTATGGTGTAGTTTTTTTATTTCTAAAGTACGCTGTTTACAGTGCAAATAATTAATTCTACCATATAAAATTTTATTCCTGAACTAACAAGTATATATTTTTTAAGTTGTAATAATGTGTAGGCAGCCAACTCAGGTCATTTTGCTTGGTCATGTGTTTCAGAAAGAGTCAGCAATTCATGTTGGAACTGCTTTCTGAGTATAAGTAAATACATTTCCAAAACACAAGAAGTTGAAATCCTTGGGCTGCTGTATAAGTTTACCTCTTTCAACAATGGCACAGGGGAGTAAGTCACAGAAAATTGATTGTAGACAGGCATCAATCGAGAACACCAGAAAGTAGAATTCAGGAGACCAATGTTTAAATAGTACAAAAAGTTTTATTTTACATTATGTATAAAAATAAATCATGACTACGTGTCATTGGGTGACTCAAAACGCGTAAGGATTTTTTGTTTATATACCGAATGTAAAATAAACTTTTTGTACTATTTAAACATTGGGCTCTTGGAATCTACTTTCTGGTGTTTTGAATTGGTGCCTGCCTACAGTCAATTTTTTGTGCTTTTTGATGAGCTATAGTTTCTTCAACTCAATGTAACTGAAGGAGTTGCAGGGGGACTTGGATTTTTACTGTTGAATGATATTCACAAATCTACCAGGGAGCTGTTATCTGGTTACATTCCCATTATTCTGGTTATAGGCTGTTGGGGGGAAAGGCAGGTGAGTGATATCACTCCAACTTGCACTGTAGCATTAAAGAGTGACTGAAGTTTATCAGAGCACGTCACATGACTGTGGGAACTTTTGAATCTGACAGCATGTCTAGTACCATGTCAGATTTCAAAATCAATTATAAAATAATCTTGTTGCTCTTTTGAAAAATGTATTTCAGTGTAGAAGTCTGCTGGAGCAGCACCATTAGCTGATGCATTTAGAAAAACAGAATCCCTATAAGTGTGACCTTGTATAAGTGCAGTGGCACATGACAGCTTTAGACTGAGGAAGCACCGAAGTTGTAAAAATGTTACACCCACTGAAATCTGCTTTTAATTTAAATGAATGGGAAACACAATGTTGTTGCCAATGTGGGGTGGGTAAAGGTTCCTCAGTAATCATGTCTATCTATCACATCTGTGTGCTGTGGTCCATTTGTGTAATTTTCATTTATTTGAATAAAACAGAAATACAGATAATACAATGGCTTTGCCAGCAGAATAACTGAAGAAGTTCATGATATTTTATTAAACGGTAATTGATATATCAAAGGATTATAAATTCAATGTAAAACCTGCTTCTATGTACATGTAGTTAATATTGACCATTGGTTATTGTACAGAAATCCAAGGTGGACTAACTTTGAAATGTGAATAAAGTTAAAATAAATCAATTTTACAGAAGAGCAGTATGGAGATTTAATATGTCAGGAGAAAACAGATGAAGCTGAGTTGTGTGTTTCTCAGATATTTGTTAAGGTTTACAGTAAGACACAAAGGGGAAAATTCACTAAAGAGTGCAACTTCGCCAGCGTCCGCTTCTCAGCCATCGCAACACTTCGCCAGACGAAAATTTGTTCAGACAATGCTAGTTCACTAAATTGCAACCTTTCATCCAGCATTACTTCATCAAGCAAAGCAAAGTTGCGCTAGCGTTGCGAATTTGCATCTGGCGGGAAGTTAAACTTCAATGAACATCTATGTTTTAGCAAATACATTACATTACACAAGCCCAGGACAACTTAATATAATAAAATAGAGTTGTTATATTGACCTACACATGTGCCCACTGTATAGTTTATGTTCCATATGTTAGGAAATGTAGGTGGGAAGCCGGGTATCCCAACAAAATTTACAATCTTTTGCAACCTATCACCCTGTTAAAATTAAAAGACGTTAGCATTGTCAACAATTTTTTGATGAACTCATATCTACTCTATTGCACTTCACCTGGTCTGAGGTGGCGAAGAGAAGTCTGGCACAAAAGGTAACGTTCAGTAAAATTTGCAACTTAGTGATTTGGAGTAGTAATCCTCTTTCGCCAGAGCCTGGCATTACAGTGCTAAGCAATGCTAGCGCACCTCTCCTTCACTAGCAAAGGGCCGCCTGTGCTCGTTACGAAATCGACAAAGTAACAAAATGACATCAAATTTCTGCTTGCGTTAGTCACTTCACCCTTTAATGAATCTGCCTCAAAGGCTCATGTAATACAGAAAATGCAAAGTGCCCAAAGGAATTGTTCAGCATAAAAGTAAAAACTGGGTAAATAGATAGGCTGTGCAAAATAAAAAATGTTTTCAATATAGTTAGTTAGGCAAAAATTTTATGTATAAAGGCTGGAGTGACTGTAAGTCTAACATAACAGAACAGAACACTACTTTTTGCTTTTCAGCTCTCTTTTGTTTACACTGACAGTGAATTGAGGGAGGGCCACATTGGTCATAACTGTTGCTTTTGAATCTGAGCTGAATGCTGAGGATCAATGGAAAACTCTCTGAACAGTTATGTCCCATGTGGCCCCCCTTCAAGTCGCTGACTAACTCAGATTTAGAGAGCTGAAACGCAGGATGTTGTGTTGTAGTCTGTTATGTTAGACATCCAGCCACTCCAGCCTTTATACATTATATTTTTGGCTAACTAACTATATTAGAAACATTTTTTATTTTGCACAGCCTATCTATTTACCCAGTTTTTATTTTTATCCTGAACTGTTCCTTTAAATGGATACTAAAGTGTGTTTTCATGAATGCACATTACAACTTGTATATACTATAAAACCAATGTACTTCCTGATCATTCAAGTTTTGAGGTCATTTGAGTTCATTTCGAGTTAAAAAAACTTGTTTAGAATTAGGTTATAATTCAATACGAGTTTTTGGGTCTATTTAATTCATGCAAGTTTTAAAAACTGTATTTTTAGGTTTAGGGGAGTTTTTAAAAACTCACCTGAATTTGAAATTCTACTATTGATAAATCAGCCCCCCTAATGTACAATTTACCAAACTGGAGGATAATTTGTGTCAGTGTCGCTAAATCATCTGCCACACGCTATTTAGTTGACTCCGTAAAAATATTGGAATTGGAAATATGTCTTATGCTGCTTGAGATCTAGCTGAATCAATATCCATGTTCTTCTTTGCATTATAAAAATTGAGAATATGTGTATGTGTATATGCACACATACAATGCACCTGTGAACTGTGGCATTTATCAGGACACTTACTCCCCACTTCAGAGGTTATTGCCACCCAGCCCCCTTTCCTTGTGCCTTCCTGGCTACTGCCTGTGACATCCATCTCCAGACCATCTCCCAACACATCCCTGGAGCTATGTACAGCATTTAAATAGCTGCAATAATCTCAGAAACGGCAGGGGAATTGGGATACTCCATTAACTTTTGGAAATTATTTCCTCAATCCTCTCTGCACTTTCAGCACTGAAAAATAACACATTGTTTGATATATCCATAGTTTGTACAGTAGGAAGCTACATTCCACTGTTAGTGTTTAGAAGATGGATTCAAGTTTTCCTTGGCCCTATATAGATACAGTTGTGCCAGAAGTGATCATTCCAAGCCTATGGCACCTGTGAGTTTCTCACTTGGCTTGGGGAAGGCATGTTTGTTTTCTGTAAGTGGACAGCTTAATTGGGGTAAATAATGACTGCTGTTAGAAAAACTCATTTTGTGGGACTTTTATGATATTAACCTAATTCATTTCCTACCATTGCAGCAGCCTCTCATCAGTCTTTCCCAGCCTAGGCTTGTAAATATTGTGTGTAAATGTTTTTCAGGTTTAGATAAATATGTGCATATATATATATATATATATATATATATATATATATATATATATATATATATATACACTGTATATACATATATATATCATATACTAAGATATGAATGTGGTATTATTTAATGTAAATGTATTCGTTTTCTGAATTATAATTGTGTCTACAATTGCTTTTCAAAAAATCCTTAAAAAAATATTTTTTTTGTCTTGTAATTCCTGATGGTTTTCCCTGTGTATGTTTTTTCTTGTAGAAGACATATTTAACATGATGAGCTCTAATAAGAAAGATTCTGAATTTCCTACATACTGCTGTTTTGCCTTTTGGAAATCAGTCACCTTCTGGGCCTCTTGCAGCTAAGCAGACAATGGGTCAGTCTCTATGTGTAATGCTATCCAGAGAAAAAGGTCAAAAGGACACACACACTTACAGCTACTGCAGTGTAACAAAAGTAACTCCAAGTATTTATTGCAGAGCATAAACAACCAAACGTTTCAAGGGCTTCACTCCCTCTTTGTCAGTGCCATATACCCCTTGCAGGCCTAATGCTGGATATGGCGGCAGGTACGCAATGGTGTCTGACTTTGAGTCAGGTGTAAGACAATCGCTCAATGACACAGACACAAGCGGCAGATGCAATTGCACCCTGCACTAGCTGACTTACATGTGCCCTAGTATATAGGTCAGATTTATTATGGATTGAATGGTAATTTCAAATTAAAATTAAATAATTTTTTTTCAAATTCATACATTCAGATTTTAATACCCCCAGTTCCAATGTAAATTTGAATGTGAGATTTATCACACCTTGACCATGGAAACAGTTCTTATTCTAATATTTACCACCTAAAACCTGCCAAGTTCATTTACCTGCCACGGTCCGTTGAAACAATTCAATATGTTAATTGCTTTCCTGTCATTCAAGTTTTTTTCTGAGTGAAATTTGAATTTGAAATTTTGGGTTGGGACTATTCGATCGACATTCACATTTTTCTTAAATAACCTCCCATTCGAGTTGTGAGTATATTGACATTTATTAGAGTAAAATATTTCACATAAATTCAACCTCTGATAAATCTTCCCATTTGTGTCATGGGAGACTATACACAGTGGGGCAAATTTATTCTGTGGTGTACAAATTGGCAGAATAAGTCACCAAACAACATCGGCAGGCATCACTTTGTAAAAATTTAGTGATTTTTTTTTTGTCCAACTTCTGCTGGAACTTACTTACAAAGGTCTGAAGCAGTGTAAAATAACAGTGTCAAATCTGGCGTTTGCTTGGTGTAAAATAAAACACACCCTGATAAATTCATCCTGATTTGTATTTTACACAGCTTTTTACAACATTTTTCAGCGAATTTAATTTTACACAGCATAATAAATAGGCCCCATCATCTTCAGAGGTTGGAGATTCTATACTGGAAAAACAACACTTTGGTACCTTTGAGGATCTAGCTCTCTCTTGTTATCTTGCAGAAACCCTGACATTCATTTCCTTAGACTGCTCTCTTGCTTGCTTGCTTGAGAGCTTTTGTAAACTGGTCACACACAGGCTGATTTTCAATATACAGTTATAGGATCCATCAGTGTGGGACTGGGCCACGGGACACGGGGAAAAATTCATTGTCCCTGGCCCTCATTGGTCCAGCCAGGGACCCCTGATCAGGTGCCCCCTTAAAAAAACATTCTCAGCTGCGCCTCTGTGCTGGAGCGTGGTGCAACAGAGTTTGTGCAGTCGCCCGCTGCACCGGCTTTTGCATAGCGGGAAGCTGGGAGGCGCACAGAGGGAAGCCAGGAGAGGCCCCCGATAACTGCCTGGAGGGGTCTTCATTTGGCAGTCCCGATGGGCCCCCATTACTCCAGTCCAACCCTGGGATCCATTATCTGGAAACCCATCACCTTATAAAAATTATTTCCTTTTTGTCTGTAATAATAAAACAGTAGCACACACACTTGATTCAAACTAAGATACAATTAATCCTTATAAGAGATCAAATATTCCTTTTGGGTTTAACTAGTGTTTATATGATATTTTTTATTAACTTCGGGAATAGCAATCCAAGTTATGGTAGACCTCTTATTCGGAAAACCCCAGGCCACGATCATTCTGGATAACAAGGCCCATATCTGTGTTTATTTTTTATGTTTATTTATTGGCTTGTATAGACAATCCTTAGTCAGTTCAGTTTTCTTTGCAAGGGATTGTTTTCCCCCAAATTCTGTTTTTTTAAAAGCTCACTGGCTAAGCCTTGCCAATATGTGCTCTAGGCGTTTCACTATCCTGAATCAAAAGTACATTTTCCATCTTCCTCACTGGGAGTAGTACATCTCAGATATAATAGTGCAGCCTAGAGCTTACTTATTCCAGTGTATACACACAGCTGTTGAGGAAACCATAGGGATACAGCAGTGAAAAACTGGTTTTGTGCCACTCATATTTCATGACATTCATAAAAAATGCTTTTGGCCTAGTTGCGTGCTGTAAATATCCTACCTCAATCATCATCTTGTATTTTGTGTCAACAAATTATATTATCATTCATGCTGCATTATATCCTTGGGCAAGCTCCTAGCATCCTTATTTGGACTCCAGAAGGGTACAGAGGTTGAATGCTAATAATTATTACTATTTTGTGAGACATATCTTTGGCAAAGTAAATGCATAGACATATGATTAACGTTTACCCAGAATCTGGTATTTGTATAATATAAACTGTGATCCATTAAATGTTGTATTGTATAGTGGGACATATATAAATGTATTTTCAATGAATAATCAATAATTGATATATTTTCACTTTTTAAATAAAACGTCACATTATCAATCCCATGGTGGCTATTCATAATATTTCACATGCTAAAATATTTTTGAAAATTGCACAGTTAGTATAACCTCAGAACCATTCTTGATTACCTCTACCAACAGTTACAGTCACATTTTGTACTGCACATAAAGAACAATTACAAAATGTTCCACCTATGAAAATGAAAAAATCATTAAAAATACGTTATCTTTGCTGAGAAGGCAGGTTATCATGCTGAGATTGAATTGGAAAGAAATAAGAAAAAACACAAGGTTTATGGATTAATAAATTTGTGCTTTAAGGCCAAATGTGTGAATTGTGTTTCTAGCTCATTTGTTTCATAAAAACTTTGATCTACATTTTCATAGAATAATTTCAGCACTATATGCCCCCAGGGATATCATCTTAAATACAATTTCCTCAACAAGAGAAACTGTGCTTAGGCAAAACAAGCAACTCTCTACTAAGATAGATAATAGATAGATAAAAAAATGTATAGGTCAAAGCATTGGAAGAGTGTTGTATTTGCCAAAAGCAATGGAATTTGAATGTGTCTTATGCATTGACAAAAAGAAAAAAATATATACAGGTATAGGATCTGTTATCTGGAAACCCATTAACCAGAAAACTCTGAATTCCAACTCCATTTTATCAAAATAATCCAAATAATTTTAAAAACAATTTCCTTTTTCTATTTAATAATAAAACAGTACCACTAAGATAAACTGTAATTAATCCTCATTGAAGGCAAAACCAGCCTATTGGGTTGATTTAATATTTACATGATTTTCTAGTAAAGTAAAGGTATGTAGATCCAATTTATAATCTGGAAAACCCCAGGTCCCGAAAATTCTGGATAACAGTTCCCATACCTGTACATATTATTTACCTACATATATAATTAATAGGTCTGAAAGTTTTAGCAATTGGTATTGAAAATGAATCCATAAAACATTTTCGACCCATTTAGATTTAATAATTCGATTTTTGGTCCAAGAATAATATGCACTGTTTAGTGAATGATAGTTTGATTGGAGATTTTGGTGCTATTTTATTAGTGACTCTCCCTTGTGAATTTTTTAAGCTTTGTGATAGCTTCACAAGCCTGCTTTTGGGGTTGTGCTGCCTGTAAGTGTTCTAGGGGTTAAAACCTTCCAGGGAAACCCTCTTTGTTGAGCTCAGCTGGGTTCTGTAGGAGTTTGTGGACCCAACAATGTAGAACTCACAGTTAGCTCCAGGCTATGACCCCAATTCCTCCTCACTCCAACAATTGCATAAGGAAGGACATTTCTTCATGCGTCTGTTATTTTTATGGTTATGTGATTCTAGCTCAATATGAATAAATTACTCTGTGGGGCAAGGATTTTCGTTTTGTTTTATGTTATTATATTATAGTTTTATAGAATACTGCAGCTTGGAATTTGCTAAACAAAAGAAAAGGACTTAATAAAACTTAATAAAAGCAGAACAAATAAGTCCTCACAAAGGAAACCTGTTCACCTACTGCCAACTGCATAAGCCCAGTATAATTGCGAGCAATCCTCTTCCTCCCTTCTCCTTTCTTCCAAATCCTGTGGTTGATGCATGATGATTTTTTGGTTTACTGTATTTTCAGCATTTCACTCTGTGTGCATGCACAAGAAGGAAGAGGATCGCTCTCTTGTATGTACTGGGTCAAAGCAGTTTTCTGTTAACCAGAGCACTGTCCTGGGTTATCAGGTAAGTGATTACACTCCTTGGGGGTGCCCTGACATTTCCTTCTCCTTTAACAGTCACATACAACAAACCTAACATACAGTAGGTGCTAAATTGGTTGTTATAGCCAACTACACTGTAAATTTGCACCTAGTTTTGCAAATCAGCCCCATTGAGATTCAGGTGTGCTTAGACTAGTGATGAGTGAACTTTTTTGCTGCAGGAATGATGCCCATAGAGTCCAACGGGTGAAAAAAAAGCCACGCAACAGAAAAAAATTTGACAGGCTGCCAAAAAAAGTTGACACCCATAGACCAATGCATTGGTCAGATTCACCCATCTCTAGTGATGGGCGAATTTATTCGCCAGGGGCGAATTCGTGGCGAATCCCCAAGGATTCGCCGCTGGCGAATAAATTTGCGAAACGCCAACAAAAATTCGCGAAAAAACCGAGTCGCGCGTCGTTTTTGACGCGACGAAAATGACGCGACGCGAGTCGAAAACTATGCGACGCGATGTAAACGATGAAAACGATGTGATGAAAATGACGCGGCAAAAACGTGCACTGTAATCATGGGGCAAACATAGGTCTCTGCACTCTGACCTATGGCAAATATGAGCAACAGAGAAAAAAAAAAGGAGGATTGCCTGTTTGCACCTTGCATCCTGCCCTGCAGGTAGTAAATGACCCCTTATATGGAGGTTAATGTAGGTAGGGTCCACTTAACCTAGCAACCAGGCAGTGGCTTGAATGTCAGATTGGAATATGAAGGAAAAGTCTCAACAAAATATTCCTTTTTTTTTTGTTTTTAGACTCAAACTCCCTGAGAACCAAACTGCAAATTAAAAAAAACTGGTCAATAAGAAACTGAATAAGAAGGCAAATAATTTAAAAACCATCCCAAAAGTTTAAGGGCTGAACTCCACAGGCATCTTTAGTCAGATGAGGTCGGAACGACATAATGAAGGAGACAAGACAGATGTGGTCACAACTTCCAAATAGAATAGGAGTGAATGAAAAGTCACAGGTAAAAACTACATTTCATCAGAAACGTCATGACTCTTGGATATGAACGCAGAAAGGAGTGTCTTCATCCAACAGTCTTATCGTGTTTTTACCTGTGACTTTTCGTTCACCATTCTATTTATGCGACTGCAACTACAACTGTCTTGTCTCCTCCGTTATGTCGTTCCGACATAATCCGACGAAAGGCACCGGTGGCTATTCTTTTAGCTAAAGATATGCTCTGAGAATAGGTCCAACAATAATATATGAAGATGAGACGTATGAGGGAACTTTGTCCATGACAGAAAGTGATGGGCGAATCAGCTGCGTTTCGCAAAAAAATTGCAAAATACTGCTGCTTCTCGTTTGGGATGCGGGCATACATTTTTTGACGCAGGAGTGCAATGCCGGTGTCAAAAAAATGGACGCTGGAGTCCGTTTTTTGGACGCCAGCAATTGGTACAGGCATCCAAAAATGCCCGCATCCAAAACGAGACACGGCGAATTTTCACCAGGTAAAATTTCTCCTGCATTTCGTGAAAAGGGCACAGGCGTCCAAAAACACCCAGGTCCAAAATGAGATGCTGGCAAATTTTCGCCTAGCCGAAATTTCGACAGAAAGTGTTGACAGAAAGAATATATGAAATGACATATGAAGGGCACATACTGTACATTTGCGGACATGAGATATATTTTAATATCTTGCATCTAAATGTGCTTCAGTCACTATTAATAATTGATGTGCAATGAAGCAGGCTGGCAGGGTTTACTTCAATTCAGTCTTAACATGAATATTTATAGTTCTCTCACTTGATTCAAAATAACTCACCTGCAGTAATTGTGAGTCTGGTGCGCAGGCCTTGCTAGTTAAATATTGCCATATATTAGAAAAACAGAGTGCTAAACTATTAATCAAGCCATTCCACTAAACATTTTATTCCTGATTATTAAATTGCCCAGAGTAAAAGTGATTGCAGAAAAATGCTCTGTAAATCCATCATTTGAGCATTTTACCACAAATTCAACTATTCATTCCTTGTGTAGGATTTATTTTAAATATACATTCATTTTTTATGTCTAATTGTTTATTAATGATGAGATGCCATTGTTTTAAAGGGGTAGAGCTGCAAAGAATTCAGTGCAGTCTGCAGCATACAGATCCATTATCTGGAAAACCTTTATCCAGAAAGCTCCAAATTATGGAGACTTCATTTTATCAAAAATATTTTTTTTTCAAATAATCCAAATTTTTAAACATTATTTCCTTTTTCTTTATAATAATAAAACAATACCTTGTACTTGATCCAAACTAAGGTATAATTAATCCTTATTGGAGGGAAAACAATCCAATTGGGTTTAATTAATGTTTAAATCATTTTCCAGTAGACATAGGGTATGAAGATTCAAATCACGGAACGGTCAGTTATCTGGAAAACCCCAGGTCCTGAGGATTCTGGATAGCAGGTCCCATACCTGTGTTTTGCTAATTAACCATGCAGATATGGTTGCTACCATTCTTTTAATAAGTTTCCAGCCTGATTTGAGAAGGTCACAGCGGACAGAACCCTGAGGGGGCACAATGGTGATATTAAAGGGCAACTAAAGTCTAAAATAGAATAATGTTAGAAATGCTGTATTTTGTATACTAAATATAAACATGAACTTACTGCACCAGAAGCCTAATAAGACAAATGATTTATGCTGGTTGGCACAGGGGACTTTGTTAGATATCTCTGCAATTCCAAGACTACGCACATGCTCAGTATGGTCTGGGCTTCAGTTGGGAGGTTAAGCTTAGGGATCATCATAAATGAAGAAAACAGCACAAGTCAAATAATATTTACCAGAAGCCAATGCAGTAAGACTGATTCATAATCAGAATATACAGAATGTACTGGGTCTGTGGATACAAATCTCTACACAGTCAATGGCTGTTTTACAGGAAACAGACAAAGCTGCTCGAGTTCTGGTAAGTAAAGTGGTGGGGCTCCCCCCTGCTGTGTGAAAGTATGTTTCCCTGCAGGGGTTGGAACAGTAACATACAGTAGGTGGGTGGACTGGAGGCCAAGTGACAAAAACGTTGTGAGTATGAGAGATAAATCTCAGCTTGAAGCAATGATTTCAAATAAGGGCTGAGATTGGCTATTTCATAAGAAAAATAAGCAAAGAATCCTAAAATAAGCACCTGCTTGATGCCACTGGGAGCAACACCCAAGGGGTTGGGGAGAAACATGATGCTCACTAGCCACTGGTTGGGGATAACAGGTCCAGTTCAAATCTGCCAATCTGAGCTTTAAACCATAAAGATGTGGCAACTAGCTGTCCTATTTTACTTTGCCGAAACATTTGTGAAACTGTTGAAAAATTCGAGAAACAGCAAGAAGCGACATTTTTTTTTTAACGTGTAACAATTTTTTGTGTGTTGCTTTTTTTTTCATTCATGTCAATAAGTTTTTTTTCTTGTTGTGACTTTTTTGTCTCTGTGACTTTTGTCTTGGCGACTTTATGTCAAAATGCATTTAAAGTGATTCTGACACAAAAAAATGAATTTTAACATATGAATGTACATTACATGTTACCTATAGATCATGTTGATCATTTTTTGCTGAGTTTGTTTTTGTATATAATTGTTAGTTGGATTTCCTAAGCCTCACTCTCTGACACTCTGACACTCTGACTCCAACCTAACAGTCCCATTTCAGTCTGTTAGTTACAGTTTCTAATGCTAACAGATGCCTGCTGCACAAATATGGCAGCCCCCTCATACAGGAACATGGGGGATCATACAGGTAATGTAAATGCATCATGCAAATACTTAATGGCAAATTTAGAAGTAGCTTTCAAAGCCAGTTATTATAATATATGTAAAAAAGAGTTTAATTTCAGGTGTCAGTAGCTCAAGTCAATGGGTGTTTTTTATTGCTGTAACTTTTATGAAGTTTTGCTAAAATCCATGCCTGGTGTAAAATTTGCTCATCACTAGCGGCTAAGGCTCAATCTCACAAAAAATTTGATTTGAAAAATGATCCCTGTGCTAAAATGTTTGTATTGAGCATATTCCAATTAAAGGTGACACATTTATGTTGTATTAGAGAACACAGATGAAATGCAACATTAAAATGCCTTGCAAGAGATAAAAGCATACTCTGTGTAGACATAAAAGCTACATTTGGAAAAGGCAGAACAGTATGCACAAATAAACAGCAGCAGCAGCAGTCTCTGTAAGAGGTCAGTGCTTGTGACCTGGACTGCTGGAAATTGTAGCATCCAGAAAAAAAATCACTGCACAGTATATTTTTTATATTAGGTTGATGATTGATATATTGGGTGTAAAAATAAAAACTGGGTAAATAGATAGTCCGTGCAAAATAAAAAAATGTTTCTAATATTAGGTAGTAGTGATGGGCGAATCTCCCGAGTTTCGCTTCGCCGAAAAATTCGCGAAATCGCATGCTTTTGACGCGCGTCGCATAATTTTCGACGCGCGTCCAGTCATTTCCATCACATCGCGTCATTTACGGCGCGTGTCGCGTAATTTTCGTCGCGTCGCGTCAAAAATGACGCGCGACTCGTTTTTTTTGGCGAAATTTCACCAAGCGAAATTTTGCTGGCGTTTCGCGAATTTACTCGCCAGCGGATTCGCCCCTGGCGAATAAATTCGCCCATCACTATTAGGTAAAATCTATAAAGGCTGGAGTGACTGGATGTCTAACATAACAGAACTGAAAACAACTTCCTGCTTTCCAGCTCTCTAACTCTGAGTTAGTCAGCAACTTTAACATGAGACATAAATGTTCAGTGAGTTTTGCAATCGTTCCTCAGAATTCAGCTCCGAATCAAAAGCAAACAGTTATGGCCTATGTCCCCCCTCAAGGATACCAAGAGAGCTGCAAAGTAGGAAGTAGTGTTCTGGCAATTATTCAGTCACTCCATCCTTTATACATTACATTTTTGGCTAACTAACTATTTTGAAAACTTTTTTATTTTTATTTTGCATCTATTTACCTAGTTTGTATTTTTATACTGAACTATTCATTAACTGTGTTATGAACAACCAACCAGCAGCTAGTGAGCTGTTTGAAACCAAACATTTGGCTATTTTGGGTTACTAGATACCAGCAACTTTTTATTCAAAGATTATGTATAAACACATCATAAAAGTAATTTAAAGTATTTTAAAAAAATTTACATCTAAAAATAAGCAGGAAATCTGGCAATTAAGTTAGTTGTTCTATGAACAGATTGTTTTCTTTTTGACTGGGAGTCCATGTGAAATAACAGGGAGGTTGTCATGCTCATTGATGGGATGGGCGTCAAGTAGCCTTCAGAAAAATTTCTGTATGTCTAACGATGGAACATTCTGGGTGACATTACTATCCTGAGGGATACATTTTAACAATATTTTTCAAATTTGGGAAAGGTTTTCTTTATTCGTGGTTCTTTGTGTGCACCTATTTTTGAATACCCACAAAAATAGGTTATCGCCTTATCAAAAATGGATTGATGCACCTGTTTGTAAGCCTTTTTCTAAAAATGTGAGTCCATGGCCCAAATTCACTAAAGCGCGAAGAAAATTCACTAACACCGACTCTTTTTTTTTTAATTTGCAAGCGAAGTAGATAGACTTGCGCAACTTTGCACCCTTACGCCAGGCCAAGTTGCGCACTGACGAAGGATCGTAATTATGCAAATTCACTAAGCTCAACATTTTCCGGAACGTTACCACTTACGCTAGACTTTACTTCGCCTGGTCAGACCAGGGGAAGTTCAATACAATAGATAGGAGTTTGAAAAAAAAATGGTAAAATTTTTTTTAAGTCCCAAAAAAACGCTGGCGTGTTTTACCATTGTAGGGTGATGGTCTGAAAAAGATTTTTTTTGGGGGGGGGGTTACCCTTCTTCCCACCTACATTATGGCAACACAACTATATAGGGGGCACATGATTAATAGGACAACTCTATTTAATTTATTAAAGGTTTCCTGGACTTGTGTAGTGGAATGTAGTGGAATGTAGTGGCTGTAACATATACTTCTATTACATGTTAAAGTTTCCGCCGTATGCAAATTATGCATCGTTAGCGTAACTGCGCTATGCCTGGTGAAGTAACACTAGCGCAACTACGCTACCGTTCGCCGACCTGAGCGTAACTTCGCACATTAGTGAATTTGCGTAGCACTGGCGAAAATTTGCCTGGCGAAGTGTGGTGAACGCTAGCGAAGCCAACGCTAGTGAAGCCAACGCTAGCGAATTTTCGGAACTTAGTGAATTTGCCCCTAAGGATTTAGCACAGTGACGACGGAGTTACATAGTTAAATCGGGTTGAAAAAAGGTAAAGTCCATCAAGTTCATCCCCTCCAAATGAAAAGCCAACATCCATACACACACCCCTCCATACTTTCACATAAATTATATATACCCATGTCTATATTAACTATAGAATTTAGTATCACAATAACCTTTGATATTATGTCTGTCCAATAAATCATCCAAGCCACTTCTTCTGCCTTGTAGACCTGGGGTCCTGATAATTATTCTGCAAGAAGTTTGTATGTTCTCCTTATGAATTCGTGGGTTTCCTCCCATACTACAAAAAACATACTTGAAGGTCTTATGGCTCCTCCCCCTGAACACTGACTCTACTATGTGTAAATGTGACCTTAGATTGTAAACTTCCATGGAGCCGGGTAGGGTTGCAACCTGCCTGATAGTTTTCCAGTTTTCCAGCCTAGCCTATTAAACACCTGCCAAGGCCAGGACCAGTATTACAAATTTACCAACAATGTAGTTTCTGTATAATGCACAATGTTTTCCACAAACAATTTGATTTTACCCCTAAAAACATTGACCAAAAAAAACAAGGTTTGGTGATGTGAAACAGAACATATTTGCTCATAAACTATGCTTTTATTAACTAACATTTGCCACATAACAGGAGAAGGTCTGATAAACAGAAAGTGCCAAAGCCTTTCCTAACCCAGATAACAGTTACAGCTACAATGTGCTGTACTGTTGACTAATCCAAGTCCCACAATACCTGCAAAATAGCCAAATGCAGGATATTTGGGCCTTTCTGGGACATTTTAAACAGTAATACATTTTCAGTACACTAGAAAATGATAGAGCTTACATGTCCATCCTAACCCTGACAGCAACATTTATGGTTTAAAGAAAGAAAGGGGGGGAAAAAATGAGCTGGGCCCGTATCATTCAGTATTTGTATGTCATTTATTGCACAGCCCTGCAGAATATGTTGGTGCTTTATAATATATTTATAAAAAAAATAATAATAACAATTGTATGCTGTCATTGGGAATACCAAATTAACTGAGTACATCATTGATTCTTTGGCTGTCACTCTGAGTTACTCTGTGCTTAGGTTGTTGAATAATTAAACATCTATTATTTATGTATTATTTACAATTGCTCTTGTACTCTGGGGAGTCTTTGCCCCAAGTTTACCATTAAAAATATAATTTCTACACAATACATTTCTACACAATACATTTCCTCTCACTCTTAACCTCTGCGCCAACAACACGCCCACTCCCAAAGATGATAATAATTGTCTGCAAGGAATGACCAAATGGATCTTGCCCGTAAGGAAAATAAAAACAGCTCAGGTTAATAGAAAAAAAAAATGTAAGAACAATATATAAAAACAAAGGGTAGCTGCATCAATTCCTGCTTGCAGGTAATCTTGAGTGACAGAGCTATATACTTGAATTCATCCAGCTGCCCTCTAATCCATGTAGAATAAACCTTAGTGTAAACATAAGGAAAATCGTGATCATATTTTGCAGTGACTAATGATCATGGAGACTGTATTCTCTTTTATTGTGCACAATACACTGCCTTACTATTACTCTATTATCAGAGTGACATGTTTGTAGCATTAAAGATACCTCTGTATTAAAATTCTGCACATGTTAAATATAAATTGTATACGGAATATTCCATTACAGTTGCATCAGATCAAATTAACTAGCAATCCTGCTCTGATAAAAGAAAAACCCTCACCCGTTACATTTTATCTAATTTGATGATCTTTGAAGCAGTAAGTAAAAATATTGATACAGTAAAGCTACTGACATCCCCAGGCATCTAAACAAATTGATTCACTTAACCAGATATTTATAGCATCACAAATATTGGGTGATGGGCAAAGTATTTGATAGATTGCATGAGACAGACTGTGATCAGTGAGACTTTTTACAGGGAATATTAATTCAGTGTCACTAGACTTATAAAAGGAATGTTTCAGTTATAATAAAGCTGTAATCATGCATGATGTGTAATTGAAATTAAGTCATTTTTCATTTGACTTCAGCTAATGACAAATAAACAGATGTGCGAGAATATATTAACAATGTGAATAATGATCAACAAATCAGAATAAGATCATTCTTATGGGTGTTTATTGCCTGTGAAAACAAGTCTAATCAAAACATCTGAAATGCAGAAGTGTAGGCTGGTCATATGCAGATGGGATTATTCTACATGTAATCTACCTGGATTTCCGGAATACTTTGCAATAGGGCATAAACAACATGAGAAAACTTTCATATTAAAGATCAATGTATTGCAGTCCAAAATTGTGTCAACAAAGTTAAAGAGACTGGGGAGGAACTCATAGGGTAGGAACTACTAGTAAAGGTGCATAATAGGCACACATTTGATATGGTTATCCCACCATAAATGTTCAACTCCTAGAATTCCACTACAATTTCACATGATAAAAAGTAAAATTTTGCCTTGTTAGTAAATTGCTTGCAATTGTGCTTGAAACAAAACCAGCATATTTGCACACCCATTCATTGTGCATTTTTTGAGCAGTTTTAAATAAAGGGGCTCCCCAGTGCCATAAATAAAATGTATGGGCAGTAAACCTCAAATTTGTGAGGTTTTAGAGTTTTTTTCCACTTCAAATAAACTCACAATTTAAAAAAACTAGAATCTTTGCTTATTAATTAAAAAATCAGCATAGAAAACAACTTGATTGAATACAATTGTGGAAAAAAACTTTATTAAAAATGTATGAGTTTACATGCTCAAATAAATTTGATAAACATGAAAATCTGATAAAAAATGGCTTGAATTTTGTCTAGGACAACTCCCAACTCTTGATATACTTGAAAATCTCAAATTAAAAAAAATTACTTGAATTTTGCCTAGGACAGATCCCATTTGAATACGCAAGTTTTAGATGTCAATGTTTTACATCTAAGTTTTTCAAGTTTCAACATTCAAATTTTTGAAACTATAACTAGAATTTGTGAGTTTGTGTGCAAACAACAGCAAAGCACCAAAACCTTTGACTTTTGACTCAAACAATATGTAGTTACTAGTGATCAATGGTCAGCTTTGTGTAGATTAACACATTTATTAGCCTCTTAAATAATCAATGAACAAATTGATTTGCTTTCAAAAATATCACTTAGACTATGAATCATGTTGTCAATGACAATATATAACAAACAATTCAACACAAAGGCTTAGTGGGGTATATATTTTAACTTTATCCTTCCAAGAACTTCACTCCACCTTTTACTTTCATGAGCTTGCATAGAGTTAATCAGATTAGGTCTATTTTTCTGTCTGGCATCAGTAGGGAAAAAGATTCAGTTATTAATTTGAATTGCAGACTCAAAGACTGTTAGAAAGACTAGACTAGCTATCCCATATCATTACAAATGATGGATCAACTCTTGATTTGTTTGCTACAGTTTCATTTGTGTGCTAAGATTTACTATCCCTATTAATGGTTTTTAATAAATAATCTGATATTATTTAAGAAACGGTCATCACATTTTACCTTGTGTTGCCTTGTATTACTGCTTTTGTGGATCAGCAAAACTTGCTATCAAACAAAGGAACAAGCAGACTAATCTAAACTAGGTTCTATGTATTTCTTAGTTTGATCTGCTAATTATCTCATTAAAGATTTTCTCACTTCTACATTTAGTCCTGTCAACGCGTAAAGCCTTCTGAAAAAATCGCAAATAGTTCTTTAAAAGTGTCAACAAATCTGTTTTCCTCCAGTTTTGGGTCTCTGCGACCCTCAGCTAATTGCTAAAAACTCTGCAGTTAAAATATGATGCAGATAAATATTACTTTGAAAGCTCTTTTCATCATTGTCTGGTGTTTTCAGCTGTCAGAGAAATATCTGCCAGCAATTTTCCTTTCATGCATCTGTCAGAGAAATATTGTATGCTGTCCTTCATTCTGATTTGTCTTCCTAGCTACAAACTATAGTACATAGCTGAGATTCTACAAAGACTCTGATAGGAGGAAAAAACATTAGTTTCATAGGATTCCATGAGTTTCACTAAAGATGGAAGTAATATTAGTAGACTTTACAGGGGTAAATGATTGAAGGACCCATTTAAAAGGGGAATTACTAGCATTGGACAGAGATCAAAATAAGGGAAAGCAGCAGCTAATACCTGGAAGTAGGAACATAATTGTAACTAGATCTACCCTACATTACACCGTTTTATATTTCAACACTTGATTTGAGCCTATATTTGGACATTTAAAGGGATACTGTCTTGCAGTTTTTATTTCTAAATTACTCTGTTTACACTGCAGATTATTCACTCTACCATGTTTCATTCCTGAAGCAGTATGTGTATTGTTTTAGTTGTAATATTGGTGTGCAGACAGCCATCTCAGGTCATTTGCCTGGTCATGTGCTTTCAGAAAGAGCCAGCACTTTAGGCTGGAACTGGTTCTGCTGATAGGCTGCTGGGGGGGGGGGCAGGGGGGTGATATCACAAGTCGCATGACTTGGGGCAGCTGGGAAACTGACAATATGTTTAGCCCTATGTAAGATTTCAAAATTAAAAATAAAAAAATCTGACAACAGTCAATTAAAAAAAAAAAACAGTTTCTACCTTACCATCTTTGCTACCAAGTAGATCAGGTATACGAAAGCACAAATAAAAGCAGAGCTGACAGAGACCTTTTAGTTGACTATTCCAATCCATTAATAAAGGGGTGGTTCACCTTAGGGACAAATTTACTATTATTCCCCAAAATACTTTCAACCGAATTCGAAATTCGATAAGCATTCGACCATCGAATGCTTATCAAATTGTTTTAGGCTATCATTTTGCTCGATATTCTAATTCTCAATGAATCGTGAATTGAAAAAATCATGAAATTTTATTTGAGCGTACGAAAAATTTGTACGATTCGAACGATCGAATGCTCCGATCGCATGAATGGTATTCAAGCAGGACTTAGCCTCAGAAGCCTATGGGGAGCTTTCGTAAATTTGCCCCCAAGTTTCTAACAACATTTCTACTGGATAGTGTTTGAATTCTTGTTGTTCTTCTGACCCCATCTAAAAAACTCGAATTTCGTAAATTTGCCACCAAGTTTCTAACAACATTTCAACTGGATAGTGTTTGAATTCTTGTTGTTCTTCTGACCCCATCTAAAAAACATGTCTCTGTAAGGCTACACATTTACTGTTATTGCTACATTTTATTACTCATCTTTCCAGGTATTTTCCTATTCATATAACAGTATCAATGCATGGTTGCTAGGGAAATTTGGACCCTAGCAACCATATTGCTGAAATTGCAACCTGGAGAGCTTCTGAATAAAAAGCTAAATAACAAAAAAACCCACAAATAATAAAAAATGAAAACCAAATTCACATTTTCTCAGAATATTAGTCTCTATAGCATACTAAAAGTTAATTAAAAGGTGAACAACCCCTTTAAATACTTACCCACACAGGCTCATCTACTGTACACAGCTTAGAGACTTTGCCATGTTGTTATTCATAGAAACAGTCAGACCATTGCTATCCTCCCTGCTGTTCAAGCTGTTGAAGTAATTTCTTATTATTTCTGTTGTGCTACTTCCAGAGAAGCAGGGGACTTGGCATAATGTGTACTTCAGGAGCATAAAACGGTGTTGTGGTTTTTTTTTTATCTCCAACAACCAGTTTGCTCTCTGTGGTCTTCCCCTCTCTAATAGCTCTTACTCGCATGATATGGTTAGTATAATGCAAATACAACCAGGAATACAGTGGATTTATATGCACAAAGAATATGCACCTCTCTCATGCCATGTGCAATAAACTGTCTATAGTATGGCTTAAAACTATTTTATATTCTATGCAATAAAATCACTGACAAAAGCTTTTATACGGTTATTCATCAGCTACTTCAGTTATTTCCACTTTCTGGTGAAAAACTATACAGGAATTATAATGCAGAACAGCTCCTATTTGGTGCCCAGTAAGTTGTCAGCTATAACCTGTGGTCTGCACTTTTATGTGGGAACATTTTACTTTTAACAGTGAAAAAACAAACTTTTCTGTTATGAAAAAAAAACCCCACATGAGGTTTGCTCGTAAATAATGGAACCAAGAAAATGATATGATAATGCAGTGTTGTGCAGAAATCTTTAAATCATGTTACCTTTATAAAACTGCAAAATTTTATAAATTACAGTTCATTGAGAAGGAAATGTATTTAAAGACCTTTGTATACCAATAAATGAAGCAAAGTCAAATGATGAAAAAATAAACCAATTGGATTTATGACAATAGATGCCTTACTTTTGGGTATTTGACTATTTAATAAAACTGAATTACTTTTTGCAAACAAAGCCAAAGTAAAATGTAGCATGAAAATATCACTACAAGATATTAAAGACTCAGCTGAACCAACATGCCGGTTCTGTATTAATTCAGGTTCTTAAAATGTAATAGATACCTATTAATCAACAGCAAATTGTCATCCTTTTACAATCTAACTAATATTTGAACTAACTTAAAATCAACTATACCAAAAGAGTTCAAGTGTTCTGCAAATTCTGAAATTAAATTTTGGACCAAATAAAATACAGAACCTTTACACAAAAGCATACTTAAATGTAAAAGTTTTAATAGCGCTCTTTTATTTTACCTCACCTTAGCAGTGGTTTGCAAATTGTAGGGCTTTCTCCCCTGGGGGTTCTAAGAAGTTGTAGGGCGTATCAGCCTAAAAGCTAGTTCAAGTGCAATGGGGAGAATGGCAATTTGCTCATCTTGATATACTTGAAAGTCCACCTTGAAGGTCAGGTAGGATGAGATTTGGTGTGAATTTCTATTTTCTGTCCTAGATATAAGATATTTTTGGACCTGTGGGTGAATTCCCAATACAGTGATTTTTTTTTTAAATTGCGGGAATCTGTCCCCTGGAGTTTCAAAGAAGTAGCAGGAGGTCTTAGCCTGAAAGGTAGTTTAAGTGAGAATTGGCGAGAATGGCAATTCGCTCACCTTGATTCACCTGAAAGCCCAGCTTTGGGGTGAATATGCATCTGCTGTTCTAGATATTACATAATTTTGGACCTGTGACTGAATCACCAATACATTCATATTTACCTTTATCCATTAAATAAGCTAAGTGAGGGATGGGCCTGACCAAAGGTTGGACTTTCTAAGGAGGAACTTACCGGGTTGGACCTTCAAGAGAGTCCTAAGCAGAAAATGTTTTATAGGTACTGCCTTAGAGATTAAGATTTCATATGTCTATGTGATTTGGTTCCCAAGGAAATGTTATGTTGCAAAGGCTATAGGAGTAGGCGGGGGGGGGGGGGGGGGGGGGGGGGGGGGGGGGGAGGGCGACTCTGCCCATTGCCCATTTAATAGTAATAATAATATGTCTATATATCCAGGTGTCCCAGTGTATAACTCTATCTGGATATCCAACTAGTATTGTAGTTCTTTTCTATGCAGTTCTTTACTTTTACAAATCAAAAGTGTTTGGGTATTTCATGTGTGGCCCCAGACAATTTTTCTTTTTCCAGTGGGGCCCAGGGAAGCCAAAAGGTTGGACACCCCTGGTATAAATGGGTTTCAGGCAAAGGATGATTTACAATGTCATGTTTCATGTAATAATGTATATGATCATTGTGTTGCCCTCATAGTGATACTGACAGAATTACATTAATGATAGCTGCACTGCCATCTAGTGGCCACTCCCACTGAGGCGGCTATAAAAACCAGGTATTAAATATGTAAGCAGGAGATGACCAATACCAAGAAGTTCTAGAGTTGCTTTCACTTTAGATGTTTTCTCCTCATGGTTCTGGGTGTTTCTTCCTCAATGCTGGGACGCTTCAGATCAGATTATAGTAGGGAGGGGAGGGGGAAAAGGCAAGGTGAGAGGAGCAAACTGAGCATGCTCAAGCCCTAGCCCTGGAGGTTTAATCTGAAAACAGGAAGTCTGATGCAGAAGGCCATGGGCACACACTAGAGGAAAGAAAGGCTGTTTCATTTGACAGAGGACTCAGAGCAGCATTACTTTGAGTGTTTACTGGTGTATTTACAGTAGAACCCCCATTTTACATCCCCTGATTTTAAGTTTACTTAAAGCTTACTTAATGTTAGCCTTTTCTGCTCTGCCTTTTCAATTCTGACTGCATAATAAAAACTGCTCATCAGCCTTGTCTGTCCATTGAAGGGGTTGTTCACCTTTGAGTTACCTTTTAGTATGATGTAGAGAAGGATATTTTAAACAAGTTGCAATTTCTTTAAATTTTTTATTATATCTGTTGTTTTAGTTATTTAGCATTTTATGGCTAGGGTCCAAATTACCCTAGCGGCCATGCATTGATTTGAATAAGATGCTGGAATATGAATAGGAAAGGACCTTTTAATAGCTGGAAAGAGTCAAAAGAACAAGGCTAATTAAAAACTATAAAAATAAATAATGAAAACCAGTTGAAAAGTTGCTTAGGATTGACCTTCAAGTCTTGTATGTATGCCATGCATGTTTAATTGAATACTGAATTAGCAGATGTAATACATGCAGTAAGGTCATTCTTTAGACAAAGGTTTTTACAGTTCCACTCCATACAAATTCATGCTGTGTCACAAATTCATGCTGTGTCACCTCATCCTAGCCAAGCCTTGCATCCACAATACTGCATATTTGAATATTTTATCATTTCTAGTATTTTTTCTCTCTTGTAACTTGTAAGGTTAAGGTCTTTGAATTTTTTCAGACCTTGGAATATGTTACCCTACTCCCTTTTTATAGCACACATTTTTTCAATGTATGACTTCTGAGAGTTTTTTTACAAGTACAGGGAAGTGTATCTGGTTTCCCAGTGGAAATTGAATCATATGCATTTTGTATTCAACAAATGTAAGCAGCTTAGTAACCAGCTAACTGCAATTAACAGAACTGCCTGTGATTTGAAGAGCAAAATGTAAAAAAACAGCTGATTTAAAAAAATTCTAATTTCAATGTAATTTTTGGCTACTTCGACTATTGAATAGGTCAAAATTCTATTCAAATTGTAAAAAATTAAAAATTATAATTTTTGAATTTCAAATTACTATCTCTTTAAAAAAATTAGAAGTCGATACTTCGCCACCTTAAACCTGCCGAATTGCTATTTTAGCCTATGGGGGACCTCCTGGAACCTGACAGAGGTTTGGTGGATAAATAAACTAAATTCCCTTCATCCACATGGTCTTAATAAAGACTATGATCTGTATCTGTTTCTATAGATTGGAGTTCAGGGGATTTGCAATATTTATACAGATATGTATTGTGGTTAGCCTTTTGTGCTATTTAAATTTCAGGTTACTATAGTATATGCATTATATGAACACGGGATGGAAGCCATGCATTGAGCATAATGCCAAATATTGTATGTCACTTCCTCTATTGGACTATAAAGGACTCTAATGGTTTAAGTTTAATGTATACACCTATGCTACACGTGGCTTGAGAAAGGGCCCTATTGGCTTGAAACATCGCTATTCTGAATGTGCACATGAAGGTGATGTAACTTTTTATCTTTGAATACAAGTTTTTTGAGCATCTGGAGCTTGTGCTGTCCATTATTTACATTGTATGTTGTGGATGGATCGACCGGCGATCACAGAGGACGTGCACCGTGAGTTTATATGGCTTGAGTGCTGTTACTTCTTTACCTTTGTTTTATATATATATATATATATATATGTTTCTATAAAAATATTATTAATAATGTGTTCTTTTAAATCCCTGTTTCTAAATGAAACAACCTCAAGAACACTCAAGAAACAATAAACAGGGGAATAACTAGAGAAAAGAAATGTTTGATCACTGCAAAATGTTATTAAAGGGGAACTATTGTGAAAATGAAAATTTAATATAAGCTTCAACACACTGATGTCAGAGACATTTTAAATATGACTGATTAAAAACTCTTTTAAGATAAACATTCTGTACGTTTTTTTAAATAATCAAGTTTATGTTCATTACCCCCGTCTCAGCATCTGTCTCTCTTCATTCTCTTTTTATGCAGGAGTTGGGAGACTGACTGTGATTGACAGTTACATCTAATATATCTTTTAGTGGGGACTCCATTTCCTAGCAAATGTATCACAGCTAACTTAAATAGCCGTTTCCAGCCCATTGCCTATTGTATTGTCTAACAAGAATCCCTGAAGCATTGAAATTATCCGTCTATAAATTATTTGATTAACAACTATTTGTGTAATATGGCATCGGCTATGGACAGTGTGTACTCATCTTCACATCAATTCAGGGAATATCTTATTACATATATTTACATCCAAAATATAAGTTCACTAGTCTACTGTAGTTGCTTGTATCAGTTTACTTTCACCTTCAAAGATTTACAAATTGTCTGTTACCTTTTACTACAATTGAAGAAATTCTGTCACAAATGGCACCCTAAACCCAGAACTAAAGTAAAGCTCCCAGTCAAGGCTCACTCTACTGCCTTTAGCAGCCACCTTTGGCTTTGGGAGGAGCCCTCAGCTACTCAGATGCTGCCAGGACTTAATGTGAGAGAAACAGGACAAAAGTTCTGAACAAACAAAGGGTATGATCATAGAGGATTTGGAACTTCAAGAAAACACTATAAAGTTCAATGGCTGCTTCAACAGAAGGGTGGTCTGGAACAGGCAGGGGTCAGTCCAGGCAGTGTTCAGGCAAAGTCAGCTATACAAGCAGACAAAGATAGGTAACAGGAATCAGAACAGAAAACGCACACAGATACTATGTAACAGACCTAACAAGAGGCAAATAATCTTGGTTCAAGAGCCCTTTAAATATTCAAACCTCGTACCAAAACAAAATGACGTCATGATGTTTGGCATGTAAAACCTGGAAGTGAGCACCATATGTACCACAGGAAGATGCAACTGGAGGGGAGAGGATCAGGGGTGCGTCATCCCCGCCAGGAACACAGCGGGCATCCCCATCGGCCCCTAGTCCCCACTGGACTACCAGGTAACCTTACGTAATTTACCTGCATTTAGTGTGTATTTAGGTGATGTTACTCCCCCAAAGAGAGGTTCCTGCTTTACTAGTAAAACTCTGTGAGTCCCCTTGACTTGGATAGATTCCATTCTCAAGCTAGCGTTAATCACTAATAAACTGGCCTTGTGGGCAGAGCAACTCGTTTGGCTGGAAGAGCAGTTCTTTTTTTTTCTGTGCTGGGGAGCGATTTCTCTATGTTCTCCCCCAGTAAAAGCCTTTTGGATAACAGGTCCCATACCTGTATCTGTAATATACAGTGACACATAGCAGGTGATCTCATTTGAACACAAAAATGGCTGTTTCCAAAATATAATCCATCCAAGCTTATGCAGCAGGAATTTGTGAAGACAATATGAAGTTCCCTATCTACAGCCTTGGACTTGTTTAAGTTGACATTGTTTTAATTTGAACAAAAAATGTTCTTAAGTGCACACATGTTTTGCATTCTGTATTTATTAAAAGACAGGCACATCATTAAAATATTTTATTCTATATATTTTAACACTATAATGCATCTCTTAATGTAAAGAATACCATCATATGAAAATTTTGTCATTTCTTATATTTCAAAAATCCATTAATTTTTGTTTATTGAATACCAAGAAAGGCTTCTGCTTGTGATACATTTATACAAGACCTCATAATTCTCAAACCATTTTCACATTTGTGGTATTAAAGTAATTAACAACAGGTTCTAATATAGAAGCTTTTCAATGAGAGTCACACTCAATATTGCTTAATCTGCAGCATACCGTAGGTTACTGCTTTAAACTGTGTCTTATATTGTTATTCTCCTCAGTTAGTAAAATTAATGTTAATAGATCAAAATAGTATAAACAATTCTTTGGGAACGCAACACCGCCCAGTTATAGTAATGTTAAACAGTCCTTCTTGAGAAATTGGGTCATGATGTCATGCTAACAAACTGGAGGCCTTATCTTTATACATTAAGTTGAAGGTTTCTCCAGATGACTCTGAAAGTCACCCCACAGGAATTCATCTGTCCTTTGTACAATTTTTCAGATGTTATTATGGCTTCCTCACTTCAAGGAGAGACAGAGTGAACAATATTCCATAGTAAGGAAGAAAACCTGTCTGTATTTCTAACTTTGCCATTATCAGGCTCATTTACAGATGCATGGATGGCAAGTGGGGACAAAATTGAGGTCATAAAAATGTTAAACATAATGTGCTTATGTCTGTTATATTCATATTCTAGTGTGTGTGTCAGCTTGCCAGTTTCTCCTACTATGTTGCATGTGTCATAGTGTGCTCTGGCGCAACAGAGTCCTTTGTCTATCTTGACTGAAGCAATAAGTACAGGACACCTATGCCCTGCCCATAAGCCACCTGCTCTTTTGAGGGCACAAGTTGCACCCATTTGCAAATTTTTTGGCCTTCTGCATATGGCACAATTATGCTGGAAATCTGTTCTGTGGGTAAACCTGTTGTACTAGTTGAAGAGCATGTAAATACAGACCCAGGTCCTGCCCATGAGCCACTTGTTCTCTTGTAGGCACAAGTTGCAACCCTAATTTTTTGGCACAATTATGCTGGAAATCTAAAAAGGAGTGTTGCTTTGTGGATAAAACTCTTTCACTAGTTGAAGAGCATGTAAACGTAGACCCAGGCCTTGCCCATGAGCCACCTGTTCTTTTGCAGGCACAAGTTGCACCCATTTGCTATTTTTTGGCCTCCTGTGTTTGGCGCAATTATGCTGGAAATCTAAAAAGGACCATTGCTTTGTGTGTAAACCTCTTGCACTAGTTGAAGATCATGTAAATGTAGACCTAGGCCCTGCCCATCAAACACTTGTTCTCTTGTTGGCACAAGTTGCACCAATTTACTATTTTTCTTATCTATTATGCTGGAATTCTAAAATGGAATGTTACTTTGTGTGTTAAAACAATTTGATGCAATTTAGTAAATGAGCCCTTATGACCTTATCCCACAATCAAATAAGGGAAATGAAGAAAGCGGAGCTCACCCTTCTTTATGACCTTAACTTACCGAGGAGCTCTTTATGTAAGGTTCTTTCTAGTGCTTTCAATGAGAGTAACCACTGAAGGTGAACTATAAGCCTGATATAGATTAATCTAAACTGAAAAATTATCTTTGAGAAATATCCAGTAGCATTATACAGTTGCTGAGATCATGTTGCCATTTGATGTTCTGAATTCATAAGTCAGTTTAATTGTGAGTACTAACATTAAAACACAGATCATATTAAAAGTGCTTTCACGGTTGCCGAGTTCACAGTTATGCCTATGAAACTATCATTTCAGGAATATACAGTTTGCGATCCTTTGAACCCAAGCGACTCGTTTCCTGCTTTAAAAAGTTCAGCATTTTTTAGTTTAATTGAGAGGATAGTTACGGGCTGCGTATATCCAATAAATAGGGATTCATAGTTTGTGATGTTTATGTCACCTTGGTGTATAGTCTTTGAAAACATTAGGTGGAATACTTCATTTTACACACTCCTGCTGTGGCACAAGAAGTAGTTATTACAGCAGCAGAGGCAGCTCCCTGACTGTCCACAAAACGAGGGTCCAAACAAGCAACTTTAGCAGCAAAAAATGAATGTATACAATGAAGTACTGCAAAGAGGTTGGAGAACTCCAGCTCCTGCAAAATAAATAAATAACTGAGCATTAATATCAAACAATTATCTCTACTGAATATATTGGGTGTAGATGGAGTATTGGTGCACTGACCATTAAAACACTAACTGGACATCACCCTGTAAATGCATTCTGATGTTGCTTAGAAGAATGAATGCTAATGCCAAGGATCTGCACCAGTCATAAATGATATATCCCCACCAGCAGGACAGGTATGGGACCTGTTATCCAGAATGCTTGGGACCTGGGGTTTTCTGGATAACAGATCTTTTTGTAATTTGGATCTTCATACCCTAGGTCTACTAGAAAATCATGTATACATTTAATAACCCCAATAGACTGGTTTTGCTTCCAATAAGTACTATTTTATAATTACAAAGAAAAGGGATATAACTTTTAAACGTTCAGATTATTTGGATAACACAGAGTCTATGGGAGATGGCCATCCTGTAATTCCTGGATAACTAAAATATATACAAGTATGAGATCAGTTATCCGTGAACCTGTTCTTCATAATGCTCAGAATTACGGAAAGGCTGTATCTCATAGACTCCATATTATACAAATAATCCAATATCAAACTAAGATATAATTAAACCTTTTTGAAGCAAGACCACACAACTGGGTTTATTTAATGTATACAGGATTTTTTAGTACAATTAAGGTAAAATATAGAAATTATAGAAAGTTCCCTTATCCAGAAAACCCCAGACCATTAATACTTATTGGAAGCAAAGGCAGCCTATCGGGTTTATATTTAATGTTTACATGATTTTCTTTTATATGAAGATCCATATTACAGATCTATTATATATTTATTTATGAGTGTTTGAAGGGGTGTGTAGTATATATGAATATATGCAATGGGGTCATTTGAAAGGGTTGAAATTTTTTGTTTTTTTCCACTGAAGTTTTGTTACTATACTATGTAAAACTATGTAATTAATATACCACAATTGTTTTTATCTTTTATCTTAACATTTTCACTTTTCTGCACACTAAGCATTTATTTTGCAACAGTACAACTGTTTAAATACAAGATTCTTTACCTTTGCTTCTATTTGTTTTGTATCTTGGTTCTGAAATAGAAATTTGATTTTACTTTTTCCATCGTCTGATGAACCTTTAAGTTGAGAGAACTTGTATTTCCACAGAATAGCCTATGAGCAAAAAATAAAATGAAAATAAGAAAATAGTGTAAACAGACATGTTAAAGGGGTACTTCACTAAATATATGCAAAATAAAAAATGTTTCTCAAATAGTTAGGCATAAATGCAATGTATAAACACTGGAGCGACTGGCTAGCCAGGACACTACTTCCTGCTTTCCAGCTCTCTTGGTTTCCACTGATTGGTTATCAGGCAGTAACCAATCAGTGACTTGAGGGGGGCACATGGGTCATAAATTGAGCTTTTGAATCTGAGCTGAATGTTAAGGATCAATTGCAAACTCACTGAAACTGTTATGTCCTATGTAATCCCCCTTCAAGTCACTGACTAACTCAGAGTTAGAGAGCTGAAAAGCAGGAAGTAGTGTTCTGTGCTGATGCACATCCAGTCACTCCAGCCTTTATACATTACATTTTAGGCTAACTAACTATATTGGAAACATTTTTATTTTGCACACACAATCTATTTACCCATTTTTTATACGTACACTAAACTGATCCTTATGGAAATCCCCTACAGTTGCTATTCCTCTAGTTACTTGGCACTGGGTCTAAGTTTTTTATTTACATACATATATTATTGGTACAAATAACCACTTCCTGTCACACTTGAGATGTTTACCTTTGTTGCAGCATCAAAGCAGATAAATCCCATTCCAAAATCAATTGTAAGACCCATCAAATGGCTTTCAATTACACAGGCATATGTTTTGCACTGAAAAATACAAAATATTTGCATTACAAATTACAATGAATCTGTTTCATAAGGGTTACATAAATATGACTGATTATTTAACTGATTAGCATTATATAATGTACTGAAGCACAGAATAAAACTTACAGCTTTAGATGAATTATTTTCATTATATGGAATGCATAATGTGTTGATGTCAGTAAAGATTCCCCACTGGTCATCAATTACATGTCACTCAACCTCCCAATCAGTTTGTGCAGGGGTCCAAAATAGGACAGCATGTGTTGTATGGAAAGGGATGAATTTACTGGAATGACCCACATGCATAAAAATTGTTGGCACATAACAACCACCCTGCTGAGTGTGGATTTTGACAACCACCCCACACTGGTTAGGAAGTAGTTCACAAGTGCTAAAATGCTAGTTAAAAAAATTGTGCATATACTGTAATCCATATTAGAATAAAAAATTCAATGCTCATGAAAAAACTTTTTTCTTTCTTTCTTTTTTTTTTAAGCACAGAATAAAATCTTTTGTGGAGTGATTTATCATGAGCCACAAATTGGACCCCCCAAAAATTGTCCATCTATAGTTATGAAGACAAAGAATAAATGTAAAAATGTATAAGAAACATTAAAACAGCCCATTGTGCTGGTTTTCCAAATTGAAATCGTAATTGTCAGTGAAGGTAAATGTTGTCTGTGAAAGTGTACATTATTTCAGGGTGAATAACCAGGCAAGCAATCCCAGGTGAATTACCAGTTTATTGACACACATAATCTGTATTTCTTGGCTCAGGAGACAGGAATACAGAGACTATAGTAGCATTTGTTAAATACATTCCTACTTTTTTTGGGCAAAAAGCATTTAACACATATACAGGTATAGTATCTATTATCCAGAAGCCCATTATGCAGAAAGACTAGTGATGGGTGAATCTGACCAAGATATAATATCCTTATTGGGAGCAAAACCCACCTATTGGGTTTATTTAATATATACTTTTTTTGCTGAATACATTATTTCACTTGTAGGCTGCCTGTGTCTTATCTTTGCAAGAGGCACATATCTGAGTTTTCCTCCATAGCCAGATGAAAGTTGGGATTGACTGACAGTAATAATGCTTCACGGTGCTAATTTGTCACAGATAAGGACGTCACACTTTCGCTCTCACACTGAGATGGTTCATTCAGGAACATTCTCTGGCAGGTACAGACATAAAACACTACAGTGCAATTACAGAGTCAAGGGCTGTTCAGATGCTGTGTGAAGGGTTCTCAGCAGCAAGTGTAACAGTCTGCAGATCTATTAAAACTTTTATATGTATGTACTGGACAACATGGGGGTGTATTGCTTCCTTGCAGGCTGGTTAATTGGCTCAGGATGAAATTTACCATAGAAGGCAAATGTCTTAGGGACCTTATACTGTAAGTTACATTTGGGCAGTTGATTTATAATGTTAGCACTATATAAATAAAGGATAATAAAATACACATGAAGATGGAACATGCTGGCACAAAGAAAATTGTCAGGTTCAATTCTTATTCTGTTATATAGTTTTATCTCCTGCTTCATGGCTGACCTACTCTTCTTGTGCTCAATTCTCCAACTGCTGCTCCTACACCTTCTATAAGCCCTTTTCACTTCTACAGCTCTACCACTGCCATCTCAGTCTCTTATTTCCATTCCCTCCACCCTTCCAAACTTATTTTATGGTATTATTGCCTTCCAATTACCCTCCTATACTATTTCTATGCACCTTCTTCCCATTTCTATTGCAATTATAATAGACTCTATAGGATTCACTATACCTGTTATCCAGAATGCTTGGGACCTGAAGTTTTACAGATAAGGGAACTTTCTGTAATTAGATCTGCATACCTTAAATGTACTAAAACATTATGTAAACATTAAATAAACCCAATAGGACAGTCTTGCTTCCAATAAGGTTTAATTATATCTTAAGGTGGCCATACACGTAGAGAACTGCTCATTTGGCCGTGTCGCCAAAAGAGCAGATCTCTACCCGATATGCCCACCTTGAGGTGTGCAATATGGTGCTGATCCGATCGTGGGCCCTAGGGCCCAATGATCAGATTAGAACGGTGCAGATACAGGGGGGTCGGATCGTGGGACCACATCAATGAACAGATGCGGCCACAGATGCAGCCCGTTGGAGGACCCCCCACTTGGGCCAATAAACTGCTGACTCAGTCTGTTGGCAGATTTTATCGGCCTGTGTATGGCCACCATTAGTTTGGATCAAGTACAAGGTATTGTTATATTTTAACATAGAAAAAGGAAATAATTTTTAAGAATAAGGATTCTTTGGATAATATGGAGTCTATGGAAGATGGCCTTTCAATTATTTGGAGCTTTAAGGATACCAAGTTTCTGGATAAGAGATCCCATACCTGTATCAAATGCAAAGATAAGACACAATTGTGCAACCTGCTTAAACTTGGGGCACTTGATGGGCTCATGACTTGGGGATTATTGATAGTGATAGCGGTTATGACCAGAAGATCAATATAAAAGGGAAATAACAGCAGTGTTTTATAGAATTTGGAAATAGATTTAGGCTTAATGTGTATACCAAGCAGCAGAAAATATATCAAGCTGCAAGGCAGAGAGGCAGAAGTGTTCAGAATGTTCACAATGTAACAAACAGTTTAGCTGATAAAACTGATGCCTATGATAGATGGTGTAATGATGCCCTGTGAGGATGAGTACAACCCCCTCAGGCTAGAAGAAAAGAATTTCCTTTCTATTTGTTTTGTCTCATCTGGCATAAAACACTAAGCACTAGGATACTGCATTGTAGGTTGTGTACATTTAAATGAGTGCTATGTTGCTTGACTTAAAAATATAAGTACCATTATGCAAACAAGGTTGGGGTTGGATAAAAACCTGGCACATAATAATTACATGTAAAGATCTAATTTATTATATTTGCAGCAGCCTCAACAAACATGGTTAGGCCACAGAGATATTTGCTACTGATTCTGAGGTAAAGTGGGGAAAATAGAAGATGTAGCAAATTGACTTACTTAAAGTACTACTTAACAACAGACACTTTTTTCCAGATATTAAATATATTATTTTGTTCTTAGCAATCTTCATAGTCACATTAAACACAATGTTAAAATTAAAAACGAAGACATTTGTTCATACATATTGCCATTAGGCAGCTACAGTATGTGCATTTTTCAGTTAGTAATTAATTTTCTTTAATGTGAAAAAAAAGAATTTCAGCTGTTTCTAATTTTGAGGTGTTTTTGCAACAAATTATTTTTATGTTGTTAAAAAGTCTCAATTTACGAGCATAAAATAAAGTTTCTAAATGTAATCGTTATACATTTTTAAATATAACAACACAGAATTCAAATATAATGATGATCAGAATGTCTTGCCAGGTATGGATTTACAGTAAATGTCTGCATTTTGCCCTTACAAATATTTGTGTGAAACCACCCCAAAATCTCAATACAAAAAATCTTGTCTCAGCAAAACACCAACAGACTCCAATGTATTTTGGCAAAAGAAATGACAGCAAATAAATACCCATAGACTCCAATGAATTGTGCTTGGAAAAAGATGAAGGGAAAACACAAACAATAGACTCAAATATATTTTGCTAGGAAAAAGTCACCATTTCACAAATTTTCCAGCATAGCATGGCAGAATTGCTCATCATACTCCATAAATACAATATCAAGTTTACAAAACTTTTATAAAGGTATGACACTTGTTATCCAGAAACCTGTTATCCAGAAAGCTCCAAATTATGTAATAGACCCCATTTTATCCAAATAATGCAAATTTTTTAAAAATGGATTCTCTTTTTCTCTGTAATAATAAAACTGTTCCTTGTATTTAATCCAAGCTAAGATATAATTAATTCTTCTTGAAGGCAAAATAAACCCATTGGGTTAATTTATTGTTTACATGATTCCCAGTAGACTTAAGGTTTAAAGATCCAAATTACATAAAGATACATGATATGGAAAACTCCAGGTTCCAAGCATTCTGGATAATAGGTCCCATTGCATTACTGCAGGAGATATAAATATCTTCATGGCTGGTAATTACATTGTTATCCTCATTTTAGTGCTGCTGGACATATAACAAGACAGATTCTGCAAAACAAGCAAAAATCACTGTGAACTGTATTACCTGAATTCGTTCTACTTCTAAAAACGTTGCTGTCTGGAATGCCTTCTCCCATTGCAATAGGTCACTTTCTAATTCCAAAGAAAAGTAGAGATCCTCCCCAGTCTCTGACTGTACACCAAAGCAATGTTTCCGGCGATCCAGAAGATCACTGTCCTGATGAAAACCTGAAGTTATACAGTCTTGCATACATCAAGTAGTATCACTTACATGAAATTGTGTTTAATAACATAATTACAATATTATATAATTATAACATAATTTAATAACATTACTAATCTTAGACATATAGGGGGTTATTTATTAAATGAGGAGTTGTGATTTTCCCAAACAAATTTAGTTTTTCAAGGGTAATTTAACCAGTATGCCCCAAAGCTGCTAAATGTGCAAATATTCCAGCTAAAACCTGTTGAGGTCATGTAGAAGTCAATGGCACAGGCACCTTGAACTATTTTAAAATGTTTTTGTCCTCATGATTTTGGGGTTTTTATGGTCAATTCAAGGTTTTTTTTAGTCTTTAACTCAACCAATTTGAGGTTGCCTAGGTTTTTCTATTTTATGGAGTTTTGGAATTTATTTTAGTTAGAAAAATAGTTAGAAAAAAAACTCACAAATCTCTCAAACCTGACCTTTGTTAAATAACCCCCATAATCAGTCGAGGTCTCATAGAAGTCAATTGGAGCTGCTCTGATCCTATTGGACCTTATTTTACCATTCAAAATTTTAGAGGTTTTTGGAAGTCTGAGAAACTTGCAAAAAATTCTACTTTCATGGCATACATGAATTCTGAGAAAATGACTTTAATTGTAGTATCAAAAAGCTCTAATACCACTAAAATTCGACCTATAATAAAATAGTGTAGGTGATATAACTTATAAGCACCAGTGTATAATGTGACTTTCACAGACATTCTTATCTAAGGGATCAAACATTAAAAATGTATTTAACTTCTCAGCACTGCTGCTGATTTAACCACAAGAATTAACCATAAGTGAAGTTTGTAAATGCTTTTTTAAGTGGCGACAAAGTTTACATGCACTTTTGATTCCATTGTTTCAAACCTACCACAAAATGCATTTTCTGAAAGTTGTGTTTCATAATTAATATTTACAAACCCATTTAATACAAGTATGTTTGAAACATGACACCATTACTTTTGGTCTAGGCTTGAATAAAATATAAAGACTTCAGAGCAGATCAGACATTTTTGTAATATACAGGCAAATGTACAGTTTGTTATTTTACATGATTTTAGCCTTACCTTAAATATTTTGCACATAATTTCATATACTGTAAACTTTTTCTCTGCTCGCATCCAATCCCATGTAGTAACCTTAGGAAGAAAATATTTATCATCATTAAGTAGTAAAAACTGTAGGGTAAATAAAGCCACGATAAAATGACTGCTTTTTGTAATCCATGAGAGTAGAGATTTTGTGATCCCATCAAAACAAAATTTCACAAAGATGATTCCAGATGGTGGTTTGCAAGCAGAATTTTTAAATTCCAAAGTTACACTGCTTAATTTTCTTAAATCCTAAGGTATGAGAGAGCATGAGAATAACACACTTTCACGAGTAGCCATAATGATCAGGATTCTGTGAAAAATGTGCAAAACTACTTACCATACATGCCAATGTCCTGAGTAAGTAACGGACTTTCTATATAAATAGTTTATAGTTTGAATTGAACTGCATGTATAATATCTATATATCACCACTATGTAGGAATAGCTCCACTTCATCCCTATGAATAGAACCCTCCAAATCATTCATATATATGCTAAACAACAGCAAGTGATTTTTAGTTTTATTTTCTTCTTCTTCTAAAGTTTATTGGTGGGCCTTTCCAGCCCTTTTGAGACTGGGAGTTAAGTTTGCAGTAGGAATGTGAATCTGAAGACAGACAGCTACTCATGTTGCCTCAACTGTCAGTCTCCCATCATGGGAAATGTGATCATGCATATACCTAGTAGGTGCATTCCTTCCTAGTATAAAGAGTGTCTCCTATTATCTGATCTTAATGTTTGCCATGCAGGGAGTGTTGCA
Organism: Xenopus borealis; assembly: GCA_024363595.1. Taxonomy (NCBI): domain Eukaryota; kingdom Metazoa; phylum Chordata; class Amphibia; order Anura; family Pipidae; genus Xenopus; species Xenopus borealis. Next base: position 116,321,434 of record CM044441.1, on the reverse strand, counting down.
ACAGTTACCACCAGTAACATCAAAAAGCCACCAAGACAAATTATACTTTAAAATTAAAAAAATAATTAACCAAAACCCTGCGGCTCTTCAGAAAAGGCGACAGGGTGACCATCCATCAATTGGTGCTCGATTTATCCTCCCTGGCTATCTGCTGCTGGATCATTAGCTCCCACTTTCCATGCTGCAAAGTCTCACTGCCCTCACGAAGGTGATCACCGAAAGTAAAGCTCCAGGGGGACTTTAGCTGACATTCTGTTTCAATTTGTATCCACATTCTTCAGTGTAGCCTCACCCGTAGCCCTGTGTATGTGCCAGTTCCCCAGACTGTACAGAAGCAGCATGTCAGCTCAGCCCCCTGATGGTATTCTGATGAGAAAATGCTATTTCAAAGTGTACTTTCGGTGATCACCTTTGTGAGGGCAGTGGAACTTTGCAACACGGAAAGTGGGAGCTAAGGAACCAGCAGCAGATAGCCAGGGAGGATAAATCGAGCGCCAATTGATGGATGGTCGCCCTGTTGCCTTTTCTGAAGAGGAGAAGAAGCAGAGTTTTGGTAAGTTATTTCTTGATAAAGACTTTTCAATTTTAAAGTATAATTTGTCTTGGTGTTTTTTTATTTTTTTTTTAAAGTTTTTTGACGTTACTGGTCCTTTAACTCAAATCACTATGTGGAGGTGTCAGATAGGCCCAATTTGCTTCAGTCTTGTTGGTGTTATCATCAGTAAACCAGGGTTTGTCTATTACACGGAAGGTAGAATATTTTACACTTTCCCTAAATTCTGTTTTCTGCATTTGTCCTATGCAGTTGCCAGCTGCTACCCTGTGTGCCTGTATGCAATATGTCTTTTTGGAAATGTGTTTTTTCCGGCTATGCTTTTTATGAATATATATTTTCCTGTTGTGTTGAAACAAACAAAGGAAAGGGCTTCCCTGGTTTTGGAACCAGTGTTTCCTCAGAAGCTACCAGCTGCAGCGTGGAGTCTTGACAATGATACAGATGAAGCCGTCAGGAGGATTTCATATTTTTTCTCACAATGTCCAGACACCATTTTTTTGTGCCAAGTTCAGCCTCCAGATGGTGCTAGAGTGCACTTTATTCTGTACCTTGCTTCTCTAGCACCATCTAGAGGCACGGCTTAGCTTTGCACTAAAAAAATGGCATGCCGTGACACGGTGCAACAAAATGGGGAATCTAGATGGCCATTTCTGTTTCTTTCTGATGAACAGAACAGGGGTTATTAGTGGAACCATGCAGTTGCTGGTCTGTGAGAAGCCTTGAAGGACTCTTTCTCCTTTAGAAATTTCCTTTTTTACAGTAACAAGTGAGACCTTTCATTTGTTCTAAGTACTCGGTTTTCTTTCCTCCTTTAAATTTGATTGAATGTTCTTTATTATTTTTTTTACTGGATCTGTCCACGTTGGTAGATCCTATATCCCAAACAATGGATGACGAATGAATGATATGGAGAAGTCCAAAATATTTACTGTGATTTTACATTTCTGGTATGTTTTTTCCCTGATGTTAAACATCTTAAACTTGATACAAGACATAGGTATGCCAATATTCATAATATTAAAGTTTTAGGAGAGTTCTAAAACAAGAAAGTGATTGGTGTATGCACAGATTGTGCTGAAATAGAGACGTACAAGGAAACAAATTGGTTTATGTATGATTTCATTACCCTTATAGAAGATTACGGTAATGTATATGGAAATCTATAAAATTTCTGAAGGTGACACTATGTTAGCAATGAAAAGTAGGAAACTAATTTAATTTAATGTATTGCTATATCAGCCCACAATGTCCATCTATTTTGCTTCACACTATCTATTCTATGCTGACACAAGTGCAAAAATGGAGGCTATGTAAAGAAATGCCCATGTTATAGCCATATGAGGCCCATACAGTGGCAGATGCAGTTTGGCCAAATTAAGAAACCAGTACATTGATCTTTTGGGAGAACATTTAAAAAGCAGGGCAACAATGAGGCAATTATGAAAGAAAATAATGCATTATGGATAACATACATGGTAAAATGATCTAATTTTTAAACTGGCATGTTTTTAGTAAATCAGGGCCCAGGTCAATAGGCTCAACGCACACTGGATGTATTCTGTGTTTCAATTCATGGAGAACTGAAATATTTGGGTGCCACTGCCGTTTTAATAATTATCCATCTGACTGATTTACATCAGCAGCATACATGCTAGACTACTTCAATGTATAGACAGAGAAGTGTCCTCTACTTCCACATTCCTACCTGATCACAATGTGACTCAAAGAAAACAGAAATATTTATTTCTGTGTATATTCCTGTTTTATAGGATTCTTTGCTAACTTCTGATTCTTTCATTACTTAGGGGATTTATTAAATGTTGAGTTGCATTTTCTCAACAAAAAAAAGCAAAATTGAGATTTATTATACCACAAAGCTGCTAAAACCAAGATCTGAAAATACTAACTCAAACCCCCCACCCTCCTCCACCCCCACACCTACCTCTCCCCTGGACTATTGCCCCTAAGTCCCTACTTACCCCTTCAAGCAGGTCCCCTCCAGCAGTGTTCACAGGGGCCATCTTCTCTTCTAATGGATTCTTCATGGGGCCTTCTTCTCTTCTTCCTGTATCCGGCTCCATCGGCGACGCATGCGCAGTAGGAGGCTGGTACTACTGTGCATGCACCGAAAGTTCAAGAAGTTCAATTGTGGGAACTCCGTGAACTTTCTTAAAGGAGTAAGTAGGGACTTAGGGGCAATAGCGCGGGGGGAGAGGTAGGCCGGGGACTACTGGGAGGAGTGGGGGTTTGAGTTTGCCCCTGGGGGTTTCCTTCCCCTTTAACCATTTGAAAATGTTTTTGCCTTCATGATTTTTGGGTGTTTTACGCTGGTTTGCACACATAACTTCAATTGGAATTATTTGAGGTTTTTAGCCTGATTGCATTCAATAGAATTTTTTACATTCAGATTTTTTCATAAGCAAGCAAACATTTCTAATGAGTTTTTTTGAGGTAGAAAAACTTTACACAACGTAATCTTTGATAAATAACCCTCAATATATACTTGGTTGCGATTTATCTCAGAACTTATAGTTCCCCTTTCAAAATCTAATGATGATATTATGCTTACAGATGCAGTCATTTGGATTTGTAAGTTAAATGCGTCTTGACTTAACTCATCTATCCCATTTATCCCACTTAGCACAGAATATTGTGTCACAGCATCCCATCCAATTAAAGAGTTCACCGTTGAAAACAATGGTGCTTTGGTATGCTAATGAAAAGGTTAAATGCATTAAATGAGTTAAGATAACTTGGGATAACACAGTTTCTTCAATTAGCCCTGAGTCATGACGCATTTAGCTTACAAATCCAAGTGACTGCATCTGTACATCATATTCTTATTTAAAGATACTTACAGGAGGTGAATTGAATTTGTAGAGTGAAGATCCTCTTAATGCCAGAAACTTTGGTGAATATACATAGTCTTTGAGAGTATCCTGCTCTCGTTCTTCTACCCAGCCCATAAACACTATCTGACAAGGAGAAAAAAAAAGAAAAAAAACTATATGACAATGTTAATTCAGTTTTGGTAATTTCTAAACAGAAAGCTTAGCTTGATTTCCATGACTATCACACAAAAGAATTGTGTAAACAAATAGAAAGAGTAACATTATTTTCACTTACATTTCCTACATTTTACAAGGTCACATCAAGCCTCATTTGCTAAAGGAGCTCATCACTAATTTCAGACACCAATCGCCAGGTTTTGTACCCACAATGCAACATTTCCTACCAGAATTACATCATATAAGTGGTAACACTCAAATTTACACTACTCCTGTATGATGCTCTGTACCAATTTAAAAATATTACATAGTACACAATGCTTTTCTGCTGTTTCAGAAAAATTTGGAAAATGCTCCTTAAAGTGCTAATTAATGCACCACTGCATTAAAGGGATATTGTCATGGGAAAACATGTTATTTTTCAAAACACATCAGTTAATAGTGCTGCTCCAGTAGACTTCTGCACTGAAATCCATTTCTCAAAAGAGCAAACAGATTTTCTTTCTATTCAGTTTTGAAATCTGACATGGGGCTAGACATTTTGTCAATTTCCCAGCTGCCCCTGGTCATGTAACTTGTGCCAGCACTTTAGGAGGGAACTGCTTTCTGGCAGGCTGTTGTTTTTCCTTCTCATTGTAACTGAAGGAGTCACATTGGGACATGTGTTACTAATGAGTGCTGTTCTTAGATCTACCAGGCAGCTGTTATCTTGTGTTCGGGAGCTGTCATCTGATTAACTTTCCATTGTTCTGTTGTTAGGCTGCTGGGGGGGAGGGGTAATATCACTCCAACTTGCAATACAGCAGTAAAGAGTGATTGAAGTTTATCAGAGCACAAGTCACATGACTTGGGGGAGCTGGGAAATTGACAATATGTCTAGCCCCATGTCAGATTTCAAAATGAAATATAAAAACTGGTTTTCAATGCAGAATTCTACTAGAGCGGCACTATTAACTGATGCATTTTGAAAAAAAAAATTCTTTAATAAAATATTCCTTGTTTTCATTCTGTGCATGCAGAATTTGTATGGTAAAAAATTAACAAAAAATACAAATTTCTGCATTATCACAGCAGGTATTCTTGCAGCAGAAAAGTGTCAAAAATTGGAACCCATATAACCATAAATGTTACTCTAACATTACTACATTTTCATGTTGTTTTCAAAATATTAAATTTTTTCTAGCGGTGAGAGAATGTTTTCGCCAGCCATGGATTCACAGTGGAATTCCACATTTCATCTGCAAATTTTTTTGCAAAACTGAGGCAAACATTTGCCTTGCCTTGTCTTGTTACAGAGACAAAGGGTCTATATAAGAAAAAACACCTATTGAATTGAATGCATTTGGATAAAAAAAAAGTCACCATAAAAAAACTCCCAAACAATGTAATCTATTTGGATAAAAAGTCACCATAAGAAAAACACCTATTTACTTTAATGTATTTGGACAAAAAGTCACAGAGACAACATGTCACCATAAGAAAAAATGCCTATTGAATTTAATGCATTTGGACATAAAAAGTCACCATAAGAAAAGATACCCATTAAATTTAATACATTTGAATAAAAAAGCCTCCATAGGAAAAAAACACCAATTGACTAATGTATTTGGACAAAAAGTCACAGAGACAAAAAAAGTTGCCACAAGGAAAAACTCCCATTGACTTTAATGCATTTGGAGAGATTAAAAAATTGTCACACACATAAAAAAAAACATTCAAATGTCCAGTGACTTCAATACGTTTAGCACGTTTTTTTACAATTTTGCAAATTTTTTTGCCATTTCAAAAAGTTTTTGGGGGAAGCTAAAGGGGACAGATACACTCATCACTAATTTTTTTATGTTGGAGCATAAAGAATTGTAACAAATCTCAGTTATGTAAGTGCACAGAAGAAAAGTGAATCTGTGTAGGGTAATGTCACTAAAGCCATATGAAGCCATAAATACTGTGGATTAATTAATATTTACATAATTACATAGAAGTCATTGAGAATTTACTACATAGGCCTATTGAAAATGATAAGCAAAATACGAATCTGATGCATTTCAATTTTTTTTTCACGGTTTCATTCAGTCACATTTTATAGATTCAAATTTTTTCATTGCTAAGCAAACATAAAGAACAATGATCTATACGTGGTTGGATAAACTGGATGCCAGTTAGTAAAAACTGAAACACATAATGCTTAGAATGTAAAACTAAATAGTTACTCTTTTTTGGAAATGCATTAGTGGAGTAAAAATCTTTATTTAGGTGTACTCACATGACTATACCCAGTTAGGAACATTGAATACATTTGGCCCCAAAGTTTCAATTCACTTTCAATTTTTTTGTGACCATTGGAAATAATTTGCCTTTTTGGGCAACCAGACTGGCTGCAAAAAAATCTGAACTGGAATATATGAGCAAGTGTCCTATGAACAATGATATTTTCTGAGGCCATGTAATAGCTGTAAGCGAGTTACTATTTTTGAGCTGTAAAATGAGAATGCAAGGACACCAGTAGGGTTAATGAAAGACGCCTTCCACTGCAATGTGCATAAAGATGGTGGATTTGCCGGACTTAAAATAGAAACTGACTTTTGATTCAAAATGTTAAGCTGCAGAAGACATCTGTCTTGGAATCTGTGGAAGAGATTGTTAATGATTTAGGGATATATTTATGAAAAGGTAAAATAGAAATTCCTTGAGAAGTATCTTTATGGCCGCAAGCAATAGATAAATATAATGTGCAAAATTCCTAGCATACTTCGATAAAACCTATTCTTTTAAACCAACACCTACTGTACATTATGTCACACTAATTAACACCAACACTCACATTTCAGTTAATCTTTATTATTATTAGTCATTATTGGTCGTTTTACTTAGCTAAGGTGAAAAGCACAAGAATTGTATTGCTTAGCAACCCATTTTCTCATTTTTGCTTGACTGCTTTCTATACACAGTCAGAAAATCTGTTGATTCTCTAGACAGAGACTAGTGGATGAACATATATCTTTTGACAGGAACATAATTCCACTAATGAATATGCTACAATATGTTACTGAAGCTTGTGAAAATGTGTTATCCGTTAAAATGAAGAGAAAGCATATTTCTTCAATTTGTAAGCTAAACTACTGATAAATATTAGTTTCATCTAGTCTAGTTATTTGTGTCTTTCCCACTGGCATATATAAGCCTGTTCCACAAGTTTTGTTACATACAGAACAGAAAGGCCTTTTAAGCCTCAGATCATCTAACCACCCAAATGACTAGTACACACAGAAATGTGACATTTAACTATAACAGCTGCCTGTCCTGTCATCTTGTGTTGTAGATGGACATACCACAGAGAATAAATTCACTACGTTCTAGCAAATTCATAAGGTATATTTGGAATTAGATTGAGAAGCTGTCAAGAATCCCAAAATGCAAGGAACTGCATTTTTAGAAATAATTGACCTTAATAGTAAATTATGAGTGAGAATAAGGTGACACATTGAAACATGCACTGAATTGCTCTGTTGCGCAATAAATAATACTAAAAAGAGGTGTAAGGGGAAAGGCTTCAGTCCCACAGGCAAAATCACAGGAATTAAACGGGTTTACCTTTAAATAAACTTTTAGTATGATGTAGAGCGGGGTTCCCCAAACTTTTTTACCCGTAAGCCACACAAATGTAGAAGGAGTTGGCGAGCAACACAAGCATGGAAAAAGTTCCTGAGGGGTCCAAATAACGGATTTGATTGACTATTTGTTAGCCCTTTATGGATTGGCAGTGTTCGCAAGATTCTGTTTGGTAGTACACATGGGGGCAGATTTACTAAGGGTCAAAGTGAAAATTAGAATAAAAATTTGGGCTACTTCCACTATCGAATAGCCCAAAATTTGATTTGAATTGAAAAATTTAGAAAATTAGAATTTTCGAAGTACTGTCTCTTTAAAATCCTTTGAATTCGACTATTTGCCACCTTAAAGCTGCCGAATTGCTGAAAAAATGCCCTTTGACTTTAATGCATTTCATGAATTTTCACAGTTTTGCATATTTTCTTAAAGGAAAACTATACCCCCTGAATAATGTAGGTCTCTATAAGATATTGCAAAATACAACTCATATGTAAAACCCTGCTTCATGTAAATAAACCATTTTCATAATAATATACTTTTTTAGTAGAATGTGCCATTGGGTCATCCTAAATAGAAAAATTGCCATTTTAAAAAATAAGGACATCCTCCTGGGATCCTGGGATTCAATGGTGCACACAAACATACCAAACAAACTATAAAGTTAGGTCACATGAGCCAATTAACATCCAAAAGACCACAGCACTCTGACAGCTTGGTTCTATGAAATTGTGTGCTTGATAAAGGGTCCTGTGTGACCCAAAACGTTGCATTTTTCTACTGGAAATGAGCCAATAAAATACAGAATTTCACAGAACCAAGCTGTCAGAGTGCTGCGGTCTTTTTGATTTTGCTTATAACCCATGGCAGATTGGGTAATGGACTGCTAAGCACCTGGTCTCGAAGGAGAGAGGTGAGCGCTTCATAATTGTGTGGAATTAAGGAGCCAATTAACAGACAGAGTATTGTCTTTTGCTTCCACATGTCTTCCTGTTACAGTTAGAATTGAAATATTTCTGGTCAGGTGATCTCTGAGGCAGACTAGCTGTTGCTCAAGTATTCATTTTGGGGATATAGTTTTCCTTTAAGAGAACCAAAATGGGAAATATTTACTCATTACTATCTACCAGCACTACCTTTAGGCCTGTCTAGCTCACCATAGCCATATTGATATAGGGGCAGATTTACTAAGGGTCGAATTGAAAAACTTTTGAAATTCGACCATCAAATTTTATCGATTGAAAATTAACCTTTTTGTTTGAATAGGTCCATTTTCAAACAAATAAAAATCATTTGAATCGTTCAAATGCATTTATTCTATTCGAACGATTTTGCCCAAAATCCTTCATTTTCAAAAAGTTTCAAAAACACTTCTTAAAAGTTCCAGGAGGTCCCCCATAGGCTAAAATAGCTATTTGGCAGGTTTAAGGTGGCAAAGTGTCGAATTCAGATCTTTTAAAGAGACATTACTACGATTTCCAAATGGTAAAATTTGAAAATTTGATTAAAATTTTATTCAATTCAAACCAAATTTTGGCCTATTCGATAGTAGAAGTAGCCAAAAATTAATTTAAAATACAAATTTTCATTTCGACCCTTAGTAAATCTGCCCCATACTGTATAACTTAAGACTGACTGCTGGGTCCACAACCGCCTACACAAAGAGAAGTACAATGTGACATTGGTTTCTCAATGGCATCACTGGTGTCTGTAAAAATATTTGTTGATTAATAATGCAATTATACATTATCAACATTTTACAGAAGCATTCCATTTCTTTTTGGTGCTGGTGAATATAAAGTAATTAGCCATTGATTGAAAAGTATATTCAGTGTTTACCTATCCTAACCTAAAGGATCTTGTGCCATATTCTGTATGTACACAGCTGCAAAGTTTCAATCAAGGGATAATATTCATAATACTAAAGAATACCAGTGTGAGAATGTGTGCTGGTATGTTTGCAAATAGCAGTCAGAGACAAATCTTTATGAAGGTGCCCCAAAGCATGGACCTGATGTTTTTTTTTTGTTTGCACTTTCTTTTTAGAATGCAAATTCAAAGCACATTTCCTGTTCACATTCACAAAACATTCTCATACATTTGGCTTATAAAAAATTATACACAGTTCAAATACTAGTCACATTAATAATGTTTGCCCCAAATGTAATCCAGATACTTTTAATTTTCTATGGTCTTGTCCCTTTATTCGACAGGGGCGAATTCCCGCGATTCTCCGCTGGCGAATAAATTCGCGAAACACCAGCAAAAATTTGCCTGGCGAAAATTAGCTGAAAAAAAGTTGTGCATCGTTTTTGACACAACGAAAACGACGCAACGCGTCGACGTTGACACGACGCGTGCCAAAAACGTGCCATGACTCGCAAATTTTTTTCGCCAATTCGGGAATTTCGCTCGAAATTCACAAATTTTTCTGTGAAGCGAAACAGGGTAGATTCGCCAATCACTACTAAAGACTGATGATTTCTTCTTCTCTAAACATCTAAACATCTCATTGAAGCTTAATCCATTAACATGCCTCTTCCAAGAAATCAGACATTCTAATGTATCTTTAAGATCTAATGTAAATTTTGTATGGAGAAATATAGAAGAGAATATATAATAAAGTGGTTAAAGCAATAATATCTCTGGTTTGATATTTAATTAACTTTGGGATTAATTTTGGAAGTCATGGCATTGCTCTATATTTGTTTTCCTTTTCTGTTTATAGACTTTATTTTTGTTACCTTATTGATACTACAAGTTTCATTGACTGTAATGTTTTGTTATTGACTAACACTACCTCAGTTCAATCTATACCTACTGACATATGTGACACGTACAGTTGTACAGATAGCACAAAAAAGTTTCTTTCACTCATGGTTAGTGGTTGGCTGAAGCCATTTATCATCAAACAACTTTTTAAATCATAATCACTACACAAACTAGCCAAATGACCCTGAGTTTACATACCCGGGTGATTTGGCCTCATAATATGCACACAACTTGACACAAAAGGGTTAGAATGGCTATTAAAGGTAAACAATGTCACCTATGATCTCTTTGCTTGTAATTAGTGGGTGCTTATAAAATGTCAATGACTTTTACTGATGTTTTTAGGATTCATAGGAGTCATGGGGAAGGTAAAAGAATTGACAAATGTAGTTGAACTCTATAAAACAGGAAAGGGATATAAAGAAAATATCAAAGAAATTGAGAATTCTGATCAGCACTGTTCAAACTCTAATAAAGAAGTGGGAAATTGTGTTGAAACCAAACCAAATAAAACTAAAATTTAATCTTCCAGAAAAATTGTTTGGGATCGAGGAAAAACCCACAAATAACTTCAGGGGAAATACAGGACTCTGAAAAAATGTGGTGTGACTGTTTCAAGATGCACAATAAGGAGGCACTTGAAAGATAGGCTACATTGGCGAGTTGCCAGAAGAAAGCCATTACTATGTAAATTCCACAAAGTAGCCTGCTTACAATATGCCAAACAGCACAGAGAAAAGCTTCAAACCTTCTGGCACAAAGTCATTAGGAGTGATGAAACTAAAAGTAACGTTTTGGCCACAACCATAAACACTACATTTGGAGAGGAGTCAGCAAGGCCTATGATGAAAGGTATACCTTTCCTACTTTGAAACATGGTGGTGGATCACTGATGTTTTGGGAATGTTTGAGCTACAAAGGCACAGGAAATTTGGTCAAAATTAATGCAGTAAGTAATCAAAAATAATGGAGGAAAATTTGCACTCACCGTTCTGGAACCTGCACATGGGATGTAATTGCACATTCCAACATGACAATGATCCAAAACACAAGGCCAAGTCAACCTGTCATTGGCTACAGCAAAATAAAGTGAAGGTTCTGGAGTGGCCATCTCAGCCTCCTGACCTCAATATCATTGAGACACTCTGGGGAGACCTCAAACATGCAGTTCATACAAGACCAAGCCCAATAATTTATGGGAACTGGAGGCATTTTGCCAGGAAGAATGGGCAGCTTTACCATCTGAGAAGATAAAGAGCCTCATCCACAACTACCACAAAAGACTTCAAGCTGTCATGGATGTTAAAGGGGGCAATACACTAAGAACTAGTATTAAGAACTGGGGTATGTACATTTTTGATCAGGGTTATTTGGGTAGTTTATGTAGTGATTATGATTTAAAAAGAGTAAACACTGTTGGTTGACAATAAATAGCTTTAGCCAACCACTAACCATGAGTGAAAGAAATGTTTGTGTTATCATTGGTATTCTCTGAAAAATGGTTAAGAAATCATAAATTCTGCCAGGGTATGTAAATGTATGAGCACAACTGTATATAAGGGTCTTGTTTGTTAACATTGTCATATACTAATCTGGTGGTTTATCTTATAAATGCCAATAAAAAATACTGAAAAATTAAATGAAAGGTTCAACCTTTGGCCAGGTCCTCCTTATAGGTTCAGACTTTGAATATGGTAGCACATGAAATTAGTACAAATATAAGAAAATGCCAGAGTTTCAGTCATTCAGTCGTAGTCTGAAGAATATTTAGGACAACAAATACATATCCAACCAAAAACCACTAAATGGGAACAATTGGTAAAGGGAATACATGCATAAAAACACGTGGAAATATATACAAAGGGAAACAGGAATGATAGAACTGAAAGACATGTAGGGATATTTTATGTGAAATTGCTGAGGGAAAATACAATGGGTTGTAAGGAGGTAGTTACAAGCACAAATGCAGAGACTGAGTTTTTATCATCAAAGAAAGAAACAGATGAGAAACACATGTCAAAAATAACAAGAATGTAAGTGATGCAAAAAGAACATTTCTGAAATAAAGACCAAGAGTTAGCGATACCTGTACCTATAGAGAGAGAGTGAGTGGTACAAAGAGAAACAATAACGTTAACACAGACATGAGAAAGATGTATGTCCATGTTGTTGTAAAGAAAGAATAAGAGAGAGGGGGAATACAACCATCCAAAAGCATAAAGAGATATGTTTCAAAATATCAAGAGATGTGGAGTGGTGTACAAGGAGTATCCTGAATACTGCCAAAAGAAGGAATTATAGAACATACCTGTTGATTTACAGGAAAGTTCCTGTTGATTTTTTTAATCTGTCAGGAAAGAAAAATAAACACAAATAAAGTTGAAAAGCTATTGCACAAAGGCATAATATTTTGAAAACAAGGCTTTGCCTGCTGAACTAATCATTTGCAGAAACTAAGTTAAGGTTTTAATATTTTTTTATTCCTAGACTCAACTCCACGTGACTGGATCCATATAGGCACCAGTAGCCTTGGTGAAGTCATGTTTATGCTCCAGATGTTCATCTAGAATGTGAGAGAATATTGGTCCAGAGGCATTGAAGAGTAAGCCAGGGTTGTGGGCTCAGTGAAAAGGGCCTGGCTAATACAACTATGGTTACTCCAAGCCACAGTGGACTGTGACTGTTTACCTTGTGGAAGCTTTAAAAGTAATCAGTACTAAACTTAACTGGCACCTGCATTGTTCACACCTCATGATCAAACTTTAAGCATTGCCTTGCCTGTGCCTGCCCTATTTTGTTCTATGATGCTGTTATGAACCAGTGACACCCGGCTTTGCTATTAGACATGATATGAAAGGGCCATTTTTGAGAATAATGGGCCAGAGAGTTGGTGGTAGTTTTGTAGTCTTGTGGTGCATTTTCCAGACATCTTCTATAACAGCCTCAAATTGTTTGCCCAAACAAATTGGGGGTGTTGCAGAGTCACATAGTGAGTAGTGTTGTTTTTACAGATAGGATGTAAGGCTTCTGGTCACCTGTTCTAAAGCAATCATTATATTGGTTGCTATAGGTTAATGCACGTGTTAAACCTTGGGTTTTTTATTACATATGGAAGAAAGTTTGCAACCAGTGTGGCAATTTACAACTCACAATCAGCAGGTGGCATTTGCTGGTCAGCAAAAATCTAATTTGCTGCTATGGGTTGTGAACATGGGCAGACTCTGTGGGGTAATTTATAAACATTGGTCAAATTTACACCTGAGTAGTAACCCATGGCAACAGATGTTGGTCTTCCTTGTTCTACCTGCAGCTGGCTGAAAATATCACTGATTGGCTACTATGGGTTACTTCTCATGTGCAAATTTGCCTAGTGTTTAATGAAACCTACACTTTTATTACATAAACCTATTTGTTTATGGATGACAGATATTTGTGACATTGCTAACTGCTTCGAAATGTACAGTTGGTTTAAAGTTCTTAAAGACCAGATAGATAGCTGAGTGAAGCAGAAATATGTATAAAATATGCTCCAAGAATTAGGTCAAAGTACTGTATGAATGCATCTTTAAATCAGTAGACTGAGATTTTCAATCCAACTATAAATCCTATTTGCCTGTTGTTGCAAGAGATAAACAGATTCACTGCTATAAATATACCAGTTCATCTGTGCCTTATTATATGATATGCTCTTTTTTATACTACAAATAGCATAATATATATACACTACTGTAAATTAAAAATATGCTGCTAAATGTTGTGTAGGATATAAAAAAACAACTCTAGATAATAAACATCTTACATAGTTGCTTTTAGCAGGGTCCCTCTTTTAGTAATAAAAAGATAACAAGTGCCACATAGTGCATAAACTAAATGCAGTTTTCAGATCCCCATTTTGCCAACACAGTAGATGGAGACAGAAGGGAAATGACTGTCCCTGTAGCACTTTGTGATGGAAATGAAAGTATGTCCATCATTTACAGGGAACAGACAGCTTTGCCATGTGAACAATGTCAGGGAGTCTGTAAGTGGGAGGAAGAAAGTCAAAAATAAGCAATGCAGCCATAAAAGGTTAGCACAATGCCTCCTTCTCAGAAAGACATGAAACATTATTCCACTATCCAGCCAGCATGAGACTACATTGCCTGACAATTTAGACAACATCTTGCTACTCCTGTATAATCTTTCTTTTCCTTTCACTGGGTGTCTAACCTCAACATCTTGTTATTCATACATACATTTATACAAACACAGCACACTATACAAATACAGTAATGGGATGCATTCTTACACCATAAGGGGTAGGAATACTGATACAGGGGTTTTTCTGTGATTTTCTAGACTATTTCTAATTGGTGTTATCTGCTGTACATGAATCAATTTTTATGGTGCATGGTTTAATATAATGCAGGTTTAAATGCATTCATTCATTCATTCAGTACTGGAAAGACCAGTAAACAGTTCTTCATTCTCTTCTATCGAAATAGGCAGACTCATCATAAAAATGGTTAACAATTAAAAAGTTGCTTAAATATATTCATCTATAATATACTAAAAATGAACGTAGAAATTAAATTCCCCTTTGGCTTTGGCCCCTGCTATCTAGGAACACAGAGTCAGGGATCATCTCCAACTGTTACTAAAAAAACAGCTCCAAGCATTTCAACTGAAAATGGTTTAATTGCTGGAAAGATATACCTCTGCTTAAAAGTTTGTCTAGTAATTGTCAGGGATAGGTGAAGCCTGTATCATAATCTGAATTCTTAACCATTATTTTAGATCTTAGGCAAAACTTATAAATAACACCATATAGTTAGGACTATAGGTAGGACAGAATGTGTTCATAGGTAGGATAGTTTGTATTACAGGTAACACATTAGGGCAGCTTATTGACAGATTGATCTCAGGGAAGATTGAATATCAGCAATGCCATATACTTGCAATCCATTATATCTGAGACTTGGTAACTAGGAATAGAATGTATCAAAAAAATTAGGATTATTGTCTTCATTATGCATTTTTCAATGTTTTATAAATATGCTGCATTAAAGGAATAGTAACATTAAAAATGAAATGGGTTAAATGTAATACAAATATCTGTTTCTCTGCTCTGGTAAGACTGGTGTGTTTGCTTCAGAAACACTACTATAGTTTATAGAAACAAGCCGCTGTGTAACCATGGGGGTAGCCATTCCAGCATAGGATACATAGTAGATTATAGATAAACTCTCTAGATTAATGCCATTATATTACACAGCTTATCTATTATCTGCACAGTAACCGGTGTCTTTTCTTCTTTTTCAGCTTTGAATGGCTGCCCCATGGTTACAAAGCAGCTTGTATATCTAAACCATAGTAGAAGTTTCTGAAGCAAACACATAATTTGTCTTAGGGTAGGGACAGACAGGGAGATTCGGGGAGATTCTGTCGCCTGGCCCGAAGATACCTCTTGAGGAAACTTCGGGCGCTGGCGCTTTGTCCCTTTTACGATCGGCAGACAGGGAGAAGGAAATTCGGGGAGATTGTCGCCTGCTAAAAACGCCAGGCGACAAAATCTCCCCGAATCTCCCTGTCTGTCCCTACCCTTAAAGTAGCTCCATGATGTAGGAGGTTCGTGCCCTGTCTATTTATCATCTAATTGTTTTTTCTCTATTGGTAAGTATTAAAGTGTAGGAGATTGTTAACATTCTGTTTAATACTCTGTTTAAGATCAAAAATTCATGGTGATTAGGAATATGTGTAATTATCTTTACTGCCTCCTACCCCCCAGCTACCTGAAGCCATCATGTGTTGCACAATATACTGTACCTCTATGCTGTGCCAGTCAGTGCTAGTCTGGATAAAACTTATATTACTAAACATATTCAACTGAATGTAAAGCTTAATAAACAGTTCAGAAGAGATGATGTGGACTGCAAAATGTAATCAGTGGTTTGGACTTAGCAATCAATAGGAATTATTTTCTCTTACTTCTTTAGATCAGTAAATTGCATTTGAGTGTTGCCATTTCAAAAACACACACAAACATCTATCTATCTATCTATCTATCTATCTATCTATCTATCTATATATATATATATATATATATATATATAATACTGGTAAACTTGGTCAACTGAGGTGGAGTCATAGCTGAGGGACCCCTAGGGGTTCAGCTGCATTGCCTTATTCCTGGCACCATTAAAGAATAAATAACAGACACAAATGAAATGCTTTTACACATGTACTGGAACCAGAGATAGTGGTTGTAGAACTGCAAAGTCTAGTAACATATTGATGGCATTCAGTTGTTTGTGTTGCCCCTGTCTTTTAGGCAACGCCAAAAGAAATCCAAAGCACCACAAGGGACAAATAGATGAAGGTGAAAAATATCAGAAACTGTAGACTGGGAAAAGGTTGATTCAGGCAGCAAGAATTGTAATGCAGAAGCAGAAAGAGGTCACAATGTCAAACAAAGAAAACATTTTCACCATGCACACCAACTCTACAGCATGCCAATGGCTGGCTAACAATATTAAGCTCCAAAGTGTTTGCAAGTGTTAATCATGGTGTGCGGGTGTAACAAGATTCTGATTTGAACTTGCTATCAACTTGAGCAGGAATAGCCCTTATATAGGGACTTTAGGTCAAGTCAGTATTTATTACCTTAGCCTCTACTTAACACAACAGATAAGTTGGGGCATTGGTTAGATAGAATATAATGAATGGGTGAAAACTAGTTGTGAATGCACTGCAATAAAAAAAAAAAAATATTAAAAGTGAAAAAAATTGCCTATTGGGATTCCTGGTACTAAGCTTAACAAAGTGGAATTCTCTGTCAGTTTTTTCACTTAAATTTTTGTGACAACCAGGCTCATATTTTTTTCCTCTGAAAAACTTTAACAGAACAATTTAGTGCTGGACATTATAATTAATTACAACACAAGTGTTTTTTATAGGTTTATTAGAAACTCATATAATACATTGTAAATGAATTTATA
This sequence comes from Xenopus borealis, assembly GCA_024363595.1. Classification (NCBI taxonomy): domain Eukaryota; kingdom Metazoa; phylum Chordata; class Amphibia; order Anura; family Pipidae; genus Xenopus; species Xenopus borealis. The sequence goes on along the minus strand of CM044441.1, from coordinate 116,304,515 downwards.
AACTGAATTAATTTATTATACATTAATTTTCATAAATTATGGTTAAAATGAATTAATTAATTAAAAATATTAATTTATGCAATATCTATGTATGTTGAAGGTGGTCATATAATTGAGAAGACTCGTTTATTTCTTTAAATAAAATTTGATGTTTAAATAGAAGACTCTGTTTGTATTTAAACATTTAATGATTTTAATGGTTTGTGGGTCCATAAGCCTAGCACCCCACTTTCCTGCTGATCTTTCTGACTACTTTGCTGAGCATGCTGTCTGTAAACTGTGAAGAAATTGTTACAATTTGTAACATCAGTGTTTAGTACCTCCTTCCCTGCCAGGATTTGATGCAGAAAGGGAAGAATTGTTAAATAGCTGGATTTCAGCATAGAAAATGGCATGTATTCATACTTTTTGAAGAAAACAAGTAACTGTGATGGGTATGTTAGGGGTTTCTGTGTTATGTGGGCCTCTGTCATATTTTGGTTTGAAAGCCAGAGTTCCCCATTAACATGTGGCAGGTAACTTTCAGAAATAGTTGGTGGACATGTATCATAATAAATTTAGGAACTAGTTAACCATTCTTCTTCCTTATAAACATGCTTCCAGTATAGGCAGAGATAAGCACTCTAAACAATGCACATCAAACCAGCTGTATTTCAGGATTATGATTTAAAATCTTTATGAATCAAACAGTGACGTAACAAAATATGAAAAATGAAGTGATAACTTAGTGGCTTTTAATTCAGCTCTGGCTTAGCATCTTGACTGCTGACTGAAAAATATAACAAACCAGATACTATTTGTTTCAGCCAGTTACAATCCTTAACATGTCATAAGCGGGTTCTGAAGGCTGAGGCTGGCTATATATAAGTCTGTGCTTAATTTATATCTGTCATTTTTGCCTTGGAGGCAACTAGAAGGAGCTTCAAGGTGATTTTTAGCAGTGAGCTGTTCTTAAACATCACAAACTGCAAGACACACAAATGCTCCTGAAACAATTGTAATGATAATAGTAATAATAATAGTCATCATCATAATAATAGAAAATCCCTAAAGCATAGTTTTAATAGAGCCAATGGTTAACAGTTATACTAAGTAATACTTCTTTAATATTTTTCAGAAGAAGCCCTATTTATTTGCACATACAATACAAGTTTCTACATTAACAATAATGGTATTATAGAGAGAACTCAAAATCTTCCTTTTTATTCATTACTTACATTGTGCTTTGTGAGGTTTGATATGTTCACAGATATAGATTGCAGCCAATCAATGCACTCTTCAGCTGATAAACATTGTATTATTCCACTTCCAACCCCATCAACAGCAGTGACCTGGAAAGCACTTTGCCTGTAAATATAAAAATATGGAAATAATGATGCAATAAAATAGTGGTTCTATATTTTATTTCAATTGTGCTGAAGAAACAATTCCCATTATCTTCTATGACATTTCAAAAGGTTGTAGGTAGAATTATTTATATTTTTAGTTTCTGAAATGTATTAAAATAAATTGTGCAAAATAGTGAAAAAATTAAATCATGACTTTCCATGATTTTGAGAGAAATTGTGCCAAAATTAACAGGTATATATAATGGTTGTTGCTCGTGCTACATGGCAATACAATCTACAGGTAAGGGCATTTCATATTTAATTGCACATCCTGTCCTCTGACTCTGAACATACAGTACTCTCTTCATATTGCTGGACAGAACTGCAGGGGGCACTTCTATTACACAGTCATGATATTACCTGTGTAAAATTGCTAGTATCATGAAAACTACCAACGAATAATTAAATTGCAGACATGCTCAAAAGACCACACTGAACAATTTTATCAAGAAAGTTGGGTATATATCTTTTTAATTTAGTTGGCAGAGGAAAAAAACAGGTTTAATCGTTCACCTGCAAGATATACTATGCAATTATGCTGCTATAACATATTGTTTCTGGCACAACTCAGTTAAAAAATATATATACAGTAGTAACAACTAAAGCCTCTAACATTTCAGAAATATTGTATCGTATTCTGGCTGTTCAGTGGAGGAGATCAAAGAGAAACTTGGAACATTTCAGTAAGAAATCCGGGACTGTCCCATGAAAAATGGGACAGTTGGGAGGTATGATATAGTGATGTGGGGAAATAACAGACTACCCATCTTCTTTGAGATGACTTCCAATCCCATAACTTCTCTTACTGGTTCCATCACATCCAACAGATGACAAACCTAACTAGCCCTCAAAAGTAGTGATGGGCGAATTTTTCCCAAAACATTTCAAAACATATTGAAGTCAATGGGCTTCAAAATTGTTTTGATGCGTCTCAATTTTGACACCAGCGTCAATTTTTATACCCTCGCCTATTTTGTCCAAATGCATTAAAGTTAATGGGTGTCCGAATAATTTTGATGTGTAACAATTTTTATGCATGCAACTATTCTGACATGTGCCCAAATTTTTTTTGCCTGCCGAATTAATTCGCCCATCACTACTCAAAAGGCAACACAATAATGATGGCAAAATACCATTTTAAATGGTTTCTTCCACTTTTTTATAGTACAGTGCATGGGCCAAGATGATAGACACAGAGACTTCCCCTTCTCAAAGGAGATGAAGATTCTCACTATATTCTAAATTCCCTTTAATTTATATATTAGAAGTTTAAAATAGCAAATATGATTGGTTGCACCCAGCGGAGAAATATCAATTTAGAAACCTGTGGTGATACAGGATATTTTCATTTTAGTTGCTAGGATTAATTATTTTCTTCATAAATATGTGTTTAACTTCCCTAAAATATACATTCGGTTCACTTTAATATCAGAGGTTAGCAGAAACACATTTCAATTATAAAGTTAAGCATTTTATTTGCAGTCACATTAAGGGAACGATTACGCCACACTCTTAATCTTTTTCACTGTGGGAAGCAGTCTATTATTTTCTTAGGTATTGCACAGTGCTGTGAAACAACAGCTTCCTGACTCCCACATATACTTTTCCCATCTGCTCAGCTCTTTGCAACAAATATTAATTTGAAAGCACAGTAAAGGTCATCTAAAAGGTAAAATTCTGGACACAAGGCTTTAAGTCAATACCACTGCCATATCACGGACTGCCTTGAAGCTTACTGTAATATATTTTAAATGTATAAGTAAACATTAGCCAATCAATAATTACATATTTAATTTTATGTCATAAAAAATTACATTCCCAAGGAAGAAGGGCACAGACCTTCTTCTTTTCATGACCAAGGAATATGTAATTGACTATAACCGTTTTTGTTCTGCTGGTTTTAATTAGGTGTGTATCAATCATAAGAGAACCCTAGCTTTCTTGTGTGTTTATGCATCTGGAATGGGTGAAGACATTGTTTGTTTAGAAGACATTGCTGGGTTAAAAGTTTAAACAGTTTATTATTGGCTTGAGGTATTTTGAAAATGTTCTTACTATAACTTCCACTAAACTGAATATAAATCAAGTGTGTCTATTTATAAGCACTTCTTATAAAAATTTGTATGCAGATTATGATGTGAACTCATCATCTTTGGCATATTACACTTCATCTCCATCAGTATTTGTTTGAGAGCCTGTATAACCCAATGACCAGTGACTGACACCCACCATAATGGCATTAGACTGATGCTGTTGATTGAACTTGGTTGGTTACTGGGATGTCTTTTTAGAATATCATTTATTTATTTTATGTTGATGTTGGAAATAAACTGTAAAATGCATTAATGAATATAATTTGGATCTCCTGGCACCATCTTATAATGACTGTGATGTTCTCAGGGGTGTTTCTGACATGAGGCAGGATGAGCACTTTGCGTCAGGCGGCAGCTCCCAATATGTTACCAGGGGCAGCAAAAATCAGCTCCTGATAACAGCGCCTGTTCCCCATCAGCAATTTTAAGGTAAGTGAGATGGGCTGGGGGGGCTGCATTTCAGTTATAGGCTGAAACCCGTATAGATGTTTTCTAGGGTTCTTTAAGGGCAAGTGGCTCCTGAAGCTGGATATCTGTCGTGGGTCATGATGTGAATGATTCATATATTGATAATACTGTTTTAAAGTGCTGTATCAGTGACAAATCATGTTCCATAATCACATGGTATTCAAATTTGCAGACAGCCTGTTTTGATCTTTTTGATCCAAAACATGCAAGATATTAAAACATAGTTTCAGTAAAAAGTATTTTTAAAACAGAAGGTATTCACATGCCTCATGCTAGCTACATCGCATTGCATTAAAACTACAAATTAAAGGCTTAAGTAGAAAGTGACATGATTTATTTTAAGTTGTGCAAATTGTGCAAATAATAATAATAATAATAGAGAATCTTTCCCAATTTGCTTCTCCAGAAAAGTCATGAAACTGCAGAAAAATTTATGAAATGGGGAAAAATTGCAAAACTTTTTTGTCATGTAACAAAAATTATTTGTTGTGTATCATTTTTGTTGCAAACTATACTAGAGTCTACTAGAGTCTATGGCCATTTTTGTCTTGGTACCTTGTTTCTGTTTTGAGGCTTTTTCATGCCCTACATGTTGGCAATTTCTTAAAGCCATGTCTGTGATTTTTTACATTAGCTCTGGTTGACTGGTAATGGTAATCTATTACTACACTTAGGGGCAGATTTACTATTGGTCGAATTTCGAATAAAAAAAAAAAATCTAAATTTGACCATCTAATTTTTTTAGGGGTCATTTTGTGATCAAAAACGTTTGAATCAAATGAATTAAACGATTTGGAAAAAAATTCCAGGAATTTTCAGGGAAGCTTCCAGGAGGTCCCCCATTGGCTATAATGGCAATTCAGCAGCTTTAAGGTGGCAAATAGTTGAATTAAAAATGTTTTAAAGGGCTAGTACTTCGAAATTCAAATTTTCTAATTTTTTCAATTCAAATCAAATTTTGGGCTATTCGATGTTCGAAGTAACCCAAAATTACTTAGAAATTAAAATTTTATTCGAAAATTCACTTCGACCCTTAGTTTATGTATCCCCTTATAATTTTAACTAATTTTAAAATTTGACCATTGATAAATCTTCAATGTTGCTGTTTAAGTAAAAAGGACCATATATAGTTTACTGTATATATTACTTCTAGCTTACAAACACAGACACAGCTAATAATAAATCTGAAATATAATATCTGGATAATTTGTATATCACATTAAAATGAATAAAAATGAATAAACCTTTGGTTCAAGTGGAGGAGAGGGAAAGGATAAAATGATGCATGCATTTGTCATTCACACCTTTATTTTGTTGAGCAAAGTGAAACAAGCTGCATAGCAAGTTTTCATTGCTGGTAGGATGCAGAAGTTCATGGCAAATCTATACATGGTGAAATTTCAGAACATAGTCAAAATTGTCTATATTTACACAAAATATTTATTATCTATATGTTTGTTTTGTAGGCAATTAACAGTATAAACCAGTGGAAACATCAAAACTCTATGTACAGTACATGCTTTTATGTTGAATTATACTACACCTCTTTGATTCAGAAAATTATTAATAAAAAGTTCTGGCAGTGACACCAATTGTTGTAGGCATCTACCAGAATGATATCATCCCTGCAAATATTTTTTTAAAATGTTCCAGATGTCTACAAGCAGCAAAAAAAATCAACGGAAGGCAGGTTAATTCGTTTTTCAGATCACATTTTTAAGACTAAAGTTGTGCAACTATTTTTTGCAACACCGTATATTTTAAAACTGTTTTGAAAGAGATAAACACAATTAGCAATACAACAATCAACATCTTAGGACAAAAAATAACCCTTTTTTACCATATGCATACATTTTCATACCGTGAAACAAATATCATTAGCATTTTTTTATTACTCCTGTTACTTTAAATCAATCTTATTGGTCATTTAATAATTTTTGTTTCTCATAATCTCATGTCATTGGATTTTATTATTAAAGGGGTTGTTCACCTTTGGGACAATAAAGCTAGTTTAAAAGCCCATGTCATTAAAAAACGTTTTTGTCATTTATCTTTATTACCTAAAATGTTTGCTTTCAGAGATGCATACCATAGAAGCTATGAATCCTCTCTCCCAAATCTCTCTCAGTTCTCTTCTGTGTTTTGGGATCGCTGACACTCTGTGAAAAAAAAACAAAAAAAAACAACAGGTTGCCATATAAGGAAGTTGACTCTGTACAGAGCATGCTATCTCTCTCTCCTGCTTCATTTGCATATCTTCAATTCCATTGGCTGGCAAGATTAAGCCAATCGGATCAAGAATATGCAAATGAAGCAGGACAGAGAGATAGCATGCTCTGTGCAGGTGCCAGCCTCAACTTCCTTATATGGCAACCTGTCGTTTTTACACAGAGACTGTCCCACAATCTCGGATTCATAGGAGAGAGAACTGATAGATTTTGCAGAGTTGATCAGCTTCTATGGTATGTATCTCTGAAATCAATCATTTTAAGTAATAAAGATACATTACAAAAACGTTTTTTAGGACATGGGCTTTTAAACTAGCTTTATTGTCCCAAAGGTGAACAACCTCTTTAAGCATCATTTGTTACAAAGCAGACTTTTATGTATTGGTTTGCCTTGGACTTAACTTCTCGTTTTATTATATAATTTATTAACTCTGTACTTGTTACAAAATTCTGGGGAATTTCCATTTGCAAAGTAAAGCAATTTCAGTTCCTATAACATTTTGCACCCTAGCAAGTGATATATATATATATATATTATAAAATATTCCCCTGCCATGAATTAAGCATTCATACTTTAATAACCAAATGAATAGCCCAGTACCAATTATTACAGCTAAAATTTGGATAGCAAGTTGTACAATGCTACCCCAAAATGCACGAAATCAAGCAGTAAGGGACCATTCTGACATGGATTGTTCAACGTAGTCCCTAGAGACTGAATGTGTTGTATGTGGCCTTCAGTTGGCCTTCTAAAAACATTTGCTTAAATACTTCAGATATATCCCCCATTAACTGCTATAAAATCTTGACGGCTTTTAGATGCAGAGCTTTTTATTTGAATTTTCACAATTTTTTCTTTTTGATAAAAAGTTTGGGGAAAAAACATGAATATAATTACAAAACAGTGATTTACAGTGATGTTTATGAATCATGGGGAAAATAGAATCCCAGATATTCAGAGATTTGGAGTAATTTACATAATAAGAAATGAAAACCAATTAAAAGTGCACACAAAATGTGTAAACGCCTTTGAAACTGGTGTTTAACATGTATTTTCTATGAACATTGTGCCCAGAGTTAAATGCAAATACTGCACTGCTCCATCCCACTACATGCTCTTAATTTCAACTTAATTTAATCCTTTAAATAGAAAATATAAAGTGAATCCAAATTTAAAGATACATTAAATATCAAACAGGGGAATCCATAAGGATTTTATTTACATTATTGACAATGGGGATATATTTAAGATGTTACATGTTGGTATTGACATTACCTGCACAGATCTGTTCCTGTAATATGCTGTGATAGTCTTGAATGAAGAAGAGGAATTAACCGTAAATCACACCATCTCTTTTCCCATCTCAGACCCGGTGAAGTTGGCCATGATGAACATGATAAACTATCCTGTAATTAGTTAATAAATTGTATTTTTATAAAAAAAAACGTTTCAGTTGTAATATTCTTCTAAATTTAAATTGTCCTACTTTCCAAATAAAATTGATGAAAGCATTTCTTTGCCTGGTTCTATGGAACCTACGTAATTGTGAAGGAGAATATAAAGAGGACAGATTGAGAACAAAACTAACCTTGTTGCATACAGTAATCCATCACATATGCAAATTTGCACCATTGATTTCATTATTGAATAAAATTCATTCACATCTGGTAATATTTTGTGCAGGATTCAATACGATATATCTTGTAATTAACAGGCATGCACATTTATTTAACCAAATAAAAAAATAATATCTTAGTAATATAAATAAAATAAAATCAATACACAGCTATGATAATCTCAGATTATCTCAGATTATATATATATATATATATATATAATCTATATATAAATATAATATATGACCCAGAAAGGTCATTCTTCTAAACATCGAGAAATAGTATGTTTAAAACTGCAATGATTTTCATATTGTACACTGCCTTTTCCATGGAATACCTAGTTCTTCTAGAAATGAAGTACTACAGAGAAAAATTATTGCAAAAAAAGTTGCATGCTTAAAAAAGCTGTGGCATGTTCAGTTCATATATGATGCAAACTCCTGAGCATGCCAGGACTAGCAATCTGTGGCTTCTGTCAAATGTCAGAGGGGCTGCTATAAGATGCCATAGGCAGTAACTGTTTATTGAGCTGGTGGGTGCTGTTTGGCCTCAGTATACTTGTACTGTTAATTCAAATTGTGAATCCCACCACAAATCTTCTCCTGAGATTCCTCTCACGTACATTTGTTTAGTCTATACAGATGACCATAATACACAATATACAGCTGATCACTTTACATGGTCAGAAGATTAAAATTGACCAATTGTGCAGCAAATGAGCTACTGGTGAGACTATTACAAGTAAATAAATAGAGATAAGATAAAGTCAGCAATATTTCAGCCCCCAAATCCCAGAGCTCTGCATGTTCCACTTATGACACAGGTTCACAAGCATCCCATAGACATGACCAAAGATTAAGGATTTCCAAATTTGGAAGTAGATCTGTAAAAGTTTTGAAATCAAAACATTTTAAGTACTCTCTAGGAACCTCGCCCCCCTCTCGTTGCACGTTATCTGACCAAGAGAAATGTCATTCATTTAAACAGCAGCACTCATTAGTATGTTAACAAAAAAAGGGGGGAGGCCTAGGCACCCATATAAGATGAGCAATTGTGTGAACATAAACTAAGGAGATGATAACTGCTACATACATTAGCATATTTTGGTACTCCCTCTCTGTTGCAGTCTATTAAGACCCATTACAAGAACAAGTAGATGAAGCTAAAACGTATGAAGCAAACACTGCTACTGTATGTATTCTGAGGGAATTTAATTTGGGATTATGTTATGTGAGTTCTACAGGATTTAACATTAAACTGGTATTGCGTTTATATTGATATGTATTTTGGGGAAAATAAAATATAAAGTTGACAATAAAATATAAGTTGAAATAAAATATAAAGTTGACACTGCATTTATACAGCTATGTGTACTGAAGACATTATCTATAAAGCTGGCAATCTTTTTACTTTGCAAGGTATTGTGAGGATATTAAACCTGAAGTTGGAATTGCATTTATTCTACTAAATGTTATGGGCTTTTCAACATAATGCTGGCCCTGCAGTTATGCTGCAATGTTTTCTGGGGGTATTGAAATTAGTATCCATATGCTTTTGCAGAATTAAATATTAATCTTATACTGCAGTTATATTCATGAGTGTTTTGTTGGCACTGCATTAATACAACTATGTATTCTAGAGGCATTTCATATGATCTTGGCACACCATGTTATGTGGCTAATAAGCATGAATTGGCCCGACGAATGCTGTGTATTCTGGAGGCATTAAACATGAAGCTGCCACTGCATTTATACTGCTATGAATTTGTGCTATGTAAAAAAGTAGTTTTTCATGAAACAAACATTGGAATCATTACAATTATTATATCACAACCTTTTTTTGCAGAAATATGCACAACATAAATTAAGTTCTTAATATGAGAGGAAAACTTGTTCACTGTACTGTTTATCCTGGATTTCAGGTTGCATTTCTGGTCATTTTAGTTTAAGGGAGGCTAAGATGCAATATAATATGCAGATACATTATCATTTGTTTTTACAGTTTCTCTGTTTTCAGATGATTGCATGTCAGTTTCTGTTATCAACATAATGAGTGTGAATAACAATGTCCATTCTGCTTATTCTGCTATGACAATTTATTTCAAGACCTAAATGTAAAAGTGGAACAACTACAAAAAATGAATAGTAGCAGAATTACCTTGCGGCTGAATAGAAACAGATATTTACATTTATAATGGTACATTATGGATGGCTGCTTTAAAATGGAGAGGCTGAAAGCAAATTCAGTGTAGTTTTCTGTTATAATAAAAAGTACATGAAGCATGGGTAAATGAAACCTTCCAATTACTAAAGAATTCCTAGTATCCATATTTGTTTTAACACACTTGATTTCCCATCTCTTTCTGAATGGAAGATTACATGTGTCAAACCCTGAATAACATCTATACAAATTATTTCTGAAAGCGCCCAACATACAAAATGAGTCACTGAGATGGAACTTATGTTGTAGCAATAATATTTTTATTGCATATTCTAACCTTTTAAAATCTTCCTGCCATTGCCCATTAGAAAGCCTACATTAAAAAAGACTAATTATGTATGTTTCATGAGATACTAAGGATACTGTTTAATGATTAGAGACTTATTTTATCAAAAGGCACAATCTCACAAATGTATAGGATTCTGATCACATCAAAATGATATATGTTCTAAAGATTAAAAGTCAAATAACAGTAGGTCCCTGAAGGTTTATTTCAGTTGTTACATTCCAGGTATCTAATCATTCATTGTGACACTGGCTTGGGAGAATGGTTACACAACATTTTAATTCACAAAAACATTCTGGCTTCACCTAAAACATACTTTATTATTTGTTCACAGATTCACAGTTCAAACTTCTTAAGTGCCTATACATGTTATATAGCTCATAGTTGTCTCCCAACAAGAAGTCTTCCTTTTTAACAAATCATAAGGTAGCTAGCAGCTCAAATACAACTTAAAATTCTTGATATAGATGTATATTCCTGTACTCTGGGGTCCACATCATAGGCTTCTATAACTTTACTGATAGCGGTAGCATCTAATTTAGAACCAATACATTGACAACAATGCATTTCCCCTCCAAATTTAAAGAAAACAGTATAAAAGAAAAAAAAAGAAAAAAGAAAATCACTCCCACCCCTAAAAAGGCTATATTGCTATGGCTGCACTATAGCCATATCCTTTTGAAGCTGAATATATTATTCATTAAAAGAAGAAACTGACCTAGACTATTGAACCTAGATGGCTTCCTAAATAAATTTCAGTAGAGGACATGTAGTACATTTTTTTTATGTCCTACTATAGAAACACGTACACATTTTAATACCTTGCCATTCAAATTTCAAAGCTAAATAATTCTTATATACTCAACACAATCAGAAAATAAATACAACTGAAAACATTATTTTAAGGTTTCCTATGTCACTGTTATAGATCTATAAGAGCTGTGTGATTCATCAGAGCCCTAGGAAGCCTCAGTGATGAAAAAACTTCAACACAAAATGCCAGATTGTAGAAGTATAAATACTGTACCTTGTCAAGACTATCCATTTTTCTAAAGTTTGATTTCACATTCTATGGAACGGCAAAGTTACCTGACCAATTATGAATGAATGCTGAAGGGGTCTTCAGCACAACATGCATAAAAACTTCAGCTTTAGAAGAAATGTCATCTGTAGAACACAGAGTTCTTTGAAACTGGCCAGTAAGATTTGCACTACAGATAATTTAATCCATTAAATGTCTGTAGTCTAAGGTTTGATTTTTGTATTACTTGGATTTCTGCTATATTTAGTAAAGCTTAATGGAGTGTGCTAATAAATGACCTTATAAACATCAAATAACTGCAAGGAAGAGGAAGAATATTGCTATTTTTTCCCACAGTCTGTTAGTATTATTTGAAACTGTCTTGAAAAAAAGAAAATTGCCTTAATGTTTAAAAGACCAGAACAAACATGTATGACTTTATAACTTTATATACAAATGATATGTTATTACCCCAGATGTTGTGCATTGGCGCTTAAGGCTCTAGTGATTATTGATGGGGGAATTTAATCGCCTAGCTCGAATTCACAGTGAATTCTTGCGATTCGCCGCCAGCGAATAAATTCGCAAAATGGCAGTGAAAATTCGGCAGAGAAAATTCACGGGCATTAATTTCCAATTTTCAAGAATTTTTCGTGAAAACGTTTGAAATTCACGATTTTTTTGTGAAAACATTTGAAATTCACGAATTTATAGTGAAAATGTTCTAAATTCACAAATTTATAGTGAAATTACTTGAAGTTCACAAATTTTTAGTGAAGTAGTTCAAATTTCACGAATTTTTTGTGAAAACGGGTAAATTTCACAAATTTTTTGTGAATTTTACGATTTTGACATTTTCGCGAACTCTTCGCCATTTCACGAATTTCTCGGGAACTTCGCAAAAAATTTGATGAAGGGAAATGCCCCAGATTCGCCCATCACTACTAGTGATATATACAAATTTACAGGGATGTTGGATCTGCTTATCAATTAACAAACGTGCTTGTAATACATTAATAGTAGTAAGTTAATTTATTGATTTCTATAGCTGTATGATAACAGGATAAAAAACATTTGTTTAAATGTAAAATCAATGTAAGAAATATGTGCCTTCAGATAATGAAAAAACAATATAGTATTTTAACATTTTGCCCATACCGATTTCATTAAAAACTGTGTTTAAAATACTAAACCATTTTGATAATTGCCTTAATAATTAAAAGTGTTTTTAAAATGCATTTTGGGGGGTTGACTAATATTGTAATATGCAAATTAGTGTTTGTTTAGTATTGTATCGATAGTGGGAAAACCCTTCGATGGTGGATTATGTATCCACTGTTTACACTGCAAACATCATAATTGTAATTTGCAACAGCCATAAACCTTAGTTTTGGTTTTGTTCTGATATTGCTTTTTCCACATTTGGGGTATATTAAAAACTTGTTAGTTGGGTCCCAGTAATTGGTTTATCTCCTTTCTTTCTTATTACGGTCTAACCTTTAGGATGAAAATATGAGAAATATTGTTACTATTTAAAGTTTAAGTGAATTATCCCCCACTCCATTCTAATACTCTACAGCGTGATATTCTTTACCTTCAGTAGTATTATTTTAATGTTCTCTTTAGGTTTAAGCTCTCCGTTGCAGATGAACAATGTTTTATTAGGGAAAAACTTTGAATCAAATTAGATTGAATGCACTATTACTTCAATTCGAATTCGATTGAATCCGGACCTATTCGGTCGAAAATGGATCTATTCAAACAAAAAATATATATGATTTTTGATCAAAAAATAACCTTGAAAACTCAAATAACCCCCTAAATGTCTTTATTGTTATGTTTCTTAAAATAAATACACTAAAATTAAAACCTGTAGAAATAATTAGATAAAGCTTAAAGATTAGACACTTTGGAAAAAAGGAGTGTCCATCTTATTGACACTTGCACTACTCCAAAATTTCAGGACTAAACCAAAAGCTTGGTTTTAAACTTTTTTGATTTTAACCTCATTCATATTGGCATGGTTGGTAATAAAAATTGCCTTTTATTTTACCACTAGACTCATATCGTTGTTCATGATTTGGATGCACACTTTGGAACTCAGAGGTTTATGTTTCTTAAAATACAACAAACTATTTAATGCAAATTAACTTATTTCTATATGAATACTACTATATGACTAGCCTTATTGCAGTTATAATATTCCTACCGTGTTGTTAGGATGGTAGTTGAGATGTAACCCGCTGTCACAGAGAGGAGAGGATGTGCCACTGCTTTGGTCACAAGGTACACCTAAATGAAAAGGGATTTCTCTGGTTAATATTAGATGAAAATGAGCAACAGGTCTTCTAATACTGTTGTAAACATGGGTTTCAGATGAAGTGGATGCTAGAAGGATTATTTACTAAAGTTATATGCCCACAAAAAACAGATTTAATTAGCACCTGTGCTCCCATACTGTGTCCTTGAACCTGTTGTGCACAACTTAGAATAGCATACTATACAAAAGGCACAGAATGCACACTGCTAGAATGATAGCACAGAGAAGTGGATGCAAAAGTGAAAGAAGTATAGGAATTAAGGGCTTTTTTGGTGATATACTGTAAGCAACCCTCAAAAGTTTATTTTTTTAATTATTATTTAGACATTTTACCCTTCTGCAGCAATTCAGAAATTAAATATGGTTTGTCAGATCATACATTTAGCAATGGAAGGGTCATTTACAAATTGCAGGGCCAGATTCATAGTGCAAACTTGCATCTTTTGAATTGCTCCAGGTCTCTGCACTTTAAAATGGATGGCCAAGACCTGCATGCAATCCATGAATATAGCTTTCTTGGCATTTGGCAGAATTGTATTCATGATAAGCAGGTGGGGGGCAGGTAGATGTCCTACTTTCCACCACCCTAACTTGCCTGTCATTTAGGGGACAGGACAGCCATAGTACATTAAATGTTTTTCTTGTAAAGCTTTCTTATTCATTTTACTGTTATAGCTCAATCAGTCATGGACTTCTACAAGTTGAGCGCAGTAAATGAGCCTTATGAATCAAATGCTCTGGGTGACATGCAAGAATACGAATTTTTTTAATAAATATTGTCACAGTCACATCTTATAAGCCTGTGGGCTTTTCTGCAGCAGATGTTGCTGACACTATTTCCCGCACAACTTGGATTACTAATGAAGTACTGTGGAAATGTCAACCCTATCAGAGGATACCTAGTAAGAAAAGAAATTTATATATATATTTTTTTTAATTGCTACATAACATTATATACAGTATGTTAAAAATGAAGAGACAAAGTTGGTAACGAAGGGGAAAACACATATACATATTTGAATTAATAAAAATTGTTTAAATATTATATTGGCTGACAAAATAAGGTATCCACAAGCTAGCTGTGGAAGAAAAACCTTCGTAATTGCATGTTACAATCTATCAGAGAGATAATTCTTTCTGTATTTCTAAACACGCAAGTACATTTTTATAAAACATCAGGTATTGCAACACAATTCATAGATAGTGATGGGCGAATTTATTCGCCAGGGGCGAATTTGCGGCGAATTCCCGCGATTCACCGCTGGCGAATAAATTCGCGAAACGGGCAAAAAAAATTCGCCAAAAAAATTTGCCGCGCAAAAACGAGTCGACGCGCCGAAAATGACGCGACGCGTCGGAAACGACGCGACGCGCGTCAAAAGCAACGCGACGCTCGTCAAAAACGACGCGACGTGTGTCAAAAACGACGCGCGACTCGTTTCGCGAATCGGCAAAAAATTCGCGAATTTCTCTGGAAATTCGCCAATTTTTCGGCGAAACGCGCCCGTTTCGCCCATCACTATTCATAGAACTTTTTTCACATTTCTCTTACACAGTTGCTAGTATCTTGCACTGTGGGGGTTTGAAATTTATTTATACCTAAGTAAATAACATGTTCCTCCCTCACCAACCCTCATGAGTACAGAACTGCTGAATGTAGTGAGCACTGTATTCATGGTCTGAAGCATGTCTCTGCTCTAACACTCACTCCAGAACAATAAGTACAATATGTGTGAGTTTTCAGTAGTATCCCAAATGGATCCTACAAGGTACTTTTCTGGCAGGCTTAGTGCATGATACCATAGTAAGTAAGTAACCGAAATTTACTTCAAATTTTATTCAAAAATTCAATTCAATTTGACCCTAAGTAAATGTGCCCCTGGAGTTAATAAAGAATGCAAGAGCAAAACGGCATGCTATTTTACATGTGAATACAGCATAGTATTGAAATAAACATTTTAGTCAAAATATGCATTTTGCTAGCACTAGCAAACTCGTTTTTGGCGGCGAAATTTTTTGCGGCAAATTTTTCCTGACGTTTCGCTAATTTATTCGCCAGCGCCATAATTCGCTTAGCTATAGTTTTACTACTACATAATAGGTTTAGCCAAAATGTGGGATTGATCACATACCTCCCAACTGTCCTGTTTTTAGAGGGACAGTCCCTTTTTTAACAGCTCAACCCCCAGTCCCGCATTTGTACTGGAAAGTCCCGACTCTCTCTGCACGGAACAGCCAGAAAAAAGAAACAAAGTCTGTAACTTAATTGGCTTTTGACAGAGAGCCCAGAACAGCCACCAGGTGCAACTATTTTTAACTTTTTATAATTTTGAGATAATCAAATCTCTCTTGGGAGAAGTTAGACTTACAGCTTAAAGGGCAATTCATCTTAATAACAGAAAAAAATTGCCCAAATATGTTAAAATATGTAACACAAATTTTGTAACACGAACATGGTAATTAGGGGGGTGTGGCCACAAAAATTGGGCGTGGTAAAAATTGCCATTCTATGCACGTGCATTTTTTTGTCCCTCTTTTTCATTCCAAAATGTTGGGAGGTATGTGATCATGTGCACACATTCTGTATAGTATGATGGATGGGTTTTATTAATAAATCGTAGATAGTTGTAGTGTAACTACTACATAATAGTTTTAGCCACAGATGTGGAACTGATCATGTGCAGCCACTCCTGTACTGTGTGCAAACAATATGGGTCATTTATGCAGGGGCAATTTTAGGGGATCATAATTTATTCAATCTATGAAAAATACTGTTTTTAATTATTTTATTGTATGATATGCACCTGAATTACCACTGGAGAAGGAGCTGCACTTTTGGTACTATTGACTGTGTGGAGGGGGGGTCCGGCCAGTCTGACCCTGCCTGCCCCTGACATCATGGCTTCAACCCCATTGCAGTAAGACCTGCCCCCTTTACATAACAGCCCACCCCCTGCCTTGAGATACACAAGTCATAAGGTGTCAACCCTGACACATGTGACATGTCTAACATGTGTGTGGCATGTCTGTAACAAGTGTGTGTGACGTGCGCAGTTGGGCTCTCTACCCACTCTGAAGTGAAAGTGGTAAGTGCTGGGTACGTAAGGGGGTAGCATCATTAGACCCTTTTGTTATAAATTTAAAGCACTGTGCAGCTTGCTGTGTTATATAAATAAATTATGATCCCCTAAAATTGCCCCTGTATAAAGGACCCCTTTAGTTTGCACACAGTACTCAGGAGTGGCTGCTCATAAGTCCTACACATACTATACAGAATGTGTGTGCACATGATCACTCCCACACTGTGGATAAACCTATTATGTAGTCATTGAACTACAGCTAACTATGAGACTTCTCATAAGACCCACACATCATACTATACAGAATGTGTATGTACATGATCACTCCCATGTCTGTGGCTAATGGATTGGTGAATTTGACCCATTTCGCCTCTCATTAAAGTCTATGGTGGTCAAAACTTTTTTGACTAATTTTTTTTTTGATGCACGATGCCATTCAACTATATGGGCATAATTTCCACGGTGAAACAAGGCGAAAAAATTCACCCATCCCTAGTGGCTAAAACTTATAATGTAGTAGTTGAACTACAGCTAACTATGAGACTACTCATAAGACCAACTCATCATACTATACAGAATGTGTGTGCACATGATCAGTCCTATATCTCTGGCTAAACTTATTATGTAGTAGTAAAACTATAGCTAAACAGATTATTAAAAGAGTGCTAAAAGCTAACTGGTGCAAGATTAGAGCTAGGAGGAGACACTAGAGCCTAATATCATATACATAATGTATAAGTGACTCATTGAAGGGATATTAGGTCTATTATAATGATGTTAGAGTTAAGGTGGCCATACACTGAGAGATCCGCTCGTTTGGCGATGTCGTCAAACAAGCTGATCTCTCCCCAATATGCCCACCTTTAGGTGGACAATATCAGGCTGTGATCTGATCGTGGGCTCTAGGGCCCAACAATAAGGGAGGCCATATGGGAGGTCGGATCGCGGGACCGCATCAACGAACAGATGCGGCCACTATCCAATGGGATTTTTAGTCCCGCCCGATCGGGAAAGCCCGTCAGAGGGTCGCATACATGGGCCGATAAGCTGCCGACTTGGTCTGTCGGCAGCTTTTATCGGCCCTTGTATGGCCACCTTTAGACTGCAAGATAATAGTGGGCATGTTTACTAACATTGCAGATAAATATCTGGAGAGATTTCGGGAGATGTTGCCCATAGTAACCAATGCATTTTTTAACTTAAAGGAAACCTATGGCCCAAAACATTTGTTCTAGTACTTTTAAAAAAAAAAATTCCCCCTGCAGGCGCTGGCTTACTCACACCGGGAGGGAGCTCCCGGTGCGAGCCGCCATGTCTTCTGAAGCGTATGAGCAGTATGAAAAGAGGCCCCAGAAGTGTGGCCGCTAGTGATGGGCGAATCTCCCGAGATTCACTTCACCGAAAAATTTGCAAATTTCTCTGGAAATTCGCAAATTTTTCGGCGAAGTGAATTGGCGAAAAATTTGCGAAACGAGTCACGGCGTAGTTTTCAGCACGAGTCACGTTGTTTTAGGCGCGTCGTGGCAAAAACGACGCGTTTTTCTGGCGAATTTTCGCCAAGTGAAATTTCGCTGGTGATTCGCGAATTTATTCGCCAGCAGCGAATCGCAGGAATTTGCCGCGAATTCGCCCCTGGCAAATAAATTCGCCCATCACTAGTGGCCGCTTTTCAGTATGCGCGTGTGTGACGTAACATACTGCGCATGTGCTTCAGAAGACATGGCAGCTCGCACCGGGAGGGAGCCAGCGCCTGCAGGGGGCATTTTTTTTTTTAAAGTATTAGAACCCCAAATTGGAATGCGGGCTCTATCAGCCCGCACCTTTGGTTTGGGGCAAATTTTTTGGGCCATAGGTGCCCATTAAAGTGGCTGTTTAAATCTCATTGCTGATGGTTGCCATGGGCAACAGCTCCAGAAATCTCTCCAGATATTTATCTCCAATGTTAGTAAACATGCCCCCAACTGGCTACTAGTGGATTAAATGATTGTGCTGTGTTAGTTCTGGTAAAGCAGTTAGACAAGCACAGTACAGATGCAGTCACTTGGATTTGTAAGTTAAATGCGTCGTGACTCAGGGCTAATTGAAGAAACTGTGTTATCTAAAGTTATCTCTAAAGTTAACTCATTTGATGCATTTAACCTTTTCATTAGCATACCAAAGCACCATTGGTGAACTCTTTAATTGGATGGGATGCTGTGACACAATATTCTTTGCTAAGTGGGATAAATGGCATAGATGAGTTAAGTCACGACGCATTTAACACACAAATCCAAGTGACTGAATCTGTATGTTTATTACAACATGGCAGGTGAGTGTGGCTGCTTCATGTTTCCTCTCAGCTTAGACAGGAAGAGGGAAACAGGAACAGGAAGAGGAATCATAAGACAATGACAAAACAGCAGGAATGCCCTTAACTAAAATGGCCACACACACAGGCCAATAAGCTTTGTTCTTATTGGTTCAGTAAAGTAACTGACAGCATTGCTTCACAGAATGGTTATTTTATCTGTTTTGTGATACAAAACTTTAATTTTGTCAAAAGAATGAATCCTGTACTATAAAATCTTGCTTTCTGTCACAAATATCTATTTTGTTATTCAAATCTAGCTTGGCATGCACTAGTTACTTACACTATTATATATTCTGCACAAGTTTTTTTTTTACATACAGTAATTCATTCTGAAAGTAACTTTGCATATGTGTGTCTATTACATGGATGTTATATATTTGTGAGACAGATTGTTAAAATGTACAGAATGGAGTTTGTAATATAATGACGTCCTTTTGTGCACTAACCATATTTTGTTCTCATTCTTTAATAGAAATAAGTCTTTTGTATATTTTTTATCTGTGTATATGGTCAGAAATAGTTATAAACCATAAGCGACATTCATTCTGTGTCAGGAATAGTTTTGTATACAGAATGTATTTGGGACAAACGGCACCCCATAGGAGAATCTAGAACATACATAGACAATCTATATAAGCCATCACAGTTTGGGAACCAAGAGCCGGAACGTACTAAATAAGTACAGGATATTTATTTCAATTCTGAATTATTACAACAGGTTTACATAAGAGTCAGAGAGCAGTTGGGAGAAACATGGAATAAACAGAAGCCTAACAAGATTAGAGGTACATGTATAACCACAGCTAACCTTACTGAGCTTTACTGGCCATAACACCATACAGCTTCTAAACTAGATTGGAATTTAGGGCCACTAGAAGTTGAAATGAGGTTTTATTGAATATTAATATTAATATTGTTCCAATCACTGAACAGAATTAATTAGTACTTACAAGAACAATCTTCATTTAATGGTAATTTTAGGAAAGCTGGTGATCTTTTGAGAAATGAGACTGTTAGAGTAACTTCTTCTCCAGCATTTCTTAAGACTTGCACCTGTAGAACAACACATGCAATGAAATTACAGCCCATCATTTTAAAACACAAAAAAAATCAAATAAGTAGGTCATGTTATGATAATATAGCTACTTATTATCTTAGTGAGACTATAATTATATATTGCTGGCATGGGTAGATAGAGCATATTACATAAAAAAAGGTTTCCACAAACTATCATCTTAATAATCATTTTTATTTAATTAGGATAAACTCACATATCATTAAGGTCCCAGAATATGGAACCCAGGAAAGTGAAGTGGAAAACGAAATAAATTGTAGGGTAAAGATACATTAGTAGCAAGACATCATTCACAACTAATACTCAATATACATTATCCCATATGTAATATAAGGCACTAAGTTTGCCCAGGAGCAGTAACTCATAGCAATAAGATGTTTGCTTTTAAACAGGTGACCAGTAAATGCTACCTGCTGATTGGTTCCTATTGGTTACTGGTTAACACATGAAATAAAAAAAAAAAAGTAATTATAAAGTTGTTGTTGTTACTGACAGGACCTGAACTGCCTAGTTCCTATACCAATTAATACCCATGTTTCTTTCGAATTTAGAAGAATGCATGCTACATTCATAAATTATTCATAATTGTCTCACTGGAATACTGTGACCTAGGGAAATATATATTTAGGTTTATGTAGTTTTCACACTGCTTTTTTAAACTAGGGGGCACATTTACAAAAACTCAAATTAATCTCATTGTTTTATGAAAACAAAACCAACCAAATTCCCTTGCATGATTTTAACTCATTTATCAATACTTTTTCACAAAAATTCAGAGCTGCAAAATGTCACGACAAAATCAAGCATTTATTAGAATCATATGACTGACTCTCAGAAAACTAAATTTTTTCTACTTATCACTGCAAAAATATATTTGCCATTGACTTCTAAATGACCTCGGCAGGTTTGAGGTGGTATTTTTGGATTCTGATTTTTAGCAGCTTTGGGGTATGATAAATCTCTAAAAATGTTAGTATTTTTTTCATGAACAATTTTACCTCTTGACCAGAAATAATTATTAGTTTTAATAAATGGGCCCCTAGATGTTACTCTTTCAAGAGGCAAATCAACATCATCCTCAACATCATCCCCTTTTAGTGTATGCAAGGGTATTGTAAAGGTTACTTTGATCTGCTTTGATTTCACATACAGAATATTAATTGATAACACTGGCTGCCCCTGGGAAAAAAAAAAAACTATCTTTTCACCTTGTGCTGCTGGGCATAATTAGGTATACACAAGAAACGTAAAATATTCACTTTTTAAAAGTAAATTACATTCCTATTTTCTATTAAATCAAATAAGAAATATAAAGGTCTCACCAACCTTCCAAACAGCTTCATAAAATACAAGAGTTTAAAGATCAGTTATAGTATTAATATGCTCTGTCAAAATAATTTTGTCTCTTCTGTCAATATGTACTGAAAAGGAAGTATTTTATTGCACACCCTCCCCATTTTTTGACAAATGTTTATTATAACATGTTTCTCTATCAATTTCAATTGTCTGAATTTACTTCAAGGACAAAACAGCAAATCACTTTTTATTGTTTTCTATTTCCCATTGATAATTAAAATGTCTATGACAGTTGATTTAGCTGTGATTTTTTTGTTGGCCATGAATTTTATTTTATATTGTAACTTGAGCAGATAGACATCTGTGTATTTTATCTGGTATCGGTATACATGCCAAGGGATGTATATTTCTTCCAACATATTAAATGTGACTAAGCATTTTGGCAGTAAATACAGAAACACCATACCTCTATTTCATTAAAGTTACTAGCATAATAACTAGATAAAATTGTAACATTAAAATGTAGTTTGGGAAAGTGACCATCAGAAATCTAAACAGAAAAGTTAATGGAGTGAAGTTAAAGACTGTAGATAAATTCACAGGTTGTTGAAAAAAATGTAGCCAAATATCTAAAATTTGAGTAGCTGCATTTGCAGCAAAATTACAAGTATAATGTACAGTATTATGCAATATTTTTCAGTAGGTGAGAATCTATTAACACAATAAAAATAAATGTTTATAGGTCACAATATGTAGGAATATAACTTCACAGCCTATTGAATGTCATGTTTATTTTTTTTTTGTACAAATATGCAGTGAAAGTTTTTTGCCATTGGCTGTTAAGAGTTGTATCTATGAACTATAATTAAACAAACACACTTTATAAAATAAAAAAACACGGGTCAACTCTTGTATATTCAGTTAAAAAGCAATAGGAAGTATTTTTAAGTTCCACCTATACAGGGACAATAATATTTAATTAAGATTGTTATATTAATTGTCATATTATCAAATAATATAAAGAAGAAGTGGTAGAAGAGATAAAAATGTATATAAGCATAGGTGTTACTATAGTGAAACCAGACACTGCAAATGCTAAGGGAATCAGGTGTAGGGGACCCAGTGTAGTACTGACTGATAAGCAACTTCAATACATATTTACATATCTTAAAGTTTGCTAGAGTTCTCAAATGATGTTGCTCTTGGGACCAGACACTTTTAGTTTATTCCTTAGTTACAGGCTCTTTGTCCTTAGAAGCACATCTAAATTATTCTGCTTATGTGTATTTATGTCTTAAGCTTGCCATGGCTGCAAAGATCTGATCGAACAAATCCTCCATTTGTATGATTTTTAAACCATGTGGGGAGTGTCCCGACATTTGTTGTGCCATGCCAATTGGTTGTTCAGTCAGATTTTTGTCAGCTGCTGATAATATCTCTGCAAGTATTGACAATCTGCTGATATTCAGTGGGAGACTGTCACCAGCTTTGTTGGACATAAACTTTTGTATGATTGCTGTTAGGTGTAGAATATCGGCTGGAAGGTTAGTGTCAGATTGGGAGATGGGGACAGCCGATTGTTCATACGATATTACAGGTAATCTGAACGTCTGTGGCCCACCTTTATTCTGACTTTAGGAAATCTGTGAAGCCAACCTGCACCAAGTCGTTGTTTATCTGGAGGTAGTGACGAATTAAAAGAGGTATGGTTTAGTGACAGCTGGTCCTTTTGCAGCACTGCCACTTTCCAAGGATTTTAGCAGTTTTTTTCTCAGATTTTCATTTCTGATAAATGCTCCATCTAGTGGTATACTGCTGCATCAAGTGAAAAAACTATATTTAAAGAACAAGTAAACGTTTTTTTTTTCTATCTCTAAATTTGCTCTAAACAGCCCCTCAAATTAATGTACCTTAGTCCCTGCTGCAAGTCTGCTCTGGTTTCTGTGTTATCAGCAGCTTCTTTCACCTTCTTCCTGGTGCAGAGTGAAGCCCCGCCCCTTAGCTTTCTGAGCTGACCTTATCTCTCAGACTAGTCTGTGAGATCATTTGCATAATGTGACATAGCAGAGAGCAGTGTGTGTAGCAGCTTTTGCTTGGGGAAACTAGCTTACTAATGAAACACTGGCTCCCTCTTCCTCTCTATTGTGGAACAGCAGCAAATGGACTGCTCAGTAAGCTAAGGGGCTGGGCTTCACTCTGCACCAGGAAGAAGGGAAAAAAGCTGCTGATAACACAGAAACCAGAGCAGACTTGCAGCAGGGACTAAGGTACATTAATCTGGGGGGCTGTTTAGAGCAAATTTACAGAAAGAAAAAGAAAAACATTTACTTTTCCTTTAAGGCATACTTGGGTTTAGAATACATAAATGGATTGTATGAAGATGGATTGAATGAAGAGTAAGAATAAATAGTATTAAAAAAATAATTAGTAAACATCAAGAGCCCTTTCAATTTCTGGTAATGTTACTGTAGAAAATACCTTTTTTTTTTTTACAATGGAACATTCATTATACCCTACAGAAGAGGGGAAGAAAGAACTTACAGCATAGGGAAACAAAGCGCAAAGTGAGCACTGTAATGCCCAAAAGTAAGTGAAATGGCACAGGTTTCTAGTACCTTGGCATACTTTCTCTCATACTATGGGTAACAGTAATAGGTGCAACAGGGAATTTTTTTTAAATATAGGTGAGTTTGTGAGTTTTCACGCACTGTTATGGCTAATTTTATGCCCGGTGATGCCCAGACCAAAAATAAATATGGCTTTATGTATTTTTGTTACATACAATATAGCACTATCAGATGCATTCTGCTGGTTTATGAAACTAGAAAACATGACCTTTCCATCTCCCCAAAGCTTCATTCCTGGTTAGTAAAACAGAGCAAGCCTGAGTTTTGAGGTCCTTTTGCTTTTGCCTCTGCCTGTGCTTTCTTCTTTCACTTACATTTTTAAAATCCAAATAAAATTAGAATTTTTAAAAATCCAATTTCAGTAAAGTAATTTGTGGCTACTTCGACTATCAAATATCCCAAAATTCGATTTGAATTGAAAAAATTTGAATATTCAAATATCGAAGTACTGGCCCTTTAAAAATCCTTCAACTTTGACTATTCAGCAGCTTAAAGCTGCCAAATTGCCATTTTAGCCTATGTGGGACCTCACAGAACTTGTTCCTGAAATTTTTTCTAAGTTCTGAGAAACTGAAGGATTTCATTGAAATCGTTTGAGACATTTGTTCGAATCGTTCGACTTGATCGAAAATGGACCTATTTGATCGAAATAGGTAAATTTTCGATCGAAAAAGCCCTTTAAAAATACTTTGACCCTTAGTAAATCTGCCCCTAAGTCTAAGCAGCAACCAAAGTGCCACTGTGAGTTAAAACACCTGTTATAGCATCTCTATCTCATCCCTTGCTACAACATCAGCGTTAAATATTTCCACTTTGTGATGTTTCTTTTACTATCTCTCTCCATATGATTCAACTACCATTAAACTTTTCTTTCTATTTTAAGAAAATATTTCAATATTGTTAGAGGATATTTGACCGATGGTATCAAGCCTTTCCATGGTCACAAGGTCCTTGGTGACTTCTGATATTCTTTGAATCATCAAATTGCCATTTAATTATCATGTGATTAAATAAAATAGTACAAATATATTATATACTATATAACAAGTAACACAAAGCAACAAATATACAAATATATTAAATACATTTAAATTATTTGGTTATGCCAAAAGAAGATTTTGTGAGCTTCAAAAAGGTCCGTTAACTGCTCTTCTTCAGTATTCATCCATGTGTACAGTAATAGTAAAGTAAGTTGATGTAAGTAAGCTTTAAAAATGATGTTTTATGATACAATGAAGCTAGTTTCTGTAATTCTAAAAAATTTTAAAAACTTTTTGTTATTCTAAAAGGGTAAACTACCAAATCTTTTAAAAAAAACAGCTGCCATAGTATAACAATAATAAGTGACTGGAATATCTAGCTATTTCCTATATAAATCCATCTATGCAATTGGCAATGAAGAATAATGGGGAACTCACATGTTATGTGCTTCCACACCATGTAAAGATATAGGACCTCACATCTTGTGTGCAGCCATTGGATATAAAGTATTATCCATACCACCTGAAACAGAGATATACTATCAGAAATGGAACCGAATGGCAAACAACAAAAATATTTAAACATTCAGGGATAAATACATATATCAAAAGTAAATGTATGTAAATGTGTGGTTTTTCCTGTACAGCCAGTACAGGTAGACTAAAACCCAATGCTCTTTACTGAGTTAAATGGACTCTAATTTTAAAATCAATGGAAAATTGGTCTTGGTTCTTATCATGGGGCTTTTTAGAACAATATTATTTTAAAAACTGTACTAAACATGGTATGATTAGCATGTAGCCCTCCAAAGGTGAAAATCAGGATGAATTTCTGTGCCCCTATTTATTATACTAAGTTATGATAGCCTATGGGCAGAATGATATTAGAAATGCAAAATGTCTGAAGGTGGAAGCTAACTGGCTAATATACTGTACTGTATATCTTAGAAGATGTCTGGATTCCAAGGGTTGAATGGTTCTTAGAACTATCCAGAAGGGCAATTCCACTAAATAAATTAAAGACATAGCATAACTAAATATTTGGGTTTTTATTTATAATTGACTTTTTTTTAAACACTATATTTGTCAAAGGTGGAACTTGTACAGTATAGATTGACTAGATTAGATAAATATATATTCGAGCGCTAGACTATTCATTAGATGAAGAACTTGCCCTTTAAATTTTTATTCGACTGCCTACTTTGCCAGATTGAACCTACCGAATTGCAATAGAAGCCTATGGGAAGCCCCCATAGGCTTTCTTTTTCTGTCTTTTGCAAAATTTCAATCGTACGATTGAACACTTCGAACGTTCGATTCGTACGATTTTGGCAAATATTCGAGCATTTTTTCTGCGACTTTTCGTAGAATCATTGGATCGTACGATTCTGGCGAATAGTCGAAAATGTGCTCAAAACCGGCGAATATTTTATTCAAATGGCGAATATTTTGAAAATAAATATTCGGCAGTCGAATTCAAGGGCTAAAAACCCTTGACAATTCGACCCTTAGTAAATCTAATCAATAAACTCTCAAATAAAAATTTTTAATTTAAAGGGGAAGTGGTCGAATTTCAAAAACATTTGAATTTGAATGTTTTTAATGCAATTCAATCAATTCGACTTATAAAAAATTAGATTAATCGATTCATTAATTCGATCAATTGATTAAATCGTTCTAATCGACCGATTTGAACAATTTTAACCCTTCGATAGAATTTTTTGTATTCGATCAAAAAAAACTTTAAAACACCTATGGGAGCTTCCCATAGGGTTTTAAAGCCATTCGGTAGGTCCAAGTTGGCAAACTGGCCTATCAAATTTTTTTTAAAGGGGAAGTACTTCAACCATTGAATATTCGAATACAATTAAATTCGAATTATTCGAATCTGTCGAATTTTGAAAATTTGATGGTCGACGTTACCTCATTTGCATATTCGAAATTCTAATTTTTCGAATTTCGAATTCTTCACACACATTTAGTAAATGGGCCCCTGTGTCTGCATGAATATTTATTAATATGACTATAAAATAATTGGAGTAAATCATTTGGGAAAAAAATTAATTGGGAAGCAGTTTATGTATTTATTTTATTTTCCAAACTTTCAAATGAGGGTACAAATAATATGAAAAATTTCAAACTATACAATATTTAATATAAAATAAATCTAATGTTATTATGGTTGTCCAACAAAAGCACGGAAAAATGGGTCATTTAAAGAGGGTGTAGAATGCAAAGTCTCTGATCTTTGAGGGCAAGTTACAAATACTGTACAGTATCTTTGTCTAATTGCAGCACTTCAGTCAATCCCAAATTGGTCAATCCTACCTCAGAACTCTTTTGTGAAGGCCCCGTACCCACTCTTAACCTTTTATACACAACACATCACAAATAAGTTACCTTATATGCAGTTCAATATTAAGTGGAGTGTTTTTGACTACATTTTTAATAAGTCTGAGGGAATGAAAAACTAGACATAAATCTGGACCACAATACTGACAAATTTTGCCTCAATAAGATAAAGCTCGGTTTCTTAAAGTTGGGTCAGCAAATCTTTCTAGACTACAACTATCAACATTTTCAAAATATAACCAAAGGTCAAAAGCATGATGGATGTTGCAGTCCAGAAACATCTGTGGACCCGGGGATAACAAATAGAGGGCTATACTATTTAAAGCTAAACAAACATGCTTATAAATGTTTGGAAAAAGTTTTTTTTGTGTATTTATCCCTTAATGCACTTTACAAGTTGTTTGCTTATCAATACATGTGTTCCATTTCAGTATAAAAACTATGGTTTATAAATGGATCATTAAGACATTAAAATAAAACTATGTTGTAGCAGGATGCTGTCTATGCATTATGACACTTTTTCACTTTCTTTGCTTCACTTATCAATGTTCATTTAATTAATTTTAAATTTGTACCTTGATCTACCACAATATATTTAGCAGAACAACATAAATAGCACAGAGGCAAAAGCATAGTCATTAATGCAGAAAATAATGCACTTTGAGCATCCTTCATCATTTTATAGCAGAATTAATAAAAAAGGTATCTAATCCCTTTGTAAAACCATACCTTACTTCATGATAGTGAACCCCTTATCCTCAAATATCCAACCTAAAGAGCTTTAGCTTTGGTGATGACAAACCTCCTATGGATTTTACATTTATAGGGAATACTACTGCAATTGAGATAGATATGCACATATATTTATATTGTAAAAATGAAGACTTCCTCTATTTCTCTACATTTGATTAAATGCTTCAAATCATTTTATAGCATATCTTTTTCTAAATAAAAGTCCAGTATCAAGTCACCCAACACATAATGATTCATATAAAATAAAGTAACAATTGAATCTGTCCTAAACAGGTCAGGGTACAAAAACAGGACCATGCCACAATTCAGAGGACATCCATAGTACTAAGGAAAACTATGGCAGACCTTTAAAGGAGAAGAAAAGGCTAAAAATAAAGGTCTATATCAATACACCAGTAAACCCTCAAAGTAATGCTGCTCTGAGTCATCTGTCAAAAGAAACACCTAATTTCTTTCTTTCTATTGTGTACACATGGGCTTGTGTATCATAAACCTCAGGGCTACGGCTTGAGCATGTTCATTTTGCTTCCATCTCCCCCTCCCCTTTCCCCCCTCCCTCCTGTAATCTGAGCCCAGAGCTATGAGTGAGCAGGGAGAGACTCAGGCAGGAAGTGATGTCACAACAAGCTAATATGATAGCTGCTATACTAAACAAGCAGAGAAAGATTCTAGAGTTGTTTACTCAGGTATGGTAAAGCATTCTGCAGAATAAAATCTAGTTTTATAGCTTGCACTTTTGTGGCCAATCTATTGGCAATATACTGCTTCAGTAGCTTTCCTTCTCCTTTAACAAAGAAACAGTCCTGTATCATGTGTCATTGTTGTGTAGAAAAAATAGCAGGCACTTCCAAAGACCAATCCTCCAGGCAGACTTATAAAATCATGAGTAATTTTATTTTGATATACAGGTACGGGACCTATTATCCAGAATGATCGGGACCTGAGGTTTTCCAGATAATTGATCTTTCCATAATTTGGATCTTCATATCCTAAGTCTACTAGAAAAGTATGTAAACAATAAATAAACTCAATAGGCTGGTTTTGCTTTCAATAAAGATTAATTTACCTAGCTGTTAGTGTACATTCCAGTAAATTAATGGCTAGTCCTCTATCCCTGGCCTGACTATTCCACCATGGAACGCATCTGATTCTCTCTCCCAGCTCTCCAACTATCCCACAATCACCTGCCCTACTAATGAAATCTTCTTTCTGATGATGTCAGGACTGGCCCTGCTTACATCATACCTCCACCCCTTACATCATTGCCCTACCTCTTGATGTACCCCAGATAGTAGTATATTTTTCAAATGGGGGAAACCCTAGAGCCTATCAATAATGAGTTAAAGCTGGTCTCACCAATTCATTCAATTGTTTTGCCTGGACAATTGATTACAATCAAGACATCAAAATTTAAGATCAGACTTTAAGTTAAATAATTAAAATACAAGCAGTGGAAAAAATAAACTGTAGAATTGTGTAAAGGTTTATACATGCGTGTGTTTGTGTCATTGGAGGTGCAACCTCTGTGACAATAGTGTAATCATTTTATCAGCAAAGTAAATTTGACTGAGTATCTAGGAATAAAAGGACAAATAAAAAGGCAATCTTGATGCAAGAAAGAGAATACAAGATTACATATAAACACTTTATTGAGTTTTCATCAAGCAGGGTTGTAAACAGCACACTATAGGTCATCTGCTAATAAGCTGAAAAGGAAAAGCCACATGTAGAGAAATAATAACCTTTAGCAGCCCTGATCTGCAGCATGCTCTATATGGTATAATGTGAATTATGAACAAGCTCTGTAAATCGAAGCACAACCTGTCGACTCTGTATAAAAAATAGCCAGAGACAATAGTAACACAGTATTTAAAATAAATGACTTATCTTTAGACCTTTTCATATCAGTTAGTGCACACATGTCAAACACAAGGCCCGCGGGCCAAATCCGGCCCGCGAGGCCTTGCAATGTGGCCCGCACCGTGCTGTCCTGCCTACACATCGCCGCCACGCAATTTGGCCCACCCCATGCTGTCATCAGTGCACAGCGCCGCCGCGCAATTTGGCCCGCACCGCACTGTCATCACTGCACGCCGCTGCGTTCCATCAGGATGACGCGCGGTGACATGCGAGGCTTGTGATCTCGCCGGCCATACTTGCTATCTATTCCGCATGCGCATAGATAACAAGTCACATGAGATTCAGGAGGCGTGACCTATAGTCCGGCATCCGATGTGGTTGTGCGGGTGAGGTAGAAGGAAAGAAGGTCCGCTCCACAGGTGGTTGTGCGGGTGGCAGAGCAGAGGGGAGAGTGAGTGTGCGGGCATAAAAAATACACAGCAGAAGCTGCTAGTTCCTGGCAAACAGTGCAGGCATAAAAATCGCAACGGAATCTGCCATCTGTACCCAGCCAGGCATTTATTGACTGACTTTATTTTTCTTCACCCATCTGCCAAATCAAGCTATCCCAGTGCAGTTTTCAACTTTTTCCTTCTAACGCAGATTTCCAATAAACTACATCTTTTACTGCCAATATTGATCCCAAAATGTCCAGGAAAAGAAAAGTTGACGGTGA
>CM044441.1:116150556-116257544 GCA_024363595.1 Xenopus borealis | reverse complement strand
GGGGGGGGGGGGCGTATAGTTTTCCTTTAAGCTTTCTCTGACATACTGTAGCACATCACCTTCTCCCACATAGTTACACCATCATGAGCTTGGCTGCCAGGCCAGACCTACCCTTCCAACAAACTGGGTTAGCAATTTATTATATGAGCAGATCCTACTTGTTGTGGAGTAACTTAAGTATTTTTTAAACAATTATTTCGCCACATTGCCTGGAGTCATCATATGAATTACTTTGCAATTCAAATTGGGTTTGATTTGCTCATCTCTATTTTTTGTAAAACCATTGGAAATTATTTAGGAGATACAGTATGATAATGTGTATAGGCACTGTCATCTTTGTTTACAGCACAGTATGCAAATTGTCCAGCATTTTCAATCAATCTGTGAGAATTCACTTTTAATTCCCAGGGGATACAAAGAACATCAGACATGCAGAATAGTAAAATGAACATTCAGCATAATAGTTGCCTTCATTTGCACACAGCCAGATCCCAAACACATTAAAACAAAGCTGACCTGTGTATATCTTCTATGTTGAATAATTAAAAAAGTATCCAAAGAAAATAGTTCATAAAGCTGCATATATTGCTAAAACCTTTTTTTTTTTATTTACAAGAACTAGAAGTACATTAGAGCATGTTATAGACAAAATTGAGGAACTGAACTTTTACTTGAAGCAATGCTAATAATTATTCACGGTGAGGGCCGGGAGTTTGTGGAATGCCTTGCCGACTGATATTCAATTAATGCCTTTTAGAGTGGCTTGGATGATTTTTTTAGACAAATGTATCCAGTGCCACAGTAATCTTAAAATTTTCTTAAGAATTGTATTTTTAATTTGATTGCGGAAAATAATTTGATTGAGGTTAATTTTTCTCAATCACTAGCCTCTTGACAAAAAATACATTTGGAAAAACTTGACCATGTTTAATGTGAGTTCTTAAAATAAACTTGAAAAATAAAATAGGTTGAATGTTAAAAAAAATAAATATAAAAATCTGATCAGTTTTTAGCGGACACATTTTTTCATTCTCAATTTAGAGATATTTCAAGATCAAAGTTTTTGAAGCCATGACTTCAAATTATGGGAAATATGTGACCTTTCATTTTAATAATTTTGCCTCTTAGTTTAACATATATACATTTTGTGCATCACTGGGAGTGTTTGAACTTGGTGGACTGTGTATTTTCAACCCAGATTAACTGTGTAACAATAATTTGGCCAACGATTCAGTTGATTGGAGACAAATTGTAGTACTATTTACTATTGGGTAGTTAGAGGCATGAGCATAGTTTCTGCATTGGCAACAAATTTAAGTAGTGCTTATAAAACTCAAACTTACCACTTCTTCATGCTTGCACTTCCTCACATTTATGCCATTGATCTGTAAATAAAGGGAAACCATCATCACCATCATTAATGTACATATAATAATTTAATTTTAGTTTTACCTTCTATAGTGTTTTCTTACATCTTATTCCAATGGGTGTGCATTCACCAGAGCACCATAGAAGTATCATATAAAACCATTTATTTTATTGCTTGACACTTTTTGTGGCTTGCACTTAGATGCTAAACCCAAGACCCATAATACATCAAGCATGTTTTTACTGATTTCCCAATAAAATGGTTTTGTATGATACTTCTGTGGTTGTTTGGTGAATGTGCACCCATTGGAATAAGATGCTGGAATTCTCCCCTTGCTATTGGCTCAGGGCTGCAGCACCTGGGCCACCAACAACTCCCGGTGAGTGTGGCAGTGATTTCAGACTTATCTTTAAAATATGAATGTGCTGAGGAAGTGGATGTGAACACAAGTGACAGGCTTAAGCACCAGAGCTATTTTTTAGATTCAGTGTTTGTATTGTCTAACAAAGTACTGTAAATATCACCTGTAGCAGTGGTTGTGATTATAAGATAGCGTTACCTGTAGTATTGCATCTCCTATGAAGAGAAGGCCAGATAGTTCAGCTGCAATCACAAAGAATATAACAGTGAGATAAACTGAATCTTCATAGGCAAACAGACCGAATGACTAGCCTGAAGGAATAACTCTAGAAGAATCATTTAAATATAAAGTCTCTGTTGATGGGGAGTATGGATGGCTTGTCTAATAGCCAATGACACACAACACAATATAACCCCCAAAACCAAGGATTGACTGCAAAATAAAAAAATTTAATTATGTAGCTACAATATTATTCCTACAGATATAAAAGTTTATTCAATACATTCTTTTTAAAAATGACATACAGACCCCATGGTACGCATATCCTCTGGTACTTATTCAAAGGCTGACAAATGTTTTTCACACCTTAAATTCCAGATATATACTGAGGAATGTTGTAATTTTAAATAGGATATTCCCCCAATATGTTTAATATTTGGGACATTATAACTATATTAGATTATGTTCTAGCAGCATCTAGTATCGTGCTACTGCATACGTTTACTAGGATGTGTGGCAACTGAAAATGTGAAATTATAGATCTAGGATCCAAAATAGTGATGGGCGAATCTCCCGTGTTTCGCTTCGCTGAAAAAATTCGCGAATTTCCAGAGAAATTCGCTAATTGGCGGAAAAATTTGCGAAACGAGTCGTGCGTTGATTTTGACGCGCGTCGCGTCATTTACGGCACGCAACGCGTAGTTTTCTACGCGTCGCGTCAAAAACGACGCGCGACTCGTTTTTTTTGGCGAATTTTTCACCGGAAAATTTTTGCTGGCATTTCGCGAATTTATTCGCCAGTGGCGAATCGCGGGAATTCACCGCGAATTCGCCCCTGGCAAATAAATTCGCCCATCACTAATCCAAAATATTCTAGTAGCAGCTATACATTGATCTGAACAAGAGACATTAATATAATTAGGAGAGGGCCTGAATAGAACGTTGAGTAATTAAAAGTGACAATAACAATAAATATGTAGCCTTACAGAGCATTTGTTTTTAGATGGGGTAAGTGACTTCTTTAATTATACTAGAATACTATAACATACTAAAAGTTAACTTAAAGGTGAGTCACCCCTTTTAAGAAAATTCTAATTATATTTTATTATTTCTAAATGATTTCCTTTAAACTTTGGATTATTAAAGTCTAAAAATCTGTAGTCAATATGAACACAGTTTTAACTGATTCCATTAGTTTGATTACATTAGCTGTCAATAAATATGCTGCTTGGCACAGATCAAAGAGAAAAGCCTACATATAGAATCTATAAACCAGGTATTCTCAGGTAAACACTGTAGATTCTATGATGTCCTTCACATAAAGGGTTAAGACATATTCCTTTGTTATGTTGCTTTGTTGTGAATATATTTTTATTTTGTATCTGAATGCAAACATACCTTTTTGCTCTTTTGATATTTTGGAAATAACAACTGGGATATTATGCTCTGAGCCTCCCTATGAAAAAACAAAATTACATTTTTATCAAATACGAAGAACACATTGCCACAGGGAAAAATGTCTCTTTATAGTTGGTATTCTCTACAGTACTTTATATAATTTTGCAATAATACAATATCTATCTTAGTTAGATATTGTCTATAAATACATCACATAATAATTTAAAAGATTACTGCATATCATTCACAAATGCAATGACATAAAAACCCACACACATATGGTACAGTAAACAGAAGTTGGTATACTGAACAAACTATTTTTGCTTACAGAATAACAGGATTATAATAAGGTTATAATGTATGTAGTAAATCTGGGCATTACTTTTTGTAAAATGCAGGAGAGCTTACTATGTCCGCATTGCAGTGAGCAAAGTGCAATTTTGAGCTCTATCGCCATGTGTTTTCCTATACTGCAACATTTTCCCCAGAATTCAGGCATCATTGCAGGCACAAAGCGGAGGTGAATGTGATGTTATTGACAGAAATACACATGCACTTCACCCCAAATCATTCACAGTTGTGCCAAATATTTTCAAGCAAAAATTCAAGCTTCATAGGGCAGAAAAAGATGTGCAACAATGGGTGGGCATGATTGGTTGCAGCAGGACCTGGCCTCCTGCTCTAAGTGCTCTTTCCAGGGTTCATGGCCACATTCCTGGCAACAGTTATTGGCATTTGGTTTGCCGTTGTTAATCTGGTCTGAACTGGTGCATCTGACTATATTTATCATGACAGCCCCCCCTCACAATGGGAGTCTTTGGACTTTCACGCAGTAAGACCTTTTGGGATCTGTGTAGCAGTGGGCCAGACCCAAAGTCAAAAGAAGCAGATGCCAGGTGACAAATAAACAAAAGCTGAGAATCTAAAACTACAAGACAGCAAAAAATGGAGAACAAGCCATAAACAAGAGCATGCTCAATACGTTTTCAGCAGTTCTGTTCAGAAATGCATTGCAGCAGATGTTCTTAACTTCAAGAAACATAACTGGTTGTAACAAAAGAAGAATGCCCCTTTACAGTCTGATGAATGAATACTTATTTTTCAAAACTAATAGTGGGCTTTCCAAGCTTAATGGGGCAAGAGTTGAAGCAACTACTCCAGATGTAGTTCAAGCAAAATGCAGCTGTCTAGAGTTCATCTGGCAGTATATTGGTCTTCTGTGTAGTCCTCTCCACAAACTTATGTTTTTTTGTATCAGCCCTATAGGATGACCTCAAACTTCAATTATATATGACTTTTTGAATGTGGTGAATCTGGTTTGTTGTGATTGAAGAATGGTCATGATTGTATTGTAATTCATTATGTGGCATTGCTATGTACCGTTTAAAAAAATAATTTGTCAAG
Source organism: Xenopus borealis (assembly GCA_024363595.1). NCBI lineage: Eukaryota > Metazoa > Chordata > Amphibia > Anura > Pipidae > Xenopus > Xenopus borealis. Next base: position 116,252,793 of record CM044441.1, on the reverse strand, counting down.
AAAAAAGGAAAGAAAAAAACACCCATTCACTTAAATGCATTTGGAGTGAGAAAAAAACTTAACAAAAATGCCAATTGACTTTAATGCAATTGAAAATAAATCTCTAATATATTTTGTTACAAAAAAGTTGTTGGGTCAAAAAAATCACACATAGACAAATGCTTTTTGTTAATTTATGAGTAATAAACTCTCTAGACTCTTTTTATTAATGCATCTGACACATGACGCCGACACAGTACACCATGATGGGAGGCATGGCCTGTGTCTGTTAGAAATACCATTTCTTCACCAAAACTGTTACAGATACACGTTTGGCTGCAAGCCAACAGACAGATGTTTTCAGCACTCCTCAAGAATAGATGCATTTGTTGGGATATGTTGGTTTGGTTGCAAATTCACAACTAATACATTTCCCATAAAATGCCTTGCAAAAAACAAAATTAAAGTAGCTAATTCTTGGTAAATGTAAAATAGATTATACATATCATGGATTTATACATTTATTATGATTGGGAGATACTATTTTTTTACACAGGAAAATTGATTTATTATTCAGTTTACAGTAAGCAGAATATGTATACAACAGAGAATTTATATCTCACACCCTAGAACACTTTCAGCATCTTTCAGAACACAGTCAAAGTCTCACGCCCCTCTACTAAATTCAATTTACAGAAGAATTTTAAATAATGGATAGAAAATCCATATACTGTACACTGTCATAGTTAAACTAGAAGTAAATGTATTTAAGAAATAAAATGGATTCACACCAACCTTAATGCTAAGTCCAAATCCTCCTACAGTTTGCCTTCTGATTGCAACAGTTCTTTCCTATAAACAAACATTTATAGGTAAATTGTAAAAATAAAAATATATATATATACATATAACTGTAAGTTGCAGGTAAAACTTAGTCCCTTTGTAAAATGTATAATGAAGCAATAGAATTCCTATTGAATCAGATGCAATTTGAGAGTAGGACTGGCTAGATGTGGGATGGCTTTGACGTAGTTGGCCAGCTTATTGCTATCCCTGTTTTGTTTAAAGGATAAGGCATTTTTAGTAGCTGTATGCACAAAATGTCTCAATGTCTTAAATATATTGATAATGAGTTGAGTGCAGAGGACCTCATGTATTTGTCTAAATGTATTTTTTGTTATTCATATAGGAGTAGTGACCAGCTCCTTGTTGTAGCACCCACCCCTTACAGCTATAGTCAGGTGATCCCACTGGTGTCTAATAAAAGGGCAAACATATTTAGAAGTTTTATTATGAAAGTAGCAAGTAAGTTGAGTGCAAAGGGCCTCTTGTATTTCTCTCTCTCTCTCTCTCTCTCTCTCTCTCTCTCTCTCTCTCTCTCTATATATATATATATATATATATATATATATAGCTCAGTTAAAGAAAAATTACTGTTCTTTCTATGTGATTTGACAACATACCCTGCTTATTAGACAGAGACAGTTAAAGGCAAGGCTTGCTGTTCAGAAGGGTAGGTAGAAGAGGCACAGACTGACCTACCCAAAGTTCTGGTGCTTCTGTATTTGGGGCATGAGATCAAGTGGGTAAATTTGTTTGGCTGCTAATGAGTGGGGGAAGTGGAGTGACACGTCTGTGTGGGGAAGAGTGACACACATGTGGGGCGTGATAGTGACTAGTAGGAGTCCTATCTTGGGCTTGTTATGAAGCTGCAGACTGACTTGTGCATATTTGCTTCAGGGAGACAGCCCTCCTTTCATCATGCCTAGAGAAATGAGTGTTGTCCCATTCAAATTTTTGAATTCTCTGCACAAGTCAGCGAGTCAAGTAAGCAAAGTGTCTGACACCTGAATGAGTGCTTGAGGATGATATGGTTATGCCTTGACAGGTATGTGAGTATCTTCTGAAGATTGTGAAAAAGGAGTGCAAGGGAGAATATATGTATAAGGGCTTGCTAAACCCCCTTCAGTCTATTCATATTTTATTACAAACTTCTTACTGTCTTACCTAGACCCTAACTCTACAAGGCAGCAATTCCATTATATGAGAATAATCAATGTAATAAGAGTAGAATCATTGTTTTAATGCATTAAATATTTTAAATATTTTTTTGAATTACAATAAAAGAAATGATTTTACTCATGGCCCAGGGTCAGATTTATGCAATATTGAATGGGGAATGCTGCAAATTGAATAGATAGACCAATTCCAAATCCATTATTTTTAATTGTCCATTAGGGACTGAATAGCTGGTGCCCACAAAAGAATGACTGATTTTAGAGGCTGAATCTCATAGTATTCTACAGACAATGATGTTCTTATTTCATTTTCATGAAGTCAATATCAATAAACATTAATCAAATTAAATCCCAAACCTGATTTTCTAGAAGGTCAGTCTGAATTATATCAATTCAGAAAGATTAATTCTGGATCAATATAATTTCACCAAATGTGGGATTTGGAATTGTTTCTTTATCGGTTTAATTAAATAAAAATTGTAATAATAATCTAAACACCATTTTCATTTAATTCCAGGTTAGGGTGGATACCCAAGTTCTGGGTGTATAATGTTATCTTAGAGAAGTAGAATGCTGTATACATCACAGTTTAAGGAACACCCACAAAGTCACATGACTCCCAGTAATTTTGCTTTTTAGTACTGAAGGGGGCTAGACAAATCCTTCCCCTGTTTTTCTGTCTGTGACATCATCCAGTCCAGTTACAGGCTGGAAAGCCATCTGATCCTTGGGTGAGGGGGGTGCCTGACTGGAGCCAACTGTATAGGGTTTTTAGACAGAGCTTATAAAGGGATCTCTGCTGCAACAGGCAGAGAGATCTAGATCTGTAGAGCATGTAAGTGCTGCTTGAAAGGATTTTCCAGGAAGGAGAAAAAGGAAAGGGCTGTGTTTTGCTCTGCTGATAAAGTATCTGAGCATCAGGGAGAGACAGTTTCTATATTCTGCCTGTGGATACTTTGGTCGTTGTGTGTTTCCCCAGGGTGAGGACAGGTCTTGTTTGTTTACCTGCCACGTGGTAGCGACTACTACTTTCAAAGGGAAGGTACCTTGGGGAAGCTAGCACTCCCTGGGGACAGAACAGCTCTTAAGGAAGGGACAGGATTTATTTTACATTTATCCACCCGGTGTGGAGTGTGGGACTGTAGTAGGGGTTGATAGTCCACACAGGCTCCCAAGAGTAAAGTAATATTGTGTGAGTTGCATTTACAGTTACTAAATATAGTTTTACATAAAGTTTATGTTTATTTTATTGCAAACTGTGTGTTTTATTTTTCTTAGTGGAAACCCTTCCGATGGAGATGTGTACCTCAGTGTTCCCTAGGTGGAGGCACTGCACTGTAAATGCCAGTTCCCAGTACTTTTCATATCCAAAATGGACTCAGGGCCCTTGATTGCCAAGGGTAAATTGCTATTTAAAGAGACAGTAACCAAATTAGGGTTGCAGTGCAGTTCCCCTGCTGTTTAAAGAGTTTACAGCAAGAGTTGGGAATTCGAAAACTAACTGTATTGCCAAGTAGAATATATAGCACCTAAATGCCTAATTATTACATTGTACATTTTATATTTTTAATATAATTTACTGTTCCACTAAACTAAAACCTAGTTGAATTGCATGGAAGACTAATTTAATTTCATTAGAATAATCAGGTATAAAGATTACAAAATTGCTTTTATCAGGATACATTGCAAAATATGAGGTATAAGTGGCACTCCAAGATAAGACTAGCTTGCCATTAAATAAAATGTAGTTCTTTACTAAGGAAAATTGCCATTCTATTATGTTCTCCAATTAAAAAAGTGCAGAGATACTGATATTTCCTAGGTATGATTTTTGTCACCAGATGAGATGTTAGTTAAGTGGAATCATAAAGCTACGCTTGAAAATTGTCTGCTCATTTTCCCGTGTGGTCAACACTAACAGCTTTTAAATGATGAGGATGGATTTGATCTGTTATTTTCTACTTCATATTAGTCTGACAGTCTGATGTGGGGCATTGGGTAAAAATTACATGTGCATTAAGGTTAACCATTTCTGTTTTTCTACCTATTGTTCTTTTTCATGACTTTTTTTACTTTCATTTTGTTATGCACTCTAATTTTATCTAAATTAACCATTCCTTCAACCTTTCATATTATAAATAATTCATATGCACCCAGAGGTGATCTTGGCTATTATTCCACATGAGGTTATCACCTCCTTAGCTATTTTTCTTCCAACCTTGAAATATTCCACTACCGAGACACTTTTACACTACTAAGAAACTGAATAAAACATTCTTTATACTGTATTTATACATAACTCAAAAGAATTTGGCAAAAGTAAACTTTTACAACTAACAGTGCATTAAGATGCCAGGCACTGTCTGGTCTAAAATATATGACATTACACCTACAGTAAATAATACATTAGCTGCTGGTGGCTCTTCCAGGCACAGACGCATTATAGCATTGCAGCTAAGTGACAGATTTGTTGACAAATGCTTTTTGGACATAATTTCTTTTGCATCATTTTGTTTTAGATTCATCTTACACTGCCAAGATTGATAGATGCTTTTTGCACACCAACATCAATTTGTTTTTAGATTTATCTTAGATATATATTTACCATGAATTTTATATTGGCATTTTTAAAGTTTCACATTTATGGTTTGTAGTAGCATTCTGTTGCTGTGGTAATACATGTGATGCCTTGCATATTACTAAAGCTACAGTAAGTAAAAATGTTATGCAAATATGTATTGAAATGTAAAATTCTGGTTTAAAGGAACAGTAACACCAAAAACTGAAATTGTATCAAAGCAATACAGTATGTACTGTTAGTTTGCACTGGTAAAACTGGAGTGTTTGCTTCAGAAAGACAACTATATTTTATATAACCAAGCTGCTCTGTAGCCATGGCCATTCAAGCTGGAAAAAGAAGAAAAAGCACAGGTTACCTAGCAGATAATGGATAAAAAAAAAATCATTTTTTGGACAGGGCTTATCTTATATGCTATGCAGCCTGATCTTTTGCTCCAGCTTGAATGGCTGCCCCCATGGCTACACAGCTCTACAACTCTAATAATCTTTCTGAAGCAAACACATAGCTTTAGGCTTAGTCCAGACGGGGAGATTCGGGGGCGATCCGTCGCCTGGCGACTTCTCGCCGCGATGGATCGCCCCCGAATCTCCCCGAATAGCTAGGCACCGTCGAGGCTTAAAAACGCCTGCACTTATTCACACGGAGCGGTGCGATTTTTAAAACCGCTCCAAATTGCCTCGCCAGGCAATTTGGAGTGATTTTAAAAATCGCGCCGCTCCGTGTGAATACGCGCCAGCGTTTTTAAGCCTCGCCGGTGCCTAGCTATTCGTGGAGATTCGGGGGCGATCCGTCGTGGCGAGAAGTCGCCAGGCGACGGATCGCCCCCGAATCTCCCTGTCTGAACTAAGCCTTACCAGTGCAGTTCTAACAGTATATTATGGGGCATATTTACTAAGGGTCGAAGTGAAAATACAAATTAAAAAAAATTCAAACTTCAAAGTAATTTTTGGCTACTTTGATTACTGTCTCTTTAAAAGTTTTAAAATTTGACACCTTAAACCTGCCGAATGGTTATTTTAACCTATAGGGGACCTCCTGGAACCTTTAAGGAGTGTTTTTGAAAGTTTTTAGAATTTGAAGAATTTTTGCAAAAATCGTGCAAATTGTTCGAATCGAACATTGCTTTCGAACGATAGGAATGATTTTTATTCTATCAAAAACAGACCCATTCGATCAATTTTCGATCGCAAAAGCTCTTTTAAAAATTCAATGGTCGAATTATGAATTTTTTACAATTAAAAATTTGGACCTTAGTAAATCTGCCCCTATGTTTTAATTACTTTAAAATGCTTTTATTTTTTGGTGTTACTGTTCCTTTAAGTGAATGTGTTAAGTGTGTGCACACAATATTTTACATAAACAATCATGACAGCAATTACGGATTACATCCAAGGTGGTGTAAATTAATGGTGTAATTTTAGGTATTAAACCCATATGAATATGCCCATTAATTGTAATGGGTTATTTTGGGATTGCAACTCATAGTGCTAATTCATATGAAAGGAAAACAATGTGGCTTTAAAAAAATTAATTCTAGGTTCTAGGGGAATATAATGAAATACTAGAAACAACTACAGGACAGCTGCCTTGTCATTAGTCTATAGCGAGGATTGCCATTAAACTGCATATCATTTCTTCTGTACTCGGCATAATTCAGTGGGAATATTTAACAAATAGGCTAGATGATTAGTTTTTAAAAAAAATAAAATGTCTTAATTTTTTCAGCAGAGAAACTCAAAATATTAGTATTAGTAATAATAAAGTTTAGTAAGAACAGACAGAATTTTTTCTAAATCCTAGGAATTCAAATGATTTTGCACAAAATCGGTTGAATCATTTGATTCAAACAATGCGACCAAACGATTGGAACGATTTTTATTTGATTGAATATGGTCGTAAATGGTCATATTCAATGGAAAATGACCCACCCAAAAAAATTTGGGTATTTTCACTTCGAAATTCGACCATTAGTAAATCTGCCCCTAGGTCTCAGAAAGGTCTGATGAGACTGTGGTCAATCTTATAAAATCCGAATATTGTAGGTCCTCACACACTAAAATATAATCTCTTCGGACTTGTAGAAATGTATTCCACGTGGGGAAACAGGTGCTCTCTAGTATGGCTTTTCACATTGTAATGCCATGGTTCATTAAAAAAATTTAGACATGTATCAGACGCAATTTATTTGAAACAGTTTGTGTGTTAAGAGGGTGGTGTGAGCAATGGGTTAGTAATAAGGAGGGAAATGTTTTCACTTATTAGGAGGTTTACAGGTGTGCAACTGTAAAAAGTGTTTCTGTTGTCCAAAAATAAAATGTTTCTAGAAACAATGTTGTAAATTTAGCATTTACGTTATTGCTATATAACTATATTTTTAAAAAAAACAACTTACAGTATACCACCTTAGTAAACAAATATAACATTACTTACACCAGAATAGAAAGGTTCTCCAGACACACAGATCACATCTTGTTCCTGAATCATCAGAATATCTTTGGCTAAGTGGAGCCGAACTTTAAAAGGTTCTTGATTACCATCTTGCAGCAAACAAATTCCTGTCTTTGCCTTAAAAGAAAATATAGAAAAGTAAGATGTAAAACATGTATTAAACAACTGAAGATTATGCATTTGAAGACTTTTCTCATTAAAACTATATTGCACTTTGCTGTTGCACAGACTATTGAACAGTTTTTGAAATGTAAAATAACAAGTCAAAGTTTCATAAAAAGCTGTGTAAAGGTAATCTGTAGGAGGCCAAACACAAATTAATTTTCCAGTGGGATTTGAGTGCCACCATTTATTCATCTTGCAGTGAAAATCTGTGGAAAAATCAATTTTCAGCTAAGCATGTGGCATACATAAAATGGAAATAATATTCTTAGATGATTATGTTTATTAATATTAAGAACACATTGTTTAGCAAATGTCTCGGTTCTATAAAAATCTAGTAAGGGCAAGTGCTTGATGCTTAAAAGTTGTTCAATAGCAAAATTATAGCAATTATATAATTTTCTTTTTAAAAAATTGATGAAAGGCATTTTTTAAAAGCTTAGGAAGAACTAATGGAAAAAAGAAAATATATTAAACTTCCTTTTTATCTTCATCAGTTGGATTTGTATGCAAGTATGTATGTATGACTTTATTTATAGGGGAGAGATGTTTGGAATCCCAGTTGGAAGGATATTGGAGATATGGGATAGGAAAAGGGCATTGATTACTGTATTTGTATATAGCTAATCATTAAATTAATATATTATTCATGAATCTATTATATATATATATATATATATATATATATATATATATATATATATGTATATTGAAGGGTTGTTAATATGCACACATACGTAAGAATAATATGATATATATATATCTCAAGATAAAATGTTGTAATTTGCTTTTATTATATAATTTATAATTAGGCAGTTTACCATGTTGGATATTTATAGTATTTGAATATTATTCAGAATCTTAATTGTATATATGCAACATGATTGCATGTTACATTTTATCAGTGATTACTTAATTCCATAATCAACACAGAAGCTAAAGGAAAAAAGTAGCTGATTTACCATAATCACTATTTGAAAGATACTGAATCCCAAGACAGAGGTTTAATTAAGCAGAGATTCACTGAGAAGACAACTTACAGCTTTAATGAAAATGAAGTAATAAAATATGTTATTAATTTCATTTATATATTCTATAAATACATATATAAAACAATTGATCAATGTCAGTATCCAGAAAAGAAATAATCTAAATGTACTTTTTATATATAAATTTCTTGATTACACATCTTGATTATGCATTTTCAGCTAGAAAAAGATTAATTTACTATTAAGTAAAGTATTGAAAAGGTGAGATAAAGATAAAATTCTTCATTTCCAATCTAAAATGATAACATCCATTAACAAATTACTGTAAACTGAATGGTGCTGGATTCCAAAATCACTGGGTTTATGTTTTAAAAGGATAGTCTATAAATAATGACTTTTTTATGATGTGTGTTGACAAAGCATGTTAAACAAAAAGAAATACTCTACTTTATTTGAAAAACAAAGGAGTATATTTTAGAGAATTAAGTGTTTTCACGTTTATCAAATAAAGGCACACTTCAATGAGCGAGAACTACAAGTTACACCCTACCACACCATAACCAACATGGCCAAAAGTTATAGCCTATTTAGGTGCTGAAATTTATGGACAAATCTATGTTAACATTAGAACTCAAGTATGCCACAACAAAAACAACCATACTTGAAGACTCACCAGGCTGCTCACATTTGTTGTTAGTTTATGTAAAGCCATGACTTTAATGGGGCAATGTGATGTAGGTCGCTAAAGGAAAAATTGTTCATACTACAAATAAATATTTATATTGCAAACAATTTTTCCTTTACAAAAAGGTAACAACCATTTTGCAAACCCTTTGCCCCTCACGCAACTAGAATAGTGATTTTATAGCAAATTTTAGTTTTTGTTTAGTGAATATTATAAAAATTCTTACTGAAGTTTACATTTGCTCCAAACGTTTACACCACCTTCACACACTTTTTTAAAAGTATGCAATAAATCTAATGAAGAACATTACATTGTGACATGCAAATTTTAATTGTTATTTGTGCTCAAATTTGTTCTCTTTGTGAATGTTATTGTATTCCCCCTAAAAGTCACAAGAAAAAATAAAAAACAGTTATGGATTGATACATTATTTTAATAAATCTAACCTTATAAAATGGTACATTTAGGGGCAGATTTATCAAGGGTCGAATTTCTAGTTCATGGGAATTATTTAAAACTCCCATAAACTTGAAGTTCGACCAACTGCAATTAATTAAAAAATTTTAATATTTCAATGGGAATGGGATCGACCTGCAAACTCGAATCAAATTAGATTTGAGTCGTTTATTCTGAAAAAAACCTTGATTTTCAGGAAGGCAGCAAACAACTCCAAATTGATCCCGGAACATCCCCCATAAGCTAAAACAGCAATCAGCAGTCAGCAGGTTTCATGTGGTAAATTGTTGAATTCTAATTCTTAAAGAACAAAAAAAGTAGAAGGTGCATGGCAAAACCAATATATTAAAAATACAATTTACTATATAATCACTAAAACACTGGCCGGCCAGAAAACACAGTGAATAAAGTATAAAAAATTAGTTCTAAAATCATTAATAGATACAATCCAGGTGGGCAATCACTTTTCCTGTGGAGAAAATTCAAATGACTGTTCCTTGGTGTTGGTATATGCTTTAAATTTAAAAAAAGAGGATGGTTGTGAGTTGTAGTTTAGCAAGACAGAAAATGTATTTCCCAGGAATTAAAGCTGGAATTTTTGAAACAGTGGAGGATTGTTGTAAGTTGTAGTTCAACAGAACAGAAAAGTTATTTCCCAGGAGTTGGAGCTGGGATTTTAAAGCAGTGGAGTGTGCAAATTATTTAATTAGATAAAACAAACAGGCTGGTCGGTAGATGAGTTTAGAGACCAGATTATAAAAAGGGGTATATTGGGGCATCCCCTACTCCCTCCTCCTTACCAGCTGCACAGGCCCACCCAAAAAAGAAGTTGGGATAATCTCACAGATACCCAGTTCCGGAATTTCTCAAGGGCTCAGCTTTAAACTCTCAGCAGCCTTAAGCCTGTTTCATGAATTTCTCTGTAGATGGCACACCATCTGTTTCAATGCGTGGGCTCCACAGCAGAACGCAACCTCTGATTTCTTTTCACAATCTGCAGCTGCTTCACTAATTTCACAGTTTCACGAACTGGCAAATCATGAGGAACCAACAACTTATAACTTTTCACGATTTTTCCGTGATTTTGATTAAAAGCATAAAAAATTGAAATCCACACCAAGGAATGATCCCACCTGGGTACTGCAATGCTTTTTGCCAAACTAAGGCTTTCTCAAACAGTTAAGTAATGTAATTTCTCACTTTAAATAAACTATGCTCAAAGGGAACACAGGCAGTGCTAGCATCAAAGGCACACTGCACCAAATCAGGGACACCAACAGCCCACAGCCCAGTTCTGCTGTATGGATTAAGGAAGGGTATTGTCTACTATGGCAATTTATTGAAGTATATCAAATATCTCACAAAAAGGTGCCAGTTGAAATCTGCTATTTAACATAATAGAATGTAGGGTGTCCATAGCAAATATCCACTTTTGTTCCTTACACTTTAAAAGCTTATCCCTGTCACCTCCTCTTTTCAGAATGGGGACACCTTCTGTCGCTAGGAACTTCAGATCTTTAAGGTTCCCCCCATGTGCAGAATGACAGTGTTCATAGAAATAGACAGATTCTCCTTTTTCTCTCACCCTTTTTCTCCTAATGTTACTCCAATGTTCCCAAATTCTTTTAGCTAGCAGAAAAATGGTTTTCCCTATACATGTATATACTAGTTTGCAAGTACAAACAATGAGATAGACCACAAGTTTAGACTGACCATTATGCAGGGTGTTTATACAAAATTTTCTAGAATGGGAATGTAACTAAAAAGAGGCTCCCTTTTTAACCAAGAACATTTTGTGCAATATTCTGTTGAAGAAAGATATTGGGGTTACATTGTGGGTTCCCATTTCCATTGGAGTTATTATTTTTCTCTTTCCTTCAACAGCTAGGGGAAATTATGTCCTTAATATTTGGAGCTCTCTTAAAGATTACAGTATATTTGGCTTTTTATCTAGGATCCTTCCTAGTACTTTATACTCCATGAGGGTTTGCTAGTGTATTAGAACAATATTAAAAATCTTCCAAATGTCATTGTTATATTTTGTTACTGTGCGTAGACCTTTTCCCTTTCCAAACTCCCCCATGCTCCCATCAGTTTTTATAGACCAGCCACACCCACCTACCATCGTCTTTTTTTCCCTTCTCATTTTGCTCTCGTTAGAAGCAAAGATGATTTTCTTTTAACTTTGGGAAACCATAGGCTACAGGGTCCTATGGACAGGGTTTTGGTACATGGGACCTTTTGTTCCCCAGCACATGACCTCATATCTTGGAGTCTTCTGTGCCTCAGTGGCTGGATCAGATAAGGCAGTGGTGCAATGTTTGCTACTCCTGATCTTCCTGTATTTCAGCTGCCTTTCTGTATTGCTGTCAGAACATTTGGCTGCAAGTGCTTTTCCTCCCAACCGGTGTGCCCTCCTGGCCTGCCCAAAAGGTGTCCAGTGGCAGTGGTGTACGTGGCCCCACACACCTTTTATTTTTATGGATGGGAGAGGGAGGTGGCAGTTATGGTCAGCCAGTAAATAAGCATAATTAGTTAGGGGCCTGAGCCTTACTGCCTCCTGTTTTCTTTTGTTTTCTTTTAAATGGGGCTTCATGGCAGCTGCCTCCCTCAGCAGACTTTCCTAAGGTAAAGGTCATTAAAAAAATCTAGGTGAGTTTACAAATTGTCTCTGATACACACAGCAGGAGCATATCAAGGCTGTCTGTTATATGGATTACAGGTATTAATTATACAACACAATGTTTGGGACCCTTCTCTGTAAGTCTTTCCCAGTTTTGTGTTGAAATTCACTGTTGGCATGACTGGAGGCCCAAAGATCAGCTAGTGCAGAGTCATAGAATAACCTCTGGGAACTGTATGCTTACCTGAGTAGCTTCACCTGATTGTAATCATGTGATCAGCTACACTACCTGAGTTTCCAGAGAATTGACCCACTCCTGGATAATGGAGTCAGGTAATAATCTCTGAGAACTGGCTAAATGTATGCCAACCTGAATGGTCTCAGCTGAAAACAACACTTTGCTCCTTATTTACTGTCAAATAGGCAGTATCGTTCAATATCCATAGCTGGAGTTCTGGGGTTGGTCAGTGTACTCTCCCAGAGAGCAGTATTTCACAGAGGCCTACTGTATGTAGTAATCTGCTATGATAAAGCATGTGGGTAAATACATGCTAGCACCATGGCTCAACGCCCTGTTGATGGTTTCTGAAGGATCACTTATGGTGGCTCTAAATTACACTAGGTTGTCTAGTTATCTGATGAGTATGCTTATCCTAAGAAAGCAATACCTTCAGAATGAATGCTTAACCAATGGTTAACTGTAATGTGTAAATGTTCTCTGTAAGAGTCTTACATGTGTTCTTACATGTGTGCTTATTATGTGTATGTATATAAGTGTGTGTGTGCTTGTGTGTGTGTCTAGGTGTATGGGCCATCTGCATATATGTATGGGTATGATTTTACAGGTCCTGACAGACACATTAATAAGGTGAGAAGATACACAACAGTCTTTTCTTGCCTGAAATAACCCCATATGCATTGTGCTCAGGCCCAGACTGGCAATCTGGGGGTTCTGGATAATGCCAGAGGGGCTGCCTTGGGATGCTATGGAAAGGTTCTGCTTCCTGTGTAGTTATGACCATGTCTGTACTTCGAAGTCCAGACCTAATTGTGCCCTTGTAAGGGTTCCTATTAATCGCTGCCTGCGTCAAAGTCGGCGCGTGTCAAAGTTGACGCGCCGGAAGGGGTGCGTCTTGACGTCATCACGCTGGCGTCCGTTTTAGCGACTATTGGGGCCTATTTAAAGTAGCTCTGGACTCTGATTGGTGCCCGATTATAGGTTCACGTTTGCTGTTCCTGGGTGCGCCTACTGATTATTCTTCAGATCCTGTTTGTGTATGACCCTGCTCTGTTCCTGGACTTACGATTCTTCGCTGCCTGCATTTGACCATTGCCTGGATTTCGACTACTCCTTGCTTCCTAATCCTTGTCTGTACCTTATACCTTGGACTGGTTTTCGGACTGTTTCCTCCTTGGTCCGCTACTTCACCGGAGCCTTCGGCCCTTACAGCCCTTAGCCGAGTAGCTTGTCAGTCCCCCCCCGTCAGCTGTATGGGATGACTACCACACAGAATTATGCATTGGCACATACTACTAATAAGCTTACTGTCATGACACACATATTACACCCTTCTGAGATTACCTCTGTTCAGTCATTAGGGTTGCCTAACTCTGTTTGATTGGTGGTTATTAAATCTTACCCATATAAGATCTCCTGGCAATTAGATTACCATGTTTTAAAATATGGTGGGTACAGGCTGAACGTTACTGTTTGGAATAGGAGTCTTTTTGTTGCACTGCCAGCAAATCAGAACATTACTGTAGCCTAAGAGCCAGGGTTCTTCCAAATGGGTACTGATTTAGACTGCAAATGATGAAATCATCTAGTGAGTGTTGATTCTTCCCTCTCCTTATGTCTGTGTACTCCTGAACCACCAGTATTGAATCTGCATCCTCAAGGTTACATACCTATGGGTTCTACCCATTCTATTGCCTCAGGACATAATGTCTTAAAGACTGTCTTAAAGACTATCTCAGTCTTGCGTTACTTGAGGTGTGTGCACTTCTCCTACTTCGATTTCATCTGTGAATAGTCGGGGAAATCTGTACTGAAATTGTCCCAGTGTGTATAGTTCACCTGACCTAGTGTGTATTGTTCACCTGACCCAGTGTGAGTTCAATTGACCCAGTGTATATAGTTCACCTGACCCAGTGTGAGTTCAATTGACCCGGTGTATATAGTTCTCCTTACCCAGGGTGCATGGTTCCGCTTTGTAGGTTGGTTCACTTTTTCTGGTAGGATGGTTCACCATTCCCGGTAAGATGGTTCACCTTTCCTGGTAGGTCTGGTTTACCTTTCCCAGTAGGTCTAGTTCACTGCATCCAGTATCTGACCCGGCAGGCCTTGGTCACCCAACCAGGAGGTTCATTCATCTAACACAGTAGGTCCAGTCTAGTAGATTGGAAGCCTTCTGATGCATACTGGAACAGTACTTGAGCAATTGACACCTATGCACATCCTCTGTACGCCCAATGGTGGGCAGCCTGGTACTCAGCATAAGAGGATTTGGCTACCTCCAATATAGTAAATGTGAAGAGAACACTGACACACAAGGCATATGGTCGCATGGCTAACCCTTGCCATTTTAATAATAAGGAACATTGAGGGAGTTGGTATAATATAGGATGGTTAAATGTTCCTACATGTACACATGTTCCTTACATGAGGGGGGAAATCGGATTGGTCTCATGATACTCTGAACATCTCTCCAGGTTTCTCTACAACCTGCCTCTGTGGTTCTTGTAATTATCATAGTATTGCTTGGGTCATTTTATTTAAATCCGAAATCCTTTATGAGTAACCAGTTTATCTGTTTCACAGGGCTATGCTCTGCCATCCAACCAGAGTCTTTATTCTTTAGGTAATTGCCCTGCCTCTACTGGCATTATCTTCTAGATCAGGAGGTTGGTATCAGTGTTTCCTTTGGAAGGATCATACACGGAGTAAGTAATTCTCACCCCAGATAATTATCAGCTGCCCTGTTCCCTTTTCTCTGGATTGCTTTCCTGTTAAAGCAAATCTAACTGCTAGACAATCAGATATTTAGGCATTATGTTTATGCCCGGCACTTTTGTTTATATTCTTAACAGGCCACACATATAAAGGGGTCTCTTTGGGATTCTCACTCCTACCAAGTGTCTCTTACAGGTGCCTTACAAATCTGCACTGAAACTAGGCATACATGTGATGGACGCTTTCGTCTTCTTGAAGTGTCAAGGTGTTATGGGATTTACCTAACTTCGCTTTCTCTGTGATACAGTCTGTTCTATAAGATTATTCTTATCCCTGTAACATATTCTGTAGTTTTTCACCTGGAGTCTTAACATACACTTATAGAAGTTACATGGCTTGCCATTCATGGCTATAGATTCTTGTTAAGAACCGATTACCCTCCCACTGGGGAAATACTAGCTTCTTACATCCCAGTAAGTACTGACATGGAGTTCGGAAAGGGAATAGGGAAGATTGTAACATACTTACCATGATCTTCCTTTCCTTTATGAACTCCATGTCAGTACGGCCCGCCCTTTTTCAAGTGATTTTAGTGAGTGGGTGTGGCCAGTCTATAAAGACTTGGGGAGGGTCCTTCTGATGGGACCAGGGGGAGGGGCTAACCTAGTAAGTACTGACATGGAGTTCGTAAAGGGAAGGAAGATCACAGTAAATATGTTACAATCTTCCCTATTTTCTTTCCCTTTACTTCCTGATCTTTTTTCTTTTTTACAATTTCATTATACCTTTTCTCTAGAAATCTACATGTATCTTTAACGGCAATAACCTGTTTGTCAAATTCTTCCTGTGTACTACAGTTCCGTTTCACTCTCATGAATTGACTGTAAGGAATGTTTTCCACTCACAATTATCCTCCACTGTTTCAAAACATTTCAGCTTTAATTCCAGTGAAATAACTTTTCTTGTTGAACTACAACTCACAACCATTCTTTTTTTTTTTTTTTTAAGCAAATACCAACACCAAGGAACAGTCATTTGAATTATCTCTGCAGTATCTATTATTGATTTTAGAACTAATTATATATATAACTAAATATAACTAAATAAATAATTTATTTGCTGTGTTTTCTGGCCGGCCAATGTTTTAGGGATTATATAATAAATTGTATTTTTAATATATTGGTTTTGCAGTCCACCTTCTACTTATTTTTTGTAATTCGTTTTTATCCCCCAATAGGACCTTGGGGATTAAAGGTGTGCAGTCTCTACCAATATAATACTCTTCCCCCACCCATCACATTTCTTTGTACTAATTCTTAAAGGACCAGTGTATGATAAATGTTGAAAATCTAATTTGAATTAAAAAAAAAATCAAATCGAATTTTAACATTTCCCTAGTCGAATTTTACAGCTTTGTCCATAAAAAAAACTTCTACCCCTTAATTTCGAATCTGTTCATGTCAAGGTTTTGCTAATCTTCGAAAGTATATTGGTCATTTGTATATTTTTATGAAAATTCACTGTCTAGAAAAAATTTTCCTATACCTTTGAGTTAACTTTTTTTTACATACTTATTGTGCATCTTTACACAGTAGGCATAAAACCAATAAATTAATTAGGGATTATACTGAAAATGTGTTTTGCTGATTTCCTTCATTTATAACAGAACACTGCATGAATCAATTTGTAAAAACTCTGCAGAACTACATGAGAAATAGATGGGATAACTGAATCTTAGTCTCTTTTCAATTGTAAGTAGTGATAATGAGCTCTGGTCATTAGTGATGGGCGAATTTATTCGCCTAGGTCGAATTCGCGGCGAATTCCCGCGATTCGCCGCTGGCGAATAAATTCGCGAATCACCAGCGAAATTTTGCTTGGCGAAAATTCGCCGAAAAACGAGTCGCGCGTCAGTCGCACGTCGTTTTTGACGCGACGCGCCGAAAACGACGCGATGCGCGCCGAAAACGACGCGACGCGCCCCGAAAACGACGCGACGCGTCAAAGTTGACGAGACGCTTGACAAAGTTGACGCGACGTGCGACAAAATCGTCCCGCGACTCGTTTCGCGAACTTTTCGCCGATTCGCAAATTTCTCTAGAAATTCGCGAATCTCTAGGCGAAGCGAATCGCGGGAGATTCGCCCATCACTACTGGTCATCTGTGCTGCCTGCGCCACTCATTTATGTGGGAAAGAGTAAGGCTTTAAAATTTGTACTATAAAATGTGAAAATTGTATATTGTATGTTTGCATTCCCATGTGGGACTCTTGCTGGAGTGGTATCAGAGTTCTTGAAAATTACTTATAGTTAAATAGATATGCTCTATAATTTAATGGCATCTTAAGATACTGTACCTGTTTCAAAACCAGCCCCAATGGTAACTTCTAATATATACATTTGCATATAATATACTATAAACTGAACCTTACCCACTGGAATTTTTGAAGCACAGCTACTAAAACTACTAGTTTCAACCATTTTGGGCTTACCAGTGTAGTACAGGATTTCCTGATTAGCAAATGTTGAGTTGGGGAAGTGTTTTCACACCAATATAAAACTGCTGTGAATAGCCCTTGTGCTCATTTGTGAAATATTAGGAATACTTGAAAGTCCATTTTATTACCTGATTTTGTTTTAACAGGAACAACTTAGCAATTATTACACTGGAAAAAAAGAAAACTACTAATGACATATGGTGAAATTTCAAGAATTGTTTAGGGCAAAGCAAAATGGGACAGTTTTGTGCTGTTAATAATGGAGGGTGCTTCATAGACTGATTGGACTAATTAATATCTGTCTCATTTATGATTTAATCCTCTGTGCCACTTGCTTCAGAATGATATTTTGAGCCAAGGGGAAATAGTTGATTTTTAATGAACAAAAGAGGATGTTATGTATTAACCCTAAATATATGTATACGGTGTGTATGCTGAGTGAATTTTCCTTTCAGTAGGCTTAGTGGAAGATGTGACTGCAAGTTTGCATTTATAGCTCTGAATTTTAAGGCCATTACGCATGACTTTTAATAATTAATTTTTAACCTAGAAGAGGTTGTGTTGTACCACCAGCTACTTTGAACGATATAAATCATGGTTATAATAATTTATAATGATAATGATTATGATTTATATTAATTTATAATGATAGTGACTAGTGATGGGCGAATCTCCCCAGTTTCGCTTCTCCGAAAAATTCGCGAATTTCTCTGGAATTAGCGAAAAATTTGCGAAACGAGTCGCGGCACACTTTTGAGTCATTTTCGACTCGGTTTTTTTGGCGAATTTCCGCCAGGTGAAATTTCGCTGGCGTTTCGCGAATTTATTCGCCAGCTGCGAATCGCGGGAATTCGCCCATCACTAATAATGACTACAATGTGGGATCTTCACAAAAAAATCTTTAGAATACAGTGTATTCACATTTAGATGTGTAAGCTGAAGGATGAAAAATATTTTAGTCATAAAAGGTTAAATAAAATAAACTAACTTAAAACACATTTCTAGAGCATCTTACTCTGGAAATAAAATAACATTTGTTCTGAACAAGTTATTTTTAATATTTTGTGAGCACATAAGTAAACCCTAGATCTACAATTAAAAAACTCACACCTTTAAAGGTAGAGCCTTCACTGAGTACATCAATGGACAGATTTATCAAGGGTCATATTTCGAAGCAATGATAGTTTTTTTTACTCCCATTACTTCGAAATTCGAATAAAAAAAAGCAATCAAAATTTATTTTAAATAAATGTTTTTTTCTGTGGATGAATAGTCCATATTCGAATTGTTCAAATCAAAGGATTAGCGCATTTCATCGAATTCGAATCCTAGAATTTGACAAAAAACTTTGATTTTTCAAAGTCCACCTAAAGATTCCTATTAGGCTCTAGGAGGTAACCATAGACTAAAAAAACAATTTGGCAGGTTTAAGATGGCGAATGGTAGAAGTCAAAGTTTTTATAGAGACAGCACATGATACATTTCGATATCTGAATAGTCAAACTTTTTTTAAATTCTATTTGAATTTTGGCTAATTCGATAGTCAAAGTATCCAAATATAGTTCAAAATTCGAATTGTTTACTTAAAATTTTTACTTCAATCCTTGTTAAATCTTCCCCTAAATTTATAGGATAATAGCATTCTTTTATAGTATTTTACAATTATGAAAATTAAAGTAGATACACTGTATTTTTTCATGAGAGATGGAATTGGGATCTTCAAAAAAAGTAATTACGATTACTTAGCGGGTACTTGTTTAGCTGTATTACTTGTGCTGGTGATTTAGGAGGAAAATGTTGAGGTAAATAACCACAAGGTACTGGTTAACAAGGATTAATTTGTTACATATGGCACACACATTAAATTGTCTAATTTCTTTCAAGCCTTTTTGTAGGAGACTACTTTTGAAGATATTTATGAAATTCAAACCTATGACAAGATGTATTGGTTTCAATAACTACAAATCAAATCAGCTCATTGGTCTCTTTACAATGGGGCACCAAGGTGCACTCAAATAAAGCTGTTTAATGTCCTCAAGGACATTATTTAACTCAACCATTTAAAACATAAATAGATACAGTTAAAATAAAAATATACTTTTGAAGGGACGAGATTGTAATGCGTGGTGATTATGGTAAACAATATACATAAACAAAAGTATTTTCATACATGTTCTTATCAGTCTCCACCTTTGCTCACACGGCATCTTGTTAGCCTAAAGGTTAAAAGCAGGACAAAATAAGATCATTTTATCTAGAAGGGAATGAAACAAAATCCAATATTTTAAATCCCAGAACAATGATATCTGGTTATTGTAAAAAAAAAATAGAGACTTGTTTTAATTTTTCTAGATTGTGTCATTACATACTGCCATACTGCACATGAAAAGAGGAAAATTAAAAAATATATCCTAAATGCTTTATACTTATTACAGTTGTTTAAAAATGTCCTCACGAACTGCAAACATCTACTTTTGTACGGGACAATAGTAAATACAGATATAGGTTAATTCATCATTATGACTTATATTTCAAGCAGTTGTCTAGCAAATATAAATTGGTGTTACAGACTAAAAATATTTGTTTTACAGTTAATGATATTACAGTTTTGGATGGAACTTGACTGCACTTTGGGATAGCAAATCAATGTATACAGTACCAGAATCCCAAACCATGAATGTATAAAATCTATAGTACAGATGCTATTAGAAACTGTTTTCTGTACACAAAGTATTCACTTCCAACTAATTATAATTAGTCAGTCTAACAAAGAATTATTCAAGCTTTGTAAATAAATAAAAATCCAACTTCAGCAATAAATTGAATTTTGCTTCATTATGCCAAACATAACTGAGAACATATAAATTGTCACATTGTAGCATGCCGTTTTTGCTATAGAAAGTGGGCTACAGATAACAGGTTAGTGTTTCAATGGCATACAATTTGATGCATTATTTGTATTCATGCAAATTTATTGATTGATTTTCCTTGTTTAATTTAAAATTGGGGCCTATATTTCATTCAAATTTGTATAATTTCAGATATTTTTCTATTTGGAATATACTTACATTTTTGGAAAAACCTCAAATGCTTGCTTAATTATTGAAAACTTCAAATATAAAATATTATACCTTGAATTTGTGATTTTACAAGCTCAAAAATAGGACCATTCCCATTGACTGTTCAAGAAACTCTGCAGCTTTTAGTACCATTTTTCAGTTTTTTTTTAATGCTTAATAAATCTGTAAAGTTTGCATTTTTGAAACGCTAATTTGTCAATTTTGCTAAAAAAAACTTGAATCACAGCAAATTGATAAATCACCCCATTGGTTTTGTTGTTAATAGTGCCATTAAAGAAAAATTACCAAAAGTTATAATGCATTTTATGGGTTTTGCAAAGGAGAAGAAAACACTGGAATATATTGTCTACAGAGGTTTGCATTTCTGAATGGAAATCAGAAAGTTAAAATTAGCTCCCATCTCCATAATACACTGTAATATGTTCAATCACAATGCATACAAGAAACACAAAATTATATGGATGTTTATACATTCATGAAGATCAGAACCAACGGATGATGTTGCATGACTGTTCACGTATGAAGACAAAGCTCCTCAATGTCTTACCATTATTTGGAATTAATACTTATTAGGGTTAAGTCAGTTCTTGCTATCACTGCACTCAAAATGCAATGGAGTTAATAGGTATGCATATTAATGTAATATATTACTATGCTACTAACTGCATATAGTTTGCAAGACTTGATCTGCATGTGATTTAGTAAACAGAGAAATATCAATGTTAAGTTAATCAGTATTAAGTATTACGATTTAATTCCTTGGGTACTAGGAAACCTTTGTTATGTTGACAGGAAACATAATCGGAAGCAGTGATATGGGTTGTAATGAGAGGCCCATTCTGAAATGTATTGGATTAATGTTGCACCTTACTGGAGTGCAACTGCTGATTGAAAGTGAGAAATTACAGGATTGATGGTAGAAATGTTCTATAAGATCTTTAGTTGCATTAGGAAGGAATGTTTAGATCTGGAAAAAATAAGATTTCCATATTATGTAATTTAAAGTTTATAAATAAGACTGCTCTGGAAAAAAGAACATACATTGTATATCTAATATAAGTAATTGTAAAACAACTGGACTTGCTGAGTAATTATTGAAGACATTTCACTACTCATCCGAACAGCTTCTTCAGTTCAACTGACCATTATGGGAAATTCTCGACATATAAACTCTTACAGTAATCCAATCACAATGGCACATTGTAACTCTTCAAAGAGGTGACATCTGAATTTGATTCTGTGCAGTTACCGTGATGGGATTACCAATGTGTCATGCAACTCCTAGACACAGGTGTTACTTGTGAGAGTTGCATGAATGGATGTGTGAAGTGTTCTGAAACCACTTGGGTACTGATGTGAGAATAGCATTGTATGTAGCAGACAGCTGGTGTCAAAGGCCCCCACCTCTATTCAGGGATGGTTTCTCTACCTTGACATCATTTCTTTCACGCCTCTTTCAAACCAGCGGTATTCTTTATCCAAGATTGGACCTTGCTATCTTCAAATGAATTGTTTTTTAAGTGTAGAAAGACAGCTGAGTCTTGCCCTGTAGAGTTTGCCCTCCTATGTTGAGCCATTCACTTGGTGAGCAGTTGTTTTGTCTCCCCAATGTATAGATCTGTGCACTCCTCGCTACACTGGACTCCGTATACAACATTGCTTTGTTTTTCTTTTGGTGTTGGATCTTTTGGGTGTACCAGTTTTTGTCTCAGTGTGTTGCTAGGTTTGAAAAACACAGGGACGTGGTTTCTTGGACACTTCAGCTACATATGGGATGACTATGTTTCACCGACTATGTTTCTCTGGGCAGTTATTTCTTTTGGTGTTCCTGTTGGGCTTGGTTGCTGCTGTTTTGACAAAAGCCCAGTCTGGTTAGCCACAAGCTTTCAATGCTCCTCTGAGTTTTTGCACTTTGTCTTTGGACTCTGTATCAGTTGCCACATATTCCAACCTGTGGTGCAGAGTTCTAATGACACCCAGTTTGTGTTCCAGCAGATGGTAGGAGTCGAACAACAGATATTGATCTGTATTAGTCGGTTTTCTGTATACTACCATTTTCAAGTTACCCCCCTCTTGGATGCATATCAAACAGTCTTCCCATGTGAACTTGATGTGATTGTCCACTGAGTTAATGGGTTCTGTAAAGGCTGCCACTTCATTGGATCTGATTTTTACCCAAGTGTCATCCACATATCTGGACCAGTGACTTGGTGTTGTTCCCTGGAATGTAACAAAGGCCCTCCTTTCCACTTCCTCCATGTACAAGTTAGCTACAATGGTAGAGACTGGAGAACCCATTGCACAGCCATGTTTCTGTCTATAAAAAAAATTCCTTGTATTTGAAGTATGTGGTGTTAAGGCACAAATCTAGCAACAAACATACTTCGTTCTCAATTGCCTCTGTCGTAGGTATACATGTGAACAATGAAGTGACATCATAAGATACCATTGTTTCTTCTGCCTCTACTGTAACACCATGAATCTTGGTTACAAACTCTTGGTCTCCTTCTTTGTGTATATTCGGGAGTCCGTACAAGCAAAGCGTGGCTTCTCTGTGGTACAGGCGGCGGTATAAAACTCAATCGATGGATTTCTCCTTTTCAAGTTGTTGTAGGCAAGCTATCACCTTTTTCTTGTAACCACTTGTTGGGTCTTTTCTTAAGGGTCCATATGTATTGCTGTCACTGAGTAGTGTGCTTATTTTGCATTTAGTCAGTTGTGTTGAGCACCACTGTGCATCGCCCTTTATCTGCTGGCAGGATAGTGATGTTTGAGTCCTTACTCAGAGAACTGAGAGCTCTCCTCTCTTGTGTAGTAAGATTAGAGGGAGGTGTTCTGGCACTTGACAAGGCAGCTGACACTTTTAGCCGGAGTTGTTCTGCTTCTTCCTTTTTTATGTGATTATTCTTGATAGCCAATTCTGTGGCTGTGATGAGTTCAACTACTGGGATGTGTTGACGTGTCACTACATAGTTTAACCCCTTGGCTAGCATGTCCTTTTCAGGCTGAGTTAACACCCTATCTGATAGGTTCTTTACCCACGTGTCTTTGGTGTTCAATGGTGTCTCATCTTTCTGCCTCCAGGTTAGTTTTCCAACTGCTACTTTGTGACAGTAAGGTGGTGAATTTGCTTACACTTAGGGGCCGATTTACTATATTCACGTGAAGGATTCGAAGTTAGAATGAATTCAATCGAATTTCAAACGTAGGATTTATTCGTTTGGTCGAATATGTGAATTTTGGCATATTCGATCATCGAAAAGGGAATGGTCGAATGATCGAATAAATTCGAATAGAGTCGAATGAACCAAAGTCCTGATCGAATATGATTCGTACGATCGAAGTCTTCGATCGTTCGAATCATACGAATCATTTGAATGATCGAATGATTTATTCATTCAGTTGAATGATTTATTCGACTGATCAAATAAATTTGTATTCGATCGTCGAATGATCGAATATCGAATAAAAGGTAGCCTAGAACTATTCAATTAACATTCGAAAATAGAATGCTAATCGAATATCAAATAGAAACAATTTTTTTGGGGGGAATAATAGTAAATTTGCCCCTTAAAGTGTTGGGCCATCTGTGCATGTTCAACAAAAAACAACCACCCTTTCCAGAGTCCCATCAGGCAGTTGTTTTGCCAGACTCTGTTTCAGACATTCAACTTTCGGCCTCAATGGTAAAGTTGATCTGTCTGACTCGTTCATTTAGTAGATGCTTTTGGGCTTTTTGTAGAATCTTGTTGGCTCTGGGACTTTTTACGGTGGAACCCAGACGTAGGCTACAAGGGGTGAGTCCCTGATGTCCGCATCTAAGATTAAAACATGTCAAGGTAGAGAAACCATCCCTGAATAGAGGTGGGGCCTTCGACACCAGCTGTCTGCTACATACAATGCTTGTCACACTCAGTGGCCCAAATCCCACACAGAAACAACCAGAAGGGCCACTGGGTTAATATTTAAAGGGTAATTCGAGGGAGTAGACTGGATAGGATGCTCACAGAAAGTTTATTGGCAAACAGAAGATACAGCAACTTACTGGCTCAGGAGATCAAGGTAAAACAAAGTCCAAATACAGAAGGAGGAATAAGGAAACAGGAATCCAAGAACAAGGTCCAAGAACAGGGTCAGACTAAGACTAGGAGCATAGAACCACGTGACCAGCAGATTGTCGAACTATGTAGAACTGGCAGTGGGGGGAGGTCTGCTCAAGCTTTAAATAAGGGCCCTCTGCTGGGAGTTAACTAGGGAATAGACTGCACCTGCCAGTTAGTGCAGAGCAGCTGGATTAATCAGCAGCACAAGGGATAACCATAGGGACCTCAATACAAGGTGAGCCCATCCCTCTAGCCTGCCAGAATAGGGGAGAGGTAAAGGAACAGGCTAGGACACAAGAGGTCCCAGGTTCAAACCTAGCAGAGGGATAATTCCTTACAATGCTGTTCTCACATCGGTACCCAAGCGGTTTCAGAACACTTCACACACCCATTTATGCAACTCTCACAAGTAACATCTGTGTCTGGGAGTTGCATGACACATTGGTGATCCTATGACAGTAAATACACAGAATAAAATTCAGATGTCACCTCTTTGAAGAGTTACAATGTGCCATTGTGATTGGATTAGTGGAAGAGTTTATATGCCGAGAACGTCCCATACCGATCAGTTGAACTGAAGAAGCTGCTCGGATGAGTAGTGAAACGTCTTCAATAATTACTCAGCAAGTCCAGTTGTTTTAGAATTACTTATATTAGATATTCTATGACCTGGATGAATGAAAATCTTCATAGTCAACATACACTGTACTGATCAACTTGTATTTTGCTTAAAATATTTACAAGACAAAGGAGACAAAGGGAAAGTGATAACAATGGATAAACATTCTTGGACAATGTAGTATAGAGGATATTCTATAATTGTAGTAAACTATATTTGATTTATAATGAATGAAATCTACCGGGTTTTAGCAAACAGGCAGCAGAACCGAATTAGATAAAACATTTATAAAACTGGGCTTTACTAATAAAAAGGTACAATACTCTTGCTGATCTGTTTGAAATACAGATTGGGGCTACAGGTCTTCTCATATCTTTGGCATATAAGGAGAGCTTTTTCCTGAGTGCAGTAACTTCTCCTCTCTTTTAATATTACAGTTTTTTTGCTAAAAATGTACTATATGGAAAATGCAATTCATGTATTTCAGTGCTGGTTTTCTGGATAACAATCTATAATATAATATAATATATAATAATATAGTTAATCATATTATATGACCAAGCTAGCAAGATATCTGCATAGATTCTATTTAGAAATACAATTTGTCTGAAATGTGAACTTTTTAAACAAGAGTTTGAATTTTAATAGATATTTTGAAGTACTTTATCCAAATTCATTATTTTTATTTCTATTCTTGTCTTTTTATGTGGAGTAGGTAGAGACCTATTACTCAGTAAAAATAAAAATACAGTTACAGTTGATTCTGATGCCTGCCCTTTATAGTGCTATACAATGACATTTTAGAAGGGCACTCAAGTCATAAATCATCCCTCAAATTCTTTGTCCACCTTCTGATAATTCTACTGCAAGGACCCAAAATAATAAGCTAGTTACATTTTTACTTGCATGTTCATTTTGCAGTGGAAAAATGAGAGAGGACTGTAATGGAAGCTATGCATTTTAAAAAGAGACATTTTGTATTGTAAGCATTTGAACATTCCCTGTAGTTCTAATATAGCATTATAAATTGGATAATCACTGTCACATTCTGCAATGTAAATATCAACACATATTATTGAACTTATTTATGAAAAGATTTGAATACAAATGCACAAACAAATAAAAACAAATGAGAATAAGTCTGAATATAAAAACCTCAAAATCCTAATTTTCATCTGATTACAAATGAAAATGAGAGATTTTACTACTGGGTAAGGACAGCTCCCATTGAATTCTACATTACATCACCAGCTTTCAGATGGGTAAGTTTTGCATGAGAGTTTTTGTGGTTCTTAAATTTAATAAATATAAGATTTTTGTGGTTTAGAGTAATTAGTTAGATACATATAGTTAAAATATAAATAAGGCACCCACCCCATCTCCGATCAAGCTGGCTGTTCATGCATGCTTCTGTTATACAGAAAAACAAAAAGTTTGTTGGAATAACAACCTCCAGGTTTCAAATATATATTATTTTTCATATTCCATAATGATTTGTGCTTGGCAGGGGGAAAAGCCCGTTTGACATATTTACACAATTTATATCTTGTAAGAGACTTTGCTGCATGCACCTTAATTTAATTTCCTATATCATACATGCCAGCAATTATTGATGGGTTAAGTCTACTCCATATGCATAATAATAAAATAAAAATCTTTAAAATCTGGTATATTTTACAAAGCTGATGATCATTTTAATGTAAAATGGGAGGTGGATAAAGAGTGAGAAGTGCGTAAGCTAAAACACCTAGGTATTTCTAAAATTGAATTTTTTTTAATCCTCTCTTTTGTGCAGTATGTTGATCTAGATAGAAGGATAATAATACAGACATGTCATGAGAGACCCAGTGAAGTAATGCATCTCAAGGCTGCAGTAGTATTGGCAGTCATAACTCTGGCTATTTCATGTGAAGGATCACTCCTCTCAGCTAATCTGCTGCCTTACTATTTATTATAAAGATAGCTGTAATCCCATAAAGGTAAAAAGTAGAAATTCAGATAATTACAAATACACACACACAGTGCCTTGAAAAAGTATCCAGTCTATTGACCAATATCATATTTTACTGAATAAGAAATTCAACACTGCAATTTTGATATTTTTATTTCACACCAATTAAAAGTAAATTTTTCTCAGTGAGAAATTGGTTTGTTAAAATAAATGTTAACAGAAAATTATTCAACACCCATACGTATGGCTTCCATTTGCTGTTATAAAACCATTAAGATTTTGGGGGTAAATATGTGCAGTAGAACACCCTGTGATTTTGGTTAATTCCTCAGATAACAGTTTTGCTCCCAATTCTCAAATAGTGCCACAGATTCTTAGATTGATATTGGGACTTTTCTTGAGACACCATTCTGTCTTGTGTTTGATATTGTTTCCAAGCTGAAGCATTAATATTTGCCTAAGTTTTAGATTTTATTCGGAGATGGGAACAATATTGTAACATTGGCAAGTATTTAAAATGCTTTATGTTTTCCTTTTTAAGGAAAATGTCCAGTTCCTGCAAGATACTGCCATCATAACAATTCACTAAATGTATTGGTCAACCATATAAAAAACTCAGGACTGTATGGGAGAGTCAAAATAGCATAAAAGTGACCTATATGTAGAGGCCTATTTATCAATGGTCGGATTTCAGTGGTTTTAGAGGTTTTTGAAACCATGACTAAAACTTTCTCTAAGGGTCAAACTTATTAATGATTGACTTGTGTTTTCCACAAATATTCCAGTTTTAAAGGTTATTTCTGTAGCAAAAAAACTAAAATTTTTTGAGATTTATTATACCCCGACAATGGAAATAGCTTGAATCCAAACACACACCATCTAAAACCTGTCTGGGTCATGTAGGAGTCAATGACAGAGTTACCTTGAACAATTTGAAGCCTTTGTGATGTTAAAGTCTTTTTCAGAGGGCTTTTCCCAGAAACCTAAAGGTACTCTAAAACGCAACCTTTGTTAGATAAATGCCATGCCATTTATTAAAAGATCCGAATAACAAAAAAGAATGAAGAGAAAATTATGCTGAATGATCAGAAAAAATAAGAATACCTCTAAAACAAAAAAGTCCAATAGGATTAGTGCAGTTCTATTGACATCTATAGGACCTCAACAACTTTTACCTGGTGATATTTTGTATTAGAAGCTTTTCAGTTTTTTACACTGATTTACACTGATTTATCAAGGGTTGAAGTTAAAATTCGAATAAAAAAAATTTGAATTTCAAAGTAAGTTTTTGGTACTATGGTGAATGGGCCAAAATTTGTTTTTAATTGAAAAAAATAGATTGAAATTCGAAGTTTTGGGGGGAAAATCGTATGAATAATTTGAATCGAACAATTTTAATTTGATCAGAAATGGACCAATGTGAAAAAAATGATCAGTTTTTGACAGAAAAAACACTTCAAAAAAATGTAATGGTCAGATTTCAAAGTTTTTTAACTTCAAAATTCGACCATTGATAAATGTGCCCCTTCATAAATCTCAAATGAGTTTTTAAAAAAAGGAAGCTTTTTAAAAAAGGAAGGCTCGATATTTTTGGAAAAAATTGATTTGATTGTTAGTAAATGGGCTCCATGATGTGGGAAGAGATTTTATGATCAGATGACAAATATCATCATAGACAAAGCTTTTTTTTTTACTAAAGTATACATATATATACAGTAGCACAGATATAAAATTGTCCATGTCTCAAACAAGTACCATACAGTAATGTACATATAGCAATATCATGCAATGTAACATAGTAACATAGTAAGTTAGGTTGAAAAAAGACACACGTCCATCAAGTTCAACCTTTTAACTTTTTTAACCTGCCTAACTGCTAGATGATCCAGACAAAGTCAAAACAAACCCCATCTGAAGCCTCTCCAATTTGCCTCAGAGGGGGAAATAATTCCTTCCTGACTCCAAAATGGCAATCTGACTAGTCCCTAGATCAACCTGTACTATGAACTATCTCCCATAACCCTGTGTTACGTCACTTGATAAAAAGTCATCCAAACCCTTATTAAAAGCTATCTAATGTATCAGCCTGTACCACTGATTCAGGGAGAGAATTCCACATCTTCACAGCTCTCACTATAAAAAAAACCCCTTCAGAATATTTAGTTGGAACCTCTTTTCTTCTAATCGGAATGGGTGACCTTGTGTCAGCTGGATAGACCTACTGGTAAATAAAGCATTAGAGTGATTATTATATGATCCCCTTATATATTTATACATAGTTATACCTCCCCTTAAGCGCCCCCTCTCCAGCATGAGCATTCCCAATTTGGCCAGTCTTTCCTCACAGCAAAGATTTTCCATACCTTTTACCAGCTGAGTTGCCCTTCTCTGTACCCTCTCTAATACAATAAAGTACTGTTTGAGTGATGTAGGCCAAAACTGTACTGCATATTCTAGATGGGGCCTTACAAGTGCTCTATAAAGTGGAAGAATGACCCCCTCCTTGAGCAGGTCATTGGACATTGACTAAAATTTTATTCAAATGTTGTTCTAACCTGAAACAATGTCAGATAAAAAATAAAATGTAAGAATAAGCGCTTTGAAATATAAATTACAGTGATTGTGTTAGACTGTAAAATGAGAGCATTGGTCAAGGGTCTGAATACCTATGTTTTTCATTTTAATAAATTTGTAAATTGTGATGAAATGGGGAATGTAATTGTTTCCAAAAATGTAAAATGTTTCTGAACAAAGTATATTATACTTTGTTTTAACAAATATTTTTTTGAATATCATCCCTTAAAACCATGAAATAAAGAAAGTTATAGATGTGGAAGTGGATAACTTAGCTTTCTTTGGTCTGAGGTGATAGCACACATTGCAATCTACAATGATAGATTTGAATATATTAGGTGCTTGCAGATGCAATCTGCACTAACTTTAGCTAGATTGGGAATCAGGCTCTTAAACAAGCAAACTGAATCAGATAAAAAGTTAAGTTTGGGCGCATAAGTATGCCAGCACCCTGACACCATCAGTGACTGATAATGTGGGGCAGACACTTTAAAACATTGTTTTAGTTTAATTTTCATGATAGTTCTGCCTCTCTCTCTACCTTATCTACTTTTTAAATGAAACATTTTTGAATGACCTGTTTTTGTGACGTTTCCTATTATTTGGACATGTTTTCGGCTTTATCCTTAACTGATCCAAGCTGAAGTCAGTTTAGGCAAGGGTTTGTCATAGAAAGCCTCTTGCTAGTTGTATCATGGTAGAATAGGCATTTCTTGGCTTCCAAAGACATATTTAGTGGGCTTACCTACAGTATGTACCACAATATCTGACCTTATTGTTGAGCCAGGTATTGCTTTAGAACCCTGTCTATAATAATTCTCATACTCAGATGTCCAGAAATCTACTGATAAGCATAAGCTGTGAATGCACAATTGTTACAACACTGTACTGTGAGATTATCCTGCTACACAATGCAAGGTTATGCACTAAATGGTAGTGTGTTGGGAGATTACTTAACCAAGAATAACAAAGTTGTCTAATTCCATGCAGTGTCATTCTATGACCATGAAAGCGAGTAAAGTAAAGTCTTTCATAAAAAAGGCATTAACTCATGGGATGAAAACATAATTATGTCTCATTATAGTTCCCTGGTAAGGACTCACCTGGAGTATACAGTGCAATTTTAGACTTCAGTCCTTAAGAGGGTTATACTGTAAATGACCTGGAGAGAGTGCAGAGATGTGCAACTGAACTGGTTAGGGGGATGGAAGACAATTTATGAGGGTACAGTGTTGCAAAATATGTTGGCACCATATAAATACATGTAAATAATAATAAAAATGAGGGAAGAGTGTGACAATTGGGGTTGTTTTCTCTTTAAACAAGGCACATGCAAGGGGATATGATTATACTTTACAAGTATCTAATACAAAGTAACTCAAAACAACTGGTCTTGCTGAGATTTTTAAAGAAGACATTTCACTGCTCATCCGAGCAGCTTGTTCATTTCAACTGACTGGTGTAGGGGAGTTCTCAGCATATAGACACTTCCAAGAATGCAATCACAATGCCACATTGTAACTCTTCAGAAGGTGACATCTGAAATTCACAGAGGTGTTGATTCTGTGTAGTTACTGTGATCGGATTACCAATGTGTCATGTAACTCCTAGAAACAGGTGTTACTTGCATGAATGGATGTGTGAAGAGTTCTGAAACTGCCGGGGTACAGATGTTAGAACAGCATTTTATGTAGCAGACAGGTTGTGTTGAAGGCCCCCGCCTCTGTTCAGAGATGGTTTCTCCACCTCGACATGAAATGCCTCTTTCATGCTCTTTCAAACCAGTGGTCTTCTTTATCCAAGATTTGGACATTGCTATCTTCAAATGAGTGTCCCTTGCATTTTAGGTGTAGAAAGACAGCCAAGTCTTGTCCTGTAGAGTTTGCCCTCCTATGCTGATCCATTTGCTTAGTGAGCATTTGTTTTGTCTCCCCAATGTATAGTCCATTATTATATCAGTACACTCATTGCTACATTGGACTACGTATACCACATTACTTTGTTTTTCTTTAGGAAATGGATCCTTTGGGTGTACCAGTTTTGTCACAGTGTGTTGCTAGGTTTGAAAAACACAGGGATGTGGTGTTTGTTGAAAATCCTCCTGAGTTTCTCAAACACTCCAGCTACATAAGGAATGACTGTTTTGCTTACTTTGTTTCTATGGGTGGTTATTTTTTTTTATGTTCCTGTTGGTCTTGGTTGATGCTGTGTTGACAAAGGCCAGTCTGGGTAGCCACACCATTTCAAAGCTCCTCTGATGTGTTTATGCTCCTTGTCCTTGGACTCTGTATCAGCTGCCACGCATTCCCCCCTGTGGTACAAAGTTCTAATGACACCCAGTTTGTGTTCCAGCGGATGGAGGGAATTGAACAACAGATATTGAGCCGTATGTGTAGGTTTCCTGTATACCTCCAAAAAAGCAAGTTTGTTCCCATGGACATCTTCCCTTGTGAACTTGATGTTATTGTCCACTGAATTAATGTATTCTGTAAAGGACGCCACTTCATTGAATCTAATTTTAACCCAAGTGTCATCCAAATATCTGAACCAGTGACTCAGTGTAGTTCCCTGGAAGGTAAGTAAAGCCCTCCTTTCCACTTCCTCCATGTACAAGTTAGCTACAATGGAAGAGACTGGAGAACCCATTGCACAGCCATGTTTCTGTCTATAGAAAAGGCAAAACTTGAAAAGTCCATTGATTGATTTTTATGCCAGTGTTTGTACCCCAGGGAAGCCACACCATGCTTATACAGACTCCTTAGATACACAAAGAAGGATCCTCACTAAGGCCCATTGTCAGCAGCATAAATTGAACGACTTACAGCATTGCAAAAATTCTTGGCCAATATCTTAGCCCTGTTGGTAGGAAATACAGTGCATCATATCCGGAATGCCAAAGATTTTGTAACCAAAATTCCTGACGTTACACTAGAGGCAGATGAAACAATGGTATCATATGATGTCACATCATTGTGTTCACGACAGAGGCAATTTAGACTGTAAGAAATCGACTGCAGCAAGATAACAACCTTAGCAGCAGAACGAAGCTCAATTGTAACCAAGTATGTTTGTTGTTAGATTTGTGCCTTAACACCACATACTTCAAGTACAAGGACCTATTCTATAGACAGAAACATGGCTGTGCATGGGTTTCTCCAGTCTCACACACTGTAGTGAACTTGTACATGGAGGAAGTGGAAATGAGGGTTTTACTTACTTTACAGCGAACTATAGATGCAGCCACTTGGATTTGTGAGTTAAATGCGTGGTGACTCAGGGTTAATTGAAGAAACTGTGTTATCGAAAGTCATCTTAACTCATTTAATGCATTAACCTTTTCATTAGCATACCAAAGCACCATTGTTTTCAATGGTGAACCCTTTAATTGGATGGGATGCTGTGACACAATATTCTGTGATAAGTGAGTTAAATGGTATGTCTGAGTTAAGTTATTCTGTGTCAAACACACAATCCAAAGTGGCTTCATCTGTACACTGAGTGACTGGTTCAGATGTGGATGACACTTGGGTTAAAATCAGATCCAATAAAGTGGCGTCCTTTCGAGAACACATTAATTCAGTGGACAATAACATCAAGTTCACAAGAGAAGATGTCCACAGGAACAAACTTGCTTTTTTGGACTGTTTGATAAAAACAGCAGCAACCAAGCCCAACAGGAACAT
Source organism: Xenopus borealis (assembly GCA_024363595.1). Lineage (NCBI taxonomy): Eukaryota > Metazoa > Chordata > Amphibia > Anura > Pipidae > Xenopus > Xenopus borealis. The sequence continues at coordinate 116,219,392 of CM044441.1, read as the reverse complement.
CAAAAGAAATATCCGCCCAGAGAAACACAGTAGGCGAAACCTAGTCATTCCATATGTAGCTGGAGTGTCTGTGAAACTAAGGAAGATTTTCAACAAACACCACTTCACTGTGTTTTCCAAACCAAGCAACACACTGAGACAAAAACTGGTACACCCAAAGGCCTTCGACACAACTTGCATAAAGTGCTGTTCTAACATCTGTACCCCGGCGGATTCAGAACTATTCACATATCCATTTTGAAGTCTTTGTATTTTATGGCTTGAAATGTTGTGTGTGTGTATATATATATATATATATATATATATACACACATATACATATACATATATAATCCCCAATTTTGTTTAGGGGTTTAAAAAGAAAGAATTAAATAGGTTGATTTTCTTTTGTGTAGTCAATAAGCATGTCTTCCTTCTGAGCACAGTCTTTTCACAGTTCCTTCTGAGCAGATTCTGCAGAAATTCATATACCAGTGAATTAGATTGCTATGCTTACTAAACTAGTTTGTACAGTCAGCTACTTTAACAAGTGAAAATGTTTTTTAATCTCCAGAATAGCATGAAATATTTTCACTCATGATTATTTATGTAGCTTACATAATAATTACAGGTTATTCACATCAATTCATTTAATGGTTGCCATTATGTTTTAACACAATTATTACCAGAATCTTGATCATACATGTTAAACAGATGGCACATATTTTAGTAATGGTCCTTTTGTATCTAAGTGAATGTGCCACAGAACCAAAGAAAAATCTTATGTTTAGAAAAAGTATGAAATACCAAATATGATCATTTGCAATTCATAATTTTCCCCTCTTTTTGAAAAATGTTTAATGCATTCCACAGAGATCGGTTTGGAGTAGACATGTAGGTAAAGGTCATCTGGATTTCTATTTTCAGTGCTGCTGGCATGACAAATTCTGATTACATCTAAATAAATCTAAATGCAGTAGCTGAGCAGTAATCAGAGGTACTGTATACAAGCAGCTTCTCCATATCATTATTATTTAAGAAAAGAGTGTGAAAAGGTTTCATTTCATACTGTAAAGCTGAAATTACAGGCAATGTTCAAATATTTTAAAGGTAAATGTAATAAAAGTCACAAAGAGAATAATAAACGAATAATAACAAACTAATTATAAAAATGTTTGCATTCTGCAATGTAAAATTCTTCATTAGACTTGTATTGCATTGATAATTTGAATTGTGCAGTTTTAAGGGATGCTTGAGGGTAGTGTAAGTTTTCCAGTGTTTAGTCAAAAGAATAGAAAAAGATGCTATTTTATAATAGGATTGTGTATTGTACCATTGAATAGCTTTAAGTGTCATGTTTCCTGAGCAAGTCACCTTAAACCACAACCTTTCATTACTACAAGCAATGTTGGTGCTCATATCATTGTTCACAACATCATATATACATTTTTTTAATCTTGTAGTAAATAGCAGAGCTTTGTCTGTTTGCTTTCTTTACTAATTAACATTTCATGTTTTGGCTTATTTAATTGTTTCCAAAGCTTATTATATACATTGTAACAATGCACTATAACAATTCAATTTTGATTTTATCTCCTGTGATCTAAATTAAATCTCATTTCTTCCATGTAATCTAAGCCACATTTAGCACAGACAAGAAAAAGTTCTATATTGAAAATTTAAAAACAGCAAGATCTGATTTATCTATCAGTGGCATCACTAAAGAGGGGGCAGACCCCACAACTGCCAACTGTGCAACTGATGGAATAGAGACCCAGTGAGGGGGTCATTATTGAACTGTTGTTTATTGCTCATGAAATTGCAGGTGAGCTGCATCACAGGTCACCGAGAGTCACATCCCTGTTATCTGTGGTTTACTAATGTATTGAAACTAAAAAAGGTAGTGCTTCTTTCTGTAAAAAATGACATGACATTTTGCAACTCACCTCATCACATGTGTTCTGGAAATCCATATGCTGTGGCACTAATAGGGTATTTGTCTTTAAAAGACAAATTGGTTGGCAAGGGAGAGAGAAAAACAAATTCATTTATTTAGTATGTATGTATTCATACAATATTAACAGTGAAAAGAAATTTGTAATTGAAAACAAAGTATAGGATTTGGTATTTCAGTATATAAGCTTGCTAAGAAAATAAAAATAGAATATGTAATTTGAAACTTTAAGGGTTTTTTTTTATCAAAGGTCAAGTTGTATTTTTTCATGAAATGAAAGTTTTGGAGGGTATAATTTTAGTTTTAGTAAAAAAAACAATATGCTGGTAAAAAAAGTAATTAATGTGAATAAACTTTCTGTACAATCAACTAAAGAAAATAACCATAAAACTACATTTTGTTTAAACAAATCTTGAGAAAGAATATGACTTGCAAGACAATTAAAAGTATTCCAAATAATACTTTCCCTGCTAAGAAACATATTTGCTAAATTAATCTTATTTTCCTATCTAATCAATTTCTTTAATAGCCTTATCAGATTAACATGTGTGTTTTGTGTGTGTAGAGGAGGCCCAGACATGTTGGGCAATTCCTTTGTGATAACTGACAGATAGTTTTCCTTATTCCTAGAGAGTTAGCACTAACTTGGGGAGGCCAATTTAGCAAATGTCAAGGTTGTGGAGAAAAAGCATGAATTTTTCCCTTGAGCACCATCTTACTTAATAGTCATGGTTGCAGTTTTTCCTTGATAAAAGTTGCATACAAAAAGAGAAGCATATTGTTCCATTCATTTTCAAAGAAGCTCAAATTTTCTAATAAACTGGGGAAAAATAATTAAAATAAAAGAGCTTGAGACAATTACTCAGCTTCTATAAAAACTCGCCTGTTTTTACTTGCCAATTGTTTTTTACAGTACATTCGCGCTCAATAAATCAGGCCCATAGTATTTGCATGGAAAAAACAAACACAATGTTCCTAATTTTGTCTTTGATGTTCTTTTGACTTATTTGTGTGCTTAACCACTGCACTGAAAATGTGAATGGTGTTGGTTATAGCCTTCAGTCCATAGCTACTATAAAATGGTATACATACTTGTTCTTTTCTTCAAAATTACTGTACATAAGAGAACCATTTTCATTAACACAGGAGCTCAAGTGTGCTCTGCATTTATCAAACTTCTCTTAAAAGCTTAATGTTTTAAACATACTTCAGTTATTCTTTAAAGTAAATTGTCTTTAGGTAGATCTTTTTACATTTGATTTTAACTTGCAAGTTGTTTGTAGTTAATGCTCTCCATTATCCCTTTTACTTAGAGCAACATGAAGTCCTACATTGAAACATTTAATCTACATTGCTTTGCAGACTTGTACTTGATAGTCAGCCCTGTAGGTGTAGGTCTAGGTGTGTTTGTGTTTTTCCTCAACTTGCAGTTCTTGTCCTTAATAAAATAATAAGGTTATGGCCTAATTGTCATTAATACTGGTAGAGAAGAATAGTTCATACAGATGAAGCCACTTTGGTTTGTGTGTTTAACACAGAATAACTAAACTCAGATATCCAACTTTTCCCATTTAACAGAAAATTGTTATCCCATCTAATTAAAGTGTTCACCATTGAACAATGGTGCTTTGGTATGCTAATGAAGAGGTTAAATGCATTAAATGAGATAAGATGACTTTAGACAACACAGTTTCTTCAATTAGTCCCGAGTCATGACACATTTAACACACAAATCCAAGTGGCTTCATCTATAAATGCAGAATTCAGCACATGCTGTGGAAAGAATGAAATACATTAATGAAGCAAAAAATGTAATCTAATGTTTAGCCTAGCATGTTGCACTGCATTGACAAAATGCAGTGCAACATGCACTGCATTGACAAAATGCAGTGCATGTTGCACTGCATTTTGTCAATGGACCTGAAAATACTATATATAAATATAGCTATAACTATATATAGCTATAACTATATATAACTAGTGATGGGCGAATCTCCCCCATTTCGCTTCACCGAAAAATTGGTGAAAAAATTTGCGAAACGAGTTGCGTTTTTGACGCACATCGCGTCGTTTTCGTCGCATCATTTTTGACGCATGTCGCACCGTTTTCACCACGCTGTTTTCGTCATGTCGTGTAAAAAACGATGCGCGATTCGTTTTTTTCGGCAAATTTTTTTTGCAGAATTTTCGCCAGCGGCGAATCGTGGGAATTCGCCGCGAATTAGCCTCTGGCGAATAAATTCGGCCATCACTATATATAACGATATATATATAGATAACTACTGTATATACATAAGTATGTCTGTACACATTGTGGTGTTCTGTTTGGTAGCATTATACATACTGACTATCCATTTAACAAGCTAAACATTTAGGAAATGATTTTGCTTTATTAAAGTATTTTGTGCTTCTAACAGTATGTGCTGAATTCTGAATTTATGAACTATTTCTCTCTAAAGACAACTAGGCCATAACTCTATTATCTGATAAAGGACAAGAATCACAATTTTGCACATTTAGAAAAAATCAGATTGGACAATAATCATTTTGAAATTCAGATATTTCTAGAAAGTACCATAACTTTGAAAATAAAACTGACCAATCAAAATTTATATTAAAAAAAAATCATTTTTTAAATTCAGGTGAATAGGACCCATCTGCAAACTCAAATCAAATTTGATTAGTTTTTTGAACAAAAAAAATTTCCTTTTCAAAAGGCCACCAAACAATTCCAAATTCGGCAGGTTTTAGATGGCAAATAGGAGCACATGATAAATTTCAAAATTCTAATTCTGATTTTTTTTTTTTTTTTAAACTCAAATCGAATTTGGACTATTCCCTAGTTGAATTACACTAAAATAAACTTGAAAATTAGAATTTTTAAATTCTTGATGAATTTGCCCCTATGTCTAGCCTTATGTCAGATTTCAAAATTTGAGTTTGAGAAACAGATTTCAGTGCAGAATTCTGCTGGAGCAGCACTATTAACTGATGCATTTGAAAAAAAAACATGTTTTCCCATGACAGTATCCCTTTAACTATCCCCTTCAAACACAAAACTGAACATGATGTTGCACCTATTACTGCAACATCAATAGCAAGTACGGCTCACTTTGTCCCAATAAATTGTTAGATTATTATCCTTATACTGTATAAGGATTGTGGTTGACTAAGGATCTTGATTTGGGCTTAAATTCTAACTAGTGATGGGCAAATCTCCCGCGATTCGCTTCGCCGAAAAATTCGCAAAACGAGTCGCGGGACGCTTTTGACACGCAGCGCGTCAACTTTGACGCGCGTCGCGTCGTTTCCGACGCTTCACGTCATTTCCGACGCGTCACGTCATTTGCGTCTCGTCATTTCCGACGCGCGTCGAGTCATTTTAGGCGAGCGTCGCGTCATTTTCGGCGCGTCGCGTCAAAAACGACGTGCGACTCGTTTTTTCGGCGAAATTTCACTTGCCGAAATTTCGCTGGTGATTCGCGAATTTATTCGCCAGCGGCAAATCGCGGGAATTCGCCGCGAATTCGACCCTGGTGAATAAATTCGCCCATCACTAATTCTAACCAACCCATGTATTGCCCCCCAGTAGACCTTGTTTGCTGTGGTTATTGTGGCAATTGGCCTTATACATTAACATTTTTAACTGATTACACAATTGACAAAACTAGTAATTTTTATTGAGATCAAGTGATTCTAAATTACATCTAAATTATTGTTGTGAAGATTAAAAACAAACAGTATCCCTCTGTGACACTCAATAACCTAGACATTGTTGAACTGCCTATGTCCCTATGCTTCACTTACTCCAATCATATCATGTCTGCAAAGTAATTTCTTTTAAGGCTTTAATTAAAAATTGATGTCATTGCAAGGTACTGTTATGACTTGATCTTAACCTTGAGATAAAATGTATTTTGTTCTGAAAAATAGTGTTAAGCAGAGGGTGTTTTTCCTGTCTGGGTCCTTGACCTCAACTGGCAAGGAATATACATTGTGTATTTGATTACAATAGCCCCCTAGACTCATAATATCAATCACAAATATATGAAAATATACTCTGTGTGTTTGCCCTTGATGAACGACAAACAATTATCAGTAAGAATTGAAATCTGGCCACTTTATTTTCTACCAACTAAAAAAAGGCAGTTCCTTGAAAATAAAGTCATGCTTATTTTTAAACTGGGCAAAACATTTCTCAGGTCTTTGGATCCTAACTCCAGGGGAAAAGATTTAGCTAAATAAATAATGTTACAGCTACAGAATGTCTTGTGATAACACAACTTAAGCTGGTCATAGACGTTCAGATATATCATTAGCCAACAGCAATCTTCTAAACTGTCCAATCGACTAAAGACCAATCACCATAGCCTAAAAAATGTTGGACAATCCACACATGGTCCAAAAATCTATCTAATCCATTCTATTTTTACATTCTTGCTCCCAAAGGTAAAAAAAGAAGCAGACAATTATTATAATGTTCTGTTTCAATGTGAAAAATAAATTGTACATTTAAAACTCCTTTATGAATGGTAAATATGTTAAAATATTTATAGAATTGGTATGGTTGTTAGTAGTTACTTTATCCATCATCCTTAAATTATACTAAAGGGCTGATTAAGCAACATTCAAATTCTAGTTTTTCTGCAATTAAAACTTTTTTCAAAATCTCAAATGTTTGATGTTTACTACAAACAAATTAAAAAAACTTATAAGTAAAACGGCAGCATCTAAAAGGTTGTGAGTTTATGTAGAAGTCATTGGAAGTTGTCCGAGGCAAAATTAAAGCAATATTTTAATTCAGGTTTTTACTATTTCTGAGTTTAAAGATGCATTGTAATTGATGAGAAGAATCTAAATTAAATGCAACTGAATTTTATTCACAGTTTAATCTGTTTTTTTATAAGTTTTTTTTATATTTGATACATAACCCTCCCTGAATAATATTCTGATATTCTGATATATTCTGACAGCATCATATAAGCATTTTAAAAGTGTCTTTAAAAATATATGGCCAGACATTTGATAAGCACACCTACAAATACTTATTAGGAAAAAGTATAAAACAAACTCTGCATACAGATGAGCAGCATATGTGCAAGCCAATTAATGCTTATTCCCAAATATCAGGATTCCTTATGCTAACTGTTCATTCACAGCTTTGATAAACACAGTGCAAGAAGGCTTATATTGAACAAATTACTGCACTGTAACAATCAAAACTTAATATGCTTGCCAAATCTGCAGTTGTCTTTTTGTCTATGAACTAGAGTATCCCCTGACACTTCAACTTTGCCAGGGCTGCTATTAGTTATAATTTAACTACAGTGCTTTAGATCAAACAAAGTATGTGTAAGGTCATAAGACAACAGGATAACTAACTTTAATAGCCTTCAGTCAGGTATACTTATTATTGTCAAGACATCCTTCAATGACTTCCAACATCCTAATAATTTACAGAAGGCAAACATTACTAAATATATAATACACCATTAATCCTACCAGACAATTGTATGATAGTAACAGTTCTGACTATAGTATGTTATATTTGTGAAATTATCTAAATATATTATCTATTCTGGTCTGTATGATTGCCCTCAGTAAGTTGTAATTACTAGATGTATTGGTACGGCAGCTCCATCTATAGCCAGATTTTTAACCCTTCATGTCAACTCAAGATATTAACTTGGACAGCTTTCTTATCCAGGTCTACAAATTTTTTTCCAAAACTCAAACTTTTATCTGGAACTCTGGATCATGTCATCATTATTAATACATCATATAAAACAAAGAATATCCACACTAATTTATTTGTTCAACTTTCCTTTGGGAACATTTATGGCAATACATTTTACATATCCCCATAACCCTTGGCAATCTGTACACTTGCCCTTAAATATATAGTATATGAGGCTTAACACCTTAAAAATGTTGAGCAAATATGTCAGTATTTCAATATACTGTGTTTTGTTTCTATAATCTTCATACACTGTATATTAAAGAAATGGGACTTACTAGTTGCTCATGAAGCAGTTCTTGTTTGGGAGAACAGACTCTAAAAGGTATATCCAAGCATGAATCCAGAGTTCTTGTGTCATTAGGTTGCAGGTAAAACAAGCATCTGAAATATAAATATGTATGATAAATATCATGTATCTATGTATGATAAATATACAAATCAATAACTTTGTGTTGCAATAGTAGTTAAAACCATATATCTGACAAATAAAATTTCTAATACACCAAGCAGAGGTAACATTTTGTAATGGAGAAAGTTACAAAAGAGAGTCTATGGAACCAACCAATAGATTGTCTGGGCTGAAGAAATGGTTGAGAAACTGAAATGTTCTGATGAATAAGCTGCTCAGTATGCACAATTGTGTGTGTGTGTGTGTTTCAATAGATGTAATCAGTAGCAATACTCTAAGCTCATGGCAGGCATTCAGTTTTGTCATTTTCATAATCAACAGTGCTTACTTTTACTTTCCTTTAAGGGAAAATTTTACATAGTTACATAATTAAATTGGCTTGAAAAAAGACAAGGTTCATCAAGTTCAACCCCTCCAAATGTAAACCCAGCAAAAAATATGACTATAAAAAAGAAGAATGTATAAAAAAATTTAAAATCATAGATGACATATTTCTATCATTTTACAGTATGGGACCTGTTATGGCTTTCTGGATATGGATCTTTCCACAATTTGGATCTTCATATTGGTATGAAGAATGATTATATCTTAGTTTGGATCATGTACAAGGTACTGTTTTATATTACAGAAAAAAAGGAAATCATTTTTAAAACTCTGAATTATTTGGATAAAATGTAGTCTATGGTAGACAACCTTTTCATAATTCGGATATTTCTGGATAATGGGTTTCCAGATAATGGATTCCATATATGTACCAGTACTTTTAATTTAATAAAGGACAGTGAACATTGTTGTCATGAACCAATATCTTCAAGATTTGCTTTTGTAAGAATTCCTATTGCTGGATCCATTGTATTTCAGGCAATCCTCTATAAATATAAAATAAAGCAATGTAGTTGGAGTATGACGCAATCTGTAAGTGAAGACAATTACCTATTAAATATCTATAGAAATATAGTACTTTCTTAGCTACTGATTAGATAGCAGAAGCTAAATATGCTGTATATGACAATATTAGATAGATAGATAGATAGATAGATAGATGATAGATATATCGATAGAATTTGGCTATATGAACAATTTGGCTATATGAACAATTTGGCAAAGACCAACTGTCATTTCTAGTTCAGACCCTGACATCTTATGGCAGCTATTCCTAGCCATGACAAATCATGTGCTGTAGTACTATGAGATCTCTTACCAAAAAAATAAATAGCTTTCAAGGAAGAGCTGTATAAGGGGTCTGGAGTGCAGAAGGTTATGTGAATAATCGTGAATTTGGTGAAGCTACAGAACACTGTTATGTTGTTCTTCAACCAGTTAATTTGTCTTCTCATAGTTAAATAAGTCTGTGATTATTTCAGCTGCTTTGTCATATGCTATACAGCTTAATATATTATTTCACCATTCATGCCTCTGATGCGCTAAAATTATTTTTGGTTGGCCTAGAATTGTTTTAATTGAAAAATAGACCATACATACATTCACATATTGTAAATGTAATACCTAGCGAATCCCATACCTGTATCATAATTATATTTTATTGTATTAATTGAAAACATAATTGTGTCAGAATAGCAGAACTATGAATATATTTGTAAAAGGATACTGTAAAAACAGTAGCCACAAACCATCATTGATGGATCACATTCTGTTGTTAATGATGCTAACAACAGAAACAAAACCGTTAAATCTGAAATATTGTCTACCCAAGGTCTGATGAATATTCTTTGGAATGCTGATCTTGGGGTCTAGGTTGTCTCTCCTCTTTGAAAGCTAATGGCGGGGGAGGACTAAGCCCGGTGGATGAAACCAATGCCCAGGTCGGGAGACCTTTATTCAGGTAATGCTCTCATGCTGAGACGCTATAGCATTTGATATTATGACCAGAGGTAAATAGTTAGGGACCGCCATATGGGTTTTACCTTGACGTTGTGTGGTGGCTTATCAATCTTATGATCATAATTTTGTAACTAAAAAACCCCTGTCTTTGTACACATGCAACTGCATAGATTACGTATATGACAGGGGACCAGGGAATGTGCATTGATCAATCTCTCCTCTTTTTCCTCTATGTGTATAGTAAATTTGGCCAGATCAGTAGCACTTCCATTGTATTTTAGTACATTTTTATTTAGCTATGGAGTGCTCCCACAACCTTTCTTTTTTCTTCTTTTTTACTTTCTTTTTTGCATCTTGTATACACTATCATTATAGAGCAAAAGTCTAATAAATAGTGAAAGGATGAAATAGAACTATATAACGTCAACAGCAGAGCTGTATAAACAGATTTCCAATCCTGTATTTCCAGAATTTCAAAGTAAACTAAAGACATGTTTTAATACCCTGTGTAGAGAAACACAAGATCAGAGATACCAAACAGGAAATTTGATGCTGACAGTCAATCATATGAAGTGAGAGAATGTTTAAAAAGATTTTCCGTACAGGCAAGGAATCAATATCTTTCATCAATAGGATGTGCTGCACTCAAAGAAACCTTGGTTAAACAAGGCTTTTATGTTAATGAGTTATTTGCTTTTTGTGTAGCTTGTTAATTAATGCACTATATACAAATCACTGCTTTTTTAGTTGGCTAGCACAATCATGCAGATCCTTATAGATATTTTTTATTGATATATTATACTACTGTATTATGAGATCCATCTCTGAAGGTAATACTGTACATTTAGGACTAGGAGAATGTTGTGTACCTAATGAATTTTATAGTCCATACCAAATTTGTGAGGGTTTTTCCTACTTAGAATAAACTCACAATATAAAAAAACTCAAATGTGTGCCTGTTAATAAAAAATGAGTATGTCAAAAACTCAGTTGAATACAATTGTGGCAAAAACTTGAATAACTCGAATTTATTGAGTTTATAAGCTTAAAAAACTAATTTGCTTGTTTACAAGTTGAAAACCCCAAAAAATTCTAATAAGAAAATGGCTTAAAATTTTCTCCCATTGACTTCTACATAAACTGGCCAGATTTCAAATGCTGAAGTTTAACATTCAAGTTTTTCACATTTTTTGTGCTTAATTAGTACCAGACATTTGAGTTTTTGAAACTTTTATTTGAATTTGTGATTTTTTGTGCAAAAAAAAAATCTAATTGTGGAAAAAATTCAAATTCGAACTTTGATTAATTACCCCCTAAGATTTGAATATTTTATTTTCAGTTTATTTAATGTGTCCAATTATTTTTGAGCCCCTGAAATGAAGTTTTAGGATTTAGAAAAAGGTTTTAGTTCCTCACATTTTTATGCAATTTTTTTGTTCAACCCACTGAATTAAAGCTGAAAGTTTGCAGTGCAACTGCATCTGAGTTGTTTCATTTAAAATTCATTGTGGTAATGTACAGAACAAAAATTAGAGAAAATTTGTCTCTGTCCAAATATTTATGGACCTAACTGGATACCTAAATGATCAACCAAATATTGGTATGGATGGACATATTAAATTGTATGTTAATCTCAAAAAAAAATTTTTTTAGCATTATAATTAGGAACATTTTTCAAGATTCAGTTTTTTCACTAATAGTATTCAAGACTTGTGATGGGTGAATTTATTCACCAGGGCCGAATTCGCGGCGCATTCCCGCGATTCCCTGCTGGCGAATAAATTTGCGAATCACGAAAATGACGCGACGCGTGCCGAAAATGACGTGACGCGCGTCAAAAGCGTCCCACGACTCGTTTCGCGAATTTTTCGCCGATTTCGCGAATTTTTCGGCGAAGCAAATCGCGGGAGATTTGCCGATCACTATTCAAGACCGCATGTTTCCATAATTTAAGAAATTAACAACAAAACCCCAACTGGAATTTGCTCACCACAAACATTTGAAATAAAAAAAAGTGTAAAATACTAGGCATATATACTGTATGTACAAAAAAAAACACTTGACACTTTTGTGACAGTTTAGTGCTAAAATGCAGGTTGGACATCATTGTCTTGTAAAAAGGAAAAACAATAAAGCAGTATTAACAAGTCTATTAAGTTTGGCATTTTCCCTTTAAGGATCATTATGGTTATTTCAATGTGCACTTTTCTTTTTAACTGTTCCATGGATTTATACTTAATGCACCATTACTTCATTCTGAATTAACTTCTAACTTCATGCAATTTGAATAGAAACTTACAGCTAATTTCAGAAATATATCCCAACATTGTGACATTTTTCAGCAACAATCTCCTGTGATTGATACTTTAATAGATGTTCATTTGCAGCTTGCATCACTGCTAGAATGTGTGAATGCTAATACATCTTTTACTTTAATTTTTAAGATCAATAAAAAGGTAAAATATAAACAATTTCTGAAATATTTTTTATGAGGTGTCATGCATTTGTCTCTAACTATGTAATTTAAATGTTGTTTACAGGCATTTTGTTTCCTTCTGATCAGAAAAAAATAATAATTCGGACCAGCATTCAGGTGATACATGATTATGTTTTTTAAAAGTTATTTTGGTTTTGATATAATTAAAGGGTGCAAAATATACAGTTTATTTATGTAATTATTGCAAATTCGCCGTAATTTTAAGCAAATAATTCTAATTTAAAAACAAATATTTTCTTTATCTCTATAATGATAAAACAGAACCTTGCACTTGATGGTAACTGAGCTGTGTGAATCCATATTAGGGGGCAAAACAATTGTACTGGGTATATTTATTATTTAAATGATTCTTAAAAGTCTTAAGGTGTGGTAATCCAAATTGCATAAATATCCCTTCCAGAAATCCCCAAGTCCCAAGCATTCTAGAAAAAATTGTTCTATACCTGTACTAAATTTAAAACAAAATGCAATACCTTTCTGAAACATGATAAATAGTGCCCGTGATGATAAAAAAATAATGGGTTGTACATACAAGAATTGTCCACCCACAAGAATTGCATGGAACACTGCATCAAACCCCACACTCACCTCCTCCTTCTTTTATTTTATTTCTCTCATCCTCCCCACCACAACAACTCAGTGGCCTTGGAAACAATTACAGGTAAAACCCAACAACCCCGTGCAATACTCAGACTCTCCCCAGACTCTCTTCTTCTCTTCTGCAGAAACCGATAGAGTGCTAATACTGTAGGTTAACTATGGAGAAACTGGACAGCTAAGCAATTCTGGAAAGAATTGACCATAACTTTCATATTGCTTTCAGATAGTTTTGCTAGTTAAGGAATATTTTTATATTATGTTATTTTGTGTTTACAAGGGGGTTCCTCAAGGTCTCATACTCACCATATTTCCTACTCCCAGTAATAAAAAAAATCTAATCTCTTAATTATATTGCCCAATCATGCTAGGTATACAACCTTGACTATTCCTGTGTCCAACTGCAGGTAGTTAGAAATTAACTGAAGAAAGACACCATGTAATGCCCTACTAAGAATCAGGAGTTCCATAGCTTGCTTAACCTTTCCATTTATAAGACCGCCCTTGGTATCTCATGTGTCTGCCGCAGGATATTTGAAGAAAGAAGAAGCAGGAAAATGATCACTTTGTGGTGCTCGTTGGAAGAATGCCGGGCTGGTGCAGTTTTCTCCTGATGTAGATGCACTGGCCCAGTGTGTCAGCTAAGTAAATTAATTCACTTGGGAATGCCTAACATTTGGCACCCCCAACAGGACTTTTTTTCTCCTTTAAGAGAATCTCAGTAATAAAATATTAAACTGCAGCTTTGCAAAACACGGGAATAAGGATTAAGACTTTGTTTGACCCACCTATGCAAGTATCATACATTTTTAGAAGGCCTATAGCAAACATCTTTTTATCTGCTACATGATACAGTACATTACATATCTTGCTCAGCCTCATATTTTCATGCAGTATCTAAGCCTACCTAAAGGGGCATTTCAACCAGTAGAGATATAGAACTGTATAAATTCAGAAATTATCAAGCAGATTAAAATCAGTTGCTGAAGGTCAGTTAGGAGATCTAAACAGTGAGCAATTCTGACCTGTGGCTGCTCAATTTTGAATAAAATAATTAGATCAAGAGAATGGGTATGGCATGTATAAAATTTCTGGTCTCTTTCTCCCAGTATAATCAAGCCAAGACCACAAGACTTCAACAAGAATTCCCACTCCAACAGTTGATGGCAAAGCTTGATAAATCCACTATAGGGATTACAAAGCTTGTTTTATCCCATGCTTTATCCCATGCTTTATCAGTTTTATCATTCATGCTGCATTTATCAGGAATGGGAAAAAAACATGTTATACAGATTTCTAAAGAAATATTATAAAGCTGTTTGTGAGCACTAGACTATCTTTAAAATAAAAATAATAACAATAAATAGAGCAAATCTAAACAAAAACACAACTCAACCTTTAATAAATAACCCCATTAGTGATGAGCAGACTTTTTCACCCTGGAACAGTTTTGCAGCAAAATTCACAGCTTCAGCAGTGGCAAAATGCATTTTGTTTTCACCAGAGAATGCAGAATTATAAGCCCCTTGCTTTCCACATCAACCAGGGTCCTGCCCATTCACCCTGTCTACCTAGGGAAGAGATACTGACACCTGAAATTAAACTCTTTTTTTTGCATCTCTTATAATATTGGCTTTGAAAGCTACTTCTAACTTTGACATAAAGTATTTGCAACCCCTTCCTTCCTACACCAAGTGTTGTTTGCAGATGAAAATGTCACTGGTATTTTACATTACCTGTCTGTTGCCCCATGTTCCTGTATGAGGGGGCTGCCATATTGGTGCAGCAGGAGTCCTTTAGCATTAGAAACTGCAACTAACAAGCTGAAATGGGACCGTCAGGTTGGCAAAGTCAGAGAGTCAGGCTTAGGAACTAACAATTATATACAAAAACTAACCTCTCAGCAAAAAATGATCAACATGACCTATAGGTAACATTTAGGGGCAGATTTACTAAGTTCACGTGAAGAATTCGAAGTTTGAACGACCATCGAATATTCGAATTCGAATAATTAGAATAAAATTTTATTCGAATATTCGAATATTCGTTGGTCGAATAACTTCCCCTTTAAAATTTTATTCAACCACCTACTTCGACCAGAATCAGGCTACTGAATTGGGTTTCATTACTTTTGATCGAATATAAAAAATTTGATCAATCGATTCGAACAATTGATCAATCGAATTTTTTATATTCGACTGTTCGTTCGATCGAATTGCAATAAAATCCTTCGAATTTGATAGTCGAATTCGAAGGATTTTACTTCACATGGTCGAATTTCGCCAATAATAAATCTGCCCCATAATGTACATTCATATGTTGTTCTGCTGTCCCAGCTAACTTGAAAGCCTTAAAAGCTTGTCTTTTCTTACCCAACTAAACACCAACACTTTTATAGAACCAAAAAGCTTTTGCTTTGCAACGACATTGCTTGCTTACAAGCGGAATATACTGACGTATATTTATTAAGCAGCATTTTAAAGACTTCCATTTAAATTCACAGTCCAGTCACATTTCATCCCACCAGGTCTCAATTATACCAATTATATCATAATTTTTAGAAAATGCAATGAATTCTAGGTCTCGCATTTTACCTGACAAACTTCGTGCATTTGCCAGCATACAGAGGATGTTTCTACTTTTACTTTTTAAATGTGCATTACTTTGAGGGGAATAGTATGTTAAGTTAGTATTAGCCTGTTTTCCTTGTAACAGAGGGACCTCCTTAGCAGGTAAACTGTATGCCCCCCTCATCCCTTACTAATCCCACTACCCTATCTACCCTAGCTTCCCCATAATTCTTTCTCTCACTCACCCCCCACTTACCTAGTTTAAACACTCCTCCAACCTCTTGGCCATTCTTTCCCCTAGCACATTGGCCATTCTTTCTCCAAGCACAGTGGACCCCCTTCCATTGAGGTGCAATCTGTCATGACTGTATAGGTTGTACCCCAAAGAAAAATCAGCCCAGTGCTATAGGAACCCTTCCTTCCTACACCAAGTGTTGTTTGCAGATGAAAATGTCACTGGTGATGTATCAGAAGGAAAATGGCCACTGGATGAAAGCTGCTATTTGTTTTAGGAAAATGTGATGGTGCTGGTGAACAGAGGGGATATATGCATGGTTTGGGTGGGTTGACTGTGCCCAACTATGTACATGGTAGTAGAATATAGGGTTTACATGCATTTTAACTTAAATATAATTTCACCTTTCCTATTCATTTTGGCAAACTTAATTTAGCAAATTCCCATAACTACCCACAGTAGTAAATAGATTGTTGATTGTAGGCTGAAAAACTGATACTCTGTGATCTTGATCACATTCAACTTATGGTAGTAAAAAGTGAGTACGATAAAAGAAAATATGGTATTGATGTACTGATATTAGTACAAATTATTTTATCAATTTCACCATGAGGTTTAATTTATATGTTATTGAGTTTGAAATATTCATATAATCTTTTATCTGCTAGTTCCCTGTGGATATGCTTGCCAATATTTAAAAGCAATGTGTAATTAATTAAGGAATATGGGTCACTGAAGATCTAGATCAGAATATTAATGGAAATCTCTTTTTAAAAGCAGAGTAAATGTTCAGTTTAGACACCACATTGTTCAATAAAACTCATATATATATATATATATTTTCATTTTGATCCTGTGTATTATTGTCTGTGCATGTATACTCACAGAACATCTATTTAAACCTATGGGATGCAATAGTTTAGTGATAACCCAGAGCATATAAGCCCTACATGTAACAATGATAATTTACAATCCAGTGGAAATTCCAAAAACTTACCTAAAGTACTTCTGCACAGCTGAAAAGTTTCACCCTACCTCATAATGTACTGGAAATTATACTGTACGCTAACTGATGTATTAAAGGAGAACTAAAGCTTAACTATGGAAATAGGGAAGACATTTTGTACATTATGTTGTAGCCTTTTGTACCAAACTAAGGCAACCACAGCCCTTTAGCAGTAAAGATCCATTCCTCCAAAAATGCCCCAGTATCTCCCCATCTTCATTTCTGCAGATCCAATGCACAAAGTTGCAAATGTCACATTATAAGGCTGATCAGTAAATTTCACTTACTGTAGGATCAGAATTTAATAATCAGCCCTTTAGTATCAGCGTATACAGTATATATTTTTTCTGCTTGATGATTTTTAACAACCCCTTAACTTAGCTTCTCAACAGCTGTGCAGAGCACAGTGAGCTTGTGAGTGTCGCAGACACCCCTAAAAAAATGGGAAACTCCTGTAACAACTTTGAAAGTCTGGATCATTACTACTGTAGAGATGTTGAACCTTTAGGCTGGTTCAATAAATTCAATACATAAAATATGGCATTCTAGCCATATTCATTTGTATGGTTTATTTCTCCTTTAAGTATTATCGCAGACATGTCACTTTGTTGTGGTGAGAAATCACATTTACTATGCCCCGTGCAGTGTTTAATGGCAAAAATGGCTGCATACAAGCATTCAAGCACTGTGTGGGGCATTGTGCAAATAGCTGTAGGCCTTTTTGATCTATTTTGGAGTACAGAGACATGAGGAATCAGTGTTGAATTGCTCTTGCACCCCTTACTGCTTTTGAACTTGCTCCCAGGGTTTTGACCCCTATAGTACAGTATATCACGTCAGCATCAAAGCACCTTAAAATAACTTGCCCTCTACATTAATGGACAACACAAGTATAAAAAAATGTTTACACCAGATATATCTGGTAGCTGATTCTAACATTGTTCCTATCTAATGTGATATAAAAATGTGTCAACATCCGTGCAGATGCACCCAAACTTTTAACTCTTCCCCTCCTACCTTTCCCCTAATTTTAGTTTTTTTAATTCTTAAAAACTAAAATTGTATTGCTGTCCAGAGACTGACTGCAGCTTGCACACACCTATGACCTTAACTGATCTGAATGACTGTAGCCAAGAGTATACTGAAGTGAGATTAGCTCCGCTAATGAGGTGAGCGAAGGCGCTCGCCTCAGGCGGCAGTGCCAGCTAGGTTTCCAGGGGCTGCAAAAAGCCACTCCTGGTGCCCTTAAGAGCCGAATTTCTGTTTTTTAAACTGGAAATCCAGCTTTGCTAGTGCGAGAGAGCACTATTGCGCTCTCTGCATTAGTGTTGCTGCCTCCCCCTGGAAAATTCATGTGACAGGGGGGCGGCAATGTCTTAAGAAACGGCGCTGATTAGACTCCTCCTATCTCCTGTTGGTTGATGTCTTGACGCTCATGGTATTCATCCACTGATATGATGTACAGTGCCTGGTCTTGATGCTCATGGTATTCATCTAATGATGTACAGTGTGTGGTCATTTTGTGTGATCTAAACAAGGCACATAACAGCTTAGAATGATGAGCTTTGCACATCATACACTGAGTAACTAAGGTAAGTCATCTAATACCTCTAACAAAATGATAAAATTGACCAAGAATATGAATCTATTTCTGATCAGTGTAGGGACTATAATTTAATATCAATGGCCTGTGTTGTGCATTATCTTTGTTTAATAATTAAAATAGAATAAAATCATTTTTTAAACAAATGTAGCATATTTTGCAGATACCCCATATTAGAATAATATTAGTAATGATGAATATCATAGTGGGCAAATTGATGTTCTACTGCCTAAAGCAAACAATGGATCTCTGTTTTCATGGCTCACAATGCTGCATAGCAAAATGTGCATTTTGTGGATGATGTGCAACAGTACATAATACTTAACGTCCCAATTTATTTACCAGAATATGTAAATACATTTGCAGATTCCTTTATCTGACTCCTAACTCTGATATTTCAGAGCTGTGTCCAAAGCAATTCTGTAAGTTTAAAAAAAAACATATAAAAATAGGATTTTATGCACATAACCTGTGTCTGATATTTTACTAAATTTCAAGGTTGGTTAAACAGTGCAGCCCTTATCTCCTGGCACAGTGTTCATCAGTTCAATAACTTTCCAATTTGCAACCATAAAGTTGTGCACACAAAGAGTAAAACATTCTCTAGCACATCTGCTAAAAATAGTCTGTCCTGAAATCTAATTTATAGATTGAGCACTAAATCATATCTGTTCTCAGGGAAGGGTGTGGCATAACACAGGCATAAATTGCAAGGCAAATGTAAACATAAGCAAAGGAATGATCTACTGATGGCTGAACAATGACAGAGTGGGCATTTCTCTGTTGGTAAATTAAGGCAATTTTAAATAGAAAACATGCATCCTACTAACCATTCATAACTTCATAATTTTCACTGCAGCTTGGAATTAACTATTCATGTTCAATACTGCAAGATAGACTGAAGTGACAAGTGTTTCAATGGCATCTAGAGGTTACTGCAGCCATTATATGATCAGGAATCATCAATGCATCTGGTGGTCCTTAAATATAGTGATGGGCGAATCTACCCAGTTTCGCTTTGCCGAAAAATTTGTGAATTTCCAGGGAAATTTGCGAATTGGCGAAAAAATTTGCGAAAAGTTTTTGACGTGCGCCTCGTTTTTTTCAGCGAATTTTTGCCAGGGAAATTTTTGCTGGCGTTTTGCGAATTTATGCGCTAGCGTCGAATCGCAGGAATTCGCTGCAAATTCGCCCCTGGCGAATAAATTCGCCCATCACTACTGGTATATCATATAAATGCAATAAAGAATTAACAGAAGCACTCAAAAACCTTTCTCAAATATTTCCTAACCATTAAAGTATTAGACCAGTCCTCTTTCTTTCTCCTGAAAACCTTCTTGACTACTTTGTGGTCAGACTGGTCAGAAAATGATCAGCAGGTAGCACTGTTGTAACAAAATTAATTCATGTTAACAGCACATGTAATCTTTAATAATCTGGAATAAAAATAAAAATAAATACACTATGTACATTGCAAAAGTGCCAAGAATAGCACCCTCATCAATTTTATTTTCTCAAATTTTTACTTATCCTTTAACAGATTTTTTGTTGTACAGATGCCCTACAGATCTTTTATTTCGTTGGTTGAGGTGTTTTTTTTCTCAGTCTTTTGTCAGACATTTTCTTTGTTCTTTTCTATGACTTAATCTTCAGCAGTACTATTAAAGTTCCACATTATTACCCTTTAGGCCTCTCTTCTTTTACTTTGTGAAACACTGAGGTTTTTTTGTGCTTCACTATTAAACGAGGAACAAAGAGATCTGCCCTTCAATACTATCTTGAACTAACGAACATTGAGTTAATTATTTTATATTACTTTTTACATTAACATTGGCTTCAATCAACCATTGTCCATCAATTAGCCATCAATCAAGCCTGCATCATGAATTAATTTTTGAAAATATTTGGTAGTTTACAAAATAAAACCAAACTATTTAACCACTCTATGATGTTCCAAATATACTATGTTATCTAATTATTATTGGAATTTCCCTTCTTCACTCCAATATATTACAGGTATGGGATCCATCATCTGTAAACCCATTATCCATAATGCTCCCCATTATGGGAATAATTAATTTCTTAAAAATTATTTCCTTTTTCTCCTTTGTGTCTGTAATACTTTATCCCAACTAAGATATAATTAATCCTTACTGGAGGCAAAATAATGTTTAAATGATATTTAATAGGCAAGGTATGGAGATCCAAATTACAGAAAGATCTTCTATGCAGGTGTCAAGCATTCTGGATAACAACATACCTGTATCATAATTTAAAAATTTTTGCTATTATACTGTATGCATTTGTCTTGTCACACAACATTGCACATCACAATTACCACTCATACCTAATATCCAAATATACCCTTTAAACCAACTACACTCTATTCCAGATATTTTACAAAGGTCCATATTTTCAAGGCTACTAATCTGACCATTGAGTTGCTATTGGATATGACAGGAAATCATAAAGGCATCTTTTTCATGTTGAGTTAAAAGCATAACCTCCATTTTTATTTTTGTTTGTAGGGAAGCTTAACATAATGGAAAATATTCATTACTGCATGTTATGTCTCCTAAAAATCAATAAATATTCTTTTGATGAAGGTAAAATACAGATTATTTAGAGTAAAAAGCATCTTTACTTGTTGCTTGTTCATGTTCCAGAATAGCAATGACTAACTGTAACTCACAGTTCTGTATACATGTATTTCCAGGCAACAAAGCAATTATTCCTAGCAAAACCAGACAGCCTGTTATTTCATTGTTTTCAAGGACATTGATGCAGTTTGCATTTAGAAGACAACACAAGACTTTATATGCAGCATAACTATATCACAGATAAATGAATGCTTCTTCAAATGTACTATATAATAACCAAACATGCCCTTCGTGTGTTTCATAAGCCCTTCTATACTGGCTAAGCCTAAACATATAAGAGAAAATATGCATTTTAATGTCTTTGTCACATATGGTATAATCAGTATGCCTTGCATCCAAATACCATTTGGATTTAAGGTTGCATTGGTATTACTTGAGTCAATGTTATTTAAACAAACCCCTCCCTTCTCTGAGCAGCACCCTTGAAGCAGCTTATAATCAGAGACTTCTCTGTGGTCTGGTAATTAGTTTTATCAATTCCCTATCTGCTCACTGGGACCAATAAGTGACAGATGATAAAGTGAAACCAATTTTTCATACATATTTCCTATATTTCAACAATAGACAAAAATGATGATCAGCAGAAGCCCTGTTTAGTGATGGGCGAATCTCCCCAGTTTCGCTTCACCGAAAAATTGGGGAATTTCCAGAGAAATTCGCGAATTGGCGAAAAATTTGCGCGTCGCGTCAACTTCGACACGCGTTGCGTCGTTTTTGGCGCGTCGCACCGTGTCGTTTTTGGCGCGGCGTGTCAAAAACAACGCGCAACTCGTTTTTTCACCGTATTTTCGGCAGCCGAAATTTCGCTGGCGTTTCGCTAATTTACTCAGGAATTCGCCCCTTGTGAATAAATTCGCCCATCACTAGCCCTGTTTCCTTTAGCATAAAGGGTTGTATTGCTTTGTCAAATTAAATAATGACCCTCTCCCTTGAATTTCCAGTTCAACTTGATACAGGACATATCTCTGCTGACACTTCCGGGTTGCTGATTAGTATTGCTTGCTCTAAAGTGAATACCCTCAAATACACAAAGTTACTCCGATTTACATTAGTTTCATTGTATTTTAATTATTTTAAAAAGTGTTGTGTTACATTCTATCAATTGTGATCTAAAAAAAACAAAGTACAGTTATTGGACGTCTAATCTGGCATGCTCCAAAAACCCAAAAGCTATGCACATGAGCTCGTTCTGAAATCCAGCATCAGCTCGTTTCAAAATAGATCTAGCAACACCTGCTCCAAAATCCAAATTTCCTCTTCTTTAATCAGTAAAGCCTTTGCACTGTCAACAGCACATTAAAAAAAGGGAAGCCTCCACACATTGATAAATTACCAGATTTTCGTCGCTGTCAAAAAATTCACTGTCGAAAAGTCACTGGTGGAATGGTGTAAAAGTTCTCTAGGGCTGAGGTTTTTCACTTGTGAATGTTCCTATTCACTAGTTGCTAAATAAGCAATGTTGTAGTAAATTGTCTTTTTGTTGAATTTTCTCTAAACATCCACAATTTATCTTATAAAGGTGTCCCTATATCTACAGTCTTTGCTTCTACAGTCTTTGCTTCTCCAGTCTCCATGCTTATAAAGCACAACTTTGTGTTGCCTTAAAGTAGTCTGTAAATACCAGACATTCCCAATCTTTGTAAAGAGTTAAATAGAAGCAGTAGTAGCCATAAATCGATGCCAATGCTTCTTTTGGTTTTCTCTCTTTTTTTACCAGGAATGCAGCTTGGGGATGCTTTGTAATTATTGCCATGGTTTCAGGAAATGATAATTATGCTTTATATGGGTTGTTTAGGATGGCTTTCCTGTTCAAATACTAACCATACAATATTTTGAGGAGTTCTGTATATTGAAGGGATATTGGGATACTGGCATCACCCCAAAAATATTGTGTGCAGCCCAACATCAACAGAAAATACATGCACATGTTATGTCCTAGTATAAGTTTGAAAAATAAACGTATGCATCTTGCTTTACCATTGTCTCAATTTCATTTAATCATTGTCTCACATCTCATTTCAGTGATGCCAGAAACATGGAGCAGCACCAAAACTTTGCACTCATTGTTTCTGAAAATGCCTTATATATTTTATTTGACATTAAAATACAAATATACGGTAACAACTGTTGATATCAAAACAGTTGTACTGTGTTTTTTGTTTCAACTTTTAAACAAGCAAGAAGATAGTTCTCCAGATTTTGGAAAAAAACGTTATGCAGCCCATGCCTTTAGCCTGCCAGAATAGTTGAGAGGTAAGGGAACAGGCTAGAACTCAAGAGGTCCCAGGTTCAAACCCAGCAGAGGGATATTTCCTTACACTGACATATGGGAGGAACCAAGAACTCTGACCAACTTTATTTAGTAATATTAGAGTTGCTTGCTATATAGCCTATCCCTTGTTCTTATAATAGTTATGTTGGCAACAGGAGGATCCATGCTCAGAACAATCACTTCAGCCTGTGTATGGCTGTGATACAGTATGTAGCATTAATTGCATGAGACATCCTAATCTCTTCACGTATGCCCCACTTTGGCCCTGTGATACACATGGCAATTAAGGTTCTCCTATCTGCCACGGTACATGGTCTAGCTGGGGGCACACAAAGGAAAACTATTGTAAGTATAGGGTCATTTATCCATCTGATATATTATATGGTAAGGTACTCTTAAAATATATATTAACAAACATTAGTTCTAGTTAACCTTGGGGTTGGAAATATTTATCAGGCTTTGTATGCGCGTGAATACATGGGCTGCTTTGATACTTTTGCCAGGGCTGCTTTTTCCTCCCAGTCAGGCCCTGATCCCAGCTAAGATATAATTGATCCTTACTGGAAGCACAGCAGTCCTATTAGGTGTATTTAATGTTAGTTAACTGATTTTTTTGTAGACATAAGGTATGCAGATCCAAATTACAGAAAGATCCGTTAGTTTTACTAATAATTCTTGAACTGTTTTTAAAAATCCTCACTGTATACCTAAAATCAACACAATAAGTTAGAAAAATAGCACCATGCTTTAAAAAATAAACATTTTAAAACAAATTCCCCAAATTAGGCTGATGCACTACACACTGAATTTAGGCAAAATTAATATTCTTATGATGGTATCCCTTAGAAATGACAAATGGTTTGTCGTTAGTGGTTTACTAATTCACCATTGCAAATGGTTAGGGATTATGACTCAATTCTTGGGTATGCTTAATTATTATTCATTTTTAATGACGTGTAATACTGTAGAAATTAAATTACTGCACTTTCAGCTACATAATGAGCATAGTAATGGTGCGCGATGCAATCTTAAGAAGATTGGTGATTAGAGAAAGTGGACTATTTTAATGTCAAATCCAGCCCTACGGTTTAATATACAGTAAGGATGTAGGGCTCTGAGCTATGGAAATAACTTATTATAAACCTTGTATTTGCATCCTTACTGCCCTTATCTTGTAGGCACCTGCCTGCTTTGGCTAGTGAAAACAACAAGATGTAGAACTGGCACTCTTAGAAAAGTTTTATAATAAAAATCTAATTTGTTAACTGTGACAAAACTCCAAGGTTACACATTTTCAAGTAGATAAATTTTAATGACATAGCAACCTTTCACAGACTTTGGTGAGAATTCTTAGAATTACATTTAAGCCATGTTTATAAGGATTACATTCAATTATAAAATAACCTTTAAATGGTAGTAATGCAAAATGACTAGATAACTTGTAAGTTACCATTAACATGCTGGATTTGAAGATCATATATACTCGAAGACAACTTTTTTGCCCTATTATGTTTTCCCTCCAGGACAAGTACAAGGTAATAGCTATAAAGGTGCATACTTGTTGATTTAATTTGGAAAAAAAAAAAAAAAAATACCAATGTGCAATTTAGAAAAAAGCATGTTTAATAGAAGCAGAATAATATGGCAAATACACATAGCATTTACATTCTGGAGTTTGATTACTTCACTATATTAATAGCTAAATTATATCATCTAGCCTCTTCCACTGTATACTGTATCAACGTATTTCCATCAGCCTAATATGTAAATCCTCTAGGTTTTATGAATAAAAAAATGTATGAATAACAAATGATGGAAGGCTGGACCACTGTGAGTAACAGTAATTAAGGCCCCATGGCACAGGGGGCCCCAGGGACATGAAGGACCCTGCTGTGCTGGTGTCTGGAAGGGACCTACTGTTAGTTCTATTGGAAGTGGAAGAGAACCAAGCCTGTTAGGACTGAGTCTTTCTGCTAAACTAGTGCAGTAAGCACTCTCTGCTCATGTCCTCAATAGGGAGGAGTGGATGTTTTGGCCCAGTACAGTTTTGCTCCAAAATTTATAGTAAGAAAGTTTTCACTATTCTGTGCTGGAATTTCACCCATGCAGTGGGTTTTGTCAAAACAAACAAAAAAACACTCATTATTATCTTCCCCTCTTCCATTAACCAATAAAATGGAAACCCTCCCTTTATATTTTTATCTATGGAGCTTTCAATGTTTACAAGAAATAAGATTTTTTTTTCTGTGAAGAACAATTGTAGCATAGTGGAAAAGAGTTTCTCTAACAAATGAAAGCAATGGATATGCTTCAACATCAATGTAATTTCACCTTCACACTGGCTCCAGTGAATTTTAGTGAAATTTTGTGATTTTACTAAAATTCCAAGAATATCAAAATGCCCGAAATTTGCTCAACCCTAGCCCTAGTGTACAAGCTGCTCTATGCATAATATGGTGTGACACGCCACTGGCTTGCACATGTACTTTGGGGTGGAATTATAATTAGAGACAGGTACAGCAACACTTGGGACAAAACACAGCTTTATTAAGCACTGGGCATTCCCAACAAAAGGCAACAGAAAATGTACAGGTTACAGTCCAACAACTTCACTGTAGAACATGCAGGGTACAGTTCAGCAACTACAGTGCAAAACATTCAGAGTTTTCCCTCCTCTCTGGTCACTCACCATCAAAGGAAACTCTCACCCTCTAGAACTTCAGTGCATTTTAGCTTCACACTCAGCCCTGCTGGCTTTCCCTCCTGCGACTCAGACTCACTATCGTCTGCCAGTCCTTTTCTCTTTCTTTGCCCACAAGGGATTTAGGCTCCAACCTCCAACCTTGCTGGCAGCAAAGCGCCTTTTGCCTAGCACCACACTTCCCTCCACTTTCACATGTATCTGGAGAGCTCTAAGCTAAGGGACCACATCCCTTTTATATTTTCAGGCAGCTCCTCTCTCAGCTGACTCTTAAGTACCTGGTTGAGAGTGAATATTAACCCTACCTCTGCTAGGTATCCCTCTGCAACCCATATCTTGCTGTTTAAATGCACTCTTTTATATGCATTTTCCTTCAAGACAGCGGTGTTTCCCAAACACCCTGTCACAATGGGTTCAGATAAGTTTCTGCATCCCTAAGATACTGGTTTCTGTTTGAGAGGAAACTCACACTGAGTGATAGATATTGTGTCTTAACCTTAACACCTCCAGATACAGATGCCAAGCAATTTAAAATTTCTGAGATGCTTTGGGTTTTTGAGCATATGACTTGTCTTTCTATCAATAATTTTGCTGTTCTCCTTGAAGTAATTAAGAGTCTGTACCAACAGTTGTGAAAAGCAAGTACAAGAAGCTTTCTCATTTAACAGATTGACTATTGATGAACGTGTCTTAAGGCTCTAAACAAAGAGCAACTTGAAATCAGTGTGTAACCTGCAGACACTTCTCACTTCAGATAAATTTACAACTCTACGTATTTCCCTCCTGGTTTAAAGAAAAGCAGTCACTGAATGATTTAAAGACCAGTTAGGAATTCCATTTCACAAACAAGCCTGGGTAGTGATTTTAAATCTGAGCTATTAAGATTAATTAGAATTTGTCTGGAAAAAGCAATGAAGCATCTAGATGTGTAATTAATCATTCTGAAACTTCCTTTGCATAATCTTCATGGGCTTGTTATTAACCAAGTTTTCACAGTGTTTGTATCTACTTATTAGGTTCAAATATATGAGACTTTCATTTAATAGAAAGATGTCTGCATTACAATCGTATATACAGTATTCCTAAGGTTACTAAAAAAATAACATTTAAGAATAATAAAAATGGAAAGTGTTGTTGTGTAGATACTAAGAAATATGAAATAATAGCTAAGCTGTTTTGAAAATTATCCTATAGTTTATGGCATTTATGTTGTGTTAGGTAGAGGTTTTTGGTAATATTGTCCAATGTAAAAGTCTAAAATGTAAGAGGCTGAGATTTTTCTGATATTCTAGTTTTTCAAATGTTTGTCTTGGTGTATCTTCCATTGTCTCATGTTGGTGGGTTTAAAAACATTCCAAAGTCAAATAATTTCATTATACTGCCCTTAAAAGAAGATAATAGGAAAAGTCTTATATCAGTAGTGTGGTCAACCAGGAGTAACTTCTAACATTAGATCGTTAATAGTTTTTATATAAATATACCAAAAACTATGCTAACATATGTATTACCATAAACAAAAAATAGTTCTGCATAAAAGTGAAAGTGCATTATTGAACTTTATATTATACTGAAACAAATAATGGCAGCTTTTTTCTGACATTTTACCTGCAGCATACACTTCATTTAGTTGGATTAGTAATGTTCAACTGTTTAAAGCAAAAGTTTAAAAAAAATGTTTTGTACCAGACTATCAATATCCCAGGAAAATAGACAATAGACTTACACTGAAGTCTAGAAGATTTGCATAGAAAATGTTTTACATTTATGGTTAAAAAAATATATGTGAAAGAATAACACCACATTGGTGCAGCACTTTACCTTATTATGGGTTGGATGGAGAAATAAAGGAAAGATTAGTGAGGTGTATGTTGGGTCACAACATTGCTGGAGGGGTTTGCATATTAAAATATTGAAAATAAATAGCACATGGACAACTATTTAACACCACCAGGTTTGTGTGAGAGGTTATATTCCAACAATGACAACAAAGAAATATACATTTTGAGGATCCTCATATGACAAAATAAATATAGCCTGTGAACTATACACAGTGATATGAAACTAGACAGTGAACTATTCACAGTGATATGAAAAGCAAAAACGTTACGAAGCTGTGCAAATCAAGGGCTATGGCCATTTTAAAAACAGATATTATTGTCAAAATAAAATGTGTTTTCTACCATTTGGTATTAAAAATGGGTGGTAATGTGGTGTGGAAAAAATGTTTTACATGTGTTTGGAGAAAATTGATTTTTACTTTTCAGGTATGCATGTACACATCTTAGTACATGTGCTGCTATACTACAGAAGACACACCTGGCTAAATTGATTAAGTATTCCTCACCTGTAAGGCTTATTCAAAGTCTGCAGAGCTGAAGTAACAGATAAAAACCTCAGATCCACCATTTTTTACCTATTTTGTGTTTGCTGAATTGCTAGTTTGTAAATTCATGTGCAGAGGTAAAGGGGGATGATGAAAGGATACACCTCCTAAAATATTCTCCCATACCAAGCACCTTTCCACAGTCTAAATCATACTGCAGCATAATGACTACTCATAAAATGCCATAGGCAGAATGCAGTGATTTTATCATAGTCCTAGCCACATAGAAAGTACTTTTGCATAAATGAGACGGTAAACTGGTGATGAGTGAATCTGACCTGTTTGGTTTTCAAAAAATTGAAGAAATTACAGAAAAGTCAATGGCCAACAGTTTACCCCAGTGAGATCCTGGTGTCCTATACTGATATCCACCCTGGCATATTTTTGCCAATTAGCATATTTACACTATCCCATTCATGTTTTTACAGAATTTTAACAAAAGATTTATAATTTTGACATTTACATCTACTTTTGTACATCAAACCAACAAACGCTTATGAAATTAACTTATTGAATGTGGACTAAAATCACAGTTTTTACTTATGTGTGCCTAGGTGTGTTAGGGATAATATCAGTACTATCAACTTTGTTCCTTTGTCACTATATAAAGAGCTATTCATTTCATACAACAAACAAAAAAAACATGCAACCTGTAATATTAAAAAATATAAAACAGAGATAAAATAATTATGCAACTATCAAAATGTAAAACTACAGAGACAGCTTAGCACAATTGAATAGGGTAGGGCACTAGAACAGATATGGGCAATTGTAAAGGAAGTGGGTCACCATTCACCTCAGGAATATACAGGCTCCATGTACTCACTCTTAGAAGCAGATTTATCAAGGGTCGAAGTGAAAATTCAAATGAAAAAAGTTCTAATTTTGCACTATTTTTGCGTACTAAGGAATAGTCTAAATTCAATTAGAATTTGTAAAAAAATCGAAAATTTTAATTTCGAAGTTTATCATGTAATGTCTCTTTAAAACTTTGACTTCAACCATTTGCCTTCTAAAACCTACCAAATTGCTGTTTTAGCCTATGGGGGACCTCTTAGAACCATTTGGAGTGAATTGGTGGACTTTTTTTGGGAAAAAACCTTGAATCGAATTTGATCAAAAATGCTATTCGATCAAGAGGACCTATTCAAACGAAAAAAAAATTGAATTAATTTTGATTGGTCTTTTTTAATTTTGAAGTTTTTGTATTTCAAAATTCTACTCTTGATAAATCTGCCCCTTACTCTGTGAAATTATCATGTTGGTGGGTCTACAGGTTAATCTATTAGATAAATGCATGTGGTTAAATTGTGCTAAAATTAGATTTTATATCATGACACTTGACACTTGGTGTTATGAATACAAAGAATAATGAGACTGGATCTGATTTTAAGCAAATAGGAAAGCCAAGAAAAAACATGTTCACCACTGTATTGTGGTGTATCACAGTGTATGTATGCATCATGTTTACTTTGCTGCCATATCTGATGATTAAGTTGCTCCTCTTAATGAATGAATAACATGTAAGGCAGTGGATACACAGTTCAAAAACCTGACTTGTCTTGTTTATGCACATTACTAAGGTCCCTAGTTACTAAACCAATGCTATCTATCAACAACAATATCATGTTCTGTTAATAAAATGTAATGAGATAAGATGTAAATAAGTTTAGAGAGACATTGCTTCTGTAACAAGTTGTATCTATCTTGACATCAGTCTTGTCTCAGGATACCATAAAATTAAATTGTTCTTTATACAGGTCTCATAAAAATCATTATTGAAAGAAAGTGAGTGGGAGGAAATATTCCTAGTAGACCCATTGAACCAAACAAAGTACTCCTTTTCCCAGGTGTATACTAAAGAGCCACTCAAATAAATTAGCTGCTAGCTAAATGCATATCTCCTGAACATCGTCAAGAAAAAGGAAAACACGTTTTCAAGTCTTTGTAAGAACATTTTACATTTTGTGTAGCTCACAGTGAAAACACATCTGCCAACACTCATTAAGCTAATCACTTCATGCAGTAAATACAGTTTCCTTTGCACCAAAGGAGGTCTAAAACGCAAAGAAAATAATTACAGAATACTCTTGTGGTACAGGAACAGCATGTGCCTCTTCCTAGTTTTGTATGCAGATCTTATTCTGCATTATAATCCATATTAGAATGTAATCTTGCTCTGAATTATTCAAATGCTTTTATACTGTTAAATTTATATTGCTTATAAGGTTGAAAGATACTGAACATTTTAAAGATCTCCATTTGTTCAGATCCAAACATAGTTGTTATCTATAAAATGCATGGCCCAACATTAAATACTATATTATTTTGGATTTATTTTTAATGCAGGTATAACATACTATCCCATATAAATTGTTTACCCCTAACTAATGAATGATAAACACTGTGCCTCATGTTCCAAGAACCTTCATTTTTGTTTTGATATTGTTATTACTAATAAATAATAATAATGGAAATATCTGTCAATTAAGTGTAAGTAAACACAGGTATTTAAGTACTGACACATTTTATTCATAAAAAGGAGGGCTCTGGTAGCATTTAAGGCTATATAGGAGAAAGTATTACTGTATACTAAGTTGAAAAATGAAAATGGTAGGGTTCTAGAAAGAAGGTCTAATAAATTGAGGCACTGTGACAGGTTGATAGTCCAGTATGTTATCAGCATTGGTGGGCTAGTCACCTTGGTGGGGGGGGGGGGAGGTTTATAAACACAATAAAGTACAGTATTCCAATAAATGTGTTACCTTGTTTACAGTTTTTTCATAAGAATATTTTTGGTTTTGCCACAAATTTTATGGTAACATTTCAAGTGACACCTTGTTTTGAAAACAGGTAAAATCGGTGTAATGTATAAAGGTGTGTAGTTTTTTTAATTACAGCTTCATTATACACTTCTATATAAATACTTGTGATCTTACACAGTGTAGCATTAAGTTAATGTTGTAATATGTGATGTATTTGAACTCACGTACAAGTAAAATATTGAATATTTGCAAAATATGAATATTTTGGACTTGGCACCAAATACATAAATAGGAGTAGCAGCTTACTAGATAGACACAAATGAAAATGTCACAGCAGACAACATAAACAAAGATATTAATTACTCAACAACTGGAGCAACAGCTAATATACCATAGAACTATATCCACACATTTTCTGGGCAAAAAAAATAAAAGTGTGTCCTCCAATGTTTTGTTTTGACTTGTAAAATATAATCTATATAATCCCATATACTCAGTCTTAAACACATAATTAACATTTTTATAAACAATTTTCCTTCTCTGTAATCATAATAATATAATTGATCCTTATTGGAGACAAAATTGTCCTATTGAGTTTAATGTTTAATTGAATTGTTAGTAGATAAATTAAGGTGATCCAGATTATCTGGAAAATCTCAGGTCCTGAGCATTCTGTATAACAGGTCCCATAACTATGTACAGTAAATAAAACACAAATTACATAATGTAGTTTTGTTCTTTAATTAAATAGAAACGTTTACCTTAGAATTAACTTTAGTTTGAGGTAGACATTGATTCTCAGGCTAGGCTTTTAGCATTATCACTTAATTCAATTCATGCAGTTTCTCTTATAAACCTCTGGTTATTGTTGTTAAGGTAAGTTGATACCTACATAACAGCAGTTACAATTTTAAACATAAAATGAAAGTTAATAATTCAAAAAACAAAAGAACAATAAAGAAACTGGTTTAGGGTTTAGAAAACTATTTTATATAAGCGTCATCTCATGGAAATAAGAAATAAATTACCATGTATGTCCTTTTTCATAAATAATTATGTTAATCTTAAATAGAACCTCTCCATCTCTGCAATCTGTCTCTCTTCATGCAGGTCAGATTTTGATTGAAAGGGCAAATACACTGTGGGGGTCATTTATAAAGTTCGCGGGGAGCATAATGGTAGTTTTGCCCATGCTTTTTCCTGAACTCTACAATATAGCACTACTATGTCCGTCTTTGCGGGTTTTTGCGAATTCGCATTGTGAATGAATTTTCACAAACAACTCGCAAACAAGACGGGTCTTTGCAAGAGTACATGCACTTTGTGAGGTTGTTTTGCACGAAAATAGCTTTAAAAGTAACTTTTCTCCGCCACCAAAGTTGTGGTGCAGAGTGTTCGCAATTTGTGATTATTGCCATATTTAAAAAGCTCCTATAGACATTCACAATGTGAAAAACAAATTCGCAAAGGGCAAATAAATTCACTCTGCGAACCAATCTGCCCTGCGCAAAGTTTATAAATGACCCCCACAGTGTGCTTCCTTTGCCTAGACAATGTACAAGAGCTACCTCTTATACAATCAATCATGCAAAAAAGCTATTAGGCAAGCTAAAATCGACATGGAAAAGGATATTGCATTAAGCAGTAAAAAGAATCCAAAATTAATTTTTCAAAATATTAATCGTAAAAAAATAAGCAGGAAGGGGAAGGACCTTTATTATAAGAGGTGGGTCAGCTGGTTGATGAGAACAAGCAAAAAGCTCAGATTCTGAATGCATACTTTTCATCTGTGTACACAAATGAGGAACCAGCTAATAAAGGTTTCCCTATTAATAGTCCCAATTCTATTAACATCTAATGATGCATGGTTCACACATGATGAAATTCAAAAGAGACTAGAACATGTTAAGATAAACAAAGGTCCAGGGCCAAATGGTATTCATTCCAGGGTACTTAGCGAGCTTAGCTCTGTGATTGCCAAACTACTATACTTAATTTTTCAGGATTCATTGAGGTCTGGCATGGTGCTGAAAGACTGGTGAATTGCTAATGTGGTGCCACTATTCAAAAAGGATCCTATTCTTAGCCTCAAAACTATTGGCCAGTAGTGATGGGCGAATCTGGGGTGTTTTGCTTCGCTGAATTTTTTGCGAATTTCCTGAGAAATTTCCGAAATGGCGAAAAATTTGAGAAAATGTCAAAGTTGGAAAATTCACAAAAAAATTGTTTAATTTTAACTACTTCACTATAAATTTGTGAATTTCAAGCAATTTCACTATAAATTCGTAACTTTTTAACTAAATTCGTGAAATTCAAATGTTCTCAATATAAA
Organism: Xenopus borealis; assembly: GCA_024363595.1. NCBI lineage: Eukaryota > Metazoa > Chordata > Amphibia > Anura > Pipidae > Xenopus > Xenopus borealis. Next base: position 116,185,847 of record CM044441.1, on the reverse strand, counting down.
TTCGTGAATTTCGAACATTTTCACTATAAATTCGTGAATTTCGCACATTTTCACGAAAAATTTTAGAATTTCGAACATTTTCACTATAAATTCGTGAATTTCGAATGTTTTCACGGAAAATTTTTGAAAATCGGAAATTGATGCCAGCAGCGAATCGCAGGAATTCTGCGCGTATTTGAGCTAGGTGAATAAATTTGTCCATCACTATTGGTCAGTTAGTCTGACATCTGGTGCAGGAAAGCTTTTAGAAGGATTAATAAAGGATAGGATACTGGACTTCATAGCAAATAACAATACTCTGAGTTTGTGCCAGCATGGTTTTATGCGTAATATATCTTGCCAGACTAACTTCATTTCTTTTTATGAGAAAGTAAGCTGGGACCTCAATTCTGGGATGGCACTGGATGTGATTTAGACTTCGCTGAAGCATTTCATACAGTGCCACACAGAAGGTTACTGGTTAAATTAAGGACTGTTGGCCTGGAACATAGCATTTGTACCTAGATAGAGAACTGGCTAAAAGATCGACTACAAAGAGTGGTGGTAAATGGAACATTTTCTAATTGGACCAGTGTTGTTAGTGGTGTACCGGAGGCCTCTGTACTGGGTCCCTTGCTTTTCAACTTGTTTATTAATGACCTGGATGTGGACATTGAAAGTATGGTTTCTATTTTTGCAGATGATACTAAATTGTGCAGAACTATAGGTTCCATGCAGGATGCTGCCACTTTGCAGAGTGATTTGTCTAAGTTGGGCAACAGGACAGCAAACTGGAAAATGAGGTTGATAAATGCAAGGCTATGCACTTTGGCAAAAATAATATAAATGCAAGTTATACACATGGGGCATAATTCGAAGGGTTTTAACGATATTCGATTAATCAAACGATCGAATAAAAGAATTTGATCGACCGATAAAATCATTCGAATTGAACGATTCAAACTATTTTAACCATTCAAATTTTTTTTTATTCGATAAAAAAAACTTGACAAAACCCTATGGGAGCTTCCGGTAGGTTTAAGATATAGGCAATAGTACTTTGGCCATCGAATGGTCGAATGATCAAATAGATTTTTATTTGATATATTCGAATCATTCGATTCGATCGAATTTTTAAAATTCAATGGTCGAAGTGACCAAAAAAACTATTCGAATATTTTAATTCTAAGTTTTTTTTTTAAATTCGATCGAATTTGGAATCATTCACACGAATTTAGTAAATCTGCCCCTAAATGGCAGTGTGTTGGGAGTTTCCTTAAATGAGAATGATCTTGGAGTTTTTATAGATAACAAGTTGTCTAATTCTGGGCAGTGTCATTCTGTAGCTACTAAAGCAAATATAATTCTGTCTTGCATAAAAAAGGGCATAAACTCAAGGGATGAAAACATAATTATACCTCTTTATAGATCCCTAGTAAGACCTCATCTGGAGTATGCGGTCCAGTTTTGGACTCCAGTCCTTAAGAGGGATATAAATGAGCTGGAGAGAGAGCAGAGACATGCAACTAAGCTGGTTAGAGGGATGGAAGACAAATTAGGAGGGTACACTGTCCAGGTTGGGGTTCTTTTCTCTGGAAAAAAGGTGCTTGCGAGGGGACATGATTACACTTTACAACTACATTAGAAGACATTACAGACAGATAACAGTGGACCTTTTCACCCATAAAGAGGATCACCCAGCAGAGGCCAACTCAGGCGGCTTTTCAGCACGAGACAGGGGTAAGCTATTCATGGAGATTAGTCGCCCAAAAAAAGAGGCAATTAAGCTACTAGTATTGCCTGGTGTGGACTAAACCTTAGAAAAGTGTAGCCAAAAAAAAAAAGATTCTACCATTAGAATTACAAGCATGGTATACGTTATCCATAAACCCGTTATCCAGAATGCTCCATATTATGGAATGGGCATCTCCCCTAGAGTCCATTTTATCGAAATAATCAAGATTTATAAAAAAGGATTTATTTTTCTTTGTAATATTAAAACAGTACATGATTAAACCTTATTGGAAGCAAAACCCGCCTACTGGTTTTATTTAATGTTTACATAATTTTCTAGAAGACTTAAGGTATGCAGATCCAAATTACGCAAATATCCATTATCTGGAAAACTTCTGGTCCCAAGCATTGTGGATATCAGGTCCCATACCTGTACTATATAAAATAACTGTAGCAATGTTCACATAAATATGAATCACATAGTGCTTCTTTTTCATACACATAACGTGTACATCCAGGAAATGTATACAATGGTGTAATAAATCTCTTTGGAGTACAGTAATATTGAGGCTCTGTGAAACAAAGCCTGCACAAGTGTACAAGTCACAGGGGTCACATAGATAGTAGCATTGAATTAACACTGTTATAAAGCAACACCTGGATGAAATGCAGTAATGAGGATAGGCAGGGAATTACTTCCCACAGGCAGGATAATCTTTAGTAAAAGCTTTGAGTGTATATTGCAACTGACAATTCAATGTAAAAGGAAACTCATTCATTTTTTTCCTTTTATTTCTTATGGTTACCCTTATTTTTGTAATACTGTAACCGGATATCTTTATAAGCACGGATATTTTTATAAGCACTGACATCTTTACAAAAATAAAGCACATCCATAAACAGATCTCTATACTGATGTAATTTTACTGTTGAAGTCCAAATTAGAAAAAGAAGATTGGTTAAGCTTGCTAAGCAAAGTCTCATTGATATGGTCTCTAACCTCACAAAATGTTTTTCTTCCAACAAATATCTTGTTGGATAATGTGATTGCTTTTGTTCAAATTGGTCTAACTTTGATCCATGGCCAAAATGATTTTTCCATAGATATGCTTGAGAAAGGGGTGTCCCCCCGAAACGTTGCACATGCAGTAAACACGCAAATCAGTTGCTTGTAACAGATCCTGTGTGCCATTGGTTTTCTTTTGTTCAAATTGGCCTAACTTTGATCCATGGCGAAAATGTTTTTTCCATAGATAAAACAATTGAACTAGATTATCACATGAACACATTGAGCAATAAACTAGATATATGCTCTATACTGTATGTTTCTTAGGTTGCTCAGCCTGAATAAAATGAACTATGCAGTTTGGTCTTCAGCCTGGGTGGCCACATTGTCTCACAGATGCAGTTCATCAAGGATCTTGAAAGCTTGTGAGCATGCTTAGACCCTGTTTTTAGGGATTGCGAAAATCTCCAAAAGTAGATTAAGGGCTGATTTATCAACATTTGAACTTAGATTTTTACTGGAATTGAATGGTTTGCTTTAAAACTCACATATTTGAATTAAAGTTTCCAAAATGTGAATGTTTGGTATTTATTAAGCATTTTAAAAACTTTAAATGTAAAACATCAACAAACTTGCGAATTCATGTAGAATTAATGGGAGTTGTAATAGCCAAAATAAGCATTTTTTTCAATTCAAATTCTTAAAAGATTTTTTGAGTTTACAATCCTTTTGAAAATTATGAGTAGAATATGAATGAATTTTTTGCACAGTGTTATTGGATCAAGTTCTTTGGATTCAAATGTTTTAATAAATAAGCAAACATTTGAGTTAGGTAAAAATTTTTAATTTGAATACAAAAAAACTCAAACCCAAATCATAAGGTGAAGAATTTGAAATGCAACTGCTTTTAATTATTGAACAATTCCCTAAAAAAATGTTTTAATGTAATGTATGTCAGTTTCTAATTTGAATGTGAGACTGCAATATGAATACAGAAGTGTCTGAATAGAAATATGAATAATAAAAAGTAGCAACATTATATTCACAGCCTTACAGAATATTTGTTTTTAGATGGGGTCAGTAACAGTGATACATTACAAAATATGTAATGAAAGTCAAGTTAAAAAGTTGCTTAAAATTGGCCTTTCTATAACATACCAAAATTTTACTTAAAGGTTAACCATCCCTTTAAATTCTGTGTAAAAGTTTAGGATAAAAAAATAGAGTGACATAGTGGAATTCAATAAACCATCTGAGCCAAATGTATAGATAGCATGCTCTGTATGATGATACTGAATGTTATCTTGATTCACTATACAAACCTTTCGCATTATGCATTTTATGGCCCTGAGATTAACAAGCTAGAAATACAGATTGTTATATATATATGAACATATTTTTAAATCACAACTATTACGTCTGTTATTTACAATAATTCAAAAACAACAGTAGGCTCTATATTGTCTATTATAATGACACTATGGGGGAATGTAATTAAAGTTGCAAAGAGCAAAACATTACGCACAAATAAGAGTAAAAATTCACATCTTGCAATGTAATATTGTTCCTTAAACGGTTATTGCATTGTGAATCGTTATTGCACATTGCGAACTGTAATCTTAAAAAGTGCTTGAAGATGTCGTAATCTTTTGGAGCAAACATTGCGACTTTTTCAGTAAGACGTTTTATTACATTGACAGTGCATTAGTGCAAAGTATAAAATCCGCAAATGGCCTTCCGTTGGCAGAAATTGACGCTAAACAGTTTCTGGGTTCGCAAAAGGTATATTGCATTTGGGCAAAGCAAAATTTGTTACCGACTTATATTACATTCCCCTGTATCTACTGTAGTACAGTTATTTTTAAATAATTCTCCCACCAATAGCTCAATTAACAAGCCATCTGCCCAAAACCAAATCATTTTCAAAAGGAGATGAGACTTCATCCATTTAGTTTGTTATTAGACTGCATTTTGCCAAGTACAATACTTCAGCAGATAACCTCATGATACTATTGCTAATATGATGGTTTGCTAATATATATACTTTAGTCATATTCAGAAAATGATCTTACAGTAAGTGAGGCAATATAATAAGAAATCAATAATCCTATTTCAAGTACTCATTAAGAATATCAAGTAAGATAAAACTAAAAGGAATATTGAGGACTTCTCCATTTATAGTTAGAATCTATAACGCATTGTAGTAGTGTTCAGTTTGGAGAAAATATTGATTCTCAAAGCAGATGTATTTAATGGTAAAGTTGGCATCTATAAGAATAGTCTATGAAATGTCAGGAGTACATTAATCAATCCCTCCAAAATGTTAAATGAGTGAAACAGTTATAAAGTTGGTAGACAAAATTTTTTCATATATAATTTTATTTTTCACCTTCAAATCCAGCGAGTTTTGCAAAAATGGCATTTAGTATTAGTAAAGCATTGAACGAACCTGTTTATTATATGGTTGAACCCACAAATGCTCCATAATGGATTTGACTGCTGAGCCTAATCTGAACTCTCTCAGCATTCATTGAAGCTCTGATGTTCCTTATTCTGCCTTTTCTCATAAATTATTTAATATTTAAAGAATTGAATATACATCTGAAGACATTTTAACAAAGCAGTCATAACTTTTGTTATGTGAAGCACGAATGTGTTTTACCTTGAGGCTCTTTTATTGATTCAAATAAAATGTACAAATAAAGTTGGTTTCTAGAAACATTCAATACTATGGGGCAGATTGATCAAATTCACATGAAAGATTCGAAATTCGATCGAATTTTCAAAAAGATTCGATTTTCGAATGTTTTTGAAGACTACTTCGACCAGTGACTTTTGAAAATTCAATTGAATCGAATAATTCTAATAAGAATCTATTCAAATATTTGACTATTTGACAGTCGAATAACTTCCCCTTTAAATTTGTATTCAATTGCCTAGTTCGCCAGATTAAAGCTACCGAATTGGCTTTCATTAATTTAGATCGAATAAAAAAATTTGATCGAATGGATAAAATATCTTGAATCATTCGATTGGAACAATTTTATCGTTTGATCGAATTTTCGCTATTGGATCGTTTGACCAATCAAATAGCTGTAAAATCCTTGGAATTTGACATCCAAATTTGCAGGATTTTCATTCCCCAACAATTCCCATGGTCGAATTTGAGGGTTTTTTAAGCCTCAAATTCAACCCTTCGTAAATCTGCCTCTATGTATCATTTTTTTTCTTTCTTTTAATTTTTTGTTTCATCAGTAAATACTAAAACACAAATCTTGACATTTTTAATGCCTTGTACAAGTGACCATTAACACATATGTCATTTTTGAGCTAATAAACAGTTTAGTATTGTTACTAACAGGATTACTATCATGGAATGATTTATTACACTGTGAAAATATTATGCATGGTAGAATTGATTTGAAATAATTCTTCTGACTTTAGGAGATTTAAGAATACATGCATATGCATAGGATAATTATATTGATGTTCTTTATAGCACAATGAGCACATTTATACTGTTATCATTTTGCAACCATTAAATTGAGGAATTCTTAAACAATTATTGAATAATTGATTGACAACACAAATCTTAATTTACATGATCCCAGGCTGACAAGAGATCAGCATTCACAAGTTGTACATATAATTTCTATTTTATTTTTACTTTGTGAACAAATAAAATTTGAATACATTTTAACTATGTCCTTCTTTGTTGTCAGGTGATGTTTATTGAGTATGAGTTTGTCACTGGCACATATAATGACTTACGTGTATACTCTTCTACACCAGCTCAGTCTATTTTAAGATTCTTACTGCAATCTGACAGCTCAGCAAATGCCAGAGATTTTAATACAACATAAAAATATTGTAGGTTTCCATTTATAATAAAATCCAGATGCCAATTCATTACACATGAATTAAAAAATGTTGGCTTCACTAAACCAAGCATCTTTTAAGACATGGTGGAACCTATTATTGTATTCAACAGGAACAATGTAGAACATTTGTTGTTAATCTGAGTCCAGTCAATCATCATAAAATTTTCTAAGGATCCAAAAGTTCACCTTCTGTTTCAAAGAGCATCATCACTATGATTTATACTTCATCCCATTGGCAGGCTTTTGTATACAAATTTCATTCTTCAGGAAGTCAATATATTGTCTATTCATATTATCCAGAGTAATAATAATATCAGAACTATTCTAAATACCCACATACATACATAGTATTTTAATCCATTTAATAATTGGTCACTACTATTTATTTACAGATAACAACCGAAACCAACTTTCTAACCTTATACTAAGTAACACTAGTTTAAAAAATATTAGTAAGCTCACTAGCAATGGGCATTAATTGAATAGAAACACAGGCAGTTATAACTTCCTCAGTATTTGAGAGTACATCATTTGCGCATTTGGGGGGCATTTTATTTATGTCATATGTCATGGTAATGTGGTTAATGTCATACTAATTCCACTAAACATTTTTTTTCAGTTTTTTGCTAAAACAATTAATTTACTATGAATGAATAAACAAGCTATACATCTTACATTTCTGCACTTATTGCTTCTTCTGTCGTTTAGGGTCATATTACCAAATGTACTTTTTTGACACGCTGGAGTTCCTGTCCCACTCCCTAATGTTATAAGCCACAAGGATTGGAAATTGTCTGTCAAAACTGATCAATGCACAGGGGCAGGAGTGTTGCACCCTAGGACTCTATACACAAAAAAGGCTGCTGTTACAGAAAAACAAGATTATTCACTACCATTATTACACACCACACCACAATATATTTATAACAATGAACTCTCTATGTAATAATGACAAAAATAATATTCAAATGCTCCCTAACACCATATGCAAACCTTTACTATTTTAAAAATGTTTCTTTAAAATCATGCACTCACAATTTTGTAGTTAAAGGGATACTATCATGGGAAAAAAAGTTTTTTTCAAAATGCATCAGTTAATAGTAGTGATGGGCGACTTTATTCGCCAGGGGCGAATTCCCGCTATTCGCGAAACGGCAGCAAAATTTCGGCCTGGTGAAAATTCGCCGGAAAAAAACGTGTAGCCCGTCGTTTTTGACACAACGCGACAAAATGACGTGACACGCTCCAAAAATTACACGACGCAAGCCCCGCGACGTGCGTCGAAGTTGACGCGACGCGCGTCAAAAGCGTGCCGCGACTCGTTTCGCGAATTTTTCGGCGAAGCGAAACTGGGGAGATTCGCCCATCACTAGTTAATAGTGCTGCTCCAGCAGAATTCTGCTCATCAAAGATGATGGTGCAGTGGTTTTGGGAGAGAAGATGGCTAAAGGGTTGGAGGAGATTTTAAACTAGGCATGGGGGAGAGGGTTCAATAAAATATACTTATCATTTGTTCAATATGGTAAACAATATAAAATATACATTTCCAAATGCAAGCAGCTTGACTGGTTAAATGGAAGAGCTGGAGGTGCTGGTACTGGAGGGAAAATATGACATGATTGGTGTGGCCGAAACATGACTGAATGAGTCGCATGACTGGGTAGGTAATATCAGTGGCTATACTTTGTTTCGAAGGGAAAGTGCCAATAGAAAAGGAAGAGGGGTATGTCTGTTTGTTAGGTAGGATTTAAAAACTTATATAAAGGAGGAGGTTAATTATAAAATGAAGGGCAGAAGTTTTATGAGTGGCCCAGCAAATTAATAAAATACAAGAAGTCCTCTGCATTCAACCGACAATCAACATATTGAAGACATTGAGACATTTTGTGCATACAGCTACTAGAAAATGCCTTACCCTTTAAACAAAACAGGATTTGTCCATATTTTGCAATATATTTAAGCTGGCCAACTATGTCAAAGTCATCCCATATCTGGCCAGTCCTACTCTCAAATTGCATCTGATTCATTAAGAATTCTATTGCTTCATTGTTACATTTTACAAAGGGACTAAGTTTTACCTGCAACTTACTTGCTGCTTTCAAAGTAAAACTCCCAAGAAAATTATTGTTTTGGCATGGTGGTCCAAACTCAGTTTGATAAATATATATATATCACATTTTCTCATAAAATTTCCTTAAAAGTCTATTGGTACATTTGGAATTGAATTGAGATGTTTCTCATCGAATCTAGCCCAGTTGTGCTGAAACATCCATTATTCTACAACCTTTAATGCAGAAGACAACTTATTTGTTATCCAGAATTTTTCGGGGGAATTGGAATGTGACAGAATAGATAACAGATCAATACAAAATTAACATACATTAGGATAATAAAACAAATTATTCACAATATGTTTTTCTATTATTGTTGATTGTACTTAGATAGAATCTAGTTCTGAAAGACTTTGTACTTTGCGTAGGAGACAGAGGAGGTAATGGATAATTCTCTCTCTGCTGCTTTTATTGTAATGTCTAGATGATCCCTTCTTATTCTTTAATGGTCAGTGAAGCCAGAATAATCCTATACTTGCTGTAATTATTGGAAGTGATAGCCTTCGCTCCATCTGAGTGAATTTGGCAGTATTGCAAGATTTATATCAGAGCTAAAGCATCCCCATGTTTCAGTAACTGTAAGGCAAACTAGAAGCTCATACTCAGTGCTTTTGTTATATAGTTTATAAGTGTTTTATACATATTGTTGTAAGCAAAGCTTAATTCTTTGGATATAACAAAGTTTGAAATTTGGATATTTTTTCATTAGAATATCTCTGTTACAACTTTGCTTTTTATTTTTGTAAAGTTTTTTTATCTCTTCAAGAAATTGTTCATTATTACTAAATATAAAATTACATTGTAGTTATTTTTCTATTGTAGCACATTTTTGAGTTAGGAAGGAGGTCCATGCGGCATTTAAAATTCAAAAGCTTTATTCCTGGTTACATTTAAAACATGCACAGGGATTACACAAGACTTACATATCCTGTCTGTGATAGGATGGTCACCTGACGCGTTTCATGCCTCGTTCTGGCACTTCATCTTCACTATACATCTTCATGAAAGAAGGTTTTACACCCCATTCTAGAGTCCTGCAGTGGGTTGGGTACCCGCGGTTTACCCGCAAAATCTTGCGGTACCCTGCAGGTTGCATGTACAAGTTCCAGGTGCGGGTATAGAAGCGGGTCTGTGGTTCTGCGGGTTTGCGGGTTGAGGATCTTCTACATATCAATTTTTACTCCTTTTTTCTGAGCATGTCTACTACTGATGATGTCACTTTCGGTTTACAATGACAGCACTTCCTGTTTTATTCCCTTTTTCCTGATCACGGCTACTTCCGATGATGTCAATTCCGGTTTACAATGACAGCACTCCCTGATTCTTGATGATCAGCAGGTCCGGGTTGCGAAAAAGGTATTTGCGGGGCAGGATGGGTCTCGGGTCCAAGCGGGTAAGAATGCGGGTCGTGGGTCCGAGTTGCGGCTTGCAGGTTGTGGGTGCGGGTCCAAAAAATGGACCCGCGCAGGACTCTACCCCATTCCCCCAAAAGCTTGATGAACAGGTGGTGACAATAAATGGAAAATATCTCCAGTGGGCATGTGAAGGTTTGTCTAAATTAAAGGGATCCTGTCAAGGGAAAAACATTTTTTCAAAATGTATCAGTTAATAGTGCTGTTCTGTTTTGTTATATATTTCATTTTGAAATCTGACATGGGGCTAGATATTTTGTCAATTTCCCAGCTGCCCCAAGTCATGTGACTTGTGCTCTGATAAACTTCAATCACTCTTTACTGCTGTACTGCAAGTTGGGCTGATATCACCCCCTCCCTTTCCCCCACCCAGCAGCCTAACAAAAAAACAATGAGAAGGTAACCAGATAAAAGCTCCCTAACACAAGATAACAGCTGCCTGGTAGATCTAAGAACAGCACTCAATAGTAAAACCCATGTCCCACTGTGTATTATTCAGTCACATTGAGAAGGAAAAACAACAGCCTGCCTGAAAGCAGTTCTCTCCTAAAGTGCTGGCACAAGTCACATGACCAGGGCAGCTGGGAAATTGACAAAATGTCTACCCCCATGTCAGATTTCAAAACTGAACTGAACTGCTCTTTTGAGAAATGGATTTCAGTGCAGAAGTCTGCTTGAGCAGCACTATTAACTGATGCGTTTTTAAAAAAACATGTTTTCCCATGACAGTTTCCCTTTAAAATATTCTATTCTACTTGCTCTTAACAATTTAAGTTGATTTTCCTGTATGGGACATTTGTTCATATAAAAATAAAAATGCTCAGGTATGTTTACAAACAAGAATATGCAAGCGACAAATGATACACACATGCGAATAAAAAATTGCAGATGATGTTTTTCATTTTTATAATTCTGCACTAATGTTTACTATGCTGTCTACTAGTCCCACCTTCCATACAGTTGTACTGTATGTTAAGGTGGAGAAAAAACCTTTATAGTATAACTGGTTAAATAAACAACATACACCCTTCTTTTGCAGGTAAATTATTGAAATGAAGATTCAGAAATTTAATTTAATTTTCTTATATGGCTTTATTAATACTTGATTAAATGTGGTAAGATATTGTCTGTGATAAAATAATTGCAACTCTGCCTCATTACAGCCTTACTTTTGAAGTCATGGTCTGCAGATTGCAAAGACCATTACTGATCAAAGGGAAAAGGAGATGTTATTCTGTACTTTCATGAGTTGGGATTCAATCAGTGGCTTAACTACCATACAGAAGACCCAGCAACCACAGCAACTTCTGCCAATTTAATTTTACCCATTTGTGGTGGGCAAGCAGGTTTGAAGGATAACCTGTTGAGGAGGGACTGCACACTGGACCATTCTTAGTTATACTACTGCAGGCAATCTGTATAAGATGCAACCAAAACAACCAGAAGTACAAAATCATGCTGAGGTGGTTTTGACATTTTACCTATTATGCCTCCCACATGACAGTTTCTATTATTGTTCCCAGATCAGGATTGCTATAAAACACTGAGGCCTCTCTGAGAAGTTGGTTCACTTAGAACAAGTTGTGTCCAACTTTCATTGGAATGCAGATTCTGAATGCATTGAATGCAGATTCTGAGGAACTCATAGGAGCAATCAGGTCCAATTTACTATGCAAGCAGTTTCATATTGAAATGTATCTATATATTTGCTGTGTTGTGTCACCTTAAGGATTACTATTAGGGACAGATTAATCAAGGGTCAAAGTGGAAATTCAATTTTTCAAGTTTGTTTTAGTGAATTTCAACTATGGAATGGGAAAAATTTGATCTGAGTGTTTAAAAAATTCAAATTCGATTTTTGAAATGTATCACTGGCTCTTTAAGAATTCAAATTTCGACTCTAAACCCTAAACCTGCCCAAAATGCTGCTGTAGCCTATGGGAGTTTATGGGAGTTAAAAACTCCCAGTAACTAAAATTCGACCGTTGATAAATCTGTCCTTTAGTGTAGCTTAATTTATAATTAAGAGAAAATTCACACTTTAATAAATCTTATCAAAGTTTTATAAAAAACAAGGGTTAATAAATAATACATACAAATATCAGCAAAGTGCAGTTACATTAGTTAAGACTAAGGGGATTATTTATCAAAGTTCCAGTTTATGAGTTTTTTTTTCTATGAAAACACCTGAATATGAAAAATTAGAATGAATGCAATTGGGGTGAAAAACTTGAATACTCAAATTGATCATGTTATCAGTGAAAAAAATTCCTCGAACAGATGAAAAAAACACTGAAAAAAAACCTTAAAATCATGATGGCTAAACATTTCTACAAATGGTTGAAGAGACCTCTACTATTGAATTCTACAAGACCTCAACAGGGTTTAGCTGGAGTACTTTTGGATTCTGGCTTTTTGCAGCTTCTATGAATAATCAATCTTGAAAAATTCAAGTTTTTTTATCCTGAAAAATTCAAGTTTTTTAGTAAAACTGCTGTACCCTTGAAAAACTTGACTTTTTCAGGAAAATCACAACTAAACCTTTAATAATATGGCAAGTTCAACCATTGATAAATATAGTTCTCAAAATACCACAGGAATGGCTAGAATGTGAGTGAGTTTTTATTTATCAAACTCTATGGGGCAGATTTACTAAGGGCCAAATTTTCAAAGTGAAAAAACTTAAAAATTTGAAGTATTTTTAAAGGGCTTTTTCAATCGAAAATGGACCTATCTCGATGGAATAAGTACGTTTTTGATCAAATAAAAAATCGTTCAAATTGTTCAATTCGAATGATTTGAAAGATTCTCCACTAGTGCTGGGCAAATTTATTTGCCTGTGGTAAATTCACAGTGAATTCCTGTGTAAACCTTAGTAAATCAGCCCCTATACTTGATAAATCTACCCTTATGGGGCATATTTATAAAGGGTCGAAGTAAAAAATCTCCAAGCTATTTTTGTGTACTTCGACTAGGGAATAGTTCAAATTAAATTTGAATTGGAAAAAAAAAACATTATCGAAATTTATCATGCACTGTGTCTTTAAAAGTTCAACTTTTAAACCTGCTAAATTGCTGTTTTAGCCTATGGAAGACCTCCTAGAACCTATTTGGAGTCAATTGGTGGGCTTTGAATATTAAAAAAAAACTTCAAATCAGATTCAATCAAATACATTGATACTTTGATTCAAATGATTCAAATTCACACAAAAAAAACCTTTGACTTTGTAAGTAAATTTCGATTGGTCTTTTTTACTTTAAATTCCGAAGTAATGGGAGTTTAAAAAAACTCCTATTACTTCAAAATTTGATCCTTGATAAATCTGCCCCAATTGTTAAAAAGACAAATGGAAAGAGGACCACATCTTGCAGATCTTACAATCTCCAATCTTGTGTCCATACTTGCTTCTAGCAACTAGCAGCTATTAGCAGGGAGCACCACTGTGCCTGTTACAGCTGCTCTGGTGAATAGCTTGCAAGTGCAGACATAGATTATGTGGACTATAACCAGCCAGACGTGGCAGTAATTTCAGGATATTCCTCAATGGGTTGTTATCACAGATGCAGCCCAAATGAATACAGCACTACTGCTGTTATTGACATTGTGTTTCTAATTTTGAAGCATTGTGTTCAAGTTAAGGTGCTCACAACCAGCAGGCAGCAGCAATTATGCTGAAGTTCTGTGAAACCCCACTGCATCGTGAGTAAAACATATGGCAATGTGTTATGTTATTGTTCACTTTATAAAACTAATTAGGCCCTTGAATCTCTCCCATACTTTCCCACATTTCTTAGATTGCATTTATATTTAAATTTGTATTTTTATGTACCATGACCTTCTTCCTCATTTGTTAACCCTTATCTCTATATTCAGTTTAATTCTATCAAAGCCTCTGCTTCTACCAGTGTTGCTCAGACTGGAATGTCTTCAGGCTTCCTACTCAAATTAAATATACCATAGATTTACAGCATTGATATTATAGATATATTTTGAAAAGTATAATGTCTATAGAGGAGAATAAATTGAATGGTATTTTGTAATTGCTATAACTTTTTTTTATCTGTGATGTATTAATTAGTAAAACACAGGGAGAAGGGCATTTATACACATATATATATATATATATATATATATATATATATATATATATACTGTATATAGTTCATTTTGCAGAGGTTTATATTATGATAAAGGTATTGTTTGTATTTTAGCTCCATTGTTAGTTTTCGTGTAAAAAAGATAATGGGATTAGGTAATACACTCCACATAAAAGACACAATGTCATTGAACAATGTATACATTTCTTCAACCATCAAAATACTTTAGAGAAACCCAATTTTCTTTATAATACACAACTAAATGGTAAAAAAACATGTTCTGCTGTCACTGCTAAAAATATGAATATGAGATTTAGGACAAGCACAGTAAATAGGGTTCTAATAGGAACTCTTTAGACCCTAGACTTGCCCCTTCAAACTTCAGAGTCAAAGTTAGGCAACCCCAGTGGTACTGCATTGCTTCCACTGCTACCAGTCAATTCTATTGAAAAGTTTTTTTTTCTGCTATGGCACGCAGCACATGATAATACGTTCAATAGTTGGGGCGTTCGTAATCGAAAAGCTTTTTACTACTATTACTATTACTGAATTTAGTGAGGGCTTATTATTAAACACATTACATGGCATCATTTTCAGTTAATGTAATAAAGCTACATATTTAAAAAAGATGAGTTGAAGTCAGAATAAAACATATAAGAGCTAAAATTTTATATATGTATAGTCACAGATGTGATGTCAAAAATAAATATAATTAAATAGGGTGTTTAGTTTCAGATTTTAATACATTTTTCATTACAAGAAAATGGAAGAAAGGATAAAGTGCTGTCTAGGATATATTGGGACAGAAACATAATGTTTTAGAAATTATTCTGTTTCTGCTCTGTTTCATATGACTACAAATAATGATTTTTGCCATTACCCTTTACCTTTGTAATGTTTAACATAGTTCAACTGATAGTATATTGTAGATGCCTAATTGCCTAATGACACTATGACCAGTGTATGCAGAATAACAGGTAGTTAAAAGGGGTACTACCAAGGGTTTTGAAATAAGTAAAGGTTGCACCTGAAGCTGAATTTCAAACCAAATGTTTTGACAAATGGGAATGCTGTGGTTTCATTCATGTCTAGCCAACACTAAAAATGAAAAAAGTCAGTACATAAATATACTGGAAAATATGCAGACATATAGGAATACAAGGTCAAAATTTTTATCACGCTCAAGTGTGTAAAAGCGGCTGCTGCCAATAAGATTATTTTTTCCATTAGTCTTACCAAACATAAACAAGCTTGTTTGATATTGTATATAACTCAGTATTCAGATTGTGGTACAGGATTTCAGTGACATTGAGGTCAGGAATTTAAAAAGGCATTATAGAGTGTTAACGTAATGGTAAATGCAGAATAGTTTAGAAAAAAATAGAAAAAATATTGTTCAATCTTCAAATTTTGAAAGTATTTGATTTTTATAGTAGTATATATACTATATATACTTTGCTTCATCCATAAATAATATAGGTTTGTTTTGCACCATGCTGCACACATTATATTTCAGGGTTTTAAAAACAATATTTTACAATATTTACTGTCAAGCAACATATTGTAACTACTACTTTTGTCTGCAGTTCAGGTCACTGCTTGGTAGTTGCTCTTTTCAAAGGTATTGGATACATTCTGCCTTGATCGTCTGCTGACCATTCAGCATCTCCTAGCTTACATCATACTGTAATCTGATTATAAATTTAATTTTAGAGTAGCCCCCTCTCATCTTCATTGTGGTAAACCCCACTCATGCTGAACTCATCTCTACTCAAGAAACAATAATGTATTTTAAAATATTATGCATACTTCTCTTTATTACTGTAGATATTAGATGGTACAGATGAAGCCACTTTAGTTTGTGTGTTTAACACAGAATAACTAAACTCAGCTATCCCACTTTTCCCATTTAACACAGAAAATTGCATCACAGTATCCCATCTAATTAAAGTGTTCACCATTGTGAACAATGGTGCTTTGGTATGCTAATGAAAAGGTTAAATGCATTAAATGAGTTAAGATAACTTTAGACAACAAAGTTTCTTCAATTAGTCCCGAGTCATGACACATTTAACACACAAATCCAAGTGGCTTCAGCTGTACCTTGATTTCAGGGCAGAATTCTGCTGGAGCAGTACTATTAACTGATGCATTTAAAAAAAAACAATTTCCCTTGACATTATCCCTTTAATGTTGTAATCTGCCAAAGATTGTGCCAAAGGTTTATTGCAAACCATTTCTAAGGATTGTATTTCCTGTGCATTCTGTAAAATATATCATAAAGTGCCCCACCTCTACCTGCTGAGAAAATGCTTTGCTATATGTGGTATAGTACTGAAAGAAAATCTTTTATGGTACTTCTATGCCCTTTTGAAATTCATGGCAGTTTTCTCAGCAAGGATACAATTACATCTGCTGGAGAATTAACACTGCTATGACCTTGTTACACTGCTAATATATTCTATTTTTAAAGTGAATGTTTTCCATAATGTTGTTGGAATAAAAATGAATGTTTAATTAGATTGGCATCAATAGATAAATATAAACAACAGTTTTAACAAAAAATATAGCACTTTTAAACTGACATTTTTTATCCTGCTCAGAATGTTTTACTCATGATTTACAGATAGTGATGAGAGAATTAATTTTCACTTTACAGAAAAACTGCTGAAACATTTGAGAAATGGTGAAAAATTCACAAGAAGCTTTTTATTATAAAATATAATCCTGATTTAAATAAAAAAAAATCTAAAAGCAGCAGAGGTCAGTGGGAGTTTGTATATTGTGGGTCTGCCCCTAAGCTCAGGTAAATGACAGCAGACAAAAAGAAGATGGGGAGCTACTGGGGGATTATTCAGTGGCACTAAAACTGTAGGTCTCCCTTATTATGTTTTCCTGGGTTTATAGCAACTTTAGAAAACAAAGTATTCATATTATCCTATTTATATGATGATTCTGTGCATCTTAGTCGTGAAAATGGAAGATTACAATTTTAACAATCCTTTCAATGAAAAGATTTTCTCTCCTTAATAAGCAATTCAATTTGTGGCACTGTGGTATACAAAGTTCTGATGTGTGTTAAGACTTCAGTAATGCAACATCATTATGTTTGACAAAATGACGTGAAACCCAAAATGTCACGTATTTTTGTATGCTGCTTTTCATTTTTTCAACGCAAATGGACTTTTGCATATTCAAGGAGCGAGAATATTTCCATTTTAATAACTGGATATTTGGCTATTAAAAGTTACGAGTGGCTTTTTTTGCAACCCCTGGTAACATGCAGGCTGCTTCTGCCTAAGTAGAAGAATCTTTGAACACGGAGCACCGGCAGACTTTAAAATCACCACTTTATTAATCCTTCATTTAAAAATTGAGCAGTACAGACACGCTTGACGTGTTTCTTGGTACAAACCACTTTCTCAAAAAAAATGTTTCTCGACTCACCTCATAGCAGCAGCACCCTTGCCCTTCATGCATATTTACCCAGCACTTGCGCATCTGACATTCTTGCAATCTACACCTTATTCTAGGTGCAAATTAGCCCTGTCCCTATGACAGGCAGTACGGACAGGGCTTCTTTTCATTATGTATTTACTGATGCTCATAAATTTTCACATCAGAATGATACACAATGTACAGTAGGAGGCTGCTACAGCACAGTGAAAAGCAGAATGCACAGCCTGTGCATGTTTTTTGTACTTTACACTCTTCCCCATCTATATCATGATGATAAAGTAGCTTTCCCAAGGCATCAAGCAGACGACACAGGATTCATTAAGGATGTGACATAATGGTTATTTGCTGTATTAAAAGGAAGATCTCTGAGCCCAGATCACTCTCATTCATCTCCATCCATTCCCCTTCCCTAACCCTTAAAATATGTCAGTCCTAATAAACTGCCCTTTACACAGCACTAAAGGTAAACCAAATAATATTGAAATAAAAAAAAAAGAGTTGTCCCCTAATGTCTCAGTGGATGTTGTAGGCACTGGGCCTTCTTAACTATAACTAAGACATGAACATAACTGTTTTCTGTTTCTTTGTCTAGCAGTACAATGCTCAATAAGTTTATGAACTTGAATGAAATGATGAAGGTAGAATCTATTTGCTCTGCTGCATCCACAATGGAAGAAGTAGCCCAGGCCACAACTATTTGCTTTTACTGAAATTAAATATTGAATCAGCAATGTTCTGTATGCAATGATTGTACGTTTTAAAGAATACTTTGTTGCAAAGCTAATGAATGTGATTAATATGAAATAGTTCAACACACAAGGATATAAAATCCATTGTACATTAAATTGTAAATGAGGCTGTTATAACATACGCTAAAGAAATGTGCCTTCCTTTGCATTTGATGTTCATATTGAAACCTCAGGAAAAATTAGCTTGATTGAAAACAGTGAGCAGATGCAAAATCTGCTCAGCTGCCTAAGGTATTTGGTTTTGGAGGGTGCTCAAAACTGCCCAAATCCCCTATATTATAATAGATGTGACTGTCTAGCCAGCAACACAATTATTGTATTGGTTACAGGTAATGGCACCCCAAAGTACATGTTATGCAGTGAGAGGCATAGTGTGCACATCGCACCCCATCCCAATACTTTTCTTGTACCTAAGGGCAAGTGCACATAAGCAGATTTATCAAAATTTGAGATTAGAGTTTACAACAGAAAAACTCACCCACTTTCTATTCATTCTTATAGGATTTCAAAAGTGAGTTTATCAAATGGTAGACATTAGAGTTCACCATTTGGTAAATACACTTCTAAAAATCCTTTAGGAATGACTAGAAAGTAGGTATATTTCTCTGTGGTATACTCTAAATCTGCCCCTAAGTGTAAGGAAGGTAGAGACAAGTATGAAATTAGATCTCATTGCAGGAAAACTCCCCCCACTGTCTATTCATCTCTATAGAAATCTAACTTTCACCCACTGATAAATATGCCTCTAAAAATCCCACAGAAATGAACAGAGTGTGAAGGAGTTCCTGTGGTAATAAATAATAGCTTTAAAGTGTATAAACTATTCAATTTCTTTATTCAAATAAATAATGGGAGTATGACATTTTCACATGAATTGAATTGTGAGTATCTTGCCAACAACAAACATGCTGTAGTTTAAAATGTTTTTGAGCTTTCTTCTGACCTAGACAGTCCCTTCAGTAATACTGATCTATGCACACACAGACAAACATATGAAAGGCATAAGAACTGCAGACAACAAATGAATGTGTTTCAGTTTGGGAAGAAACAAACATTGTAATTTGAATATATTGGAAAAAAGACTCCTTTCCTGGGGGAGCTTCTAAGAATTCAGGCAGCATCAGTTTTTCCTGTTTCAGTGATTAATGTTTCTATTTTCTGGTATATCACAACAATAAATCCTTCTGTCTATAGAGCATTCGCTGATACATTTGTAATGGGGTAAACATAATTTCTTCAACAACCAATTTTCTTCAGTTTTGTTTACCTTCCCAATACAATTCTAAAGTCACAATAAGATCTACAAATCAGTCAGTCATTGTCTGTGTCGGCTTGTAATTTGCTTTTTTAGTGTCTGGTTTTGCAAAGCCATCAGATTGCTTTGCATGAGTTTGACATCCCTAGAGGCACTTGTAAATGGATTCACATATAGGGTAACAGTTCCACGTGCAATGTGTTTTTTTTAGAATTAATCAATGGCCAAGGTAATACATATCATATTTTTTTTTGTTCAACTTACATTGACTTCCCTTAGAGACAAACAGAAAAAAGTTATCCATGGCATTAGAATAGCTAATCATAAACTTTACACAAAGTGCCCAGGGTAGACCTGTAAACAGAGTAAAATACATCACAAAAATGCACAGGTGCTAACCAGTAAGTGTATACCCAAAACACACAAAGGGTATTTAATGCTGGAAGTTAATTTTAAATTCTCTCAATGAATACTGTAAATTGCATTTTGTCAGCAGAGAATTATGTGGACACAAAAACAATAAAGAATAAAATATAATTTTGTAGGTATACAATTAGAATTTTTCTTGTAAACACAAACCAGAAAATCAAGAAGACACATTTTATAAAACAATTACAAACAGAATAGTGTTCACAGCATTCATTTTGTTATTACAAATTATTTTTGAAAGAATTTTGTGATGACAAATTCATTGATGCACAGTGGGTGTCTACATTGGAAGGCTGATAGGATGTCTGATAAGAAAGCTCACATGACCCTATACATGTTGTTTTCAGAATGCTTTTTTGGTAGGTGAAACACCAAACCAAACAGTGTTCATATCACTTTTTTGTTCAGTGTCTATTGCTGTTCATAGACCAGCAGAGGACATCAGATGCTTTGGGTTCTAACTACAAAGTTCTGGATTGATATAGTAAGAATATTGTTCACCTGAGCTTTCCTAATAAGATCTCTGATACAAAATAATACTTAAATCACTGTGCCTAAATTAAAAAAATCAGGGAACTTTGCATTTTAAAGTATGCAGCTACAATTCTCAAGGATGCATTGGAAAGTTTCTTTATTGATTTTTTTTTTTTTTTGGTGAATACAAACCTATGGTAACATTTATGCATTTTAGGTAACTTCAATGCCAGGGAATTAAATTTCCTAAATGCACATGCTTCCCTGGTCAGAATGTACCATTTCTGGAAATAATGGTAATTGTATTTAAAAAAAAATTTTTCCCCAAAGTATTTCAGGCTGGTCATGAATATGGGCAAACACATTAACATTTATGGGCATTCCTATCAATAATTGATTCCATACTGGAATAAATACTAAAACAGGTTAACAGAAAATGCTTTTGGTGTAAAAATGAATTTACAGCATGCACTTTAAATAATCATTATGAAGGTCTATCATCAGATTTTTTATTTGTAAATAATAAAAAGTAGTATAGTATAAATGAGTTACTGTACATCAACTTAGTTATATTTTATTCATTCAAACAGAAAATGTGGATGTTAGAATATTGAGAAAAATAAAAGAATATTAATAAAATCAGCCTTAGGCAGAATTCAGTAAATATAACAAATATACAACTACCAATTTTCCATCTCAACCTGAATAATTACAGATGTAAAAAAACTCCCTTTGCAATCTTGAAATTATGACCTAAAGCTTTATAAAACAAGTACCAAGGTACACAATGAGCTTTAATGAGGTATGCATAATTTAAGACATGTGCAATGATATTCGTGTGTTTCTCACTACCAAGATATGAAGTAGCTTGAATTAATGAGGTAAATGAAAAAACATATTACTGAACAGAAAAAATAAGCTAATTTTTGTAATAATAGCAATATTGATTCAGGTGAATATCAGGGGTCTGTGAAAAAGCATTGGTAAGTTAAGGTTCCAGTCTAGATTCATACCTAAGCTTAGTTAGTCACAGATTCACACAAATTTAGTCAAGATTTTATGTGCATCATTTCATAATAAACATAGAATATAGTTACATAGTTAAATTGGGTTGAAAAAAGACAAAGTCCATCAAGTTCAACCCCTCCAAATTAAAACCCAGCATACACACACACCCCTCCACTCTTTCACACAAACCATATATGCCCATAGCTATACTAACTTTAGAGTTTAGTATCAAAATAGCCTTTGATATTATGTCTGTCCAAAAAATCATCAACAAAATCAGCCATAACTTAAGGAAACTCCAATCACACTGCCATTTAGTGTATATCGTGCATTTATATTATTCTTGCCAAAGTGCATAACCTTACATTTATCAACACTGAACCTCAGTTTCCAGTTTACTATCCAGTTTCCCAACTTAGACAAACTCTGCAAAGTGGCAGCATCCTGCATGGAACCTATAGTTCTGCAAAATTTTGTATCATCTGAAAAAATAGACCTGTACTTCCAATGCCCACATCCAGGTAATTAATAAACAAGTTGAAAAGCAAGGGACCTAGTACACAGCCCTGTGGTACACCACTAACAACACTAGTCCACTTAGAAAATGTTCCATTTACCACCACTCTTTGTAGTCTATCTTTTAGCCAGTTCTCTATCTAGGTACAAATGCTATGTTCCAGGCCAATATTCCTTAATTTAACCAGTAACCTGTGTGGCACTGTATCGAAAGGCTTTAGCGAAGTCTAAGTAAATCACATTCACTGCCATCCTAGAATCGAGGTCCCTGCTTACCTTCTCATAAAAAGAAATCAAGATAGTCTGGCAAGATCTATTACACATAAAACCATGCTGGCACAAACTCATAGTATTGTTATTTGCTATGAAGTCCAGTATCCTAACCTTTATTAATCCTTCGAAAAGCTTTCCTGCCACAAACGTCAGACTAACTGGCTAATAGGTCTGAGGCTGAGAACGGGATTCTTTTTTGAATAGCGGCACAACATTAGCAATTCACCAGTCTCTCGGCACCATGCCAGACCTCAATGAATCCTAAAAATTAAGTAGAGAGTTTTGGCAATCACAGTGCTAAGCTCGCTAAGTACCCTGGGACGAATACCATCTCTAAAATTAAGAGCAACAGCTGTATTCGGAGATGGAGCAGAGTTTACTGTTCATATAGTACTGTATACACAATGCAAACAGCCTGACAGTCACCTTAATAGAAGAGTAAAATAATGTGCTATTGTAGCTGTGTACATCATGTGCTGTGTAGATTTTAGTAGGATTCACCATAAAATGTGCTTGCCTTCAATCTGCAAAAAAAATTTGTTTGCATGACCAAGAATGATTAGATAAGTTCACTGAGAAATTAGCAACTGTTACAAACAGAATGAGTTGGACATTACCAAGAAATTAGCAGTTATTAAAAACATAGAAAGAGTTGAACAGTACTGGTAGCCAAACAACTCTGCACCCAAGAACTAGCTATATTGCATTTCTATTTGTTTATTTAGTAAATAATTTGGGATTTCCTAAAAAATTATTTGAACAACTTAGAATATGGGCATGGCAATTATAGATTAAATTTACCTTTTTTTGATACAAATTAATGTTATATACACTTGAGAGTAAAAATAAGGAAATTGCTATAGAATTTATAAAAGTCGACCTCAAGAATGTACAGGCAATGTACCACACAATAACCATGCAGAGGACTAATAAAAAATAAAAAA
This sequence comes from Xenopus borealis, assembly GCA_024363595.1. NCBI lineage: Eukaryota > Metazoa > Chordata > Amphibia > Anura > Pipidae > Xenopus > Xenopus borealis. Next base: position 116,162,519 of record CM044441.1, on the reverse strand, counting down.
AAAAGAGGGTCAGAACTTGAAAGCTGGAATTTTACATCAGAGCAGCCTTTCATTCAGTCCAAGAATTGCATATACCTTAACGATGAGATGAGAGATGAGATCTTGAAACCCTCTTTAAAGTTTTTTGGAACTGTGTTTATGTAATGTGCTTTATAAAAACAGTATAATAGCAAGAAAGAAGACTTCTGTATTCTGTATTAATAATCTCCCTCTTAATTGCCGAAGCATGAACCTTTCCTTACTTTTTTATAATTTTAGATATTGATATAAGCCAACACCACAAATAAATCATAATCATAAATAAATGTTGAAGCCTATATGCAATTGGCATGCAAAATACCTAGGGGGCAATTAATTAGAAGCCAAACCGATACAGAACTATACATTATAAAAGTTATCATAGTTTAGTGGAATTTCACATCTGATTTAACTTCATCACACTTTAATATTTGTTCATTAAATTGTTTCCTTCTTACGTCCTGCCTTTGTCCATTTTAGCATCATTTTAGATTTTTTATGGGATTCTTGCAAAGCCTTAAATGAAATTTAAAATACTGAAAGTCATTAATATTTACATCTAGATAGATTTTCATGACCACCATTTCACATAAATCTATTGAATTATGAATTGGAAGGTCATTCAACATGATTCTGACATTTCACATTTTTCATGAGACTTGTAACAAATTTCTAATCTTCAGAAGAAAAGCCAATATTTTAATTTATAAAAATGATAATGGCATCCATTAGACATTACTTATTCATGAATGCTATATAGAAGCATTCATAGTAGGAAATGCTGCTCAGGCATTTCTTTCAGAATCCTGGACATAGTTACATAGTTACATGGTTAAATTGGGTTGAAAAAAGACAAAGTCCATCAAGTTCAATCCCTCCAAATATAAAATTTAGCATACATACACACACACCCCTCCACTTTTTTACACAAACCATATATACCATAGCTATACTAACTGTAGAGTTTAGTATCAAAATAGCCTTTGATATTATGTCTGTCCAAAACATGTTTTGTAAGTATAGGGTTTTATAAAGAAAATTGTAGGTCATTGGTTCCAGAGTACAATCCCATAGGCAAGTGTTACAAATAGTGATGGGCGAATGCAATGCAATAATGCAATGGTTATCTAGGTCTGTTTCCTGATCTTCTTAGAGCGGGACTATGTCCGAGCTAAAAAAACAATTCTCTACCAACCCTACTGCCTCTTTACACAAGGCTGCCTTGTAACTTGTACTAAACTGAATCCATTACTAGTGATGGGTGAATTTATTCGCCAGGTGTGAATTCGTGGCGAATTCCCGTGATTCGCCACCAGCGAATAAATTACGAAAACGTCGTGGCGTGGCGTAAAAAACAAAAATGAGACACATCAAAATACAAAAACTTCAAAAATTACGCGACGCGTCAAAAAGCAAAGACGCAACTCATTTCACGTATTTTCTCGCGTAGCGAAACGGGATAGATTCACCCATCACTATCCATTACAATTGCCCTTACCAGAATTTGGGAGTGACCTTTTCAGTCATGCTGTCATAGGAGTACCATAAACAAGAGTCTACCTAAATGAGACCTCCATTTCTTGCATTGGATGATTTGTATAAACTTCCAAACACAAGAGGATGCTGCTAACTTGAGTTTCATTCAAACACAAGCAACCTGCAATGAAAACCCACAAGGTGCAAGTGTTTCATGAAAGGGTCATATCCATATTCATCCATAAATATAGAAAGACAGAATGCAATGACATACATTATAGCAAAGAATGCAAGTCATACAAAAAGTTGGTACTTGAACAAAACACATATAAAAGGATACTGTTGTCTAGCAAAGAGAGAAAAAATAATAAAATACAGTATCAAGTGGATTGGGTGATAAAAATACACAAGTAGATATATCCATTGCTGCAAGTCAGAGAAACTATTAAACCTTACACACACAAGCATATTTTTAAACCTAGATGTTCTATTATTCCTGTATATTTGTATATGACTTCTGTTTCCAGTAGAACAACTATACCATCAATTGTGATATTATGTCAAACTGGCAATGCAAAATATTTTTTCAATTTAGAGTAAATAGGGTGAAAATTATTTTTGTTTATATTGTATTCAGCAATGTGTTGGGTAAAAAAATTAATACTGTACATGTGTGCTGCAAATGACTTCAATTCAATTATAACTACTGAAACATTGTGGTTGTTTTACGATGAAAAGTGATGAGTTTCACAAGTGCAGGTACCAATATCAACCAAATCATTTTCAGTAAATGCTGTGTAAAGTTATCATCAATACATAAAAACTAATAAATAGCAATAATGGAGAAAGATTGTGTAAACTTCACACCCGTTAAAGTGGTATGCCCCTAAAAAGTTGTGTGTTCCCTTGGCATAATAAAGTTTAAAGGAGTAAAGCTTAACTAAAGTACAGTAGCTAGAAATGTTATGCAATGTGTTTTGGGCTTCTGTACCAGCCTGAGGCAACCACAGAAAAGTCTTTACTTCCAAAGATGACCATGTAGATCCCCATATTCTTTTCTGCTGATTCACTACATATGCTCTGTGCTGCTGTCACTTACTGAGCTTAGGGACCCACTCACAATATACAGTATACATAAAATGTAAATGTCACAGTCTAAACTGATTAGTAATACAGAAAACTACTACATGGCAGCACATAAACCAGTGCAACTAAAATTTAATTTAATTATAAGTTCTGTAGCATCATCTTATATTACAGGTCAACTTAATTTTCAGCTTGATAATTTGCAACAGCCCTTAACCTTAGCTTCTCAACAGCTGCTCAGAGTCCACTGAAAATGTGAGTGTTGCAGACATCTTCCCAGATGGTGTCTAATCGGCTTCGTTTTGTTTCACCAAATTTTTCTAAAATTTCTAGAGAAATTCATGAAAAGCCGCCACAAATTTGCCCAGGGAGGATGTGATCAGGGGCGATCCTGATGATATCGCCGTCTGAGGCGGCCTTCAATATGCCGCCCCCCTCTTCCCCACTGAGCTCACTTTTTCAGTGCCGTACAGGGCTGGGGGGTCCACGGCGTTGGTGCGCTCGCTCTGCACTAGAAGAGCCGAATTTCTGGGTTGAAAACCTGGAAATTTGGCTCTTAGTTACCATGAGTGGCTTTTTTTGGTAACCTGGGGGGCGCTGCCGCCTGAGGTGAATTGAGGCATTGGCGGAGCGCCCCTGGAGGTGATATCACTCCAACTTGCTTTACAGCAGTAAAGAGTGACTGAAGTTTATCAGAGCACAAGTCACATGACTGGGGGCAACTGGGAAACTGACAATATGTCTAGCTCCATGTCAGATTTCAAAATTGAATAAAACAAAATCTGTTTGCTCTTTTAAAAAATTGATTTCAATGCAGAATTCTTCTGGAGCAGCACTATTAACTGATGCCTTTTGAAAAAAAAACTTGTTTTCCCATGACAGTATCCCTTTAAGTTTTTCTCAAACTTGACTAAACTCTTAGTTTAACATTTAAAAAACACAAAAAATCCTTAACCTTGAAGTAACTAAATATTTTACAGTTTGTACAGCTCCCATTGAACTCTACATGACCTTAGCTGGATTTCATGTTTTAAAACCTTAATCTTATCATGCAAGATTTTTACAGCTAAAAAGTTTGAATCGTGAACAAATATTAATAAATTGTCATCCTATCATCACTCTTCTAGCGTTGCCGAGACAATTATCATTCTTATCATTCCATGAAAAATGTCTACAAACACAAGTGTACAATTTTGAAATAACATTGTGAACATTCTAAAAGATTGGTTGCATTTAATACATTATCTTGCATTTCTTTTTATAATTGTGTCCATGAAAACTATTCTCTTGTTTTTATTTGACAGTTTTACTACTTTCAATATTAATTAAACAGAGATTTTATGGTCTGATAGAGGAAGCAGGTAAAAATAACAATGTACTATGATTTCTTCTAATTTTATAGCTAGTTTAATCACAAAACTGATACAGTAAAACAATTTAGATTATCTGCTAGATAGAAAAAATACACATAAAATCATTGATCACATAAATATAATTTTACTGCAGTGTACAAAGCAAAGCCTAATTGCTAGTTCTGAGACACAACATTGCTTATACAACTTTAGGAAAGCAAAACCATTAGGTTTGGTGTCACCGATATTCTATATTAACCTAAAAGGTGGCTGATAGGAATATGGGTTTTTATTCTGGCAGAAGTTTATTCTGAAAAGTCAGTCAGTTGCAATAAATGACTGTGCATATTCTTCAGACATATTAGCTAGATTCTTGTGACTGCCATAATACATTTCCAAAATGCAAATATATAGAGTTTCATTAGCAACAATTACATGGAATTCTACAGTTAACACTGAAGAAAAACTAATGGTCCTCTATAAATGAGTTATGAACGGGATTAAGTTTTGGCATGAAATCATAATCCAAAAAGCAATAGCCTCAATTCCTTAATGAAGAACCTGCAGGAACCTGATGTGCTTTTATAAGAGCTTAAATTATACACTCACTTTATAAATTTCACCCATATTCAATAATCATCTCAAGATCCAATTATGCATTTAGCAACAGAAGAACCTATTTTACAAAGGTTGCAAAAAAAAAGCATTGTGCTTTCTCCACCGGGAAGATAATAAAGAAATGCTGTTGTTTTCCAATATTTGCAGTGTTTACATGTTTAATGTGCTCGATTCCAACAAAAATTATGGCTGTCAAATAGATCAAGCCTTTTATACCAGATGATAAACACTATTAACATTCCTTTACAATTAATAATTGGCATTTACTTCTTTCTCTGCTTGGTGATGTTGTTTTGCTAGCATAATTATATTTTACCATTCTAGAAAACCTTAACTACTGAACTATGCAACAAACCATGACACAGATTGTTGCTGTTAATCATTATTTGGGTACTGAGCACCACATCATTAATGCAAATCAACAATGTATTTTTTTTTGGTATGAGTTTGAATAGTAAAATAAAACTAACATGAATACTTTTCAGCTCCATGGCTGCAGAGAAGTATCAAAACTAGCTACAACAAATGTAAAAAATACATTAAGACAGATGTTTGTTTCAATTGTCTGAACAGTAAAAGCTGCCTTCTAATTCTGGAACTGGAGCAATTTTTTCACCTGTTATATCCAAACCCCAATATTCTACTCTAAGGAATCTCCCTAACTAATGGGAAGTGATGATCATAGTTTGCATGCTGGTTTCCTAATTTTGACCCATGAAAAGTCAAGGTAATTTGCAGACCAGCATACCTTATATTCTTATATTGCTTTTATAATTTAATACATATAGGTATGGGATCTGTTATCCAGATTGCTCAGGACCTGGGATTTTCCAGATAACAGATATTTCTGTAATTTGGATCTTCATAACAGAAAATCATGTAAACATTAAATATTCCCAACAGTCTGGTTTTGCCTCTAATAAGAATTTATTATATCTTAGTTTGGATCAAGTACAAGCTACTGTTTTATTATTACAGAGAAAAGGAAATACTTTTTTAAAACTTGGATTATGTGGATAAAATTGAGTCTATGGGAGACTGCCTTTCCGTAATTTGGAGCTTTCTGGATAACAGGTTTCCGGATAACACATCCCATACCTGTACACTATATTGATTTTAGAATTTTTTTAACTTACATTAACTGAGAAAAAAACCTTACTTTTACTACACAGACCCTAAACAAAACACAGTAATGTCAAGTGATTGAGTGAACCAAGTTATTTTCTAAACAGTTTGGTCCATTGTGTTTAAAGGGCTTTAAAGCCCTGCTTATTAGTGATGGGCGAAACTAGTCGCGGGACGCTTTTGACGCGCGTTGCGTCAAATCGCGTCAAATCGCGTCACGTCAAATCGCGTTGCATCAAAAACGACGTGTCGCGTCGTTTTCGACGCGTCGCGTCAAAAAACGTCGCGCAACTCGTTTTTTCGACGAATTTTCACCAAGTGAAATTTCGCTGGTGATTCGCGAATTTATTCGCCAGCGGCGAATCGCGGGAATTCGCCGCGAATTCGGCCCTGGCGAATAAATTCGCCCATCACTACTGCTTATAATGTAATTTCAAAGTTATATGGTACAATGCAACATTGTTCTTAAATCAGTTCAACTGAATTTTGAGTGCATAGGAACCAATTTACATTTTCCTCAGTTTTGTGGGAAGCAGAAATTCCACTGTTGCATGGATACAGGCTTGTCATCCCTAATAAAAATCTTTGAAATAAATAAAATATAAATAACTTTACCTTTTACTTTATATTGGTGACAGCTCTGAACATCCTTTGTTTCTTCTTTCATCTATAATAAATACAATAATTGTTAATGCAATTGTCAATATGAATAGTATATCATACTGTAAGCATTTAATATATTCTGCTTTTCAGTAGATTTCAAAATGTGAAGCAAAATCCTTTGAACTCGAATATCGAATTTGAAGGATTTTGCCTCAATTCGATTGATCGAACGATCAAATAGAAATAATTTGTTTGATCAATTAATCGTTCGAATCGATCAAATTTTTTTTATTCGATCAAAAATAATGATCCCCAATTTGGCAGCTTGGCTCTGGCAAACTAGGTGGTCAAATAGTGGAAGTACTTCAACTATCAAATAGTCAAATATTCGAATAAAATTAAATATGAATATTCGATGGTCGAATTGCCTAATTTGTATATTCAAAGATTCAAATTTTTTACCAATTCAATCGAACTTCGAATTCTTCACACAAATTTTGTAAATCTGCCCCTAATTGTACCAAGATTATTTGCTCTGATCAAGAAACACATACAGTAATAGTAGAAAACAGCAGTACTGGGCAATTCACAAACACTTTCCAGCAATCCCATGAGCATTTCCAAATATAAATGCAATTGACCACAAATTAAAAAAAATTGAATTTCAAGTTTCTTGAATTTCAAGTTTAAATGTTATCAATTTGCCTCATAGTGTTGAAATTGAATCAGTCCATCTTATAAGTACTCTATAAATGTTTTAGGGGCAAACAAACTGATTCATTAGATTCCACAGCATTGTGGTAAATTTGAAAACAGTATTAATTGCAAAATGTGCAAATCAAGCTGCTATACTTAAAATATGAAATTATATATAAAAAATAAAAGGTTAATAATAAATATTGCCATAAATGTGCATGTTTTACCCACAATGCAGCATTTCCCTCAGCATATCTGTGTAATTGCAATCAGATTTTTCAATAAAGCTGCAAGAGTTTGCTCACTTGGTTTATTAGCTGGTCGGTTGAGGTAGATACACGTAAAATGACCACGTATAAAAATTTAATTTTCATTTTATTTTTTTTATATCAGTGTTTTCAGCATTTATTAGACATGCCAGAATTGTTACATATACATTACAATTTTTATAAAATGTCAGTCTAAACTAGTGATGGGCGAAATGGCCGCGTTTCGCTTCGCCGAAAAATTCGCGAATTTCCAGAGAAATTCGCGAATTTTTCGGCAATTCGCGAAACGAGTCGCGCGTCGTTTTTGACGCGCGTCGCTTCGTTTTTGACGCTCGTCGCGTCGTTTTCGACGCGTCAAAAACGACGCACGACACGTTTTTGGCGGCGAATTTTTGGCGGCGAATTTTTTTGCCCGTTTCCCGAATTTATTCGCCAGCGGCGAATCGCGGGAATTCGCCGCGAATTCGCCCCTGGCGAATAAATACGCCCATCACTAGTCTAAACCTATACAACAACCCATATATTAATTCAAGTGTTATTTGTCACATACATAAGACAGTTTACTCTTATGCATTCAGACTAAGTTTATATACTTTTCAGTATATATTACAATATTAAATATATAAACTATGAATAAAACATCTAGAGGTTTATCATGTTAACAAGCCTGAAAAAAAAACAGCTCCAAATCAATCCAAGTGATATTTTCAAATGACAAAAACTGTGCCAAATTCCAGAATAAAACTTTAGCTTACCACATGAAACTAATATCTGGCTTATGATTGTGCAGATAATTTACCTCAAGTACTAGAAGCGCTTACTCGGATCCTTTTAAATTAATTAGCATCTCTACTCTGTAGAACAAAATGTTCTGATCATTGTGCATACAGTGTCTGTCTCAGTCATTTGTCAGAAAGTATACCATGTAAAATACTTTTCCCCTAAATTAAAGCCATAAACAAGAACTTGATTATTCTCTTGCACCCAGTCAAAATCTACTCAACTCCTGTTTTTCTGAACCACAACAAGCTAGGCAGCCCATCTGACCACATCTCTGTTAAACTCTATATTGCAAATGAGCAGTTAAGTTACTTAGCAGAAGTTCTGTGGACAAGATTTGTGATGGTAGTATGCTGCAAACATAGTCTGGCTGATGTTATTGGTTATGTTAGTGACTAAATGCTGGACCATGCCCTTTATTGTTGTCTTTTTTATTGTTTTATAAACAGAGAAGGATTTCTCTGGGAGAAGATAAAGAAACTGCAATGGACATGCCAGTGGTACTAGGACTACTTAAGCCTCATTTCAGCCATAAATATACAGATTATTGCCAGATGCATGACTTTAGATGACTTATGATGCATACAGTATGTTCAACAATTGATCATAATAGTCAGATAAACGTTGGTTGTTGGTATGGATGTATCTGCTTTGAAACATTTGTGCTGTATGGTTCAACAAACAACAAACAAATTTACAGTATATCCAAAATATCTACACTCAATCAGAAAATAATCAAAGCATCTTCTTATCAAGTGCTGTTTTTGAAACAAAATTCTAATATAGTTGTTTAAAAGACTCGTTGATTTGTACATACCTTTGCCAATCAAGTCATAAAGCATAAACTGTAAATGCCATTCTACCTTCCTACATGCTTCTTGATGTCCCTTTCAGTGGAGGGATTTTGAAAGCCAGAAGCAATTTAATTTTTGACAAGTTAAGATACACGATGTACACTGTGCACATAAGTGTGAGAAGGGAAAGCTTGAAGTCTGCTTTACATGACTGAAACAGACAGAATCTGACACCTCTAATAACACGTGTCAGCAAGACACAAGCTCACAAGCTATTTTTTTTAATTCCACTGAGAAAGATAAGAAATTGTGCATTGTTTGTTTTTTAGAGAAATAACATTATTCATAGTTCAATACACTTTAGTGATGCACCAGTCCATTATCTGAAACAACTTAATAAAAAGACATTATATAAGAGATGATACAAACAACTTTAAGTCTAAAAACAATTGAAAGCTAAAGACAGAGTGGCATTAAAGAGGACATTAGGAAAAACTATAAAAATGTTGAAACTGTGGATGAAAACAACACATTTATCATACTGTGTAAAAAGATTAATGTCGAAAATACAGTGCCAAAAGCTGTATAATAAAATGTATAATTTCTCGTGTGTGTTTTATTTTACACCACCTGAACCCTGTATTTGATGCCATTATTTAAATACACTTCAGACCTTCCAAAATATGTTAAAGTCAATGGAAAAAACTGAAGAACCAAGTAAATTCCAGCAGAATTCACAATGGAAATGGAAATCATATGTTTAATGTAAATCGTTTGGACGTCAACTTTGTATCTGTGGTTTGTTTTAGGTACATTCCTTTTTTTCTTTAAATATTTAATCATTTTTAAACTACATGATCCTCTCAAATTTTTCATTTTAATTAAGGCTTAATTAAGAATAAACCCCATTGTTTATTTTTCCTTAAAAAGTGCTTATATTTTTTCTATTGTTTTTTGTAGATTGCAAAAATGATAGAAATTAAGCTTCATATGTGCTCTTAAAATATAGCATATGTTTCACACCGTAATACCAATTAGCATTATATGTGGGCTGTCACCTTTAAATTGTTAAAACATCTGGAACTTAAAAATATACCAGTATATTTAAAATGTTTACTAGTAAAGAAAGGTGCTGTAAAGTACTTTTACGGCACTGGTAAATTGATATAAACAGGATTGTGCTTTACATTTTAGGTTCCAATAGTAAGGAAATGGGAATAGAAGTTCGATCGAATTTGATCAAATAACTATCGTACATATCTTTCATAAAACCTGATATTCTAATTTGGCCTCTTCGATCATTGAATACCGAATTATAGAATAGATCGAATAGATCAAATGATCGGATATTTGATAATTCAATCATTAGATGATCGAAGGAATCAAAATTTTAAAATTATTCAACTGCCTACTTCGCCAGATTGAACCTACCAGGGAACCCCTGCTCGAATACCATTCGTACGATGGAAGCGTTTGTTCAAATCTTACAAATTATTTGGATGCTCAAATTAAATTTTACGTTTTTTTCCTGAAATTGAACGATCGGTATCTGATCGTATGAATTCATCGAGAAATTGAATATCGAGCAAAATGATAGCCTAAAACAATTCGATAAGCATTCGATGGTCGAATGCTTATCGAATTTCAAATATGATCGAGCTAATTTTGGGGAATAATAGTAAATTTGCCCCTAGGTGTTACTGAAAGCACCCAACACTGGAAACAATTATTTTAAGTTTAAGGTTCAAAGTAAAACTATTTATGATGAAGATATATATATATATATATATATATATATATATACATACATACATATACAAGAGGTCCTCTGCACTCAACCCATTATCAATATATTTAAGAAATTGAGACATTTTGTACATACAGCTACTAAAAAATGCCTTACCCTTTAAACAAAACAGGGATTGTTTGTCCATATATTGAAATATATTTAAGCTGGCCAACTACGTCAAAGTCATCCTATATCTGGCCAGTCCTACGCTCAATTTTCATCTGATTCATTAAGAATTTCTATTGCTTCATTATACATTTTACAAAAGGACTAAGTTTTACATTCAACTTACTAGCTGCTTTCCAAGTAAAACTCCCAATCTTGGTTGCCCTTTTATTAGACACCAGTGGGATCACCTGACTATAGTTGGGAGGAGTGGGGGCTACAACTTGGAGCTGGTCACTGCTCCTGTATAACTATAACAAACAAGGAAAAGTTGTGCTCACCACTAATTTTTAAAACCATTAGGTGGGAGTGCAATGAGGCTGTGACCACAAAATACATATAGACAAATACAAGAGGTCCTCTGCACCACTCAACCCATAATCAATATATTTAAGACATTGAGACATTGTGTGCATACAGTTACTAAAAAATGCTTGAGAACTTAATTCCCTTGAAGTTCCACAAATATTGTTGCACAAGATAAATAAAACCAGTTTTGGAGGTTGGTATTGGTTTCTAACTCAGTATCAATATATACTTGTCCATGGAGACGTAGACATGATCATTTTGCACACTCAAAGATTTATAGTACTGCAACTGTGTTATTCCAATATAGTAAGGGGGATTTGGGAAACTGCTAATTTTATTCCTGTAAAATGGCATTTTTGATAAATAACAGAAACCTGAATGAGCTAATGATTGATTGTAGGGCAACACATAATGTAGAGTGGTATCACTGCTCCCAGTGATTACCAGCAAATCACAAGAAGACAGAAAATGTATTAAAGCGCAGAGAGTGAGTCACCCAATCCAGAGAGTCATCCAATGAGACACTTGTCTGTTAGTGGCTAAATATATGGGCAAAATCATGGAAAATATTAATAGTGCACAAATGTTATAGGCTACTATGAATCTATCCATCATGGTTAAGTAACATAGTCTTTATTCATATTGTGATTATTTTTATTTAACAATCAACCTTTTGTTGTTACTTATAATCACTTTTAGAATAGGCAAATATTGTGAAAATGTTCATGCTTTTGGATAAATCATTTTAAAAGAACGGCACAGTGGAACATAATATGCTATACTTCACTGAGAGAACAGAGAACAACCAGAGGCATAAACACATAGGCACATACAGTGGTGTGAAAAACTATTTGCCCCCTTCCTGATTTCTTATTCTTTTGCA
>CM044441.1:116124051-116147899 GCA_024363595.1 Xenopus borealis | reverse complement strand
CATGTTATTACACACTATTGCAGTATTGAGTTGTAGTTCAACTACCTCACACGTGATTTTAAACATAGTAATACATCAACATGAGCAACATCAGTGAGTTTCTATTGCAACAGATATGAGAGACATTTGGTATACACTGTGATCATTTCCAAGAGTAGTTAGCGTACAGAAGCATAGGTACTTCTCTGTTAAGGCTAATATACTGTACATTCTATAGGTGTTACAATACTAATGTGCATAAAACTTATTTAATGCCCTATTTTTGTCTCATCTGTTCCTGGCTCGTGTTCTTGAGAGCCTCTATATCTACTGGATGCATATATCTTGTTGATGATAAGGAAATATAGAGCTTATTTAATAAAGATATCTGATACAAATGTTGAGTTTTGATGTACCCAATGGTTACAGAAGATTATGAAAATCAAAAAGGAACATGGAAAATAAGAATAAATAAATCAAAGGAAAAAAATCAAATATAGTCTCCCAGCCATGCTGATGTCCGCGTATTGATAGCTGCTGTATCCCGAAGCATGTTTACCTAATATTTTTATTCACAAAGTGAGCCCCTAGTCCGAGCTTAATGTTTTATATTGGTCTGACTCCATAAATATGACCCAGGATGACTAAGTCCTTATATAGACATCTTGAGTCTCATGCATATAACTAATTATCTCTTCCATTCTCCTAATATTACCCATCTCTTCGAACCATTCCTGTATTGTAGGGGGAGATGTTGATTTCCAATGGCGAGGGATAACGGTTCTAGCAGCGCTTAAACAAAAACCTGTTAAAGACCTTTTGTATTTTAACACCTTCCCCGTTAACATGGATAAGATACCTATAAGGGGGGTTGTTGGGAGGTCCAACCCTGTTACAGTGTTGATTGCTTTAAACACTTTACCCCAGAATGGTTTCAAAGAACCACAGGACAACCAAACGTGCCAGGGAACCCACTTCCTTTTCAAATCTCCAGCATAGATTAGAGACACCATACATTTTGTGCAAAAGCTCTGGACACCTGTACCACCTAGAGATAATTTTATAATTAGTTTCCTGTGCTTTGCAAGCTATCGAGAATTTATGAGTGAGTATAAAGCTTGTGTTCCACTGTTCTTCTGTCAGTGTGACCTGTAATTCTTTCCCCCATTTTTCAGTGTATTTACAGATGCAGCCACTTGGATTTGTAAGTTAAATGCGTCATGACTCAGGTCTAATTGAAGAAACTGTGTTATCTAAAGTCATCTTAACTCATTTAATGCATTTAACCTTTTCATTAGCATACCAAAGCACCATTGTTTTCAATGGTGAACTCTTTAATTGGATGGGATGCTGTGACACAATATTCTGTGCTAAGTGGGATAAATGGGATAGATGAGTTAAGTCACGACGCATTAAACACACAAATCCAAGTGGCTGCATCTGTAGGTAGCTTTGTTGCTGTTTTGGGGTCTGATAGCTTATACAATATTGAGATCCCGTGCCTGAATGGCCTTGTTTGTAGACATAAGTCTTCAAATTCTGTAGTGTGTGTGGTTCTGATCTGTCGGTTAGCTGTGTTCCACAACCAGTGCTTAAGTTGTGCATATTTCAGTTGAGATAAAAAGGATTCTGGAGCAATAGCGCATATGTTTTCTAAAGGTAATAATTGATTACCCTTCAGGGCCTGTGTGCAAGTGAAGCTTTCATTGTAATGTTTGCCTAAGAAGGTGCCCTTAGTCATGCCCGGTGGGAACCTGGGGTTTCCTATTATTGGTGTCATGGGGCCTTCTCAAGAGATGAGATGTGGTGCTAGTTTGAAGTATTGGTCTGCCTGGGAGAGTGTTTATCTACATATTTTTGGCAGTGTGTTTTTGTCAGGGGCGTAGCCACCATAGTGCTTGTAGGGGTCTGTGTAATAATGATTGTTCAATCTGTATCCATTTGTTATGTTCGTTGTAGTGAAACCATTCCACAATTCTATTCAAGACAGAGGCCCTTAGGTATCCCTTTACATTAGGGAGACCCAAGCCACCTTTGGATTTATGTATCCTTAGAGTAACTTTATTTATTCCTGGGTTTTTCTTTGCCCAAATGTATTTAGTGAATGCTGACTGTAATATGTTAAAGAAGCGGGCAGATGGTTGTATTGGTATTGCATGAAACTGGTATAGGAGCCTTGGTAACACATTCATTTTTATTAAATTAATACGACCTAGCCATGTGATGTATGGTGTTTGCCAAGTGTTTAAGTCTTTTATTATTTGTGATAAGAGAGTCATGTGGTTGAGATAAGATAATTTGGAAAGATCTGCCGGTATGTCTATACCTAAGTATTTTATTGCCTCCGTTTTCCATTTGAATGGGAAATTAGATTGCAGTAATTGTTGTGTATTTAGGGGTATTGACATAATAAGTGCCTCTGATTTATCAATATTAATCTTGAAGTTACTGAGTTTCCCATATTCCTCAAATTCTGCCATTAAGGAGGGTAAAGAGGTGTGTGGATTAGTGATGTAAGTTAAAAGGTCATCTGCGTACAGTGCTACTTTATGGCTTTTCCCTTGTATTGTCATTCCATGTATGTCTGGATTGTTCCTGATGGCTATAGCCAAGTGTTCCATAACTAAAGTGTATAGTAGTGGGGACATTGGGCAACCCTGCCTGGTACCGTTACCAATACTAATGGGGTCCGAAAGGTATCCATTGATTCCATTTGATTCTGGCTCGTGGATTAAAGTATATCACCATTATTCTTTGTTTAGCTCTTGGGCCAAGCCCTATTTGAGTGAGAGTCTTGGCTAAGAAAGCCCAGCTGACCCTATCGAAGACTTTCTCAGCATCTGTCCACAAGGTCAGCATGGGTACCTTTTGTTTTCTTGCGTGGTCTATGATTGTGATAGTATTAAATGGTATCTCTGGCCTCCCTGCCCATAACAAAACCAACTTGGTCCACATCAATCAGATATGGGAGATGGAGCTTGATGCGTTCGGATAGTATTTTTGCGTATAACTTAATGTCGCTGTTTAGTAAGGAGATAGGTCTGTAACTCTTACAGGACAAGGGGTCCTTGCCAGGTTTATGAATTAATGATATGTGAGCTTCTAACAGCGTGGATGAGGTGTTATGGTTTGTATCTATATTATTGAATGCTGAGAGTAGTAGCTCTGAGAGGTCAGCCTGTAATATTTTATAAAAAAGGGTTGGGTACCCATCCGTGCCTGGGGCTTTACCTGAAGGGGAGTTTTTAATTGCATTGGATAGTTCTGCAAGTGTTAGTGGGGCCTCAAGTAATTCTATATCCTCCTGTTTAAGGGTTGGGAGTGCTGTTCTATTAATATAGTCTTCCATTCTTTGGGAGAGTTGGTTATCTATGTTCTCCTGTGGAGTGTTAATATTGTATAACTCAGAGTAATAATCCTGCATTACCTTCACTATTTCTTGTGTTTTGAAGACTATTTGATCTCTCTTCGATTTAATTACTGGAATAAAGGAAGCCTCTAGTCTAGGTTTTACAGCTCTTGCTAAGTGTTTCCCTGGTTTGTTTCTATGCTCATAATGGTAACTTTTGCATTTCTGGAGAGAGTAAATAGACCTTCTGTTAAGTTCTGTCTTTAATAATTCTCTAGCATTAGTGAGTTCACCCAGAGTATCCTCAGAAAGCGAGCTTTTATGCAGTTGCTCTAGGTTTATTATTTTCTTAAGTAGCTCGGTAATACGCTGAGTTTGTGCTTTTTTAATTCTAGTTCCATGCTTTATGAGGATGCCTCGGAGTACCGCCTTCAGTGCCTCCCACTTTATCACTGGGTGAGTGTTGTCTAAAGAATGAATCTCTCTGAAGGATGCTATCTCTGTCTTTAACTCCTTAAGACATTCTTTATCCCTCAAGAGAGATCCATTTAACCTCCACGAACAAGTCTTACATTCTTTCGATGGGAGAACTAGTTTGAGGAAGATGGGGGCATGGTCTGATAATAGTTGGATTCCTATTTTGCAATCAACAATCCACCCCAATGCAAAATGAGAGAAGAATATATAATCTATTCTACTATAAATTTGGTGCACTTGTGAGAAAAAGGAATAATCCCTGTCTTTGGGATGAGAAATTCTCCAGCTATCCATCAATTGGTTTTTGTGAAATTGGGTTTTAATGTGTTTCAGTGTTTTAAATGGGATACTGGATCTTCCAGTGGAGGAGTCTACTCTGGGGTCAATTGCCACATTGAGATCTCCACCTAGGATTGTAACCCCTTGAGTGAAACCTTCAAGCTGGGTCATCACCTTTTCTATAAAACTGTGTTGGTTTGAGTTAGGAGCGTAGCAATTTACTAAAGTTAAGATTTGGCCAGACAAGTTTACTTTAAGAAAATTGAATCTTCCTTTTGGGTAGCTTTTTGTGTCTAGGACTGTCACATTAAGATTTTTATGAAATATGATTGTGACTCCTTTACTTTTGGAGTCTGGGGTATCGCTGAAATACCAATTTTGATAATGTTTGTTGTGGAACTGTGGCCTGTGACCCAGCTTGAAATGTGTTTCTTGCAAGAACAACACCATCTCTTTCTGCTTATGCAAACCTGACAAGATTTGAGATCTCTTCCTGGGGGAGTTGAAACCACGGACATTATAAGAGCAAATCTGAGGGTCATGCATGATCATATCTAAACAAGCACGGCTGCGGAAAAGCATGACTGGACAACTGAAAAAAAAGAACAGGCATTAACATTTAAAGCAATGTTTTCCCAAGTGGGAATATAACGGTATAGAAACAATTCCAGATATAGACATATCTGTTCACTTGCGGAGTATTTGCAATGCAAGTGAAGACATGCCCCAATCCGATGGGCCTATGTGGGTACCTTGGTTGTGGCCTAGTCATTTTTTGAGTTTCATTCAGGGGGGAACATGTTGGGAAGATCAAAGATAAAGCGCCTCTTATGCAACAGAGAGGACTAAATTTAACTCCGTATAGGACATAAACATACCAGGTTCTATTTAACTAAAACCTTTGGACAGGCCTTTAGTAGTACAAAAAAGTGTATACAGTTATACTTATAACCCTCTTCAGGTATCGACCAGTCTTTTTTTGGATGGTGTATTGGGCCCGCTTCTTGGTTTCTGATCTTTCGTCTGATGGTTTTTTCCCATAGGTGGTCTTCTTTGATCAGCAGCCGCTGATCTCCTTTATCTCTGGCTTTGAGCATAATTTTTTCCTTAACTTTGTAGAAATGTATTCAGCATATGACATCCCTAGGTATATTGGAAGTTGGATCTCTGGGTCTTAATTACCTGTGTGCTCTGTCCATAATTATTGGGTAGTGATGGGCGAATCTCCCCAGTTTCGATTCGCTGAAAAATTCCTGAATTTCCAGAGAAATTCGCGAATTGGCGAAAAATCTGCGAAACGAGTCGCGGCATGCTTTTGACGCGTATTGTGACGTTTTCGACGCGCGTCGCGTCGACTAATTTTTTCCGGCTAATTTTTGCCAGGCGAAATTTCGCTGCCGAATTTATTCGCCAGTGGCGAATCGCTGGAATTCGCCGCGAATTCGCCCATCACTATTATTGGGTTATCTTATTTCTCGCCCAGAAGGTCGTTAAATACTTTGATCAGAGTGGAGCTCAGTTCTGCGTGGGTTATTGACTCTGGGATGCCTTTAATCCTGATGTTATTTCTCCTAGAACTATTTTCTTAGTCATCTAGGAGGTTTTGTAGGTATGTAAATCTGTTTTTGTATTGCCCCATAGTCTTGCCCATTTGGATCAGCTGATCACTGTTCTGGTTAACAGATTTTTCCAGTTGAGAATGTTTTTCTCCAATTTCCGTAAGTTTGTTATACATATTGTGGAGATTTCAGATTTTAAGGAGGTTTCTGTATTGAGCACTAATGCTTCAATGTACTGCCGTGAGGGGAGTGACAGAATATGGGCCCTTAGTTCTGTGTCTAGTGAGGAAGGCTTAGCTGCGTTATGAGCAGATTGCGAGTTCGAGTCAGGGCCGACGCAGGAAGACACTTTGGGGTAGATTCATCAAAGAGTGAAGTTCCACCACTAGAGGGAAATTCCACAGCTCTCAATTCATTTCTATGGGATTTTGCAAGGCGTATTCATCAATTGGTGAAGTGAAAGTTCACCCTTTGATGAATACGCCTTTAAAAATCCCATAGAAATGAATTGAGAGCTGTGGAATTTCCCTCTAGTGGCGGAACTTCACTCTTAACTTCCCTCTTTGGTGAATCTACCCCTTTGCCTCTAGGAGATAAGCGTTCTACCCTATCCGGGGAAAGCCTTGTCTGCCTGGCTTGAGTGGCATTTATTGTTTGAGGGGTCAGCTCCACCGTGTCATTTTCGGCTGTGCAACATATCATTCCATGTGGTGAAGGGGGGAGAGGCCTGCCAGTCATCCCCACTTTCCCATTGCGGTGACTCTCTTGACTGTGTAACATACATGTCTTTAAAGAAGGGAGCATGAGTTATACTTGCCGGTATTGTGTGGTATTCCGGCTGTTCGAGTTGCTCCTTTCCACCCTCTGCTTGCTCGACAGTTTCGCTATCGCGCTGCGGCGTGTGCCAGGATGGCTCCTGCTGTTCTGGCTCAGACTGCATGTCTGAACATGAGGCCAAACGCTGCTGTTTCCACATTGGTAAGATGTGATTTCTGCTTGGAGTCTTGTTTATCTGGGCTCTTGCGACCTTTCTTTATCCTGCCCATTGTTTAGATCGCAGTAAAGAACCTGGTATTTAGCTATTTCTTTCTCTGTGCAAGGAGCTCAACAGATCAGCGCCTGCTCTCTTCCATGTCCAGGCCACTCCCCCAAATTATACTCAATTTAAATGAATCACAGCAAAAATGCATCACAAAAATTTAGACATCAACCTCCACACATTCATGATGAACTTTTATAAAAAGTAAAATTGTGCCTATGCCACTTTTGTACATAAACTGTATGTTTATTTTGTTATCTTTTTGGGTGCATACAAAATAGCATACATATTTATAAAACATATTCGCAAGTAAATGTAAATGAATGAAAGGTAAACGCAGGACTTTCGCTGCAACTTTCAAGTGCTTTATTAGGAACACGACATGTTTCGAGCTGTGCTCTTTTTACCACTTGAAAAAGAGCACAGCTCGAAACATGTCGCTTCACTGAATCTGACTTGCATAACCAAAATGATTTATGTAAATCTGTAAAGGTGACAAGAGTATATAATTTTCTTTGTCAAGCTTTAGATAGGACTCATGAATCACTGAAACTTGATCACTTTCTGCTTTGTTTACTTTCAAATCAGCTCAGTTATTGTTACCTATGGTATCCCAAAACCCAGAACAATTGCAAAGATTCTGGTCATGGCTTATGCTCATGCTGGGAGGAGACCTCTACTACTTGGATGCCACCAGGTCTTAAATTGAGAGAACCAAGGAGAGGGTTCTAGGCATGCTAGGGAACCAGAACGTGCCAGGAGTAAAAGGAAAATGGTAAATTGTAATTGAGTAAACAGGCCGGGGTCATTGATCAATCAGGTACGGAGTTAGAGGTGTAGTCATTAGGAAGCAATGGTCGATTCAGTCAGTGAAACAGCAGTGGTCAATGGAGTGCACCCAAGAACTATGAGTAATATACTTACATTGGGTAGTGGGAAAATTACCACAGTACATTTAAATATTTGAATTTTCACACTGCACACAATTATGTCAAAACAAACTAAAAGAGCACATGGGATTGACACAGGTGCACAAGGAAGGGAGTGGTGGGCATCCCTACCGTAGATTTGGTGGATGTCTCCATCACCCATCTGGGCAATTTACAGCTATTTTCTTAATTCTTTATTTTTTACATTCTAAAAAAATATACCTATGTACAGTATAGGAATTGTGGACAATCAGAACATTTAAAGGAGAACTAAAGCTTAACTAAAGAAGTAGGCTAGAAATGACTATGAAGATTCTCATTCATCTAGGTCATGGTATATTTATCAAAAGTAATTTGCTGAGAAATTTTAATGAAGACTTTTCACTGTTCATCCGAGCAGCTTCTTCAGTTCAACTGACTGGTGTAGGGGAGTTATCAGCATATAGACTCTTCCAACAATCCAACGGCACATTGTAACTCTTCAGAGAGGTGACATCTGAAATTCACAGAGGTGTTGACTCTGTGTAGTTACTGTGATAGTTACTGGGGCCTTCAACACCACCTGTCTGCTACATACAATGCTGTTCTAACATCTGTTCCCCGGCGGTTTCAGAACTCATCACACATCTATTCATGCAACTCTCGCAAGTAACACCTGTTTTCTAGTTGCATGACACATTGGTAATCCTATCGCAGTAACTACACAGAATCAACACCTCTGTGAATTTCTGATGTCACAATGGTGTGATTGGATTGTTGGAAGAGTCTATATGCCGAGAACTCCCCTACACCAGTCAGTTGAACTGAAGAAGCTACTTGGATGAGCAGTGAACATTCTTCATTAAAATTTCTCAGCAAGTCCAGTTGCTTTGAGTTACTTTTGATAAGTAGGCTAGAAATGTTGTACATTATGTTTTGGGCTTCTATACTAGACCAAGGCAACCACAGGTTTTTAGCAGTGAAGACCTGTGCCTCCAAAGATGCCACAGTCGCTCTCCATCTTCTTTTCTGCTGATTCAATGCACATGCTCAGTGCTGCTGTCACTTACTGAGTTTAGGGACTGACAGTATACATTACATGTAGAGTATACATGTCACAATATAAGGCTGATTAGTAATTAATACAGATAATTACTATATGGTAGTACTGAAACCAGTGCAACTAGCATCAGTATTTAATAATCAGCCATGTAGCATCAGCTTATATTACAGAGAACCCCTAAGCTTTGGGGTCCACTGAGCATGTGAGAGTCCAATGAGCATGTGAGAGTCCAAGATGTTGACCCCCTGTGACAAGTTTGAAGTCTTGGATCACTGCTGCCATTGAGAAACTGAAACTTTATATTGGTGCAATAAGTTCAGTATAAAAAATATGGCATTTTTAGCCATATTCATTTTTAGGGTTTAGTTCTCCTATAAATATAAAAAATTGCCCACAAATCATTTCAGTAATATGATGAGGAAATACAATTCTTGTAACAATACC
Source organism: Xenopus borealis (assembly GCA_024363595.1). Taxonomy (NCBI): domain Eukaryota; kingdom Metazoa; phylum Chordata; class Amphibia; order Anura; family Pipidae; genus Xenopus; species Xenopus borealis. Next base: position 116,138,802 of record CM044441.1, on the reverse strand, counting down.
ATGCACTTAAAGGGTTATGCATGTTTTATGCAGGTATGGGATCCTATATAAATTACATTTTATGAATATATTTCAGGTTTTAAAAATGATTTCCTGTTTTTATGTAATAATAAAACAGGTATTTGTACTTGATGGTAACTAAGCAGCATGAATCCATATTTGTGGCAAAACAATACTATTGGGTTTATTTAATGTTTATATTATTTTTAGACAAAGTATGTTGGAAGGCCACTTTCCCCAGGTCCTGGCTTTCAGGATAATAGATCCCATAGATCCCACACTTGTATATGTACCATTGTAAAAATAACTGATCAGGGGACACATCAGCACTTTCACAGGAGACCAATGGGTTGCTGTTCTTTCCACTGCTAGCAGGTCATTTAAGAATTCTTCCATGGGTATAAAAAGAATAGTTTCAATTATGTGTAATTTTTTCCTCTTATCTCTTCTGAAAACATAGCTACATACAAGCAATCTGAACAATGCTGCATGAGCATCCATTACTGCTGGAAAGCAAAAATACACACATAAAAAGGTTATTTAACAGGACCACAAAGGTATATTTAAAATTAATTCATAAATTAGCTACATCAATCTTTTTCTTTTTAAAAGAAAAAAAATTCTAAATTTTTTTTTAGGACTCCTCAGAGTATATTTAAAGTCTTTCTCCACCTTTTATATATAACTTAATGCAAGCCTTGTTAGATGTGCTTAATGAGAATGACTAAAATTTTAGCTCAGCAAAGCATATTAGGCAGCCATTAAACAAATTTAAGCATTTTATTTAGGGATGCACCAAATCCAGGATTCGGTTCGGGATTCGACTTTTTTCAGCAAGGAAGTGAAAAAAAATGTTCACACTTTTTCCATTTCCACCCCTAATTTGCATATGCAAATTAGGATTCAGTTGTGGTTCAGTATTCGGCCAAATCTTTTGCAAAGGATTCGGGGATTCACCTGAATCCCAAATAGTGAATTTGGTGCAGTTCTAATTTTCTGTTATATTGTAGCTGGTTCATATCTTAGGTGCTACCCCAAGGCTTTAACTTTGGTATAAGAATAGTCTTAAACCTTGCAGTTCAGTGGAATAAATATCTATGTCATTCAAGGGAAGAAAAAAGTTGGACTCAGGGCAGCCAAGAAAGGGTTTGGAGGCCTTTTGACTGACAATAAACGTGGCTAGGCAGACACAGAAAATACAAAACTTAGACTCAGAGTACAGGTAAGTAGCAGTGTGAACAGTAAACTTAACACAGTCAGGAATGAAGCTGAAATAAAAACTTTGGGCAGGCAGCAAACAATCAAAGTCCATGTAACAAGCCAAGGTCAAACTGGAGAGTAAGAATATGGAGGAACAAGGCAGGACATGAACAGATGCACATGGTCAAGCAAACAGTTATGTGAGAGAGGTATGTGGTATGTTGCTTAAATGGAAACTTAATTGCGATATGCCTGTAGTAGGATCATAGCATATTATAGCAACTTTGCAGTTAAATGATTAACACAGTATTTGTCTTACATTTTCATGGCAGAGGAGTAAGGTGTTGTGATATTAGGTGAATAATCGTAATATTTTTTACCGCACACCTCCTTCCACTGATCTGCCAAAGTGGTGCTGGATTTGGCGTTTGAAAACACTTTAGCCAAAGGGCCTTAATGAAGATTTTAACCTGACTTGTTTTTTGTAATGTGTGTGGTATTAGAGGTTTTATATATTTAAATACTATTTAACTGAACAACTTATTTAATTCCCTTTTTTCCTTCACAGATGAGAAATGCTATGATATTCCAATTTTTCACTGGTGACAAATGCTATGATATACCAATTGTTTGAACTAAAGTAAACGCAACCTGGGGCAGTGAGTAGAACTTAATTTTATGAATAATGTTTTCACTGATGTATATTGGACTGAAATGGATTTAATGGGTTAATTGTATTAATGTTTACTCTAATGAGGTGGGGCCCAGGTGAGATGGGAGGGGTTAAGGGTATAAAAGAACAGCAATGTGCACTTTGTAAATTTATCCTGAAGAAGGGAGGCTGTGTTCCCCCCGAAACGTTGATATTTGGTGGCATAAATAAAAAAAGGGGTACATTCCCCGACTGCAATATTGGTGTGTGCGGACCGTCTTTCTATCCATACAGTGATATTAGGTGAGCCACAGTTTATTGCAGAATAGAGTGTTAGATTAGCAGTAAAATATAGCAACTTTGCAGGTAAATGATTAACACAGTATTTGCCTTAAATTGTCAATAAACTTTATTTGATCTAAGAAACATGGCAGAGGAGTAAGGTGTTGGGATAGTTGTGATCCACAGTTTAGTGCAGTATAGAGTATTCGATAAGCACTAAACTGTAGCTTCCTTTATTTTCTCTTGCAATAAACAACTCTTGCTGTCACAGGTCAAACAGATGAAGACTTATAGTAAAACACAAGATACCCGGAGTGGGTCTGATGCTAATCTGTTCTAAAACATATGAAGAGCAATTAGGCTGGGTCTGTTCAATAATATGGAAAGGGTGGAATCAGACTGGAATTAATTGTTAGGGGCATGTATGGAAAATCATTATATTTGTATATTGGAATTAAATAGGGTAAACATAAGATCTACATGATTTCTAAGTAATTCATTTCATTGCATTCAATTCAACCAATTCTAGTGATACAACTTCAAGAAACAACAGACATATTTTCCACTTCTATGTCTGTTATTATTGCTCAGAATGAATATAAAAGGATGCATGACAGAACTAAAGTACTTTATCTGCAAGCATTTCCTGCTGAAGTAATTTCTGAAACAACATTTGTCAGCGATCAATCAATATTCTGTACTTCCTTCTAGGCCTATATTAATTTTTTCAGTTACAGAATATATGGGGACGCCCACTGCACTTGGGCATATTAATAATGAATTCTATACACTGTATTCTCCTGAAAAAAAAATATTTCTTTGTTTACTATGTTAATGTCCTACATATAAAACAAGCAACTTCAGTTAACACAAGTATTTCACAAATTCTAAAACTGAATAATAGATAGGAATTTTGTATTTTGTATTTTGCACAACAGATGGATGTATGCAAAAGCTGACCATGTCACATCAAAGGCCCCTAGGCAATACGCACCAGATGGGTACTTAAATAAATTATCTAAGTTATTTCAGTGAATTGCCTTGCCAGTAGTTCAAGCTGAAAATCAACAATTAGGATAAAGGACAATTACAATGTAGATAAAGTTTCCATTGATAGAAGAGATTTTATTAAATCAAAGAATTTATGACAATAATCTATGTTTGGTCCTTGCGTGTTAAATAATTACATTACCATGTACAGATAATCCCCATGCATAATAGGCTAGGCTCTGTCTTAACATTTAAGACACAGAATTGTGAAAAAAGGGCGTTGCCCTCTTTTTGCTCTGTTTAAAAAAAAACACAGAATTTTTGTGATTTAAGAATAAGCACAAGGCCCATTCACTGAACTCATGTTGTTTTCCACAAGCTTAATTTATGCATGCAAGATTTATTTGTGAGTTGCTCAACCTAACTTTTAAGGTAAATTCATGCTCTGAGTCACTGACAGATTTCACTTCATCTAGCTGACTGATTTCAGCAACAGCCTGCATTTTTAAATGCATTGCTCAAAAAGCATGGTTAAGTTGTTAGGTTTAGGTACCATTTTAATAATCATTTTATATCTCCAAAATTATAATAAAAAATATATTGAACCCTATTAATAAAAAGGTATCCAGTAGATTTTATTTTATTATAATAGCATAATTTGCCATTTAAAGGGGTTGTTCACCTTTGAGTTGACTTTTAGTATGATGTAGAGAGTCATAATCTGAGACAATTTGTAATTGGTTTTCATCTTTTATTATTTGTAGTTTTATAGTTATTTAGCTTTTTATTTAGCAGCTTTCCAGTTTGCAGTGTCAGCAATCTGGTTGCTAGGGTCCAATTTACCCTAGCAACCATGCATTGATTTGAATGAGAATATGGAATATTAATAGGAGAGGGTCAAGAAATAAAGACAAATAATAAAAAGTAGCAATAACAATAATTGAGTAGCTTCAGAGAGGATTTCTTTTTTGAGGGTGTCAGTGACCCCCTTTTGAAAGCTAGAAAGATTCAGGAGAAGAAGACAAATAATTTATAAACTATACAAAATAAATAATGAAGACCAATTGAAAGGTTGTTTAGTATAACATACTAAAAGTTAACCTGAAGGTGAACCACCCCTTTAAAGACCAGACATTTATGTTAATACATTTATATTTAATAAACCTAAACAAAAACTTATCAAAATTAAAATAAAGTATTTATTATCTCTTACTCAACATCATAGTTTTTTTAGAGAACATTTCATTAGTTAAACTGTTCATTGTTTTGGTTATATGATTTGTATATAAACTGTAAGGCATGTTTTAATATAATTATTAATTTTATTTCTCCAAGCTGGCTGAATCGGGGCAACAAGATAAAAGCCCATTTTAACAAGAATCTAATCATCAAAAAATACAACTACATTTCATCCCTAACCTCACTTGCTAGTGGTGTAGATTGAAAGTACAATTATTCATCATTACTTTCATCAGTTCAGAAATAGCTACAGGAAAATTAGATTTAAATTAGATTGGATTTTATATCTAAGATACATTTATGATTGGACCATAAGTAGTATTGTTTCTAAACAAATGGAAAATTAAGTTCAAGATTTTAATTAGATATTTTCAGGGAACAATTATTTTTTACTAACAATCATTTATACAAATAGAAAGCTCAACAATATTAGTCACAGAGATAGTTGTGTACATTTTTTTTAAATAACGTTCAGGCTATTCATATCAAAGTGTTAAAATGACAATTTTCCCTTTCACTTAGCTTTGACAGATTTGTAGTGTTACGCAGAATCCTTTTTACTTATCTATTATTGATCAAACACTTTTCTGTAAAAGTGAGAGCAAGAGCAAAATTTTGTATTGACTGCTGATTTCCTAAATGGGTCTTATTAATTTTTCTTGTATTTTTATAATGTTTTTGAAAGAGGCTCTCTTCACTTGTAACTATACACCTATTGGTTAGGTTAGCTCTTGCATATCAATTAATTCTAGCAATACATATAACTAAGGAGATACAATGGTAATGAGGTAATGGATGAACATTATTTCAAAATAAGTAATAATAATTAACAGTTTATTACAAACAGCCTGTTAATGTCCATTTTAATTCACAGAGTTGTTCAAGGAGTTTAGTGAGGAAGGTTCAGATCATTATTTATCCTTTCCCAAGCGTTGTTCGAGAATACTGAACCTGAAACACATTCTACCAGCTTTTGTAGCACCTAATTGAATGGTCATCTTGAATACTAGATGCCCATACATGGGCCAGTCTTACAGCTATCTGGCCAATCAAACTGCAGGCTGAATGATTGAATAGCATTGTATTTGTGGAGGAAGTCAAGAGGAGCATTTCAATCCTATTGCATCTGTATTAGCAGATGGAAAACTCCATTTAGAAACACCAACCTGGATGGTCTTTTGAAACTGTCCATCTTCCAGGCCATATATGCCCTAACATTGTCATATGATAAAAATTAGATAAAGTGTTTATCTGAGATTGAAGAATATATTGACATCTTTAGCTTACATACATGAATATACAGGGTTGCTGTAATATTTATGCACCCTTACTTAAAATTAGCTATTTCTTGTAGTGATAATTGATTTTAACTTCAGAATCAATGAAAATCAAGTCATTAGAAAGAAAGGAAACATTTTACTGGCAGCTAAGAAACAGGATGTCCATGTAAATGAATGATTCTTTTACTGTTTGAATTTACCAATCTTTTCAGTTCTGAAAGCAAAAGCATTAAACGGTAGTTAAGCATCAATACTAAGGTAAAACCCTCTAACATAAGAGAAAAGAATAAAAAGAATGGAGTTTATTTAGAGGCATTTGTTCAGACTCTATTAATCAACTTTCAGATGACATTAAGTTTAATGTGTGCTTTATAAAAATGTCAGATTTAAATAATTAAACAGTGTATGATCTAAAAACTCCAGCTACAATAAATGTCAGGTTAAACAATGAATATTGAAATAAATTTAGTTTTATTGATGGCAGATGAAAAGAGTGAATGTAATTGAAGCATATTTTCAAGAAAAAGAAATAATTGGAGATTTTTATTTGCTTTTACCATTGTTTTTGAATGTGCTTTTATAATTATAAATCAAAGAAAGAGCAGATGGGAGAATAATTAAAATCTAAGCAAATATGGAAAACTGATATAATGTCTGGGTTCAGTAACTGCCAAAATATGGAATGCATGAGAAAACACGAGGTGAAAGCAAGAACTTCATTTCAGCTCATGCAGTCCATTTTAAATAAATGAATAAAAAGCCTTTGCTCTTGGTGTCATGTATAAAGTTAAGAAGACCTCTGTAACCCTGTAGACAGGATCCTACACTGGCAGGACTCATCTACAATACTTTAAGGGAGCTATAGCTAATGTGATGATGTACCTAATGATTATATTGTGCATTATAATTTGTACATGAGCTGACTGTATTCCATTATTTGGCTCAAGAGAATTTAAAAAATGTATTTGGCATAACTGATAAATCATTGAGTTGTTGGAAACAAATAGCAAGAGTAGTAGCTGTATGCCTGGTCTTCTTCATAACTTTGCGGTTATTCTCAGCAATTCAATAAGTGTCTTTTGGGAGCAGGAGATTAAAATGTTAAAAAATTATTCAATTCTTCTGTGTCTCTACACCTCTTTTAATAAATGACAATACCTAACTGGCCCTTGTTGTTGCCCACTGCCATTGCTTACTACAGTTAAGTTTATTATTCATAAGGACTCCTTGGTCCATTGCTTTCAATGATTCAAATACATTTGTGCCATTAAGACTGTATGCAACCTGCATATTTTAAAATTCCAAGCTAATAACCTTATATTAATCAACACTGCATATATTTTGGTATGAATCTGCCTATAATTCCAATATGTTAACCTCCATTACGGCGGAATGGGTTCAGTTGTTCTGCACAATTATGTTCAGTTAGCAATAAAAGATATGTAGTTTTTATTTCCTTCCCCCAAGTCCTTAATAATCAGATTATTGTTTCAGTTTATTGTTAACTAGGGATGCACCGAATCCAGGATCCGGTTCAGGATTTGGCCAGGATTCAGCCTTTTTCAGCAGGATTTGGATTCGGACAAATTTGCATATGCAAATTAGGGCCAAGGAGGGAAATCACGTGACTTTTTGGCACAAAACAAGGAAGTAAAAAATGTTTTCCCCTTCCCACTGGATTCAGTTCAGTATTCGGCCAAATCTTTAAAGGGCAAGGAAAGTGTAAAATAGAATAAGGCTAGAATTGCTGTATTTTGTATACTAAACATAAACATGAACTTACTGCACCACAAGTCTAATCAAACAAATGATTTATGCTTTCAAAGTTGGCCACAGGGGGCTGTCATCTTGTAACTTTGTTATACATCTTTGTCTGACACTGGCACTGCACATGCTCAGTACGGTCTGCTTGAGTTCTGCATGGCTGGTAAGTAAGGCAGGGGCTCCCCCTGCTGTTCCTAAATGATTGTTTCCCTGCCAGAAGCACTAAATGAAGGGAGAATTTCACTGCATACAGTCAGGTTTCTTATAAAAATGGTACACATTTTAAAATTAAAGTATATTGGAGATAGATTTCTTTTTCATTAAAGAAAGTAAAAATGGGATTTTATTTCTTTGCCTTTCCTTGCCCTTTAAGGAAGGATTCAGGGTTTGGCAGAATCCAAAATACTGGATTCGGTGCATCCCTATTGTTAACCCACTACAGAGTCAGTGTCAGACTGGTGGGAAGTGGGGCCAACTGGAAAAACTCCAGCTCACTGCCCTATCCCCCCCAGCTAAGGACCCACCACTCCGGCACTGCCATGGGTTCCAATAATTACCGATGTCTTCCCATGCTACACTGCCTGCCCATGTGCCCAGACCCTGGGGGGCCTAACAAGACCATGGTCCACCAGGACTTTTACCGGTGCCCTTGCAGGCCAGTCCGACCCTGATTAAAACATTTTCCATATTCATCAATACATTCAGCGAGTTCTCATTCAAGTAAAAGAGGTTGCAATTAATGGTGTTGAACTTTTGGACTCTTCTCCACCAGCTGAAAAAATGCCAGTAAACAACATACCCCAGGTGCTATAGCCCTGTGCCAGATCCTATTTTAGAATTGTGGGAAAAAAAGAAGCAATAGATATAAAAAACACAAGTAGGATGAAGAGTACTCCTGTGCTTTTCTTTAATTTTGGCTAGTGTCAGAAACTGTGATGAATCGAACCCTGTATTTTTTAATTAACTCTCTAGCATTTCTCTTGTGAGCCATTGGGGGGTTTAGCAAACATGCTGACTGGTTTCTTATACAGACTCCCAGTAACTCTCCCTGCTATACAATCATCTCCTCCTGCCACATTAACAACACGTGGTGATGATCCAACAATTTATTTATCCAGCAATCTTTCTAAGAATACTCTTTGGAACATCCCATGCTTGATTGTCAAAGTTCTAAAGCCTGATCTTGATTATGATTCCTGAGATTCTTGATTTCTTGTTCCTGTATCCTTCTAGTTTCTGTGTCCACATCTGGTCCCCATGTTCCCTGCCTGGCTTACTTGCTCCTGTTCTCTGGTCCCCATCTGTTGTCCGATTCCTGTTTTGCTGTGGATTTCCCTGGTCCTGACTTCCGGCCTGTTTCTTGACCTTGCTTGTCTGCTGCCTTTTTTTGACCTCAGCCTGTCTTACAGACTTTTCTTCGGCTACGCAGCCCTGACAATTTTTCCTTGTTACTGGACTCTGCTTTGTATACAATTAAGCCTCCTCACAGGCCTGTACTGGAACTTGTTTTATTTTTTTTTATTCATTGAATCATCTTTTTACCTCATCATGGCTTCCAGTATTTATCCAGCCATTAATGGGTATACTTGGAGTTACCTAGCACACCAGCTCCTCGTGAGGCATAAGTGCCCTGATGATGCCATGTGAACGGCAATGTGCCTAGGCTGGCATAGGTGGACAGTGGTGTGACTAGCTCCAACTTGTTCCCACATAGTTAGGCAGTAATAGTATAATTAAAAAAACCTTTTTTTTGTTAGACTAATTAGCAAATGTGCCTGGTAAAAAATTAGCACTTAAGAGTGCTCAGAGTGCACAGTGCAGCTTCAGGTATCTCAGGCCTGCCCTGTCCTTGCCTCCTGCCATAAAATGATAGAATAAGCCACAAAATACTGAGGTCTCATTCCTTCAGAAAATTATTTATGAAATTATCAAAAAAAGGCTCATTGAATACATCTTTTTCAAACACTTAACTGTGTCACAATTTGCAACGTTCCTGTACGGTGACATAATTCTTCACATTTTAGTTTGCATTTCTCTCTATTGACAGACACATAACCCACTTTCATAATTTGTAGCTCAGATTTTGCTGAACTCATATTTATCAATCTTGTAAATGTGACATTTAGATGCATCACAGTCTGTTCTTCCCTTTTAGAGAAAAAGAACAAATCAAATACTGTAAATAGCCTATTTCTTGATTATTTGTGACAAATTCTATTAGCAAAAGTGCAGAATATGCAGTAAATGCCCAAAAAAGGAAGCATTCAGCTACAGACAGAATTTGAGTAAGTAGCTTGCCTGAAGAAATACTAAATAGATGTAGCCTTTATGGTGATGGTTTGTGTTAAAAAATATAATGGACGAAATGTAACTTTTTGGTGTACATCCCATTTTCACATTCAGTTAAATTGAACAGGGATTGTTCTCAATAAAATTTTGCTTGTTTTAATTAGGAAATATGTATTATTTTTTAGATATTTACTGCTATTTCTTAGCAGGTCAAAATCTAAAGCCACATTCTACTTCCTGTTTCTTACAAGTCTACCAAGAAGCCCTCTATATAAACAAACCCCTTCCCTGAGCTTTTAGACTGAGATCAGATCTAAGGGTGTTGCTAATTTGTTTTGATGTACTCTGAAGAACTGGAAGTTTAATGTGACTTTCCTTTCAGTTTCAGAATTTGCCCTGTATAATAGAAGACATAAAAACCTATAAATATATTAAATTTAAACAGTAGACTAAAGGTATGTTCTGACCAAGCCTCATTTAGCGATCTAATGCTGAACAAGGCAGCATTCGTATACTTGTGTAATTTGTTGCACAATTAATGGAATCAAAATTCCAAATAAAGTACTACAGTATATTTCTATAGGTATGGGACCAGTTATTCAGTTATCTGTCTGAAATGTGCATCTACATACCTTATGCCTACCAAAAAAAATTAAATATTCATTAATTAGGCTTGTTTTTCCTCCAATAAGGATTAATTAAATCTTCGTTAGGATCCAGTACAAGGTACAGTTTTATTACTGAGAAAAAGGATTATTTGGATAAAATGGAATCAATGGGAGCTTTTCGGATAATGGGTTTCTAGATAACTGATTCTATACCTATACAGAGAATGATTTTTAAAAGTCTGAATTATTTGATACATTTAGGCTGATTTTGCTTCCAATAAAGATTATTTTTGAATAAAGTACAAGATACCATTTTATTGGGTGTACATGGAAGATGGCCTTCCTAAAATTCTAAGCTTTCTGGATAATAGGTTCCCTGATAACAGATGCCATATCTGTATTACATATAAGCCTGAAATATATAGGATGTACTAAGGTCACTGGTACAAGGTCACTGAGATTACAGTAAAGTACATAAAAATGATTCACTGCATGTTGCATTTAAGTAAAAACAGAATTAGTATTCCTTCTAAAAACCTCATAAATTTTCTTATATTGGTCGATGGATGCTTAGTTACTGGTGCGTCAGAAGAAACATCAGAGGGACAGATTTTGTCAAAATGAATGATAACTAAATGTGTCCTAATATTTCATAAGGAATTACTGGCGTTGACAATCAGTCACATAAACACAGGACATTGAATTCTTTGAATCTGGGAAAGTTACAGGTTTGTCAGGGAGGTAGATTTAAAATGTAGTAATTGGGCAATCTGCAGACACAACATCAATATCACAAATCACAATTCACAAGAAAATTGACTTTCAGCTTACACATGGTTATGTTCAATTATGAAGTGGAATTATTTCTGGGAAATTTGACAGCCGCACATCATTGATCAGTCCAGATTCTCATTTCAATAGTAAATGCTCCACCAAATGCAGCAATTTACTTAACAAGTAAATATTAACAAACAATGTGATATCCCAACAAGTATTACAATAGTCCCTTTGTAACATGGTTCTATTTATATTGAAGTTTGAAGGAACACTCAAAGGCATCTTCCTTAGATCCCTTCAGTACAAATCCACAGTAAAATTAAAGTAATAAATCACACAGAGGCCTTTGACTTAAATTTAATTTTACTAAATTGTAGGTAAAAAAAATATTTGGTTTGCGTCTAAAATTAGCATTTTGCACATTGGGAAATAAAATGTTACTCTCAAATTACCTCCCAAGCCCACACAAATATGCTTATACAGGCATGATTATGGCCACAGTACACAGATACTGCAGGAATATAAGGCTCTGTAGGTTACATGCATAGCAATCAATCTTTGTATGCTACTTGTAGTACATGAAAATGAATGTGAGTGTTACTATTGGTAATTGCTGGTAACATTCATCCCTATGTTCATATCAGGTTCAGCACTGACTAACTTTTTAAATGGTTATACATGTCATTAAAAAGGCATTGTTTTGTGTATTTCAACACATTTTTAAATGGCCCTAAAAGAAGCAATTAGACTTATTATGCAGCTATAGATATATACCATCTGGTACCAGTGATTGCCACTACAGGTTTCTAATGGCATATGGACATCATTCTAAGCCAACCTAGGGAATTATTTCCTTCTGCAAAAGCCTATTGACATTGGTTACTTGATATTATATAACTTGGTTGAAATCTCTGTGCTCTTTTATACATTTTATACAATCCAACTGTAGATAAAATGGGAACATTGGCGCTTGCAAACACTGTGCATCTCTGTAATAGGTTTTTGAAACTGATCATATGTTTCACTGATCAAATAACAAAAACATGTTATTGTGCTAAATTTTATTTTGTGCTACATATAATTTATTTAACCCAATAAACAATGGTTGGTTGTAGTCATTCTATGTGAATGTCTTTGTAGGGCAATTATCCCAATTCTCCTAACAGTTTAATTCAAGGGTCTCAAATACTAGTGTCTGAATAAGTTTGCGCACTAACTGCAGAAATAAATGTAGACTATTATGGGTTAGAACCCTATTTTTATGCAAACAGAACCAGAAACCCTTAAAGGTAAGCTATCATGAAAGCAAATACAGGTATATGACCTGTTATCCAGAATGCTTGTGACCTGTTGTCTACTGAATAAGCAATCCCAATTTGGATATCCATGTTTTACTAAAAAAATCATGTAAACCGTAAGGAGTATTTTCTTATATCTTTTTTTTTTGTTTAAAATTGAGCCTATTGTAGATGGCCTTCCTGTAATTTGGAGATTTCTGTATAATGGGATCTTTACATGCAGGTTTTGCATAGGTGGCTCAAATACATCATGCAGGCAACTGGAACAAAGACCAATGACATATTAGAGCCCATAAAGCACATAAAAATAAAACAACGCCGGAGAGTAGGGAGACAGATTGCTGAGAGAGGAATACTGAGAATGAACCTTATTTTTCTAGGATATTTTAAATGTTTTGGACTACAAACATGTTTTTGGTGTCACTGAATAATTAAATGCTAAGTTACTACTAAGTAAAAAAATCTAGTGAATTTTATGCATTTTTTTCTATTTGATTCTGGCACTGTAGTCTAAATACCTTGGACCTCCGGGCACAAAATGTGGAATATGCATAGATCATTCATACTCTGTTCAGACTCTGTTATGAATAACAGCTGGATATTAAGCAAATGCATTGTCATGTAACACTGTGTCCATGCTATAAATCTAACAGTGATACCTTGCCACATCCTACTTTTAGAATTTCCTACTCTGTATTTAAAGCACTTGTAGACATACAGCTTGAAGAACAATCATTAGGTTGGGGCTTCCATTCTATTTCATTTTTTTTACAGCAACAGCAACAGTCTTGGACTGTGGTATACTGGGCTCACCAGGGCCACCATCTCAGGAGGTCCCCACCCCAGTCACAAAGTCTGTCAGCCTACACCAGCAGTGTGCACCTCCCCCCCACCTGCTGCACGTTGCGTCACACCACATCATGTGATGTTGCAATTTACTGCATTCAAATATACTTGTGGCTAGGATGGGGTATAGAAAATCCAAGCAGGGAGAGGGCCTGGGTCAGCTGGCTCCCACTAGGTTTATTCCTGGTGTCCTGGTGGCCCAGTCTGTCCCCATACAGTAACACTGTTGGTGAATATTAGTTATTTGAATGCAATATTTATAAGATGGTGGCTAAATTTATTCCTTAGTTAAGATCTACATGAAGTCCAAAACGCATTTAATAATCTATACTAGAACACTGAGATGGTATAGACGGAAGGACAGGGACTATAATCACTTAAAAATTATGAATTGATGTAATACTGTTTTGAAGATGCTGTCTGGATCTTTTTAAGGATGATATACTATAAGATGTTTCTTCTGATGAGTGGAGCAATCAGCCTGTTTCCCTGGTTACTCTTTGTATTCATGTATTTTTTTCCATTGCAACCTTTTTTTTTTATATATCTGGCAAGACTGCACATTATACAAAGTGAATCTGAAATTTAAATAACCACCCTTAATGTAGCACTGTATTTTAAAAGTTCAGATACAGTAGCAGCTACTGCAATCTTTCATACACCATAGTTCATTTTATAACATTTTGTTGATTTCAGAACTTGACAAAAGGTTCTACTGGCACAATAGGTTATTCCTGCTCCTTCCCTCACAGTCTTAATTTGGAATACCTGTGACACAGATCTACCAGCCTTACCTCAACTCTCTCAAGTCCAGTATCTCCTCCATTAGGGTAGTCACACATTAATTATTAAAACTAGGTCATCTTTGTGCAAAAAAGATACTTCTGCATTTTTGGGATAACAGGCGATTTCAAGTAGCATCATATGTTGAGTAGCTGGCAATTTATATTGTTCTCAATGAGAAGACAACCCAATTGGCTTTTAAAACTCGCTTTTTAAAAATTGTTTATGGCAGGGTATTTTTTTGGCATTTTGCAGACACAAAAAGTAGCTGCTACTACTAGATTTGAACCTACTAGCAGCAGCTATTGTTGTGGCTACAAAATACCCTGCCATAGACAATTGCCTCTGCTAAAACACAAGTAGTGTCTTAGCAAAGCGAATTATCACTATTGTCTATTTTGTAGCATGACAAATATCTGCTACTAGCAGCGCTGTGTCTTCACCATTACAGGGGGAGATTTATCAAAGGTTGAGGTGAATTTTTGGATTTAAAAAAAAATAGAATTTCAAGCTATTTTTGTGTTCCTCGGCTAGGGAATAGTCCAAATTCGATTTGAATTTGCAAAAAAATTGTAATTTCGAAATTTATCATGTATCATGTCGAAAAATTTGAATTCGACCATTGCGAAATGAGTCGCGGGACGCTTTTGACGCGCGTCGCGTCATTTCCGGCGTGCGTCACATCGTTTTTCCGGCGAATTTTTGCCAAGCGAAATTTCGCTGGTGATTCGCGAATTTATTCG
>CM044441.1:116047649-116115333 GCA_024363595.1 Xenopus borealis | reverse complement strand
TATATATATATATATATATATATATATATATATATATCATGTCTTTCTACTCCATGCTATCCAGAACACTACAGCCTAATAGTTTGATATGAGCAATTTATTCATAAAACAAGGCACTAGTTTTAATGGAAATGGGCTGTGGAAACAGAACAAATGAAACTAAAGCTACGAGAATGAACAGAACATACAAACAAGAGTTTATGTGAATAAGGTCAGTCAATACAAACCCAGTAAGGTCAAGCTCAGCCAGAATCTGTAAACTCCACTCTCTCATTTGATTGGGACAACTACAAAACAGAATTAGCATTTAGAAGAGATAGAGAAATTTCCATTTTCTTCCATGTCAAAAGAAACCTGCAGAATATAGTCTAGTCATCTTCTCCCAAATGTGGATATACTGTAAATTTATATATGTAACCCATAGGAGATTATACAAAGAGATCATATGAAACTAAACCTAAAAGAAGTAAGAGAGTACTAAAACAAT
Organism: Xenopus borealis; assembly: GCA_024363595.1. Classification (NCBI taxonomy): domain Eukaryota; kingdom Metazoa; phylum Chordata; class Amphibia; order Anura; family Pipidae; genus Xenopus; species Xenopus borealis. Next base: position 116,114,846 of record CM044441.1, on the reverse strand, counting down.
AGCCAAGTATGTTCATGAAATGACAATTACACAACACAAAAAAAGGCTTCTTGTCAGACAGCTTCTGTTATTTACAATAAGACATAGTGACTAAACACAGCCTTTCAGAAAGAGGGTGAAAGCTGAACATCTCCCCAAAAAAGGCATCAATCACTTTCATATGAGAAGACATCAACATCCATCACTTTAACATGTATCACCTGGCACTGGGTAAATAAAAAATAAACCTGCACTACAGTTCAAATTTCACCACAATATAATTTGGAAAGAGCAATAAAACGTACACCATTTTTAGTATAAGGTTCCTGCATGGCCAATTAGCAGTAGCAAAATCAAACGAAAAAAGCACAGGTCACCACTTTAAAAACAAATATCTTATTGGCTTATGGTTTACAACACCTGGGGAAAACTAATATCTTTTATCATATTTGGTTTAACACAAAGATGCAAAACAACAATGTGTCGGGGTGTCGACACCTCCCTTTGTCAGGGAGGTGTAGACCCCTCGATATGTTGATCTGCATCTTTGTTGTAAACCTGGATCAATAAAGGATTCATTGTACAGAGAGAAATGGTATTTATCCATTTGTGATTTTGCTATGTAATGTTGCGGCCGTGCATCTAGGAATAGCAGCACAGTGAAAACCAGCACCAGAGAAGTGTGAGTCGTGTTCCCTTTCCAAATATATTCAATCAGCAGCAGCAGCCAGTCTTATATACATTACAATGTTACAGCCTGTTTGGCCAAAATACAAATGCACATTTGGCAAAAAAACAGTTCAGACTCTGCAACACCTTATTCCTGGAATAAACAGCTAAATTGTATAGATTCCTGATGCTCTAAAGCCTACATACCAGCCCTCGTAGATAACAAAAGATATTAGTTTTCCCCAGGAGCTGTAAACCATAACAGCCAATAAGATATTTGCTTTTAAAATGGCGACCTGTAAATGCTACCTTTTGATTGGTTGCTATGAGTTACTGCTCCTGGGCAAACTCAGTGGGGCACTTTATAAACTTTGTACATTGCAGAATGATTCTCACAGTGACAATATTTGCCCTGCACATGGTAATATTTATAAAGCTGGATATATCCAGAAGAACTTTTTAAATATGGGTAAAACCGCAAATTGCCAATTTTATTTATGGGAATACTGTACAATTTAAGCTATGCCACAACTGGTGGCAGAGAAAATAATTGCAAAATAGTTTTGCAAATTGTGAGTTTAAATTACTATCAATGCTATTTTTTTGCACACAACAACCTTGCACAGTGGGGGAACTCACACAAATGCCGAGCCATTTACATTTGCACAAAATGAAAATTAGTAAAAACGGGAAAGATGGACACATCAGTGCAATATTTTATTGTTCAGGAAAAACATGGGCAATACAATCATTTGCGAATAAATGTGCTCTGTGCGAACTTTATAAATAACCCCCGGTGTATTTTATTACACAATGCTATGACTAATATATAGAGATGTGCGAATTCTCCCGTTTAGTGCAAAAATCGTGAAATCGTCAAGTTTCACAAAAAAGTTGTGAAAAAATGGACATTTCACAGAAAATTCATAAAAATTGGACATTTCATGAAAAATCTGTGAAGACTCGACTGAAAATTCATGAAAAATTGGAAATGGACACCTGTGGCCAAGCTGACACTTACATTAAAGACCATGGACTTGCGTCAAAAACATTTTGACACTGACTCAGCCGAAACACAGAAATTTGCCCCAAATTCGTTCCAGGTGAATTTATTCGCCAATCACTACTATTATACCGATTGCACCACATAGTTCAAATAATCAAGTAGCTTTTTTTTTAAGGACACTTGAATGTTGAAATCTGCTGTGGAACTAATGAATGTTGTTTAAACACTGTAAAACCCATTAATTCAAGTCCCAGCAAATACACTTAAGCTAGCAATACATCTTTTGGATTTTGACATCTAAAAAAAGTATGCATCCAAATTGTTTTGTACCTGTTTCCAAAACTGAAATGGCATAACGCATATGCAAGACATCCACGTTGAGAGGTGTTATTATGGACAAAGCAGTACGCATTTTTGTTTTGTTTCGCCAATACTGTATTGAAAAATCTATATAAAATATATCATCTTTTTGTGTTATATAAGCCTGAAATGCCAGGGAAATCAATTTTACAATGAGATTTAGTGATAGCATAACAAATCTCTTAATCATACCTGTATGTATGCCTCCACTTTGACGCAAGATCAATGAAACTTCAGAAGAATTAAAAAGTCCTGTTATCACTGTGCTGTGTGCCAAAGTAATAGCGAAGATCAGTTTCTGGAGAGGCTAATTTTCTGCTAATATACTATTAACAACAGCTACATATCGACATGTTGATACATAGCTACAGAAAGGCCAACTCCCAGAGACCCCATTTTATCCAAATAAGCCAAATTTATAATTTTGTAATAATAAAACAGTACTTGATCCAAACTAAGACAGAATTCATCCTTATTTAAGGTTTACATGATTTACTAGAGGACTTAAGGTATGTAGATGCAAATTACGGAAAGATTCAATATCTGGGAACCCCAGGTTTCAAGCATTCTTGATAACAGGTCCCATAACTGTATATGTATATTGGATACACGAGTGATACACTAGTGATGTCTCAATAAAAATAGTTTGGTTCACATAATTTAGGAGAATGTATTTAAAGCACTTTCACTGCCCCAATAGTAATATATATATAGAGCACATACCAATTTCTTTTGAAATACTTTTATACTTTTAACCTTGTGCAATGTCTATCACAAGCATATAATACTTATATTTATATATATATATATATATATATATATATATATATATATATATATATATATATATATATATATATATATAGTAGACAGTGGTTTCCATGAGTGAGAGTCTGCCGGGTTACCGGTTCCATTTGGTAGCCTGCATAGATCACAGCCGGAAGCACCGGTTCTGAGGTTCTACACATTAGTTATTTGGCACACATGTGTGAACTGCAGCTAAGTGCTGAGAATGGAAGTTTGAATTGCACAGAGGTATAGCGCACCATTTTCTATACATCAGATAGCTTGCGGACAGAGCGGAGTGATCAGAGGTAAAACTATGTCTGGTGTTGGTGTGATAGCCGAGATTTAGATTTGTTTGTGTTGTATGTTTGCAACTACATGTCTATCGCTGGTTTCTAGCACTAATTTTATCCTTATTAATTTTCATCTCTTCACTTCAGGGAAATTGATACGTGCACATGGGGGAATTTGAGCTTGTAAACGAACATTTTATTGGTGGGATGTGCACCTTTATTGTGTTTACAGGTCCGTCCGAAAAAAGCGCACAACGGGTGTATATTTTTATATGTGAATACAAGAGTATAACACTGTCTTTTAGTGTGGTCACGGTGATCTTGTTTGGTACACAATAAGGACACTTTGTCACAGGGTGTCAATGGTTATACTTTTATTCACTTATCATCACCTTTGGGGATTTCTATACACTCGGTGTTGGTAGATTAACAGGTTAAATGCATAATGATTAAGATTGTTTGGTCTCACGTCACTTCCTAATTCACGGAGATTGGCGCCAAAGTAAATGTATTTATTCGTTGTGAGTAATTTTGTTTGCACTTTGAAAAAGGCTGTTGTATCAGCCGAAACGTCAGCTTCAGTTTTGAATAAATTTTTTTGTATATTTTTAAGACCTGTGAATGCGGTCTGTCCATATTGTTCTAGATACATTTAGTGAGATCTGCACCCAGGCACTGATTGATTGGATTATCGTGAGTGCCAGTTTTGCATTTATATATATATATATATATATATATATATATATATATATATATATATATATTATAAGCAGAGTAAGTACAGATATGATAAAGAATAAAAATGGTTACTTACTGCCACATTGTACCTTACTTAAGCAATATGAAAGTATAATATATAATACTCTTCACTATTTTTATTGCAATAAAAAATAAACGTTTTACCGCTGATTAAATTAAAATGAGAACATTCATTTAATTTTACCACTCAGTACTAACCTGTTCATGCAACCCATATTCTGGTGAATTATTTTATGTGCTCCTTGGATTGCCAGTGTTCTTTTATTTAATGGAATTTTAATAATTAAATGTAAGCAGAGCTTTTATCAAGTTATCTATTTCAGTGTTGGCAGAAGTCTTTAAAAGCCATAGCAAGTGGTATATAGAAAAGACTTCTGCCTTACTATCCAGAAGAGAACATAAAAGTCTCATTACCATATGAATGAGGCCAGCTGTTGCAGCTGCTCCACGATCACTACATTTGTGCTGAAAAGAGTCAGCTCTCTCGTGTAACTTTCCCCACTGTTTTCCCATATGATGCCGTTATCTCTAAACAAAATGTTTTGCTTATCTGTGGATAATTCTCCTTATGTGAGCACTTGTTGGGCTAACCTAACAACTAAAAATTACAACTGTTGTCAAATACATATCACTACAAGAACTGCGAGTCAACTTAGTGAAAGGAGAAACGGTACTACATGCTACGTGTTGCACTGGTATAGTAATGGTATTATTTTATTTTTATTTAGAGCTCTAGCCTATTTCTCAGTAAAACTTTTCTCCCATACATATTTGGATACATTTTACTTCTCCAGTACAGAGAAGTAGTGAGTTAAGATCACAATCATAGCATACAGAGAACATATTTAGAGCTATCATTTTATTAGGGCTTCATTAAAAGACCCTGATTTATCCTTTAAGTTAGCTTCACAACTAGTGATGGGCGAATCTCCCGAGATTCGCTTCGCCGAATTTTTCGCGAATTTTTCGAGAAATTCGCGAAATGGCGAAAAATTCGCGAAACGAGTCGCGGGACGATTTTGTCGCGTGTCGCGTCAATTTTGTTGCGCGTCTGTCACGCGTCGCGTCAACTTTGGCGCGTCGTTTTCGTCGCGCGTCGCGTCGTTTTAGTCGCGCGTCGCGTCGTTTTCGTCGCGCCGCGTCAAAATCGACGCGCGACTAACGCGCGACTCGTTTTCAGCGAATTTTCGCCAAGCTAAATTTCGCTGGTGATTCCCGAATTTATTCGCCAGCGGCGAATCGCGGGAATTCGCCGCGAATTCGACCTAGGCGAATAAATTCGCCCATCACTATTCACAACCTCAGATTTTGCTTTTAATTAAGAATTTGTCAACTTTTGAATTATCAACTAGAAAGGTTAGCTAATTGTTTTTGAGGTGAAATTTCCCTGTATTTGATGCACCTACAAACCAATGACTTTCTAAAAAATATATCAAAATTCTAGCCCTATTAATGATCGTTTTCCTTCTGCCAGAAAGAGACAGAATGTTTTTAATAAAACAGATACTTTGTGCCCAGAGTTATATTGTCAAAACACTTTTCAAAAACGTTGAACAATTTGAATGATAGGAAAAGATATGAAAGAGAATGAAACCCGTTTTTTTTTTTTTTTTTTTTTAAACATGATAAAATGTGTCTGGGGGCATGGCACGAGTGCTAACATTTCCTAAGTGCTAACATTTCCTAAGTGCTAACATTTCTTAAGTGCTAACATTTCCTAAGTGCTAATATTTCACAAGTGCTTAGAAAAGTTATACAAGGCAGTTCCATGGAACTACTAACTCCTATCTCTTCTCATTCTTACAGGTAATAAAGCCTATCCATATACCTGCAACTGCTATATACTGCTCTATACTGCTTATTCTGGTAATACAGTTTATATCAATACTTGTAACTGTTAACCCCAATAACTTTTGTCTGTTAGGCCGACTCTGCTTTAGTGTTTCTGATAAATATCTCAAACACACATCTGTGTCCACTCCTCAGTGAACAAGAGATATTTTTATAGCCCCAAACTTGGTTCTTGTGTCTGGTAACTAAACCCTTTGATAGCTGGTTAATTGATAAATTAGTCAATCCGGCTCTTTTTTTCCCAATCAGCTACATATAAATTCAGGCCCAGTATAGGGGATGGCACTCGTGCTGGGGGCATGGCACGAGTGCTAACATTTCCTAAGTGCTAAGATTTCACAGGTGCTTAGAAATGCCAGTTATATAAGGCAGTTGGACAAGACATTGCCAAGGCAAAAGGAACTGGATTCCCCATCAAACAATGGCAAACTAGCTGGAATAAGAAGAAAACAGATTTGTTTGTACCTGCTAGTTTGTAACGTCTTACTCCAAAAATACTTGCCCCTGTGTTTCTCCTCCTATCGCTCTCATGCTTCATAAAACATTTTGCACTACCTACTCCATCAAATCACAATTCTATACAAATGTCAGCCTCTCTAATCTAATCTCCTTCCCTCTCCACACATGAAGTATATAAAGTATCTGTTTAGCTATTCCAGGAAACTCCTCTTCCTCATATAAACTAAGGACTTACAAATCCCGCACTCACTTAGTCTATCTGTCTTTTCTATTGCTAGCAGCTGGGGACATTTCCCCAAACCCGGGCCCCTACCCCATCCCAGTTATATCACGGCCATGGGCTCCTTCTCTTAGGTGCAAATTTCAACATTTCAGAACTCTTATCCTTACACCCAAAAACCCAGTTAATCTCGCCTGTGCTCACTGGAATGCCAGATTTGTTTGCATCAAACTTAACACTTTACATGACCACTTCATTGCCAACTCCTTTAACATACTTGCACTTACTGAATCCTGGCTTTCTCCCGCTGACACTGCCTTACCTCATTTGAGGTTCACTGCATTAGGCTATTTTCTCCTGTTTCACTCTGCATTGCTGTCATACCACCTGGAAGAACCGCACAATTTTTGGACAACTTTTCTGCCTGGCTTCCTTACTTTCTTTCATCTAACACCCCATCTGTCATATTAGGGGACTTTAATATACCTGTTAACAACATTAACAACCCACTCCGTTTCTAAACTTCTTTTACTAAAATCCTCTCTAGGCTTATCCTTGTGCTCAGACTCCCCCTCTCACACCAATCACAATATGCTCACTTTTCAACTCTCACTGACTCCCTCCTCACCCCCTGCTAATCCCCAAACATGTACCTAACGTGACTTGCAAGCTCTGGATGTGTTGCATCTCTCTTCTTCCTTTGACTCTCTTCACTATAATATCTTAGCTATCTCTTGTCCTAATGCGGCCATCTCTAAACTACTTGAGAGCCTAGTCTACAACTGACTAACCTCATTCCTGTCTGACAATAACTGGACCCCCTACAATCAGGTTTTAAACCACAACACTCCACTGAAACTGGCCTGACCCAGCTAACTAACGATCTTTTAATAGCTAAAGCCAAAAATAATTCTCTCTACTAATACTGCTTAATCTCTCAGCTACATTTGACACTGTAGATCACCCTCTCCTCCTCCAGTCCCTCCATTCGCCTGGCCTTCGTGACACAGCCCTGTCCTGGTTCTCTTCTTACCTCACCAATCGCTCCTTCAGTGTCTCTTACAAAGGAGTAGCATCTTCCCCCCTACCTCTCTTTGTTGGGGTTCCTCAAGGCTCTGTCCTCAGACCCTTATTATTTTCTCTATTTACGTCCTCCCTCGTCAAATTAGTCAGCTCGTATGGTTTCCACTACCACCTCTACACTGACAAAACTCAGATCTATCTCACCTCTCCTGAGCTCAACCCAGAACTCCTAACTTGTGTCTCCTCCTGCCTGTCTGCTAACTCTACTTGGATGTCAAAATGCTACCTTAAATAAAACCTCTCTAAAATGGAAATGGTTCTTTTTCCTCCAACTAACACCAGTAAAATCCTGGAAGAATCCATCATAGTTAACAATTCCACCATCACTCCGTCTCCCCAGGCCCGGTGCCTTGGGGTTATCCTAGATTCTGCCCTATCATTTACTCCTCACATCCAGTCACTTGTTAAATCATGTTACTTCCACCTAAGAAACATATCCAAAATACTATCATTTATCACCAAGATGCTGCCAAAATTCTTATTCACTCTTCATTCGTCATATCATGTCTAGACTATTGTAACTTTTAATTGGTCTTCCCCTCCAGAGACTGTCACCTCTCCAGTCCATAATGAACACTGCTGCTAGGCTTATACACCTCAGCAACCACTCTTCCTCTGCCATGTCATTCTGCCAATCCCTGCACTGGCTTCCACTGCCCTTCAGAATTAAATTCAATTTAATGACCCTGACACACAAAGCACTTCACAACTCTGCCCCTCCCTACATCTCTGAACTAATCTCTATATACTCACCCAACTGCTTACTACGCTCCTCTACTGACCTACTACTCAACTCTTCTCTCATTACCTCCTCACATGCTCGCATTCAAGACTTTGCAAGGGCTGCACCCCTCCTCTGGAATTCTCTCCCATGGTCTGTCCGACTTTCTCCAAAACCTTTCACCTTTCAAGAAATCTCTTAAAACCCACTTATTTAGAGAAGTCTACCCTCACTCTTAACTACACAATGCAATACCACTTACAGTAACACATCTCTCACCCACTTAACGCTGAACTTGCCCACTCCCACACCTTGTGTAGCATTCCCTTCCCTTTAGATTGCAAGCTCTTTCTGCACAGAGCCTTCTTCACCTGTGATGTTTGTAACCCCATATTTATTGTGATTTATGTACTTCCATATGGTCTATGTATGGAATTCATGTGATTTAGTTGTATAATCACATTCACTTTACAGCGCTACAAAATAAGTTGGCGCTATAGAAATACATGTTAATAATAAATAATAAAAAAACACTAATGAGTTTTCCAAAAGACCAAATATTGTAATTTCCATGTCTTTAATTTGGAGGGAATAAACCCAGAGGACATCATCCACAATACCAATGGGAACACTTAGATTTACTAATGGTAACATTTTGAAGTTAAAAAACTTCGAACATCACATTTTTTGGGGAGTCATTTTCGATCAATTATGAAAACGGGGGTATTCAATCGAGTGAAAAATCATTTGATTCGATCAAATGATTCAAATTTCACCAAAATCCTTAGATTTCTCAGAACTTAGGAAAAATTTCAGGACAAGTTCTGTGAGGTCTCCCATAGGCTAAAATGGCAATTCAAAGTCGAAGGATTTTTAAAGGGTCAGTACTTCGAAATTCAAAAATTCGAATATTCAAATTTATTTTCAAATTAAGCCCAAAATTACTTAAACATTCTAATTTTAAAAATTCTAATTTTATTATACCCTTAGTAAATCAGCCCCTCTTCACCTCTTTACTGCAGTCATCAAGGGCATGTACCTTAATGAATGTACCATAAAGAACAGCTTTAAAAATTAAACTATACTTATGCACCTCTGCTGAGAACTACAAAACTGGCATCAACATTTTTTCCTTCTTTTATACGATCTAAGTGTTAACAGTTCAGGAGGAAAATATGCAATAATAATGACCATTATTTATTTGCGTGCAATATATTTACTCTATTATTATAAACAGTTCATTTGCAAACATCACAATTCAGAAAAACTACAGTATGCACAGAATTTAAAGGAGACTAAAAAAACCATAGCTTACAAGTATTTACTACAATTTGTCTTTTTCAGTCCTTCATAGAAACAACTTTGTATGCCTAGCTACATTTTAAATGCTTTTTTCAGCACTTTATGGAGATCTGAGCAGTTATAATTTTTTTGGCTGCATGGTGCCATTTTATTGTTGCACTTTGTAAGTGGATTGTAGATGACGGATCTTATATAATAAACATGCTGGCTTTACAGTAGCATATAAAATTTTTCGATTGAACGGAAATCAGATAGAAAAGAGAGCTCAAATTCTTTTCTCAATTTAATATATATACTGCAGGAAATATTTATAAACCTTTCAAAATAAGTATCACACTGTTTCCTGTTACTTATTGCTGTATTGGGATTTCTTTAAAATAATCATAGTGAAAACAAACATCTTGTCAAAAAGTTGGAAAATATTGTTTGCTGTTAACAGTTCAAGTGTATGAAATAGAAAAAGTCTCTTGCAATGGGAACAAACTGTAAAATAATGCAGTGTTTATTATTCACTTATAATAAAATTAATTTTCTAATAGCCAAGATTTTTTAATTTACATGCTGTTTGAAAAAACAATTCGTATATTAGGAAGGCTGTCAGCAGTTGATTATTATTATGATGATTTAGAAGTAGCTATGACTGAATGAAAAAATGGCTCACAGTAATAATTTTCCCAGAAGGTACATCCTATTTCCCTCAATCAAAATAAAAAAGAAATTGCTGACCATGAAACTGCTATTTTATGAAAGAAAAAATGTATTTGCCAGGTGTAATCTTTAAAGATATGTTTGTTAAGGCATAAAGGGCAACAAATGCATTGCAAAGATTTAGACTAGAGGTTAATTTGTTGCTGTACAGGTCTGATGTATAGAGTTATAAGAGCATGTGATTAATTTTCAAATATGGAAATCTGTCTGGGAAGGAGATTTTAAACATGGTCTCTCTGCAGAGGCAATATTGAAATATAAAACATTTGTTTTTATTTCTATTTCAAAAACTGTGTAAATCTTGGTTACTAGCCACAGACTACAGCCTATGGATCTAAAGAATCAATCATCAGCTTTAGGTTAAGCTGATGTTTTTCACAATTATACAGTAGTTAAGTTAAAAATGTTGCATCAGCAGCTGGTCTTTTACCTATAATTTTTACAAATGTTTAACCTAATTCAAAATGGAAACTCGATTTTTGATAAATAACCCTCTTATTAGCGAAGATAATTGTGTATATTTAGGGGTTATTTACTAAACTCCGGTCAGGCTTTTTTGGGGGCAAAACTCAAATGTTTTGAAGTTGTTTTTGAAACCCAGATTTTTTGAGATTTATTAAAACCTGATGCAGCAAAAAGTCCAAATCCAAAAATCCGCCATCCCAGACCTGCCAGGTTTTCATTGTGTATAAGTCAATGGCAGAGGCCCCTATCCCATTTCTTAGTTTCTGTGGTCTGTGCTGGAATTAGCCCAAAATCCAAACTTTTCAAGCACAAATTCTGGCTTTTCAGGGAAAAAACTTGATTTTATGGGGTGATTAATTCAATCTGTTTAAAATAATAAGTTCAAATTGTGGATTCTAGTTTGGTTTTTATTTAAAAAAAATCTGAAAAATATATACTGTATATAAATCAAAATATTTAACATACATCATCATATTATCTAGCTCTATTTTTATTGCTGATATACAATGACTTTTTATAGTGTGAAATTAGAGAATCTTTAACTGTTTATACCTAAAGAATTGTAGGAGGGTAAAGATTTAGAGCACTTTGAATACCTTTATTACAGGCAGTGGCCATAAAGGTTAATACAACTATGAGCTGGTTCAATTTTTCAGGTGAGAGGAGGAGTGATTTCCTTTTCCAGGCAAAAGTGTTTCCTAGCAGTTTCCCTTATTGGAAAGGAGGTGTCCCTAGTCTTTATAAGGGGAAGGCACCATGTGCTTATTCTCTTTTAATCCCACATAATGTAGAAGATGGAGGGTACTTACAGCCTGCAGTTCTCATGTCTGAATGCTGGGTTAGAAGCCTATATTCTGGGTAACCCAGATAACACATTAACAGCAGAAGCCACAGTAAGTGAAGGAAGATTTAATGATCAGAATAAAAGTAAGCAAACAGTTGTGTGAACAGAGTCCAGTAACGTGCTGAGAAGGTCAGGGCTGATGGAAGACTGATAAAGGCAGGCCAATGTCAGTGGCAGGTATTATTATTATTATTATTATCTGTATTATGTTAACCAGGTAGCAAAGGCAGATATTCAGGGAGCAATATTGGATGCCTAGTAGTTCTTTGTGCAGGGATCAGGAACCTTGGCTCTCCAGCTGTTAAGGAACTACAAGTCCCAGAATGCAATGAAGGAGTCTGTCATGATTCATAAAGGCAAATGCATTGTGGGACTTGTAGTTCCTTAACAGATGGAGAGCCAAGGTTCCTGATCCCTGCCTTAGTGGCTCAGAAGGAAATAGTTTAATTACCGAACAAGCCAGGGTTCAAATCCCTTGGAACAGCGGTGGAAGTAGGCCTCAGTAGGAATAGCTAGTATGAGGATAGACTTTGTTATGGCATGCTCTAGGAGTGAAAGTTAGGGTAAGTGTAGTTAGTGAGCAGCCTGATGCACCAACAAGGAGTGTAGAAGGATTAGTAAGCCCTAGGGACTCAAGTTTAAAGATTTAGGCATATCGGTACATTCCGCAGACGTTCCACTTGCAGGGCCTCTTTCTGACACTTTTGAGTGAGTTAGTATCAAGACTTGAATACAAGGGTAGCATGGGATGTCTGCTCTGCTTTGAGTTGCTGGCAGTTGCCACTCACCCTCCATGGTTGAGGGCAGGTAAAGGTAAAATAGTGTCCACTGTATTAAATCTTACAGAGTACAACGTTGCATTTACCCATAACATTACAGAATGATTATGTGAATGATCAATGGAATGTATTTACAAAAATATAATTTGGCTCTAGTACTATACAAGGATTATAAGTAAACTCAGATATTTCTTTATTAGTCAGGTATAAAAGGTTATTGTAAGCCAACATTATTGCAGTTATTCTGAATCATAAGAAATCATCCATGCAAGACAACCTTCAAAAACTTTTAATCTCCTTTTCAAGAGGACAGAACAACCTATACCTTATGTTTTTTTAATAGAGGGAGGAGGAAAATGTTGCTTTCCTGGCTCCTCAAGGACAATGGAAAATGGTCTTTGGACCAACTGTTGTTATAACACAATAACAGCTGCAATTAATCAAAGCCTGTCTTTTCATAAACTACCTATGCTGTATTATGCACAGTATGACTACCTGTCATGTTTTTATATTTGTACCATTAGTACCAATCCAGCAATTTATTTTCATGTTTCCAGGGTTAGCATGTCTATCAAAACCCAACTTCTGATTTATCAATGTGTATACCTTATTGAACAAATTGTGTTAAAACAGGTGCCAACGGGGGTGATTATTCTTAAGCTTCAACTCTCAGCCATCACCCTCATCAATTTAATTTTCCCAGCTAAGGCAATGAAGAAATCCTGTCTTTGAAATCAGTAAGGAACACACAAAGATAAAGCAAACATGAAGTCTTTGGTTAAGTAAATTCAGCCATGTTATTTTTTTTCAATCTCAGAAGAAAGGAAATTTTGCTTTAGTTATTTGATTATTTACACTACATGTGGAATAAAGATTAAATACCAGCACTGTGACATAAATCACAAATGTTATGACATAGGCACATTTGATGTCCAACACATTCCAACAGCAGTAAACTGAATGCACAAATAGAACATAATTGCAGTATTCATTTGCAATATTTACTGAAAATGATGAAATGCTCAGAGAATGTGCCAAACTTATTTTTCCAAACAATTTGTCATTGGCTGTAGTGAAATACATTAAGCTAATTATAATACAAAGTGCAATTATGATTTTATTTTTATTAAGCAAATGGATCTCTCACTTTGGTATCCGAAAACCCAGAACAGGCACCAAGGTTACTGTCATTGGTTCACACCTATAACAGCCTCCTTTTACTTCAGGAGGAGCCCTCCAACACTCGTATGCCAACAGGTCTTAGAGTGAGAGAACCAAGCCATGAGCGCTGGACAGACAAGGGAACCATACCGTTTGACAGGAGGGACAAGGTTAGAGCTAAGCATGGGGACAGGGTTAGAGCTAAGCATAGTAATAGAACAGGCCAGGGACAAAACCAATCAGTCATCACAGTGCAGATCACAGTACAGTCAGGATCTGGAAGAATAGTCAGTAACAGGCAAAGTAGTTTCAGGCATTGATACAGGGGTGGTCAAGGATGGCAAGGGTCAAAGAACAGAGAAACTAGACTAAAAGGGCACTTAGGAACTATATACTATAGACCTATGTTGGGCAATGGGAAATAGGATGTGGCACCTTTAATTGTTTTAATTTACATGCCAAATCGCAATTACGTCATGTTCACGAAGAAAGAAAGGATGTACGGGTCAAACTAAATTAATGCATGCCCGGGAGGAGAAGATCCTACTAGGAAGATGGCCATGGGCATCCTCGCCGCCTTGGAGGTAACCTCACAAGGATCTTTTTCTTTACTTCAATACAACTATATATAGGGAATAGGCGAGTGTTTTTTTCTATTATCTGTGTGACTTTATTACAAATCAGCAGTTCTTTCATACTTCATGTCAAAGGTTCTATATATTTTATCAGGATCAATAGCATTGTTTCACAAGCTACTAAATAGAATCCATTACATTTGCTGTACTGCTTAGGAAAATTGTGCTGAGTCAAAACTAAACCATAAAACTTTAAAAACATATGAAATCTGATATCCTGAAGGCAAATAGCTACAGTTTTAAAACTTATACTAAAAATTAAAAAGAATTATCTGTCAAGGTGAAATTCCATTATCCTTTTAATTAAATGAATATCTGCAAACTTGATTTAACAAGTGAATGAAAGATACAGTATATATTTGTTCCTCAATTACAATATTTAGGTACAGTAGGTGTTAACATTTAAAAATATCAGCAGGTATGACCTCCCAAATATCTAAAACAATGCATACATTAAGTGGACAGTCCATCAAAAGTCGAGTTTAAGGTTTTTTTGACAATTCTTGAAAAAAATAAAATCAAAAAGTCACCAACCTCACGCAACTTTATTTTATTTTTTGTTTATTAAAACATTCAAAATTTTCAGCCTCCTTGAAAATGAACAGAACAATGGGACTCATGGCCAGGCCTCATGCGAGTCCAAGTCATCTAATGATATAATAAGAAGCTCCTGCAAAATATAGTAGTATGGTTTTTTTTTTTTAAAGTTTTGAGATATGTAATTGTAATATTGTTCTGTTCCTAAGTATAGTTGATGAGTAGTAATAGGTACGTACAATACTATAAAATATTTTTTTTCATTTACAGCAAAAAAACAAATATAAAAGAATGTGAATGTGGAGCTGAAAACAGCACGCCAAGGTCAAAAGAAAAATAGCATTTGCTAAGACTACAAGGTTTTATTTGACAAGTGCTTACCTGACAACATGCACTTTGCTCGACAGATAGCCTATAATACCTAGATGGTCCCATTTATGCAGCGCTCTGTGTATGTTGTAAGAATACCCAATCATTCCCACAATAACCTGAATTATTGGAATAGCCAGTGAAACTGCCACAGCTTTAGCACTAATTATCTGAAAGGCTTCATAAATATATTTGTCATGAAACAATAATATACAATGTATTAATTTTCCATGGTGAAGATATTTTGCCACTTTTAGTACTAGCAGAGCTCTTAGCCAGGGCTATTTAAGCAGGTGCCATAGATTCTACATTGTTCAATATTAAAAGGCTTAATATAGTAGTTCAAAATGCTAAATAGTGGTATAACTCTGTGCAATTTAACTTAAGTAAATGGATTGTATTTTGCAGCACATTTTTTGTATATACTTTATACTTTTATAATAGGATTTTGTAAACGCCTGCCTTTTTCCTGGGTCACTTTTCACAATATTTCATAAACTATTCAGTAAAAATATTGTGCTTTTGTTCTCCTTTGAGGTATGAAATATGCATTGACTTTTGGCATGGGCATTGTTTAATAATACAGTATGTACTGTAAAACCTTTTCTCACCAGTCTTGTTCCATATTACCCAAGCCTTTTTTCAATAAGAGGTTACAAAGTTTTTCTTGTAATCTCCTGGATTGTAGTCTCTGGATACCCTGGTCTTACTTTAGCTATAATGTAAAGGTAATATATCGCATATAAATGTATTCTCCATTTAGTACAATGTGCAGTATTCAAAGTTTTTGCTATTTTATGACTTTGCACTAGCTGTAGGTTGGCAACATTTTTGTTGAATCCCAGTATCAACCCCTATAGGCACTTTTTGCACTCAAAAATAAGCCTAGTTGCAGGGAATAGGAGACAATAATACTACCAGCTGATTGTATTTAAAGTTCTAGTTGTCATACAAATAAATTGAGTCATTACAGAAACCACTGACCTTGATAATTCACTACTTTCTTTAGAGCTGTAGTAGGTAAATTGGTTGATACATACAGGCCATAGAGATTTGTGTAAAAGCAGGTAGAAACATTTCTTTTAAATGTCATAAGATCATACAACCAGATATCAGAATGATTTCTCCCTATCCTATGGGTGTTTCTTTTTGAGATACATGTACCTAAAAATGGAATCAAGGATCCAACAATAACAGTTGTTCTGAGAACAAAAATAATTTGAGACAGGAAGAATTATTGTACTGAGAATTGGAAAATAGCAGTAAACTTTTAGAAATAGATCAACCAAGAAATGGATTATAAATATACACTAAAATGAAATACTGGATGACAGATTGACACCACATGAAAGAACAGTCAGGGTTAGAGATAATGACTTAATAGAGACAAGAAGAAACCCTTTTTTTCTCCCGATCTTGAGACAGTAATCTAAATCAAAAACATGAGTTTCCTATGTTGACAAATATTGAACTGATAAAACTGGTGAGACACTAGTCACTTTGGCTGGGTCCTTTTAATAGACATGGTATATGCATTAAATAATTCTTTATTAGTCAGATGTTGCAGACATGTAGTAAAATGAGTTAAGGCTACTAAGAAAAAAAAAACAGCAATAGGCCATTTGGCCACCAACGTGGATTTCTGTTATTTTAGTTAACATAACATACAAGAAACGCAAAGCAAACCAGAAAAACTATTAGATTTTGCATGATGTGGCTTTACAGATAATAGGTTTCCAGACAATAGCTCCCATACTGTATGTTTCATACCATAAATGAATATTATTTAAGCTCTCCATTGTAACCTGTGTGTTGGTGAGACTAAAAAGGAAGCCTTTGTATGTATACTGGTGGGGAAAAATACTTCCTATCCTCAAAATAAAGCAAGCCATTCAAATATTCATCCTCCAACATCAAAGACCCAATGTTTCACTTTCTAGTGTTATTCCACCACATATTTAAAGTTACACACTGATTTCATCTCTCTCTCTCTCTCTCTCTCTCTCTCTCTAGGTAATATGCTTAATTTTAGGACTAGCTAATCTTTCATTTTATGGTTCTTATCAAACAAGGGAAAACATCTGTTCCATTAGTGGTAATTATGTTGTTTTCATTACACACTAATGTTTCCTTTGGACACAGCAAAAGATGTTGAGTTTATGTTAAGGTTTGTCGAGGGATGTCTAGATATTGCAGTCTTATTGTATTATAATATAATGCATCATATTTTAACTTGTTTCCTAAATGTAAAAGGTTTAATTGGTGGGAACAAAAATTCAAGGCAAAAGAAGCACTGATGTGCACATATCCCTTGGGATACTGCATATGGGAAAAAGTAACTGTATTCTGACTGTATTGATGGTTTTTTTTCCCCAGGAAGACTGATTTGCCATGAATCAATGTATGTAGCACACCGTATGTCAACATTGGCTACAACACGAATGTACTGCAAACAGTTAAGTAAAGATTAATCACCGGAAGACATGCTCGCTCCTTTATCATTTATTAAATCATGAGCCAGCAATGTGTTATCTGCAGTACTATGGATCTACATATCCATTTCTAATGAATTTACCACTGCCTATTAAAGCCAATGACCCTGAATGAAACATCACTGAATACAAGAGTCACTGAACAAATATATTAATTACAGTTTTGCTTTTACACAGAAGGACTATTCATATATCCCCTAAGCAACATTATTGTATCAGGCTGGCTTCGGTGCATCACAAGCCTTCATTATTTAAGTCATTCATCCTTCATTTCCAAATAATCCTGGATGGTATTATATTTTCAAAAGTGGGTTATGTTATATTTGGTTCATGCTCCAGATAATGAAATCCACCTCCCAATAAGCATATTCGTCTATAAATCTCTCTTTATCACTGGCATGAATTTCTAGCACACCTACACCTTATTCGTCAGACCCATCACGAGGCTGGAAGATAAATTCCCATTCATACACACATTAGATTTTTTTTTTTGGTGCGGCTGTGGTGACTTCAAAGAGAAATTACTGTCAAAGTTTATTCGACCCTCAGGACCCAGCAGTGCTGCCTGTCCCTCCTACACAGGAATGATTGGAATTGATCAAGCTCTTAGTATAATGCTACTGTTTTGCTATAAATCTGAGCAAGAGCCCTTTCCTGTTATGTCCTAATGTGTTGAACTGAACAGTTTTTGAGCATGGAATAAACATTTACTCCAGTTTTTTTGAGACCTGCACATGGATAAATCTTTTAGATTTCTGCTTTCTGCTGTTATATTATATTTGGCTTGCAAATAATTCCATGAACAGTTTCACTGTCCTCAAAATCAACTTCAATTGCCAACATTTTATTGGACATCATAACCCAATTTCAGCATTTATGCAAATCATCATGATTTAGGATGGTCAGTTCTCCATGTGGCCTGCTCACATCTGACTCCATTCTGCCCCGAAGTCTAATGTAAATGGATCATTATGACAAGAGGTAGATTGTTATTGGACTACAACTCCCTCACATGCAGGATATGTAGTTCAATAATAGCGACATATCCACAAGTTGAACCCTCCCTGACTTTCTAACTGCCAGCTGAAAAAGCATTCTATAAATATCAAGTCCAGTCTCCATGCCTGTCTGCTGATAACCCAGAAACTGCACTACTCAGCCGCTTGATGCATTTATACTACATCCAGGTGCCAAGATCACGGATTTATATTTAGGCTTTCTGATCCAACTGAACATTGTATATGTAAGTGTACAGCATTTGTACCCACAATAAAACTTATGTACACAGCAACAAGAAGGTATTTTTTTTTTGCTTAATGTCAGTTGTGGGTACATGGCAGCTGCAACATCTGCTGATGAAGTAGGTGACACTGACTGCATTCAGATGGGAACTGACTGCATTCAATGGCTGGGCTTTAAAAAGAAAAAATAGCACATTCACAGTCCACCAAGACTTCAAAAAAAATCTATCAGGTACTATGTACAGTATTTACCAGGCAAACTACAGAGCAAGTGTCCAACATTGCAGAAAATAACTATAACAGGTACCTACCAGCCAAATGCACAATGTGATAATTCAGCAGGTGCTGCAATTGGGCTGGAAGGGCATACTCGTGCAGAAACTCCAGTTAATTCCAAACCATCTTCAGTCTCAGCTTTGCTTATTCTCTTGCTTGCTAAGAACAGAATGTATCCCGGATAGCCATGCTCTGAGAAAGAGACAGATGCTTTTAATCACGCTCTCTCTTTCTAGTTTTGCCAGTTGCTTTTTATTCACAGGGAAAAGTGACTGAGATGAGTTAAATATCCAGTGGGAAGCTTTGCAACTGCAGCGCTTCTTTGTCCATCTCTATGCACTGGGTTTAAGCTCGTCTAGCAGCAACGCACAGAAACATCTTCAGCTCCAAGCTCTGTTCCACACAGTGGCAATTCAGCCTTACACAGCTGCAATTCTCCTCTCCTCTTCCAACTCTCCATTCACAGGCAGGCACGCCTCTTGTGAGCTCCCAGAAAATCTGACATGGAATCTAATAGGAAGGGAAACTAAACGTTCTGGCTGCAGGGCTCTCTGATGTTAGGTATCTTAATTGGATTTGATTTTGTACCCAGATGCTCTTCACTAAATTCCATTTTAATTGAAATATAATGTCTGGCTTATGTTAGGGGTGTATGCTAAATTTCCATTATGTATATGAAATAAGCACTGCATGCTGATAACTGAAGGTTATATCACTGAAGAATGATTATCTGTGCAATGCTGTGCTGTGTTTTATTAGAAGTGGTGGGCAATAATAATGATATTACAGAACCCTTTTTAACATTCCCTAATCAGCCTGCCTGTTTCCCTTGCTAGTGTTATTTTGATAAAAGTGCCAATGGTCTGTTTTAAATACTACTAGTGATGCTTCTCATTTACTAAGGTCCATTTACAATGCAGAAAGCAGTGTACAAAGTGCAAATCTGCAAAATGGAGGCATGCCCTTTAAGTCAAGAAAAAAAAAACCAAAAAGCCCATTGACCAATGCATTTTGTATGAAAATAACTGCAGCCCATTGACTTCAATTTTTCCCTTAGTTCTATGCAAAGTGAAACAGGACATGTTTGCTCATCACTCGTTACTCATCACGTTTTTGACATGTGTCGCATTGTTTTCGAAGTGTCGCGTCAATTTCGACGTGCATACATTTTTTTACGCCAGCGAATTTTCGGCAGTCGAATCACGTCTGGCGAATAAATTCACCCATCACTAGATGCTCATAAATAGTACTACAGTACTCTAACCAATATTTCCCTATATTTCCCTAATATCTATTCTTATTCCTTTTCCATCAATACCTTTCATATTCTATGAAAGGTAACTGAAACTGAAAATACCATTCTTTACAAATTCTTGTTGTCAAGGCCACTGACACCGTCTGATAATTTGGTTTTAATTGTATTAGATATACAGTATATATATATATATATATATATATATATATACATTATATTATGCTGCAGTACTTTACAAACATTATGCATCATTGCCTGCCCTGTTTGAGATATCATCCCTATCACATTCATGTATGCTGATCTGTTTGTAGGTTTTATGAGTTATAGACAAATCATAGTACCCAGAGATAACCCCATGGACTACATGGTGAACATTCAAACACATTGTACTGGCTGGAATCATACCTAGTACCCTAATACTTGTGTTTTTCTTGTTTATGTTTCTTATGCCATTAATGTTCCATTTGATATTAAAGGACAAGGAAAGGCAAACAAGTAAAATCCCATTTTTAATGAAAAAGCAATCTATCTCCAATATACTTTAATTAAAAAATGTGTACCATTTTTATAAGAAACCTTGCTGTATTCTTCCTTCATTTACTGCTCTGAATAGGAATTGTCAGACAGTCCCTAAATGCTGGGCAGGGAAACAATCCTACTTATGAACACCAGGGGAGCCCCTGCCTTATTTCCCAGCCATGCAGAACTCCAGCAGCTTGCAGTTGGTGACTGTGTAGAGATGCAGGGTCAAAGATCATGGAGCCAGATGTAAACATAGAGATTCTATTTGGAGGATTATTTTGCTGCAGCCACTGGTTCTGCAGAGTTGGAGAAAGTTTGTTTTAAACAATAAAAAAAACTATAAAATCCACATTTTTACATGACAATATAGGACTTTTCATTTTTGCAAAAGTTCCCCTGTAACTACAGGTATCAGTCCTTAATACTGGTCTGTACAGGAAGGTGGCACAAAGGAACACTTAAAAAGAATACTTTTTCCACTGCTAATATTGGCTGAATGACAGCCATACCACACTCACCTGTTTGCTGTAAGTCATATAACTGTACAGATTTCTGAATGCCTTCTTTTTTCAGTTTCATTATCAACCGATTCTGTAGGGCCGAATGAGAGCACTTGCCTCTGTGCTTGCTGGCTGGCTTCCAGGTACTGTACATACCAGTGGGTTTCTTAAGTCCTAAACTTATACATTTTTGTAAACTTCTTATTTATTCAAGGTGAGGCCACATGATACTGCAAGAGATTTCAGGAACAAAGTGTATAGCCAATCACAGAAGCTTTCAATTTATGTGGAAGGCATTTTATAACACTTTTATTTTAAAGAGAGTTGTCCAACATTTCTGGCAGATGTGTCATTACACATTGTTCTGCTTCAGCATTCATTGTTTTATCTGCAGCACAATTTAGAACTAATGGCAGAGTTCTTTTGCTCTTTTGGCAAGAGCATTTGACATACTTGTAAAACCCTTGACTGTAGCATTTTACAAGAATTTTAGAGCTCCTTATTGTAGTCAGAACATTACAACATTACATTTTCATAAATGCAGAGATAGCCACTTTAAAGGACACCTGTGAATTCTTTTTTACTGTCATATAGTTTTCAGTTCACTGAGCAATTTGGAGTGTAGGTCTATGTGAATATATATATTTATTAAGTGATATTAATTAAGGATATTAATTAAGGATATTAAGAAAAGTCCAGCTGTACCATATCAAACCATTCACGTGATATATGTAACTAAACAGAAAGCAAATGAAACAGTAACGTTAAATTAACATGCAAAGAGGATAAATAATGTGTAACAATACATTACAAGTCAATACATAAAGATGTCTGTAATAAAGTATCAATTAGTGTTTCTCTTCATCGTGCAGTGTGTTATACCGGGTACAAACCTGAAAATCATATGATTTTAGTCATTCATAGGAATGAATACTAGAAGGATAGTGGTCCGGAGGTTGTAAGAAAGTAAAGGCAGGCCCATCTATCACAAAGGTTAGCCGGCAACTCGGTGAACCTACTATAGTGCAAAAAGACAGAAAAAGGAAAAAGAAAAAAAGTAAAAAAACCCAGAGTGTAAAAAAGGAAGAAATACATAGGAGTGAGATGTGCGTGAAAAGAGATGGCTGGAAAGAAGAAATACCATATATTGAATGTATTAAATAGAAAATAAATAAATAATAGTGAAAACATTATGAAAAAATAAAACATAATCAAAATCAAAAAAACAAAAAAGATTTTAATAAATAATCGAGGTCCTACCCTTAATGATGGTAAAGGGCCGCGTTTACACATCGTAGGGGTCGAGCGATAGTCTGTTCAAAACAATGACTGATTGAAGTTCAAAGGTATTGGTAAGCAAGTCTGTACGACCTCCAATAGGCAGGTGGATCCAGGCAGGTGGATATGTTGCAAGGCGCATAGCGACGCTGAGAGCAGTGTCGGTACATGATGGACGCACTGATCAGAGAGGATCATCCCACCTCCAGTTGACAGCGTGCTGTAGGGTATAACTGGACAAAGAGTGTCCTTCAAATCCCCAGCTATTTCTTGTCCAGGAAAGAAGTTGATAACTAATATACACAATTAGACTTCTATCATGCGCCCCAGTATGGTGCCAGTTCCACATAATGTGGATTGGTGCCATCGATGGTATGTGTGTGCCTGGATTACATAGTTACATAGTTAGTTACATAGTTAAATTGGGATGAAAAAAGACAAAGTCCATCAAGTTGAACCCCTCCAAATTAAAGCCCAGCATACACACACACAAACACACCCCTACACTCTTTCACACAAACCATATATGCCCATAGCTATACTAACTGTAGAGTTTAGTATCAAAATAGCCTTTGATATAATTTCATCCAAGCCCCCTTTGAAAGCATCAACAGAATCAGCCATCACAACATCACTCGGCAGTGCATTCCACAATCTCACTGTCCTCACTGTGAAGAACCACCTACGATGCATCAAATGAAAGTCCTTTTCTTCTAGTCTGAAGGGGTGGCCTCTGGTGCGGTGATCCTCTTTATGGGTAAAAAAGTCAGAAGCCTATGGGAGCACTCCCATAGGCTTCTGAGGCTAAGTCCTGATCGAATAGGATTCGTAAGATGGAAGTCTTCAATCGTTCGAATCGTACGAATCATTCGAATGATCGAATGATTTATTCGTTCAGTCGAATTATTTATTTGACTGATCGAATAAATTTGTATTCAATCGTTGAATGATCAAATATCGAATAAAAGGTAGCCTAGAACTATTCGATTAACATTCGAAAATCGAATGCAATTCGGTACGTCCAATCTGCCGAAGTAGGCAATCGAATAAACTTAAAAATTAAAATCCTTCGCTGGTCGAATGATCGAATGATCGAATATTCGTCCATTCGACTCTATTCTAATGTATTCGATCGTTCGACCATTCCCTATTCGATGATCGAATATGCCAAAATTCACATATTCGAATAAATCCTATGTTCGAAATTCAATCGAATTCGTTCGAACTTCGAATCCTTCACGTAAATATAGTAAATCGGCCCCCTAAGTCTTCCATTCCTCTAACCAGTTTAGTTGCACGTCTCTGCACTCTCTCCAGCTCATTTACATCCCTCCTAAGGACTGGAGTCCAAAACTGCACTGCATATTCCAGATGAGGTCTTACAAGGGATCTATAAAGAGGCATAGTTATGTTTTCATTCCTTGAGTTTATTCCCTTTTTTATGCAGGACAGAACCCTATTTGCTTTAGTAGCTACAGAATGACACTGCCCAGAATTAGACAATTTGTTATCTATAAAAACCCTAAGATCCTTCTCACTTAAGGAAACTCCCAACACACTGACATTTAGTGTATAACCTTGCATTTATCAACATTGAACTAGTGATGGGCGAATCTCACCCGTTTCGCAGAAAAATGTGCGAATTTCCAGCGAAATTCACGAATTGGCGAAAAAGTTAGCGAAACGAGTCGCGTGTCGTTTCTGACGCGCGTTGCGTCGTTTCCGTTGCGTCACGTCACTTTCGGCGCGCGTCGCATCGTTTTTTTTGGCGAATTTTTGTTGCCGAATTTTTGTTGGCAAATTTTTGTTGGCAAATTTTTGCTGGCGTTTCGCGAATTTATTCGCCAGCGGCGAATCGCGGGAATTCGCCCCTGGCGAATAAATTCGCCCATCACTACATTGAATCTCATTTTCCAGATTTCTGCCCAGTTTCCCAACTTAGACAAATCACTCTGCAGCGTGGCAGCATCCTGCATGGAACCTATAGTTCTGTACAATTTAGTATCATTTGAAAAAATAGAAACCCACATCCAGGTCATTAATAAACAAATTGAAAAGCAAGGGACCCAGTACAGAGCCCTGCAGTACCTCACTAACAACACTGGTCCAATTAGAAAATGTTCCATTTACCACCACTCTTTGTAGTCTATTTTTTAGCCAGTTCTCTATCCAGTTACAAATACTATGTTCCAGGTCAACATTCCTTAATTTAACCAGTAACCTTCTGTGTGGCACTGTATCAAATGCTTTAGCAAAGTCTTTATTCAATCACATCAACAGCCATCCCAGAATCGAGGTCCCTGCTTACCTTCTCATAAAATTAAATTAAGTTAGTCTGGCAAGATCTATTATGTATAAAACCATGTTGGCACAAAATCATAGTATTGTTATTTGCTGTGAAGTCCAGTATCATATCCTGTATTAATCCTTTGAAAAGCTTTCCTACCACCGACGTCAGACTAACTGGCCTATAGTTTTGAGGCAGAGAATGGGATCCATTTTTGAATAGCTGCACCACATTAGCAATTTGCTAGTATATCGACACCATGCCAGACCTCAATGAATCCTGAAAAATTAAGCTTTTTTGCATGATTTATTGGCCTCCTTGTACCTTATAAATGATTCGGCTGTCCCAGCTAACTTGAAAGCCTTAAAAGCATGTCTTTTCTTACCCACCTCAACACCAACACTTCTATTGAACCAAAAAGGTGTTGCTTTTCCTTGCTTACAATCGGAATATACTGACATGTATATTTATTAAGCAGCATTTGAAAGACTTCCCATTTTTGTTCAGTGTTTAACCCTGTGAAAAGCATTTTCCACTTAATATGTTGCAGAGATGCTCATATACTGTCAAAGTTTGCATGCCTGAAATTCAATGTTTTAGTTACTCCCTTTTAGAATTGCCTCTGCAACTGAATCTCAAACGAGACCATGTTATGATCACTATTTCCTAAATGTTCACCCACACAAATGCTAGAGATGAGTTCAGTATTATTAGTTATTACAAGATCCAAAAGAGAGTTATTCCTAGTAGGTTCTTGAACGAGCTGCAATAAAAAGTTGTCATTTATCATATTTACAAACCTACTAGCTTTATCTGTCTTGGCAACCCCATTACCCCAGTCAATGTGCGGATAATTGAAGTAATAATAATAACTTGACCTAGTTGTGAAAGTAGCTGTGCTTTATAATCGTCACTTATACGAAGTGGTTTATAGCATACACCAATGAAAAATTTCTTTGTAACTAGTGATGGGCGAATCTACCCAGTTTCACTTCGCCAAAAAATGTGCGAATTTCCAGCGAAATTCGCGATTTGTCGGAAAAATTTGCGAAACGAGTCACGGCACATTTTCGACGCACGTCGCGTCGTTTTCGACGCACGTTGCGTCGCATCATTTTTAACACTCATCGTGTCGTTTTTTACAGCGAATTTTCGCCAGGCAAATTTTCGCTGGCATTTTGCGAATTTATTCGCCAGCGGCGAATCGCGCCCCTGGCGAATAAATTCGCCCATCACTATTTGTAACCTTATGCCCAGTCAAAATCTCTAACCAGAGGGATTCCAAACCCTCACCAGTGCCCTTAATGGTTATTTTCTTAGTGCATGGCTTTAATTCAGCCTTTACATTTAAACACACTCATCCCCCTTTCTAATCCCTCTGTCCCTCCTAAGGGCTAGGGCAGACGGGGAGATTCGGGGGCAATTTGTCGCCTGGCGACTTCTCGCCGTGACTTGTAGCCCCCGAACCTCCCCGAATAGCCAAGTCCTGGGGCGCACCGGCGTTACTTGAAAACGCCGGCGCCTATTCACACGGAGCGGCGCGCTTTTTGAAATCGCTCCAAATTGCCTCGCGAGTCAATCGAGTCAATCGAGCGATTTCAAAAAGCGTGCCGCTCCGTGTGAATAGGCGCCGGCGTTTTCAAGCAACGCAGGTGCGCCCCAGGACTTGGCTATTCGGGGAGGTTCGGGGGCTACAAGTCGCGGCGAGAAGTCGCCAGGCGACAAAATGCCCCCGAATCTCCCCGCCTGGCCTTAGCCTAAAAAGGATGTAACCATTAAAATTCACAGTCCAGTCAGGTTTCATCCCACCAAGTCTCAGTGATACCAATTATATCATAATTTTTAGAGCATGCAATTAATTCTAGATCTCCCATTTTACCTGACAAACTTTGTGCATTTGCCAGCATACAGGAGAGGTTACTACTTTTACTTTTTAAATGTAAATTACTTTGAGTGGAATTATAAGTTAAGTTAATATTAGTCTGTTTTCCTTGTAACAGAGGGACCTCCTTAGTTGGTAAACTGTATGCCCCCCTCACTCCTCCCCCATGACCCCTTACTAATCCCACTACCCCTTCTACTCTAGTTTCCCCCATAATTCTTTCTCTCACCCACCCCCCATTTGCCTAGTTTAAACACTCCTCCAACCTCTTGACCATTCTTTCCACTAGCACCTTGAGGTGCAATCCGTCATGACTGTACAGATGAAGCCACTTTGGATTGTGTGTTTGACACAGAATAGCTAAACTCAGACTTCACACTTTTACCACTTAACACAGAAAATTGTGTTACAGCATCCCATCTAATTAAAGCGTTCATCATTGTGAACAATGGTGCTTTGGTATGCTAATGAAAAGGTTAAATGCATTTAATGAGTTAAGATAACTTTAGATAACACAGTTTCTTCAATTAAGCCTGAGTCATGACACATTTAACACACAAATCCAAGTGGCTGCATCTGTATAGGTTGTACCCCAAGGAAAAATCAGCCCAGTGTTCTAGGAACCCAAACCCTTCCTTCCAACACCAAGACTTGAGCTACGCATTTAACTCCCTAAGCTCTCGCTGTCTTCCTAAACTTGCACGTGGCACACACAAAAAAATTACATTGGAAGAACTTCCCTTAATCTTAGAGCCTAGATCCCTGAACTCACTCTTCCAGGTCTTCCATCTACCATTTATCTTGTCATTAGTACCGATATGTACTAAGACAGTTGGGTCATGCCCAGCCCCACCCAATAATTTGTCTACCTGATCAACCACATGCCGAACCTTGGCACCAAGTAGATAGCAAACTGTTCGGTTTTAGCAATCTGGGTGACAGATTAGTACCTGGAGGGTAACCGCTCAATTTGCCCCTATAGCAGGTTGCTTGGTTGCTTCGTTAATGAATCAGTCGGATGGCCAGAAGAGCCTCACATCCATCCGACTTTTGATAGGTTATATGGTGAGCAATGCTTATGTGTAGCGATTGGTTGCCTCAGTCGCCACTGTCAGTTGTTATTGTCGTCCGACCTCTCGAAATACTTAAAGTAGTTTCTCCAGAAGATGTGTGCTGTGGAGGGTATAGAAAAAAGACACTTGTTGTCAGGTCATTCATGGTGGAAATCAGTCGAGAATGGTATGTCAATCTTAGAATATCGATTGCAGGTGTTTTAATCCACAATCAATGTGGAACAAACTACCTCCAAGAGCCTCAACAGGGATAAAGAAAGTCATTCCAAAAATAAAAAAATTAGAAATCCCATCTTCCAAGGCTGCGTGGACCATGAAAACTGCAAAAAGGAAAAATGTATGAAAAAATAAAAATAATTATAATAAATAAAAAAACAACAATAAAAATAAACTTAAAATAAAATTAAGCAAAATAGAAAGAAGATACCAGAGGGAATATGTGAAATAGAAATGCAGAAAAAGCAGATAAGGAGATCTAAAATGAACATCCTTCCCGACATCAAAAATAAGAAAAAAGTGATAAAGCAGAAATCTTAAGTGTAGTGATCTTGTCATGGAAGGAGGGGGGTGTATGGGGGGTGTACCGAGTGCCTCTAGGGTCATGGAAAATTAAGTATGTGCACAGATGGAGATCAATAAAAGATATTATCAATGCAAATCCTAATCCACAACCATAAGGAAAAGTATATGGGAAAAGTGAAGAGGCAATTATACTATTGGCCTCCATATAATATGAATAAATTAATCTGTAATCATTGACTTATATGTGTTATATCTTTAATACTAATATGTTTGAAGTTACTCTTATAGGTGTCAAAAGTTTAATAATGTGTCACAATATATTCTATGAGAATGATGCATTATCAGAACAGGAGAGAAACTCTTGATTGCACGGAGTATAGTCCTTCCTAAACAATAAAAGGGGTGTAGGAAATGAGTTAGTTAAGTCCAAAGGGACTCAAAGTGTTGAGTCTGTGTATCCATTGAAGTTCCCTTTGTAGAAGGATTTTCTCTCG
Organism: Xenopus borealis; assembly: GCA_024363595.1. Classification (NCBI taxonomy): domain Eukaryota; kingdom Metazoa; phylum Chordata; class Amphibia; order Anura; family Pipidae; genus Xenopus; species Xenopus borealis. Next base: position 116,086,038 of record CM044441.1, on the reverse strand, counting down.
GTTTCCGCCACAGACTGGTTGAGGTACTGTCATGAACACCGGCCGGAGCCTTTCCGGGAGCTCCGGGCGGCGCGCCCTCCCTCGGCGGCGACGCTTCCAAGTTGGCGGCACCCAGGCCCGGACTGGCAATATGTGGGTTAGGGCAAATGCCAGATGGGCTGCTATAAGGTCCCATAGAAAGTCAGTATTTAGTGGGCTGGTGGGGACTGTTTGGGCCTCTGGCCGCCACGTGGTTGCAGCACTGCGCAAGGCTCGTTCCGGCGCCAAATTCAAAAATAAGAGGACACTGAAGACAAGGGTTCGATGCCCGAGTGTAGCTCAATCTTGCATTGTGTTCCTGGGTGTTCCTGTTATCCTGTTGTTCCTGTTATTGACCTACAGCCTGTTTCCTGACCTTGAATCTGTGCTGCCTGTCTGTTGAACTCTTTTGCCTGGACTTTGACCATTCTATTGGATTTACCTTGAACTGTACTCTGCCTGGACTCTCTGGAAGGGGCTTCCTCCTTGATCCTGACTACCCCCTTGTGGGTGCCGCTGGCCCCCACTGACAGGTACATGTTCAATTATCATGCAGGGAAGACTTGCCAGAGAATGTTTATGGAGCAAAAAATGAGCTGCCATTGGAGTGTCTGCCTTTCCCTTGTCCAATGCTGTTCTGATAGCTCAGCGATGGTTGGTCATGCATTCTCGGAATGTGGTGAACGTTTTACCCACGTATATTAATCCACACAGACATTTAATGAAATAGACAAGAATTTTAGAGGTGCAAGTCAGTTTACTGTATGCCTGATTTCGATGGACTTGCCTGAATGAGGGTGTTTAAATGTAGAGCCTGTAATTAAATTATTACATGGGCATCGGAAGCAACCTTTTTTCTGTGCATTCAACCATGTGAGATTGATCTCCATCTGATAGCAATGGTGGGGGTCCATTTAACTAAGATGTCCCTTAGATTGTGATCTCTCCTAAATGCTATTTTGGGTTTAGTCCTGAAAATTGGAGGGAGAGATGAGTCCCTTTCTAATACTGTTCAATGATCTCGAATAGCTTGTATGAGAGGTCTTTTATCAGGGCTGAATGAAGTCAGAAAGATTAGTTGTTCTTGTTTTGTATCCTCTGTAGATCATCCTGAGTATATAATAGAACTCTTTCTTTAAACGCTGTTAAAACGTATTATTATACTATATATATATATATATATATATATATATATATATATATATATATAGCATTCAAGAAGACCAGCAACACCAGGATTTAGTGAAACAGTTGAAAAAATTGTATTCAAATGTGCATAACAGCCGACGTAACGTTTCGGTCCCCTCTGGGACCTTTCTCAAGGCAACCACACCTCATACTGAAACAAGGTTAAATAGCCAATGGTCTACAATCAATTAAGGCCATGACATCACCAATTTAAAGTGACAAGTGCATAATTAATCATGTGTACATATATATGTATTCTCCATATTCCATCAATTGATGTGCAAATAATTTATAAATCAGTATCGTCACTAATAGTTTTAAAAAATTTTTTAAAATATTCTTTAAATACTTTTCAAATTTGTAATTTAAGGTGATTAATATAAGTGTAACATTGTATCATTACTAGTGAATCAGAGTTAAAAAAGTGCAAAGTATATTATGCATTAAAATCCATATGAGAAAAGATTCTTTGTTACATCTATATCTATTTTGTCTAGCAATGTCTACAAAGGAAATTACTGCAATAATGTTGCTAAAAGACTGTTATTAATAGAAATAGTTACTTAATATAGCATCTAATATAGTTTTTGAGACAAATTTTCACCTGAATTATATCTCAGTCTCAATTTATACATTTCAACAATCATGTCAGTCCTAGCTATATGCCTATAGGTACATAAACCATACTAATGAATTTGACTATAAATGCATCACCTATCCTTCAAAAAACAATTTAATTGTAGTGCCCCATTTAGTCCTCTGGGAGCCACACAATCCAACTCAAAAGTCCAGAAGGCCTCCCTTTGGAGCAGCATACGATCAGTGTTCCCTCCTCTTGGGTTTTCCGGAATGTGGTCTATAGGCATGCATTTAAAAGATGAGGCCGGGTGTTTAGCCTGTAGCCAATGTTGCGCTACAGGTTGCTTGGATATATCCTGTTTGGTATTTTGTTTGGGCTTGGGGTCCAATGCTGCCCGTATTGTAGATCGATGCATGCTAATTCGCTCCCGTAGTTGTCTGTTTGTCTTCCCACAATAAAGGAGCCCACACGGGCATTTAATTATATAGACCACATTTTTGGATGTACATGTAAGTCTATGTTTTATATAGTATGTTTTACCAGTGTGTGGATGGAAGAATCTTTCACCGGGGATCAATGTGTTGCACATTACACAATTGCCACATTTGAAGGCACCATTTTTTTGGGGGACCTGCTTTGCTTTGTTATATTTGCTTACCGGATCAGCTGTAGATAACAGTTCTTTAAGATTCTTATTCCGTCTGTGTCCAAAGCAGATCCTGCCTTTATTCACTGCAGTCAATTCCCTGTCTGTGCTCACGATGGGCCAATGCTGCAAAACAGAGTCTTTTATCAGGGGAGTACATGCATCATAGGTAGTGGTGTAATACAGCACATTTTCCTCATTTTTACTTCTGTTTTTATTTACGTTCTGTGGCTCCAGGCTTCCCTTATTTTTTAAGGCTGTATTCCTATCCATAGATAGGGCCCATTGCTTGGTCTCATTAATTAGAGACTCCGGATAGCCTCTCTCCAAGAATTGTCTGGCCATTCGCTCTAAAGCCAAGCATTTCTCATGTTCATTACTAGTTATCCGAATGACCCGTAACATTTGCGATTTTGGGAGTGAATGTAGGAGGTGTTTAGGATGGCTGCTGCTATAATGTAGTAGTGTATTCCTGTCAGTGGGTTTCTGATAGATTTTGGTTTGTAAGCAGCGTAACTCCATATCCTTATATACTATCACATCCAAAAATTGGATTGAATCCACATCATAGTGTAATGAAAAACGTATGGTGGTCGGTAACTTGTTTAAATCGCCCACCATGGTTAGTAAATCCTCCTCCTTCCCAAACCATAGAAAGAACAGGTCATCGATGTAACGCCTGTAGTAGCCCCCAAATTTACGGAATAGAGGATGACCCAATATGTGTTGTACCTCATATTTGTGCATAAACGTATTCGCATACGAGGGGGCTACATTCGACCCCATCGCTGTCCCCAATAGTTGCAGGTAAAATAGATTTTCGAATTTAAAGTAATTTCTGCTGAGTATAAATTCCAGTAATGTCAGAATAAACTCCACTGGTGGACCTTTGTATAATATATTACCAGACATCAACTCTCTTGCTGCTTCAATGCCCTCATTATGAGGTATACAGGTATAAAGACTATGGACATCCATAGTTACTAATATAAAAGATAAATCAATATCGTCAATACTCTTTATCACCTGCAGAAAATCCGTAGTATCTTGTAAATAGGACCCAATCTCACGTACTAGCGGCTGTAATATAAAGTCCACATATTCCGCTATTTTTTCGGTTAGTGACCCCACTGCTGCTGTTATGGGTCTCCCCGGTGGATTGGTTAAGTCCTTATGTATTTTAGGCAAAGAGTACAGAGCGGGTCTTACCGGATGTTCAACATACAATGCATTCCTCGTTGTTTCCGATATCCAGCCACCCATGCAGGCCTCGGACAGGATTTTCTTTAGCTGAGACTGAAATTTAATAGTAGGATCAAAGGTTAAACGTTGATAGCAGTTTATATCGGACAATTGCGACAACAGTTCATCCCTGTAGTATGCATAGTCCATAACCACTACTGCCCCTCCCTTATTGGCAGGTTTGATGATAATGTCAGTCCTTTCTTGCAATGATTTTAAACTGCTACGTTCATCTTTTGTCAAATTACCCCTATGATTAATAGTTTTAGGTAAACAATTAGCAGTCTCATTTAACATCCTGGAAAAAGTCCTTAATGAGGTATTAGTGGTGCCCGGATCAAAGTCACTTTTTGTTTTTAGGGCAGGGCACATATGCTCTGTGGTTATATAAAGTGATTTGATCCAGCACCCGTAAGACATTTAAATCCAGATCAGAGTGCAGCTGCTTAAAGACTATATATATGCCAAATGCAAAAGTGTCAATGTGAACATAATATACATAATATAAGACCTATGGAAAGCAAACTATGAAAATATAAACTAATGAAATGTGCGTTCTTTAATAACTTAATTTTAATCAGATATAGAAAGAGTGCCCAGGGGCATGTAAAAGTCAGATCATATTATGTGTAAGATCTACTACCAAGATTCATGCTACTTTTTGCCTCTATGATTGAGGTTGTAAGGCATTTTGAAAAACAAGTGCTGCATGGAATATACTATTTTATTTATGCCTAAAATAAAACATTACAACTAAACACATTACTTACAGAACGATAATTTTAAACAGAAAAAAAAAATGATGAAAGACAATTATCATATCCTTACAGCACATAGAAGATCTGTTTTAATGAGTGGATTTTTAACTATGAATAATTCTGCAAAGTAAAAGGGCCAACACACACACACTTCAAAAGCAGAAGAAAGAAAATTGCTCTGAGGATGTAATGTAAGTAAAGTAATGTCTTTGAAAGATGCAAAAATTGTACAAAACTTCCCCTGCTTAGGGTAGGGTGTTTAGTATGAATTTGATTTAATTCATTTTCTAGGAAGGGAACTCAGTATAGCTGTACCACAAAAGCTACACATGGAAGAATGTAATATTCATTTAAAATACAGAATAAAAGCCAGTTGTCTCATTTAAATATGTGCATAATCATACATGCAAATAAATGTAAAATGAAAAACAAATGATGAATAATGCTTCCTTTATTAGACAATTACCAATTTAGAAAGACTAAACACTTTCTAAACAGGAAAACACTGAATGGCATTTTCAGTAGCCAAACAGAAATGAGCAAACTCATTTTTTTTTTTTTCTGTAGGGGAAGGTTCTGCTCCAAAAAATGACTTGTGAAATAGTTCTAACTTACTTCTCCTTATGGTGATGGCCCATAATTATTATTCTTTATCCATTTATGACATATTTTGTAGCATTTTAAAAGGACTATTCAGACCTTCACATTAACCACCTTCCTTGGTTTGTATGTATGTATATTATCAGGACTGAGTTTTCCTTCCTTAATTGCTTTATTGCCAAAAGTGTCTGCACTAGTGATTCACAATTTTATTTGCATAGCATGGATTGACTGCAAATTTCTGTATTTGACGTCCTCAAACATTTTCGTGAAATGGCAGTGAAAATTCATGCAAAAAAAATTGTCACACTTCATAATCAGCACGCATACAAATTGTTGCATGTCAAAATTTTTCACACACCCATTGACTTGCATTTGGACAAAAAAAATTCACTCATCTTAAAATTTTTGATGCCCATTGACTTCAATGGAATTTTTTGCCAATTTTTTCCAGACAAATTTGCAAGGTAAGCTCGTGCACGGTGTGTTGAACACTGCAGAGATATTGGAGGAAGACAGTATTATGAGAATACACCAATTGATTTAGTGGGCATCCTAAAATAGGGCAGGTGTAAGAGCAGACTGACTGGCATCATGATCCACAGTTGGAAAAAGCTTCACAATGCACATGTGCCAAGAGTCTCGCTTAGTGGCCCATGAACATTGGTGCATCTTCTGAAGGTGAGTCTCCTGACACTACATTAGGGAGCACTGTACAGATAAGCAATAGAAATGTGAGTTATTTTTACATTGTATCTGTGGACCAGGTAACTTAGTAGTATTTCTTCCGAGCAGTATTTGCAATTAATGTGACTTAACTTGTTTTATAGGTCTATAAAACAAGGTAAACAAAAACATTGATTCACATATTGAAATGAGAAGTTAGCTCTTCCTGTAAAATGCCTGAGTGTAATTATTTCTAATTTTATTGCATATTGATGTTTCTCAAATTAAAGGTAATATAAACCCAAATAATGAATTAACTTACTAAATGAACTCAGAGTGCCTCTCTGAGAACTGTAACAATTTACATAAATATTTTATTTGTAGTGGTTTTTGAGATGGATTGCATTTTTAGATTTCTAATGCCAAACGTTCGGCTCAACTGAAGGACTGTAATCCTAGGGCAAAGTGATTACAGCAAGTGAAGAGAAAACATGCATGGACAATGCATACACTATTTATTATAAATTACCTCAATGTATGTGTAACCACAAATTAACCCATAAATGAGCCATTTCATCTTAGGAAGAATGGGATGGCAGTTGTAGAAATAGTACTCAATCAAGCGCAGTACTTGGTGCTTCATATTAAACAGTGCAGTTACTATTAACTCTCACTCCGCAACACAAATTGCAGGACACAGTGCTTAAAGTGGTTCCCTTAGGTCCTTCATGTGAACATCTGATTGCATTTTGAACTGAGATATTACTTGGCCATTTTGAACTACTGATGGGGTTAATGGCTTGTTTATATTTTTCACATAGTTTCAGATATTTATATTGATGTTGTGTATTGCCATAGAACAGTTTCTTGCTTTGATCCAAATGTCCTTTTCATTCAGTTACCGAAAGAGAGTTGCAGCATTAAAGTACTGTAGCTTCTGACTAGTGATGGGCGAATTTATTCCCCAGGGGCAAATTTGCGGCGAATTCCCGCGATTCGCCGCCGGCGAATAAATTCGCCCATCGCTACTTCTGACCAAAGGTGGTGTTTACAGAGAAGTTTGCTGGAGCATCAGAAGAGTCACTACATAGTTTTTCCTTAATTTGGATACTTCCAACTACTGATTCATAGTTGTCCACTCTGAATTTGGGCAAGGGTGGCTGTGGACATCAGGATGTCTGCTTTCTTCAAAGCTGTGATAAAGTTAACACTGAGATTCCTTTTTAAAAACTCCCCTAAACTCCAATAAATTTGAAATTAGACCAATCCAAATGTATTATTAAAAATAAATTTTTAATTCGATCAAACTAGAAAAAAAACTTGAATGTCAGAAAGGGTACAAACATCTCCAAATTGAGCTCTGAACCTCTCCCATTGACTTAAACAGCAATTCGGCAGGTTGCATGTGGTGAATAGTTTAAAGGCCAGAGTATGATAAATCTGAATTTGAATGTATCAAAACACTTGAATCAAATTTGTATTTACAGCAGCTACTATCTTCATTTTACGTAAAGTTAAACTAAATAAGTAGCAAGAAATGTTGTACATAATGTTTTGGGGTTCTATACAAGCCCAAGGCAACCAAAGTCTTGTAGCAGTAAAGATCTGTCTCCAAATATACCCCTGTAGCTCCCCATCTTCTTTTGTACTGACTGCACATGCTCTGTGCTGCTGTCACTTACTGAGCTTAGGGACTGACTCAAAATATACCAAATGACCAAATGGGAAATACTTTTTCCCACTGAGCATAGGTTACTGACTGGGGACTTCCTGAGCAGCAGGAAATGCTATAGGTCCCCTACATTTTCTTTGTGGTAATGAAAATATATAATAAGCTAAGGGTCTTGAGATTGACAAGTGAAAGAGTAATAAAGTGTTTTTCTCTCTCTCCGAGCCTCTTCAAATGGGTGCAAAGTTTGCATGAATTTTGGGAGTTAAAAAACCCTCTTAGCTCATAACAAAGAAACAAATATATGAATACATGGCTATACAGTCACCCTTTTATATATTCAGAGATATCCAGAAAGTTGATATTCTAAATTTTACACTTATTTTCCTTTTTGATTTGTTTTTTTTCCTAGGTACCAGTACAATAGTTTGGCAGCCACTGAACTAGAGACACCAAATGGGGAAGCCATTAAGTAAATAATTAAGTTGAAAAAAAACCACACAAACATGAAAAAAGAATTCTGTAAGGGTAAAATATTAGAATTGCATTTGTTATGGGATCTGCCAACTACACAATAGCCACAAACTGCCCGGCAACAAGTTTATTTTTCACAGACCAACTGATCATTTTATTTGAATTTCACGCTTGTCAGTTCATTCAGCAGGATTTTTTTCAGTGATGAGCAATTTATGTAACACATTCCCAATGAAAGAAACGTTATCCATTTATGATGAGCATTAAACAGAGCAGTGCTAAAACATTAGATTTTTCGCAAACAGCTGTATTTATCAGCCTGAATGATTGCAGCAACTTATTAGTAATGTGGCTTTGTTTCACATTTCTCTGAGGTTTGTAGCAATTAATTCTCTCTGCATTTGAAGGTGCACTTAGTGTAGCCTATTGCATTATGGTAATCTGATTGACGGCGGCGCTCCATTGAGTTATTATAATGATTGTTCAACAGATACAGGTAAGCCTACGTTCTAACACAATACAATTGGAATCATATGTGGTATTATTGGTAAATTGCTTGAAATGTTAGACCTACGGTTGTTTACTTCTGTACAAAAAAAGACTGTATATTTCACATACTTTACATATTTATGTATGAACATCATATGGACTTGCCTTATTGCATATGACACTGGACCTAACATCTATGTATAATATTTGTATTAACTGGTTTCCCTATACTGCACAGACACCATGAAGTCTCTGTAATTGGATATGAACCTGAGCAACCCTTGGGCATGATTCTAAAAGATCCAAGTTTAGATGTTAATGGGATCCAGCTCAGAGACAGAATACTAAATGAATAAATCCTCAGGGCCCCTGAATCTTGCCTACTGAATGCGAGATTAAATCAAGAGCATAATGGGAATCAATCACATGCAACAGACAATATAGTACTTACAATATCTGACAAACATTTTTCTGCTGCTTGTATGAAGATGGATATACAGTATACGGATACAACAATACTCAATAGAAATATAATGCAGGAATGGGACTTATCCAGAATGCTGCAAGTCCTATGGTTTTCTGGATAAGGAATCTTTCTGTAATTTGGATCTCAATACCTTAAGTCTACTTAAAAATATTTTAATTATTAAATAAACCTTATATTATTGTTTTGCTTCCAGTAAGGATTAATTAATGTTGTCTCGGTTGGGATCAAGTCCACCGTATTGTTGTATTATTACTGAGAAAAAGGAAATAATTTTTAAAAATCTGATTTACGTATATGATTATAATGTAGTCTATTTACAATGGTCCATAATTCGGTGCTTTCTGCATAATGGGTTTTCAGATGGCAGATCGCATACACTGTTTTGTGTCAAATTTTTTGTAGTATTTTGAACTGAGCTCTCCTAGTAGCATGGGTAAATGTTTATATGGTTTGCTATAAGTTCAGGATAGGCCATAGTTTCATTTCCACTGGGATACAATGTCTGGAAGAGATGGAGGCGAACATCAGCCAACAAATCCAATGCTGGGTTTTAGCCATTGCTTAAAAATATGAACACTTTCTCCTGAGGGCTAATAGATAGGAAGTTATGCTGCTAACTGGCTATGATTTATTTAAGGTGGCCATACATGGGTCGATAAAAGTTGCCAACACACAGAGTCGACAGCTTATTGGCCCATGTATGGAGCCCTCCGACGAAAGCTGGCCAGATGTCAATCAGACAGGACAGAAAAACCCTTAGGATAGCGGCCATATCTGTTCATTGATGTGGTTGCGATCCGAATGTGAGTTCCCCTTCATTATGATCAGATCATTGGGCCCTAGGGCCCACGATCTGATCAGCCCTATTATCGCCCACCCCAACATTTCCCTGTGTATGGCCACTTTTAACCAATGTATTTTCTCCTGTTGAATAGATTTGGCTGTACTAACTTTACTGCTTTTATATACCATTGAACACGAATGTGCTCTTTTACATTAAAAATCAGTGTACCAATATACAAAATAAAGTGAGGTTTTTGTAAATTATGTTTATTTTACATATTTTTGCCATTAATATTCCTTAAGCTCATTTTACACCCTGTGTTAGCCTATAAGCCAGAATAGGTAGCCTGACAACCCAAATACTACACTAGTTAATATATGAAACACTCCACAAGCTGACAGCACATCTGGATATCGTTTATTGGAAAAAACTGCTGTGAACCGCCTAACACGTTTTGTGAGTATATCCCTTAGTCAAATGCAATGAGGTCAAAGGGCATTTTTTCCCTATGTAAACAAACTACTTTCCAGAGAAACAAAACATATGGCAAATTTCTAGAGCAGATTTATGAAAATGTCCAAAACTTGCAAAAATGCTAATTTTGCTGCATTGTGTATCAGACTATTAGCTCATGCCTAGTACTTATATTTGAGGTGGTTTCTTTGCCATTACATTTGGCAGCAGTAAAAACTCGGTTACTCTCTCCATTCAGCACTTCAACTGAATTTTTTTTTCAAAGGCAAGTGCAAGCATTGTGAACTCCACACCTCAAGTACCTGCAATCAAAAACTGCATGTACAGTGTGCAGGCAGTAAAAAGAATACTATCATTAATCAGCTGTATCTACACACTGCAAAACATTGTCACATATTAACTTCATTAGTGTTGAAGATCGATTTAGATTTTTAGAATTCCATTTTTTTTACATTATGTTATGGTAATTTCTAGTTGCGTAAAGGAATATATTTTAGTCTACTTCCAGTGATAGGGTTTAAGTTGTCTGTATATCAGTACTTTTATGCTTGCATATTTCCAAGTTCATTAGTAAGAACAAGCTTGTTTCTTCTCTTCCAGTAGTAGCTCTTTTTTATTAAAAATTTGTAAATGTTCCATTTCCCTATATTCGCTTATAACACAATTACAACCAATTCATGCTAACAAGAGAAAAAAAAGTGAAACTTGTTCAACTGAGCTAAGTCTACACAAAATCATCAATGCAATGTATTGGATAATAAATAGCAAATGATCTGCTTAGTCCACTGCATGCTGTTCCCAATACAGTTCTCATTACATTGAGCACTTTCTTGGGTAAACAGCTCTCAATGGTTTAATTAGTCAAGGGACAGTTTAAACTCACAGATCCCAAAACAGGAGGACTGTGACTGGAATGGGCAGCATTTTGAACAGATGCATGTTATATCAAGCACAACTAGGCATGGTCAGAATGGTGGTGAAAGGATCTTCATGGTGTTTAATATGCACACTTGATGTTCAAAATAAATTTTAACATTTGTGATCCTAGGGATTTCATTTATTATTGAAACTATATCTTAAAGCTGGTTTCCAGTTGGCCTTAATGTGGCCATTCACAAGCCAAAATGGCAACAGCCCAAGTTGGCAGCTTATTGGTCAGTGTATGGGGCCCTCAGACCAGCCCAAAATTGGCCAGATATCAGTTAGGCAGTTTTAATTATTCTGTTGAGGACCGCATCTGTTCATTGATGTGGTCCTCTGTCAAACCACCTGTATTCCTGGCATTGTGATACCCACTCAAGGTGGTCATATCTCGGCAAGATCTTCTTGATGTTACTGTAGATTTTAATTTGTCTAGTGCTGGCACAAACCAACTCCTTGTGAATTCCTTGTCATTTGTAATTAATGTACAATTTTTTACATTCAACCTTTTTTGTCTGTGTTTCAGAGCTTGGAAACAGACAAATCAATAAAAGTATAATTCAAAAGGGAATCTTTAAAAACTGCGCTAGAGGCAACTTTCTGCTGCACCTTGGTGGACCAACCCAAAGCATTGACACCCAAGTGGACCAGTCCTACCCTGACACCTATAAACATGTTCATTTTGTTGTGTATGTGTTCACTGGGAATGAATAAAGTTGGACAGGAAGTGGAAGGGGTTGGTCATTCTGACAGTGTCATAGTTGGGGAGAGAACCTTGGCTTGAGGTTGAGCAAGGGTGCGGAGACTATGTAAGATCAGCACTAGCAGTTGGATGAACTCCAGTTGTATTGTTAAAGTGTTGAGCAATAAAGAGTTATAGTTTGCTTAAGTGAACATGCATTCCGTGCATCCTTTTTTAATTTTACACACCTTTATGTCAAGAGAAAGCTCTGTTTACTTTCACAAGTCTTATCTGCACCAGGGAGATATTTTATTTACAATATACACTCTGAACTGACTGCTTGCCAAATGCAGGTGTTCAGTACAAAGTTCACTTGAACAGATCCTAAAGACCCTCTGAAGAACCCATTATACCCAAACTGTTAATGATGGGACATGAAATACAGCTTAATTTATCTGAATATCAATGTGTATCTGTATATATCTGTATGTAAACATAGTTATTGCACTGTGAACTGAGCTACTGTACATTCAACCTTCTTTAATTTGTCCTATTAACACAGTTCCATCAGGGCTGTTCAGTTCCGATTAGTGAACCTTTTGCCTTAATACATATTAATGCACTGCCCCCAAAAGCAATTTTCAAAAATGCACACTCTTCATAAATGCTTTTATGGAATTTTCCTGTCCTTGTGTTACTGGTTGTTTAAGACAGACATAAAGCCCACATTTTTTTTGGTCAATTAATCACTTCAGTAACTGAGTGATATAAACAAACAGGAATGCATTTGTTCAGAATTTGCTGCATTATTTATATATATATCTAAGCACAGATGGACTGCATAATCAAAGAAGTAACAAATTAAAATGCTGTACACGGGGCTTAGATATTTTATTGCTGCTTGATATGAAAATACAGAAAACATTCTTTAATGCAAATGTTCAGAGTTTTGAAATGAAGAAGAAAGATGAATAATCCACAATTTAAGATGCATACTTTAAAGGGCAGATTTACTATTGGTCGAATTTCGAAAAAAAATTACGAAATTCGACCATGTGAATAGTGAGGGAAGTAAAATCCTTCGAATTTGAATGTCGAATGGAATAGCGAATGATCGAATAGGAAAAATTTGATCATCCGATTAAAAATTCGATTGATTGATTAAAACGTTCGAATCGAACGATTCGAACTATTTTAACCCTTCAATCGAATTTTTCCTATTCGATCAGAAACAACTTTAAAACACCTATGAGAGCTTCCCATAGGGTTTTAAAGAAATTCGGTAAGGTTCAAACTGGCGAACTGGCCTATCAATTTTTTTTTTTAAGGGGAAGTACTTCAACCATCGAATATTCGAATACAATTAAATTAAAATATTCGAATTTTTCGAATCTATCGAATTTCGAAAATTCGATGGTCGAAGTTGCCTCATTTGCATATTCAAAATTCGAATTAGAATCTTTTTGAAAATTCGATCGAATTTCAGATCCTTCCTGTGAATTTAGTAAATCTGCCCCTAAGTAGCCTAATTGCATGTCCAATATAATATAAATAAAAGAGTATAAAATTAATACATAATTCTACATTTAAATATACTACAGGTATGGGACGTGTTATTTGGAATTCTTGGAACCTGGGATTTTCCAGATTAGGGATCTTTCTGTAATTTTGATCACCATATAAAAACATTAAATAAACCAAATAGGATTGTTTTGCTTTCAATTAGGATTAATTATATCTTAGTTGGGATCAAGTACAAACTACTTTTTTATTATTACAGAGTAAAAGGAAATCATGTTTAAAAATTGAGTCAATGGGGTAGATTCATCAAAGAGTGAAGTTCCGCCACTAGAGGGAAATTCCACAACTCTCAATTCATTTCTATGGGATTTTGCAAGACATATTCATCAATGGGTGAAGTGAAAGTTCACCCTTTGATGAATACGCCTTTCAAAATCCCATAGAAATGAATTGAGAGCTGTGGAATTTCCCTCTAGTGGCGGAACTTCACTCTTAACTTCACTCTTTGATGAATCTACCCCAATGGGAGATGGCCTTCCTGTAATTCTGAACTTTCTGGATAACAGGTTTCTGGATAAAGGATACTATATCTGTATCTAAAATAAAAGTTAAATGGGTAGTATTCTCTTTTGCCACATTGGCTTAATCAATAGGGCATGTGCTGAACATAATTTTGGCACAGTCTTTTAATTAGGAAATAACTCTGTTTTTGTTATTTCTAAATAGGGCAACATTTGAAACTGAAACTAAAGCTACATTCTACTTCCTGATCCCAAAGAACTAAGTCCAACCTCCAGCTCCTCCAACCCTAGTTAAAGCAAAGAAACCTGCAACCCAATGAGACCACTCTGTATAATAAGTTGGTCTTTAACTAAAAAGATAAGTATGGATTCATTTATACAGCAGTGTCTCAGTGGGCTGCTGCTTAAGCTCCCCATAGACGCAAAGATCTTTTCTTTGCTGAATGACCTCAGCGATCTTAGCGAAGTCCGACCAATCTGTCAAATAATTGTGCGGTTAGTGGGATTTGAATGATTGTAAGTTACGATTTTTCGTCCAACATCGGTCTGAAAATTGATCAGCCAGGTTAAAAAATCTTTATCGGTCCCCATGCAATCTACTTATGTTTGCAGGGCCAAGCCGGCAGCTACCCTTCAGTTTTGCAGGCAATATCACCTGAAATGGTCTTTTTAGTTGATGGACACATCGTACATTTAAACGATAGTTTTGAGACAATCGTGGCCTCATGATAACCATTGGCTATTTTGAAAATCTTTACGTCTATGGCCAGCTTTAGATTAACTTTGCTCTTTGGAATCAGAAGTAGAATGTGGCTTTAGTTTAATTTTGAAATGTTGCCGTGTTTAGAGCAAGAGCTATACACCATAAATATTTCCTAATTAACATAATGGGTAAAAAGAAGGTTCAGCAAAAGCCCTATTCATTAAACCAATGTTGAAAAGGCTGCTATACTGTCCATTTATGGCAGAGCACAAATGTAATAAAATATATGGTATCCTAAGAGCAGGTGGTCTATAGTGTGGAATGGGTATATTAATCCTTTACAGTCCTCCTAATCACTTATGATTTTAATCTTATAGAATCTAAACAATACTGGATGGAATTTATTGTTCTGTATTCTCATTTTAGACCTGTTTGGAGGTGAATTTTGCTTTCTGGCTATGCAATTGGGTTCCAGAAGTTGGGTCAAATGTGCATTATGTTGTAAGAGAAATGTAAGGAATGGTTCTTATTCCATGAATGATAAACCAGATACATTTTTGACTAAAGAAAAACTTAATTTGGGAAAGTGGAACTTTTCCCCCCCAGGTGAATGCGATGGATCTCATATAAATGATTAACAGATGTATACAAGCCCACGTTGTAATTCCACGCACAACATTCTATCGAATGATTGTTCTGAGAATACAGATTGGCTTTTATGTAAATTAAATATTCTCAAGTGTCAGGCATTTCAGTCACATTCACGTTATATCACTTCATAATATTACACTGCAATATGTTGCAGCATAAGAAAAAAGGAATTTTACTTAAGCACTTCAAGCAGCTAATACATAAGAGCATTAGAAGATTTGCCTTCATTGTATTACTAGGAGTCCTGATGAAAATGCATGTTGGGGCAGATTTATGAAATTCACGTGAATAGATCGAAGTTCGATCGAATTCCAGTCGTACGATTTTATCGGACATTCGAATATGCAAATTTGGCCACTTCAATCATCGAATACCGAAAATTCGACCATATCAAATAGATGGAATAGACTGAATGATCGGATATTTGATAATTCGACCATTCAATGATCCGAGGACTTTAACTTTAAAATTTTATTCGACTGCCTACTTCGCCAAATTGAACTTACCGAATTGCAATAGAAGCCTATGGGAGCCCCCCATAGGTTTTTTTTTCACCTGCTCGAATACCATTTGTATGATTGAACGAATCGTACAAATTTTTCGAGCGATCGGAGGAAATTTTACAATTTTTTTGTGAAATCGAACAATCAGTATTCGAATGATGATTTCATCGAATATCGAGGTAAAAATAGCCTAAAACTATTCGATAATCATTCGATAGTTGAATGATTATCGAATTTCGGCCGAATTCGAGGGCTATTTTCTAACCCTTGAAAAAAAATCATACAAGCAAATATTGTGCTCAAGGATTTTTTTGATTTAAAGGTGAGGATTTTTTATCTTTTTTTATTATTTTCAAATAATCATACATAAACAAAAAAGCAAAGAAAAAAAAAACAAAACTATAAAACAAACTAATATCTAATTAACTAATTAACTAATTAATTAATCTAACTAATTTGCAATTATGTTAATTTCTCATCTATGGGTGTATTTATGATCTTTTTCAGTTGATGCAAATAATATTGATGGTTGACTCTCAAAGTAAAAAATAGTCCACGGTGATTGGAAGAGCTTTGGCTACTGAACTGTCAAAATCAATGGTTTTGCGTAAAAGTTTATTAATTACAGTGCCACTAATTAGCTGTTTGTTATAAATCAACAAGATGCCCTGCCAGTTCTTAAAAAATATATGGTGCAGTCTGGTAGATTGGGGCTGAATTTCCTCATACAAGGTTTGGTTATCGAACCTTTCCTCAATATGCATGAGTTTATTAGATCAGCTTAGCGCAAAGATGCTTTTACAGTGGAATTATGAGGAAATTACTGCATTGTAAGAAAAATAAAAATGCAGTTTGTGCCTTAAAAGTGCACTTTGCATGATTTGCCTGTAGAAATATAAAATACTCAGTGATTTAGGCAGGAAAAAAGTCAGAATCAGAGGCTTTCAACAAATCTTGAATGCATACAGAACATAGTGGTATAATAATTACAGGGAGATTTTATTCATATAGATAAAAAATGTAATTCAAAGTGATTAACATGATAACATTTTCATAGAGCTGAACCGTTTTTAAATAACAGGCTGTGATCTCCATACATTTATAGCTGTGTGGATTATAGTTTGCAATGCTGAGTGCTCCATAGTATTGGGCAAAGCTTTCTTTGGTCATTTGGAGCTCTCAGATAATTAATATACTTGTCCTTTCACACCATTCAAATGTCAATGTTTATTTTGGGAACTGAAAAATAGGAGCTTCAATTAAATTTCTTTTTAATCTGCAAACAGATTTGATTTTTAAATCTGACATGAGGCATGCTGTGCATTTCGAAGGTGCCCTCAGCCATGCGACTTGTGTTATGATAAACGCCAGTCACACTTTACTGCCGCCCTGCAAGTTGGAGTGACATCACCCCCTCCCTTCCCCTCCAAGGATAAAAAATGCAATTCCATTGTGAAATGCTGACTCTTTTTTAAAGAACTTGATAAGACAAAATAACTGAGATGGCTACCTACACACCAATATTACATCTAAAAAGAAATACATGTATTGGTTCCAGAATAACATTTTAAATTTGTATTCTGAATTACGTGCAATGTGCACACCGTAATTTAGTAATGAAAAACTATGCCTGAAAATTATGACAGAATCCCTTTAACAACATACCATTTTCTTTGGGTCCAAAAATGGATGTCCACGTCCAAAACGAGAAGCCGGCAAATTTTTGCCAGTCGAAATTTTTCTGGTGTTTCATGAATTTATTCACCTGAGGCGAATAGTGGGAATTCGCCGCAAATTCGCCCATCACTATTGGTAAACTGTGGTGCACTCTAGTCTGTTTCTGATTATGTGTTTGCCTGTATTTTTCAATTAATGTTTCAGACAAAATCATAATCATGAGCAAAAGGTTTTATTTTGATTAGATATTTTCCAATTGTTTCAACTGGAATAAACATTATTATTTTCAGAATGTCAAAACTTTCCAAAATCACTGAGCACATCAGACAGTTCAGTGTATTGTGGAAAAGAAGGCAGATCTGAACTATTATCATGTCTTCGCACATAGCATATAGCAATAACAGCAAAAGCCACCAGAGACCAAAAAGGTTCCAACTTGATACGCTCCTCATAAGGATGGCTATAAAGATAATAATAATACTACACAAGCTGTTTAAAAATGCTTGACGGCAAAAAAAAAAAAGAAACAGGATGAATGATCTTGGTGGACACACAGAAGCAGAGCTAGAGGAAAAAACAAAGAGAATACATAACAGAGAAATGCTCGTAAGTTAGGGGATCAGAGAACCGGGGATAAAGAAGAAAGATACAGTATACTGTAAATTGGATTAGCTGTGTGTGTAGGCAGTTAAAAAGGATTTAAATGTACCCATGACATTTCTAGTTCATATGCACGTAAACAAAGAGTAAGTTCAAATAAATAATTTCATGTGCTGTGGAATCACCTTTGTCTTTGAAGGCTGAACAGATTTGGTGGGGTATATATATAAAAGAATATCTTGGGTATTTTGAAGTACTGTATTTTGAAGTATGAAATGGTGAAGCTTAATACAGTTGTTGCAAGACTGTGTATTTTATTTTTCCACAACTTTATTTAAAAAAAAAATAAAAAGCTCACCACCTAAAACCTAGAAAGCGTATTTTAGAAAAAAAATGTTAAAAAGTCAATCAACGCAAAAAATCCCCATAACTGAGATAAAGAACTCACTGATATTTTTAAATCAATATAACCAGTCCCAACTCACAAGTAGTACAGTATGTAACAAATCCTTACCCTGGTGGTCTAGTGGTGGTGCAGCTGGGACACCCACCGCGCCGCCCTGCTCCTTCCATGCAAGCTTCCTAGTGTGAGCCGCGCGCGCACTTCTGTATTTTATAGGCGCATGCGCGCTGATTACATCAGCACACAATGGCGCGAAATTCAAATGGTATTTAAAGGGACATTTTTTCAGTCATTGCCCATGGTTTTGTTCCTGGTGCCTTGTACCTTCTGCTGAAAAGCTTCTAGTCTGTTTGATTCCTGTGTTTGACCCTGCCTGGCTGTTTTGACTACTCTGATCTCTGGAACCTGACCCTTGCCTGAAACCGACCTTGATTCTGCTTAACCCTCCTGATTGATGTTCTGGTTTGACCTCTGCCTGTTATTTGACTCCGATTCTGCCTCATCCCATCTGATTTATTACCCGGTTTTGACCCTTGCCTGCCTGCCGATTTTAGCTATCTGCCTGCCTCGCCCCGGCCAGTATGACCACAAATCTGTCTACTCCTATCTGTACTGTGACCTTTGGCCTTACTGACTTTAACCAACAGTCGTGCCCCTTGTCTATCCAGAACCTTTCCCTTGCACCTCTCGTTTAAGTCCAGGTGGCATCTGAGTAAGCTGAGGGCTCCTCCCGAAGCCAAAGGCGGTCACTTAACCAGTGAAAGATGAGCCTAGATGGTGCTTGGTACTGGTTCTGGTGTTGGGTGCTGACCGTGACATAGTAATACATCAGCTCAACCAAGTTAAGCTGGAATATACACAAACATCATTGATGATATCCGTTAAAAGAGTATGGAAACAAAGGCACTCAAGTCAAGAAAAAACACACATGATACAAATGGTATCATCAGTAGAACTAAAAGACTTTCATGGTAATATATACTTTTACGAACAAAACCAGTTTCTTTGCAGGTTTACTAGACTTGCTTTGCTTATAATGCAATTTGTTCAAACAGAATAGTGGCAATCAGACCGTAAAACAACACTGCACTTTTATTATTATTATATTCATAATAATACCTCTAACCTTGTATTTTGTCACTTAAAAGGCTAGTGCTTTTTTAAGATTATTTATTGTATCTGTCAATATAAGTGCTTCAGGGAGGAATTCCACCACTCTTTAAAACTCTTTTCATGCCTTAAGATGAAGCCTCTTTTTTTCTCGCCTCAAGGGAAGCAATATGCTTTATTAGCCTTCACCTTTAATCTGGACTGTTTAAAAGGAAGTGCTACAGTCTTCTTTTGGTTTTCAGCCCTAACAGTCTCAGAAAAACAACAGATGGGAGTTAATTCATGCTAGACCTTATTATATATACCTTATTATATATATATATATATATATATATTAGTGATGGGCGAATTTATTCGCCAGGGGCGAATTCGCGTTGAATTACCGTGATTCGCCGCTGGCGAATAAATTCGCGAAACGCCAGCAAAAATTCGCCGCCGAAAAATTCGCCTAAAGAAATGACGTGCCGCAATTGACGCACCGCGCGTCGAAAACGACGCGCAACTCGTTTCGTGAATTTTTTCGGCAATTTACGAATTTCTCGGGAAATTGACGCGCCGCGTGTCGGAATCGCGTCGCGTGTCAAAAACGACGCGCGACTCGATTCACTAATTTTTCCGCCAATTTACGAATTTCTCGGGAAATTGCCTAATTTTTCGGCGAAGCGAAACGCGGGAGATTCGCCCATCACTGATATATATATATATATCAATAACTAATGGTGGACTGACCACATAAACTTTAATTTATGTTTTATATATTATGGTTCTAGGCCAAATATTTAGAAACCTACAATCAATATAAACTATTCAAAATGCCTAATAAAATGCAGTTTGTTTTAATACAAAATTCATATACATGCTGAATAGTTGGTGCCAATGTAAGCATTGCGTTAGACATAGAACAAAAATATCTCAGTTTAAAAATATTGTGGTGATGTAAAAATATATCGGGTTGAGGAAAAAGGAACAAGTGACCTGAGTCTTATGAGTAAGTATAGATCGACAATTAATAGAATATTACCATTATACCTAACTAAATATACACCTCTGTAACTAATAACTAAATATAATCTGTTCATTGAAAGCTTCAGTACAATATGGAAGAAGAACATTCCGTAATTATTGGTTGCCTAAATCATTGTGTAAAAATCCCTTATTGGAGCGATGAGCATAAATACTAGGTTGATAAACAGTTGAAGAATGGGATACAATCTGAATAGTACTTTTCTTATTGCTTTTCAAGAGGTATGCTTTCCCCCCCCCAACTGCTTGTGTATGACATCATGAAGGGAGATATGTGATTACTGGAGGTTATTCTGTCATAAAAATAACAATATGCACAGTAGTCATCTTGGAAAGGCTAATCCGTGCAAGTACTACAGACTGTAAAGAAAGCCACATTTTTTTCCCTTGGTATTTCTTGAATGCGTTTGAGTCATTAATTTGGCAGAACTCTGTTGGTGGGCTTTTTAGCAGTGATATTATGTCTAGTTTCATTAAACTTGCTGATCATAAAGATATAACTCCTAGTCCTTTCTGATCCACAAACAACGCTTTTATGCTGTACTATACTTATTTAACACAATTATGTCACTCTCTATAACAGTGTAATGAAAAGCTGAGTATGAATAATACATTATAATATTACTGAGTCATACATTTTACAAAAACTTAGAGAACTGAAATGACACATTATGAGAAAGTAAGAATGCTTTGTGGGCTTTTATTCAAGGCAAAATGTTTAGTTTATGGCAATGGCATGAAGACATGTTATAAACTAGTTGTGTCCAAATTTCACATCTGTTGCATCACAGAATAATACAAGTAGTAGGCTGTCCCACAAATGAAACATTTATTTAGCGCACAAAACAATGGTCCTAAGGAGGAAGGCGAATGGGACCATGGAGCACTAAGGACTAAAGCTCCCCATAGACGCAACGATCATTCCCTGCCGAACGACCGATCTAAGGGAAGTCCGACCAATCTTTCAAATTATCGTGCGGTTAGTGGGATACAAACGATCGTTCGTCTCACGATTTTTCGTCCGACATTGGTCTGTTGATTGATCGGCCAGGTTAGAAAATCTTTATCGCTCCCCATACAATCTACATATGTTTGCAGCGCAAGCAGGCTGCGATCCTTCAGTTTTTGCTGGCAATATCACCTGAAATGGTCTTTTTAGTTGATGGACACATCAGATCGTTTTGAGAAAATCGTGGTCTCACGATAATCATTGGATCTTTCAAATATCTTTACATCTATGGCCAGCTTAAGAACAAGCACTTCCCCCCTGCCCACACTTCACTCTAATCGATGAAGAACAAAGTCTGCTTCTATAAGTTTGGTTGGGCTTATGTCTAAGTACTTGCTATAATTGATTGCAGTGCATCATACAATTTAACATAACTCCTTGACCAAACTGTACTGATACCATAAGTTCATACAAAAAAATCTATTGAGTCCTTGGCAAGCTCGGGTTCATAAAACTTAAAAAAGCTCTTTTGACATAGATGTATGATCAGTGGCAATGAATGTTTTACTTACAAATAGGTAATAAAATTCAAATGATAGAAAGTTGCATTATTTTGCCATTATTGCCCAAAAGCTTAAAGCTAAAATAAAATGAAAGGAGTGAGTAGGCACAATTGGGAAAAAAATACCCTTTACTGACAACGCTGAAAGCAAAAATCATAAATATAACAGCCAATTTCAAAATGACATACCTACTACAAAATGACATGGAGGCCTATGATAAAATATGTCTCCCTTGGCTGGCATATGAAAAAATGACCCTTTATTATTTTCTGCTCTGCATGTATGATACATTCTTCCAATGTCACATGATAAACCTTACCATTGTCCCAGGAACATGTGCATACTTGAAAACAACCCAGCCACTACTTTCTTTTTTTTTTTCATTTTCTCGTTTTCCATTTTGCATTTAAATTTCTATTATTATATAAGTTTACTTTCAACTATATATTTTTTCTTCTACCACTTATAAAAAAATCAATAAAAAATATACAGTAGGGTTCCCCTCACACATAGGGGCAGATTTACTAAGGGTCGAATTTGAGGGTTAAAAAACCATTGAATTTTAATAGAATTAAAATCCTTTGAATTTGAATATCGAATTCAAAGGATTTTAATGCTAAACGACCAATCGAACGATCGAATAGAAAAAATACGATCAAATGATAATTTTTTTAATTCTATCTAAAAAAAAAAAAGGCTATGGAAGCTTCCCATAGGGAACTATAGCAATTCGGTAGGTTGCTATAATCTGGCGAACTAGGCAGTCGAATAAAAATTTAAAGGGCAAGTAATTCGACCGTCGAATATTCAAATATTCGAATAGAATTTTTATTGATCTATTCGAATAATTTGATTCGATCGAATTTTCTAAATTTGATGGTCAAAGTGGCCACATAAATTATTCAAAAATTTGAATTCAAATCTTTTTTGAAAATGTGATCGAATTTCGAATCAATCACACAAATTTAATAAATATGCC
The DNA here is from genome assembly GCA_024363595.1 of Xenopus borealis. NCBI lineage: Eukaryota > Metazoa > Chordata > Amphibia > Anura > Pipidae > Xenopus > Xenopus borealis. Next base: position 116,063,157 of record CM044441.1, on the reverse strand, counting down.
CCATAGGGTTCCCAGGGCATGATGTACACATTTTATAAACACTATACTTTACTGAAAGTAAATGAGCTTTTCATTTGCATCTCATGGGGGGTTCTTGCAGTGACATTTGGAACCACTGTGGGTATAATTTGTATTTTTATACACCAACCTATTCATGGGTTGGTTGCAGAGGCTCAGTAAATCTTTTGTTAGCAAAGCTCCTTTCCACTGTGCAACAACTGTTGTTCCTAAAAACTAAATTCTCTGTTTTGCCAGTCTCTTCTAAACATACACAAAGAGCACACAAACCTCCTTAGACAGATGGAGAGGGTTCCAATCTGATTGGATTGGAGGGGCATATAATAATATCAGCGTTTTTCTGTGATTCACTGGTGAACAGTAGTGATGGGCGAAACGGGCGCGTTTCGCTTTGCCGAAAAATTCGCGAATTTCCAGAGAAATTCGCGAATTTTTCGCCATTTGGCGAAACGAGTCGCGCGTTGTTTTTGACGCGTGTCGCGTCTTTTTTGACGCGCGTCGCGTCGATTCCGACGCATCGCATCGTTTCCGACGCGCGTCGCGTCGTTTCCGACGCGCGTCGCGTCGTTTTCGGCGCATCGCGTCAAAAACGACGCGCGACTCGTTTTGACGCGACGAATTTTTGGCGGCGAATTTTTCGGGTCGTTTCGCGAATTTATTCGCCAGCGGCGAATCGCGGGAATTCACCGCGAATTCGCCCCTGGCGAATAAATTCGCCCATCACTAGTGAACAGCAAATTTTGCCACAAAATGCGCACGGCAAAAAAAGTTCTATCATCCTTGGTTAATAAAAGCCACTATCTTATTTGAAATGGTATTTGTTATAAAGCTTTCCTTAAAAGATAAAAGTCCTGATATTCATTATTGATTTAGTGCCCTCATTTTATCCTGCTGCAAGCTATAGTCAGCAGTCAGTATTGTAGCTTCAGCATCACTTTACAAATATGCTGACAATAATGTATTGGTTGCATATCACAGCTGTACTGTAGCATGTCATGTTAGTTAAATATATTGAGCTAAAATCATTTAAATAAACTGAAGCTGCAAATGTATTTTTTAATTTTGGAAATAAGAAAAGCTAAACTGCAGGTACAAGTACATAATCAGTCATAACGTCAATCTATTTTATAACAAAAGCTTTTAAAAATTCTTCCAGCATGAATCCCAAGGACATACTGGCTTGGAAGGCTGTAAAAAAGAGAAAAAGACAGTGGCATTTTCCTAAACTCTATTGACGCACTTTTTCAATTCAATTATAAATATAAAAATTACATTAAACAAAGGATATGGCTGAAATCTATGGTAATGCCCTAGCAATGCTGATGCTATTTATTGATTTCAGTACTGCATAAGTTGGGATATCATTGCTTGCATATTAAAAGAATAAAAAATAAAAAAAGGACAGATAAATAGACAAATTAAAATAAAATGAAAAATGCAAATAATGATAATTAGCAAGGTAGAGACTTGTCTGTCTCCACGGTAACTGAACCTGTTTACATAACTCATGCTGTTTCTATAGAAACTAAACTTGTTTACATAACCTTGCTTTATATTTTAAAACAGAGTGGCTTTCAAAGAAAAATTCTCCTGCTAGTAAAGTTTTTCCCTACGACAACATTAAAAGTATTCATTAAAATCTAAAGAAAACAGTCACATATCTAGTATTTTTTCCAAATATGCAATGCAGATATATGTAGATTACCCACATTGTTTTCTGACCAGGTACCAAGACCAATCTGCATTAATGTCTTTCCTTTAAAGGACAAGGCAAGTTAAACTAAAGAAGTAGCTAGAAATGTTGTTCATTATATGTTGTGATTCTGTACCAACCCAAGGCAACCACAGCCCTTTAGCAGTAAAGATCTGTGTCTCCAAAGATGCCCCAGTAGCTCCCCATCTTCTTTTCTGCTGATTCACTGATTCACATGCTCTGTGCTGCTATCACTTACTGAGCTTAGGGACCCACTCAAAATATACAGTACACATAGAATAGAAATGTCACAATATAAGGTTGATTAGTCATTAATAGAGATATTACTACATGGCAGCACAGAAACCAGTGCAACTAGCATCAGAATTTAATACTGAGCCCTGTAGCATCAGCTTATATTACAAACAAACCTAATTTTCTGATGGTTAATTATTGACGACCCCTAAGCTTAGCTTCTCAACAGCTGCTCAGAGCCCACTGAGTATGAGTGAATAAATTCAGTATATAAAACATGGCATTTTAGCCCTATTCATTTTTAGGATTTAGTTCTCCTTTAACCAGATGGAAGGAGCTTTAGGAGGAGGGTGACCATCAGAAAGTCATACGTTTCAAAATAAAAATGACTTGCTCAATTCTTTTTGAATACAGTATTAGAGTACTGTAAATGAAAAGTACCTATCTTTTTCTAGCATCCTCAACAAGGAAAATATTTAGGTAAACAATTTACCAATGTTGATTAGCCTTCCAGTGAAAACTTATATTCTGAGTATTTGTTTTTAATGTAAGGAATCTATAAAAACTATTCAGAGCTTTTGCCAAATTTGCATTTAGTGCATCTAAAAATGATGAACTGGCATTTGAAATGTATTTTAACATATGTTTTGTGTGGTGAGGTCACCACTAGGATATCTGGGAAAGTCCAGGATGGTGCTTATTTATGTCCCAGTGTTTCCTGGACTGCTGGTGCAGCCCGGGTGTTTTGTATTTTTGGATAATTAAAAAGGCAGCTCAAATCATAGAGTAGAGCTCCTGTCTGAGAAAAGACACAGGAAAGCTGCCTGTGTAACCTGACTGAGACGGATTGAAATTACCACAAGGTTTGGGATTTTGTATATTTCTGAATGTTCTCTGTTTTGGGGAGACAGGTGGTAGGCCTCCTCCTGATTAGTTAAGGACAACTGACCTGTATTAGTTAGAAGCCCATTAAGTTGCAAGGATTTTATTTTGAATTGTTTGTTTTGTTTATTATTTTGCAAGTGACAATAAACTGCCAAAAAGAGACTACACTCTTGTGCTCTGGGCTGTGTTACCCCCAGAAAACTGATCCCAGCTACTTAAACCCTTACATTTGAAATATATCACTTCTTGCTTTAACAAACAAAAAGGAACATACTAAATAACAGTACACCAGAACTTTGGAACAATCACCTTCCAAAATTGAAATCAGATGGCCTGCACACAGGTAGAAATATAGAAAAATGTCCATTCTCTTTTGTAAACTGGCCTTATATTACGAACTAGACATTAAGCCCGTTAAATTAACGGGCGCTAGAACATATGTAGTCAAACATTTATAAAAAACAGAATTGTTCTAGGCGAATTTTTGACTGAGCTGCGCAAATTCACTAACGTGCGAATTTAAGCTCTGGTCGGCGAACGTTAACGTATTTACGTTTTTCAGACTATCACCCACAATGGTAAAACATGCCACAGCGTAAGGGTGCGAAGTTGCGCGTCTATCTACTTCGCTAGCGTAAATTCGCCAGAGGCGGTCCGTGCGGCACATGCGCAGTAGCGCAATTCCACGCACACAGGGACTGGACGCAGAGACACTTGAACTTTACATAAAGCCCATTAAATTAACGGGCGCTAGAACATATGTAGTCAAACATTTATAAAAACAGAATTGTTGTAGGCAATTTTCACCTGCGCTACGCAAATTCACTAACGTGCGAATTTACACTCTGGTCAGCGAACGGTAACGTATTTACGTTGTTCAGACTATCACCCACAATGCTAAAACACACCACAGCGTAAGGGTGTGAAGTTGCGCGTCTATCTACTTTGCTAGCATAAATGATCACTCAATGGGAATTGAACACTAAAAGCACTGGTCAGAGGCATTTAACCTATACACTTCTACACAGCCTTCCACTGCCTGTATTCTAAGTACTGGTACTGAAAGCATTAGCTAGTGATTGGCGACCTCACATGCGCAGTAGCGAATTCCACGGACACAGGGACTGGACGCAGAGACACTTCAACTTTATTATATAGGATTATTTCAGTGTAGTCAGACATATTAGTAGTTAGTGGTTTAAAGGCAGATTTTGCCACCAGAAGAATTGTTGTTTTGGCTTAGGAGAACATAGACATAACATAAATAGGAAAAGTCTATGCTTTTCAGGTTGTACCTCCATAGATCACCATATTACTTACACCTGCTCATACAAGAGCCAGTAATCATGATTTGTGAGTTCTGGCTGTTGCAAGCCAGATAATTGTATTATTACAATTATATTATTATAATAATTTTTGGAAGCATCTTGTATTCAAGAATATAGGAGTAAAATGTAATATGATATGTTCTAGTTACATAGCAATGACTTCTCATTCGCAGAAATCCCAAAAAGGTTTAAAACTGGACTACTATATACAATAAGCATTTTCAGCCCTGGTACAAAACTCTATAGTTTATGCTCCCATTAATATTTAAAGGAGATGGGAGGCTGCTTAAGACCAATGACACACAGTGCTATTTGTCACCTTCATTTTGTCATGGCTACAAAAAGCAAGAAATGAACCAGCCGTAAACAATTCTTCATCATCATTTTTGAGCAATTTCACAATCTGAGTGTTTTAGCAGAGACAATTCTCAGTATTGTCTATGGCAGCATGTTTGTTGGTGTTGGTGTTTAGTATATGTGACAAAACATGGGAGACAAATAGCACCAGCTGATTTGGCCCAAAATATGAAGCCAGAAGCATTAATGTTTTAATGGTATGATAAGATAAAATAACATATGTTTGGTAGTTTACATTTCACCCAAAGAGGAGAGGCCCAAACCCACACTCTTTCAGCCCTTTTTAAACTGACCTCATATTAGTCTGGAACCACTATGGAATTAGCTATAACTTTGGCTGTAACTAATGAAACACATTACTTACTTACTGTACTTAGAACCTCTAATAAACAGGGTGGTAGTTGGTAGGTGAGGTTATTACCTAATTATTTCAACCCATCCAATGAGGACCTCACCTCCTTCAGACTGTTGTCACATAAATCAATGAGCAAATAACAAATTGTGAGGTTTCAGTTGAGGTGGGGAAGTCTCATGGATTTCTGTCTGTAAGTTTACTAAACTAATGATAGCAAACTTGTGATCGTAACAACATTTATAACAGTGAAAATGGAATCTCTGCATTTTGCTGCTTTCTGTATAACCCTAAAAATATCAGAGGCATTTTAGACATCCATGTTATACAGGCAGTTTAACCCTTCTAACAATTTCCTGTGTGTAAATCTTTAAATATAATATATTTGATTAATATGTATACTGTATATCATTCTCTTACTGGTGCACAATACTAAATTCCACAGGGAAGTGTATTTCTTAAATATAATGAATCTGCAATTTTAGTTTTCTATTTTTTCAAAAATGTTAGAAGATTGTTTTGCAGAACACTGGCAAAACTTTTGTGGGGCAAAAAAATGTATTAAATTTTCAGATGTTTCAATAATCTTACATAAAATCTTGCTGCTGATTCTTTTACATTTTTTCAACAAACAGTATTTATACAACACAATCAACAAAATTTGTGAAAATGTTTGTCTGCTAGTTGACTATATTTTGTGTTATATAAGGTAGTAGCGTTAAAGTTTGTAAAAACCAGAATAGACTGAAAAAAAGTGGCACAAAGAGTTAATAAATAGTAACTTACTGAGCAATTAACCAGAATTAGAAAAGATTACTACAGAGCAGAAATAGCTTAACAGGCTAATTTAGCAGTAACAGCAATGTCTTCTCAAATAGCCATATTGATCTAACATGTACTATCCAAATATCAGCAGGTTTAACTGTTTTCACCTTTTTTTTATATAGTACATCAAACAAGGCAAACCTTAAAGGAAAAACAGATGAATATAAAAAACATTAGGGACACTGATGAGACAACACTTTGAAAACGATAAAGCCTTAAAGCCTTCTATGCTGAAACAGAGTTCATCATTCTCTTTTGCTGGGAAATTCATACATTATCATTATTCTTAAAATTATATCATAAATGATTTAAAATTTGAAATATGGCTTGTTAAATACACTATGTTAAAATCACTATATTCTAGAAAATTAATGAAAAGAGGTCTCCTTAAAAACACTATTCTCTTAGGGTATGTAAATAATCTTTAAATGAATAAATCGAAAATATAAATAAAGCTGGCTATGTCTTTGGACTCTGTTTGCTCAACTCCAGACTCTACAATAATACAAACAATATAACATCAATGCCATATCTAACCCAATTACCCAGGTGTACAATGCTCGGGCTCTTCACTTACTGTATCTCTTATGGTATAATGGTTCAGCCACCTCAAAATTTTAACTCTACAAGATCTAAGTATATTTACCAAATGGTAAGGGTGACATGACTCAAGTTCAAAGTAGCATCCAGGAGACAATACAACCGGCAGTTCAATAGATAAAGGGCAAGCAAAATTCCCTGGAAAATATCCAACTTTGTTTCACACATACAAGTTGTCTGGACTTCTTTGATTGATATATAATTTGTCCACACACATGAACTAAAAGTCTTGAACAGGTTTAATGCTCCTCTCCAATTTTGACAGATATATACTTTATCCAGAAACACCTGATGCATTGGATAACAGTAATCATCAGTCTTCATATTTAAGTGTTGATTGGCTTAAGCAGATGTTCACTATTTGTGATGGGCAAATTAGTCCAATTTCACCGAAAAATTCGCCAAAGAAATGGTAAAAAATTCACAAAACAGCGTCCATTTTGATGTCAGCATCAAACTAAGCTGGTGAAATTTCACTGGCGAATAATGGTTGTAACATATTGATAAAGTACATTTAAGATACAATAATAGCTCTTGATATACAGTATAATAAACCACCTCTGAGATATTGTTTTGAGCTATCACAACATCCATCAATTAAATTAAGGAAGCATATCAATATTTGCTTCTACAACGAAGTGTTTTTTACTAGATGATATTGTAGGCATCATGCACTTCTGGAGTGTATACATTTTATGTTGTTAGATGTTATAATTTGTTGTTCTTCATTCCCACTAATCTAGGGAGTTCTCAGTATCAGCAAGTAATAAATCTTAACTAAAGGAATGGAATTTCATTACACTTTAAGAGAGTTTTATCATCTATCTCCCTCATCTCTCTTGTGAAAAAGTTAAATCATACAAGAAAGAAAAACAATTACTGTGAAATCTTTGACAAACCTTAGTGTGTGTTAATAAAGGGATTTTGTAATAAAGCTCTGTTAGTTCTTCTCTTTTTGAATCTCATTTGAGTCGATCTATTCCAAGTCATACTATCTTCTTGATATTCAGCTATTCAAGTAGTACAGACAATCATCTATTTCTTAAGGGTAAAATTCTAGTTTCCATAATATTCACTTAATATCAGAGAGGTGTTGCAGCCACCTCAGCATCTAATTTGAATGATTAATATTAAAAAGAATAATACACATTACAATGAAGAGGTGATTGTTTTGGTTGTCTACTTTTTTCTTAGGAAAATGCATTTCTACTGAGCTGGCGGACACATTTTCTGTTCTTTCAAATGCTTATGAACATCAACACCTTGAATAATTCATTTTTACTGGATTTTTCCAATGCGGTGGTTCTTCTTTTGAAGTAATTTCTGCATAAAAACTTCATCATCCGGCTTCTCTGTAACATAATGTATTCATGGTTTTAAAGGAAAATTGCATTTACAACTAAATGGAAGCACTGAACATAGTTTTCTTCAACCTACCCAGGTACTAAAGTTAGCTGTTGAACATTATATTAAAAGAAATGATAAATCATTTACAGAGATAAAGCTTCGGTTTTGTTGCTGTTGTAAGAGCTTGGAGGTTTATTTATAGAGTTGAACCCTATTGCAAAGGAAGTAAGCATATGATTAAGCCATTGCACAGTGCAGTGTACAAAGACTGATTTCAGGTGCAAGTAGTCATGCATTTTACCCACAATGCAGAGTTGTCCCCCACAATTCAAGCAAAATAGTGGCCATGATGGGATGATGCTTTTGATGCATTAAAATGGACACAATTGTGTGCCTTAACAAAAATCAGATGCAATTGCACTGAAAATATTTGGGTCACAATGTCATCATTGACAGTGTTCCTAGGGTTGAAATCTGCAACTGATTCTAAGGGTGAAACTTTGCCGCATCAAGACAGTTGTGGAAACCCTGGTGTTACTGCCACCTTTGAGGTGGTGGTAGCTTTAGTCTTGCCTTTGTACCAAGGCACATTGTACATAATTCTTCTGAACAGACTGATCGGGTGCATTGACACGTTGTGACCTAAATGCTAAGTATCTTTAATGGACTAACCTGATTCAACCAATGTCTGTGGCATAAGCCCAAACTACATTTGGGAACTAAGGTCCATCAAGAACCTTTATTGTATCATCTATTTATCTTATAGGACATCAGTTTGGAGATGTTTGAGTTTTCAAGATTTTTCTTAAAAACCATTAGAAGCTTGAGATATCTTAATTTGCCCTGGTGCAATAACCCATATCCACCAGCATTTACTGGTCACCAGCTTAAAAGCAAACTTCTTATTGGTTGCTATGTGTTACTGAAGCTGGGCAAACTTAGTTTCTTTTTTTACAAATTGAGGTTCGTTTCTTTCCAAAGTCCAGTCAAAACAGTAGTTCAAGCTATACAATCATTCATTTTAATTAAGTAGTGCTACATTTAAATTAGTTGTTTCAACAAAATCAGTATGTACACTGTCTTCCTAGATGGATAGTGTTATATGAGTGTCATAGTGTTTGTTATATAGTGCTGTCATCCACCAGCAATCAACTCTTGTTGTTCACATGGTCTTGAGTCATACCACTCCAAGTGTAAAGGACTACTCTATGTATAATGTACTGCACATACCTTACTAAAATAATTACAATATAGTGGCAAATAAATACTTTCTGGTCGATTTTAGCTGAAATACAAAATGAGTTCTGGACAATTTGCTGATTCTAAATTGACAGGGCTTTTCATCTTCTTCTTCAGATCAATAAGTATTAACCGTGATATAACTGAAGCCAACAGAAAAACATGCCATTGATTCCCCTTTTTAGAACAAATGCAATTCTTTGGGGGAAGACATATGATACAAATCCGGATGCCCTATTGATGGCATGCCGTTATACAATTAGCTTTTATTGGGTAAGTGATATAGCAGGGAAATAGAGGAACAAGTCCAAGTAAATGTATCCAGGATAAATTGAATGAACAACACTGTTTCTATTTGTCTTTTGCAGCATCTAATAGAAGAAGCAGAAGCTCGTAATAGGCATTAAAGAATAGGAACTGACAACAGACTCAGCAACATTGTAAAGCTTGTAAAAACTTGATTCTAGATACTAATAAACAAAACAAAAATATATAGACACTATGGTGTTCAATTGTTTTAGTAATTCCCATCACACCCAACCTGTTGGCTGCACTTAGGGTCAAAGTCAACAGGAGGCAGTAAGCCTACACAATTGTTTCAGGACTTTGGGCGTAAGTAACCAACTTTAAATTAACTATTAGTATGCTATAGAGAGTGTTATTCCTTTATAAGGTAGTGTCTTATGAAGAAAAAAGGTACAAGAATAGTCATGGGTTTAGTTCACCTCCACGAAAGAGTTACCATTAATGTTGCATATAACCTTTAAAGGGTCATAGTATGTTATTAAGTGTATAATGGAGATCTATGCAAAACTATGCAAAGATAGAGCCTTGCATAATATGTTACTACACACTATGAACAGGGAAATTCATCACTGAACAATGAAAAAACTTTATGAGTGCTGATTGGCACATAATTACATAGAGCACATCTAAAGCAAGGTTTAGAACATAGATCATTGTGCAGAAGAGAGATGCAAAAACATAGATCATTGTGCAGAAGAGAGATGCAAGTATTACAGGGATTGGTCACCTTTAAGTTAACTTTTATGAGGTAGCCAGTGATATTCTGAGACAATTTAAATTTTTTTTTTATTTGTGGTTTTTGAGTCATTTAGCATTTAATGCAGCATCTCTCCAGTTTGTAATAAAATTAACGGTAGCAATACATTTGTAGCCAACCAGAATATTTGTTTTGTTTTTTAGATGGGGTCAGTGATCCCCATTTGAAAGCTGGAAAGAGTCAGAAGACAAATAAATCAAATACAAAAAAACGAAATAACAAAATGAAGACCAGTTGAAAGGTTGCTTAGATTTGGTCATACTATAATACTAAAGGTAAACTTAAAGATGAACCACCATTTTAATATGCGTATCTATCAGCTGGTTGGTGTTAGCAGTCCCTGACTACACATTCAAATATACATAATAAAAAATGTAATATTAAACATACCAACTAAGGCTGTTTATAGAAATCTTCCATTTTTTTCAGCAAATATGCCAAATTCTGCACTAGCTATTTTTCTGACATTTTTGTTTTATGGCCTTGAAATACCCTACAACTTAAAATGCCTATTGTTCCCACCATAATTATATTGAAAGGGGGAAAAATAGTTCATGTCCACTGGGCCTTCCAAACTAGATCAGTAGTGATGGGCACATCTGACACATTATGTTTAACACATAAAAGTCAAAGGGAGCATTTTCTTCATGTGACATTTTTCAAACCATGCAATCTTTTTTTTTTTTTTTTTGCTATACATTAGATACATTAGTCTATGGCCATTTTTCATTAGCAAAATGTACACAAATTTTTTTGCGCATCCCTAGACACCACAGTACTGGTTGAAGCACAGCAGTAGGTAAAGAACAGAGAGAGTTCTGGCTACAATTAACAAGCACACAGATTTTCTATTTAAGAAATAAATTGATTTTCATGGTGCTGATGCAAGTGTGAAAAAAAGTACTTGAAATGGAGATTGTCCCTAGAGTGGTTGCACCTCCCCAGTTACTAGCTCCTGGGGTCACAACTGCAGGTGAATAAATCTGTTTGCTGAGCGAGTCTTCTTTTGTTTTGTTCTAATCAATTTCCTGTTAAAACCTATTACTTTTTTTGATTGGCACAATGCTTTGAACGTGATTTTATTGCAAGTCATGGGTTGTGGATTATTGTTCAAGGCTTCAGCTGAGATATATTGAACTGAAAAGTAGAGGTGTTCCACACCAGTTCACAGAAGCTTACCAAAAACTAAATTTCTTCCACTGTTTAAGAGGCTTAAACACATTAAAAATCTCTTAAGCCTTTCCATTGCCTTATTTTGGTACACATAAAACTTTCTAAATATCTTTTTATATGAGATTAAGAGCTATACAATTAGCATTTTAACTGTACTTAGTACATTGTATTCATCAGAACTCATTACTCTTAAAGGAACAGTTCAGTGTAAAAGTAAAAACTGGGTAAATGGATAGGCTGTGCAAAAGAAATAATATTTCTAATATAGTTAGTTAGCCAAAAAATGTTATCTATAAAGACTGGAGTGACTGGATGTCGAACATAACAGAACAATATGGAAACCAAGAAAGCTGCAAAGCAGGTAGTAGTACCAAGAAAGCTGCAAAGAAGGTAGTAGTTTTCTGTTCTGTTATGTTCATCTAGTCACTCCAGCCTCTCTAGCTTACATTTTTGCTAACTATTTTAGAAACCTTTTTTATTTTGCACAGCATATCTATTTACCCAGTTTTTATTTTTATATTAAACAATTCTTTTAAATCCTACTTTCCTAAGAATACTGCATGTGTCTGCATTAAAGAAAAGGTGCAAGAGAATGGTAAATAATGCTCACCAATAATAGCAAGAGGAATCAGAGGGCACATAAACCAAATGGTACGGTATAAGATCCTGTATCCAGAAAACCATTGCTGGACAATTTATCTTGAGAAAGATTTTTAGAGTTTATGTACTACTTTTAATGTAAATTGAATACACTACTATATACTGTATACCTACCTATTATATATATATATATATATATATATATATAAATACAAGAGGTCCTCTGCACTCACTCAACCCATTAACAATATATTTAAGACATTAAGACATTTTGTGCATACAGCTACTAAAAAATGCCTACCCTTCAAACAACGGGATTGTTTGTCCATATATTGCAATATATTTAAGCTGGCCAACTACGTCAAAGTCATCCCATATCTGGCCAGTCCTACACTCAATTTTCATCACCAGTGGGATCACCTGACTATAGCTGGGAAGGGGTGGGGGCTACAACAAGGAGCTGGTCACTGCTCCAGTATAACTACAACAAACAAAGAAAAGTTGTGCTCACCCCTGATTTCTAAAACCACTACACGGGGGTGCAATGAGGCTGTGACCACAAAATAAAAATAGACACACAGCCTCATTGCACCCCCAGCTATAGTCAGGTGATCCCACTGGTGTCTAATAAAAGGGCAGATTGGGAATTTTACTCTGAAAGCAGCAGGTAAGTTGCGGGTAAAACTTAGTCCCTTTGTAAAATGTATAATTAAGCAATGGAATTCTTAATGAATCAGATGAAAATTGAGTGTAGGACTGGCCAGATATGGGATGACTTTGACGTAGTTGGCCAGCTTAAATATATTGCAATATATGGACAAACAATCCCGTTGTTTGAAGGGTAGGCATTTTTTAGTAGCTGTATGCACAGAATGTCTTAATGTCTTAAATATATTGATAATGGGTTGAGTGCAGAGGACCTCTTGTATTTGTCTATTTTTATTTTGTGGTCAAGCCTCATTGCACCCCCGCCTAGTGGTTTTAGAAATCAGTGGTGAGCACAACTTTTCTTTGTTTGTTGTATATATATAAAGGATAAACATGCTTTTTGTTTGAAATAAAAAACACTTTTTTTCATCTGGAATCAGTGAGTGCGGATTCTTCGTGACAATACATTACCTATATTGATCGAGCTAAAGCAAGGTCTGAGTGCTGGTACTGTGGGAACATATATATATATATATATATATATATATATTATTTTTTTATTATTATTATTATTTATTTATTTTTTTTTTTTTTAAAGGTCTCTGTTGAGACAAAAACATTGGTTCAACGACTTTATTTTTTGTTCATCACTAAAGACCTGTTAGTGTAGTATTTTATGATTTATTGAGCAACTTTGAGTGATGGTTGGAATCATGGAAGCTGCAAGGATACTGTTAGTGAAGTAGTGCTGTATTGATAAAAGCTTCTCTGAGTGCTTTTAACTGCCTTTGATGCACATTACAATTGTAAATATGCCCTTTTGTCAGTGCAAAACCTTTTACACATCATCAAATATATCCTATATTGTATATTTTTTTCAGTGAACATTTTTGTTATTTTGAAATAATCCAATAATAATCTATGTTGATAGCAAAGCAAATGTATTGGGTTTCTATGTTTACACATATATTTACACATTTTAAACATATATAGACCAGAATATATAGGTTCCCAAGTATTTTTGGCACTTTATCCCAAACTTTAAATCTTTATAGCTGCTACACTAAAGGGAAAGACTAATATATATTTATTAATATGCTTAAGAAAGTGACAGAGAAATATGATTAAGTTCCAGCTATGTGTATGTGGAATACATCCTCAATAAAATGTATTTGGAAAGGTTAAATAAAATTGAGAAAGCATATTTAAATAACAATCATCATGGCAGCAGAATAGTCAGCAAAACAAATATCATAACAACATTATCATTAGGAAAAATTGTGATTTTAAAATATGCAGCTTGAAGATAAGATCAAAAAGCTAGAGAATACTGAGATTGAACTCATTATCATAATTTAAACCATGACCTAAGCTTGAAATATTTTCTACAAGGCTAATCACGCGTTGCGTCGTATTCGCCACGTTGTGTAGTTTTCGTTCCGCGTTGCGTCGTTTTCGTTGCACGTCTCTTTTTTTTAGGTGAATCTTTTCGGGTGTTTCGTGAATTTATTCGCCGGCGGTGAATCGCGGGAATTCGCCGCAAATTCACCCATCCCTACTTATAGTACAATGTAAGTGATACATAACCTATTTGTGTTTAAATTACTTTATTGGTCAAATTGTATTAACTTAAAGAGCAGTTAGTCATTTAACTGACCTTTAGTTTACCAAATTTTTCTTTGAGAAATCTGTTACAAAAGTTTTCATTAAGGCTGCACTTCCAAACCAAACTTTTATATACAAGGCTATAGCACAGTGGTATGTATGTATAACTTTATTTGTAAAGTGCTGTTAAGGAGCCGCAGTGCTGTACAGTGCATAAAAGTATAATATTTATAAAAGTATACATGGGGAGACAAATCACATAATAAATATATACAGAATCATAGGAAAAAGAGGCTAAGTTCTATGTGGTTCCTGCCGTCCCCCCACTAGACCACCAGGGTACGTTCCTTACACTCCAGTTTACTAGGCAGGCTCTTTAACCAACTAAGCCACAGCACCAACTCCAACTAGTGGCTTGTGGGCATCATGTTACTCACCAACCCCTTGGATGTTGCTTCCAGTGATCTAAAAGCAAGTGCTTTTTTTTAGTTAGTGGCTTGGAGACAACAAAACAGTGGTTCCAAAACTGTAGGGCTGGTTTGCTATCCTTGTTACTAGGGATGGCGCGAACCGCCGCAAAAAAGTTCGCGGACGCGTTCGCGAACTTGCGACAAACGCGCGAACAGTTCGCGAACGTCGCGAACCCCATAGACTTCAATGGGAAGGCGAACTTTAAAAGCTAAAAAAGACATTTCTGGCCAGAAAAAGTCCGTATTCTCAAAAATTTCAAAAAGACTCTTTAAAGGTTTTAGGAGGTCCCTCAAAAGCTAAAAGAGCAATTCAGCAGGTTTTTGAAGGTGGTGAAGGGTCAAATTTTTTCAAGAGACAGTGCTTCGATTTTCGAATAGTCCAATTTTTCAATTTGCATCTAATTTTTTTCAATTCAAATAGAATCTAAATAAATCTGCCCCATACGCCCAAAATAAATTCAAATTCCGATTTTTTTTTTTTATTCAAATTTGATTCAAATTTCCACTTCAAATCAATTTGAACCTTAGTAAATTTGCCCCTTATACTTTTGTACATCAGTTTGAATATGGCAAGTACATATTGGTCATATATATATGTCTTTATATATGTCTTTATTAGTGATGGTGCAAATGCTTGAAGTGGACACTTATTATTGTTAAAAATGTCCAAGGAAGCGAAACAAAGTCAAAAGAGATCCTTAATTGTCCTAGACATGGGCCCAAACTAAAACAAATGTGGCATGCCCCTCAAATTGTTAAAAAAATACTGAAACAAACATTTGTAACAGTTACAGCAGTTTTTTGGCACACATGATTGTCATGGACCTAAACCAGGCCCGAAGAGTATCTATTCCCGTCCAAATTGGAGTTTTAGGTCTAGACCGGAAGAACCACACTGACACAAGGCGTTCAGTACAGAAATGCTTCTACTGCTTTATTGTGTACTAGACATTAAGCCTGTTAAATTAATGGGTGCTAGAACATACAGTATTTAAATCATATACAAAAATGTGTGCAGTCTCTTACTGAAAAAACATTTATTTGTGCAAG
>CM044441.1:115941907-116044923 GCA_024363595.1 Xenopus borealis | reverse complement strand
CACCCAGGTCTCGACGCTGACTTCAGGGTTGTGCGGTACATAACTTTTGTCTATATATATGTATATATCTATGGTGCAATGGCTGAGCAAGGAAACAATATGTGCCCGGTAAAATATACATTTTACAGATATAAAATAGCTATAGATCCCTCACATGATATGATGTCACTGACATAAGATTAAGGAAGATGTAGCTTCATTGTATCAGTTCGCCAAGTCTAAGCTGTTCAAGGAAATTCTGTTGTTTGTAACAATCATTTGCACCTGGTGAAACGCACCGGGTGAAAAGGTGCGAAACTATGCTAGCGATGTTCTCTTTCAGTAGCAAATTGTCCTCTACGCCTATTAGTGAATTAGTGATGTTATTTCTGGTGACTTTTCACTAGCGACGGACACCCATAGAGTTTAGATGTTGCAGCAGATTAGCCCCACTGGTGGTAGTACCCCATTAAAATAATTGTTTTCTATACAAGCAAATATTTGTATTTTCTATATAATAAAAATGTACAAATTCTGGTAAATATTAGGTTTTATTCAACTCAAGTACAGATGCAGTCACTTGGATTTGTAAGTTAAATGCGTCGTGACTCAGGGCTAATTGAAGAAATGGTGTTATCCAAAGTTATCTTAACTCATTTAATGCATTTAACCTTTTCATTAGCATACCAAAGCACCATTGTTTTCAATGGTGAACTCTTTAATTGGATGGGATGCTGTGACACAATATTCTGTGCTAAGTGGGATAAATGGGATAGATGAGTTAAGTCACGACACATTTAACTTACAAATCCAAGTGACTGCATCTGTATGTAATATTTCAGTTTTTTACAGTAATTTGTGAACAGAATTATTGTTGTTGTTAGTGTACTGGAGAAACAATTATATCTAGTCATACCACACTTTCTAGATAATAACATAAAAAGGTGCTCTGATTTTCAGATTCCTCACAATAATCCCAGAATGGTATTGTAATGATGATTTTACGCATATTATTTAGAGAACAATAGTCAAAGAAATGCAGTTCCCTTTCATTGTGATACAAGAAACACTGAACAATATTAATAGCTCTACTTGTTAGCGCTTTACAACAAGAACATACATATTTGATTAAAATTATGTAAATTTTTTGCAATGTGATATGAAAAGCTAGAACAAATTAGGTACAATAAGCACTGCTGCATGAAAGCTATTTTCACACAAAATGTAATTTAGTTCATTGTGTAGGCCTATTCTCACGGCAGTGCTGAATGCTTAGGACTGCTTCGTTAAGTATTCACTTTTTTTTAGAAAGCTGATACAATTTTACATAGCAGCAGCCCTGTAAGTGTTTTTGAATATATTGTTAGCAGCTAATAGTTTTCTGTGTGTAATTTTCTATATTCTATGTATATTAAACCCATAAATAGAATAGTATATACAGTTGCCACCTTTGGAAAGGCTGGAATTCCCTGCCAATGCCAGGATTCATCATTACACCCATTGCCCCCTTATTTTTTTTTGTTGTTGTTGCAAAACTGATAGAAACATAAGCGTTTGTTTTTGAAAGAAAGTGGATGAATTTGGTTGCAGTATGCCATGTATTTTACCCAGGTGCAGCTGCTGCTCTCACTATGGGGCAGGTTCACTTAAGGCTGAAGTGGCTTCAACATCTGCAGGGACATTTCCAAATCACTAACAATTCAGTGACAATTCGCTAGCGAAAGAGACCATCGCTAGCATTTGTTTGCACTCTATTGCCAGGCGACCTTTCACTCTTAAAAATGGTAGTTGCTCCATGAATTCAATAAATTGCAGATTTTACTGAACGTTACCTCCTTCACCAGAGTTTCCTTTGACACCTCAGACCAGGCAAACCGCTGTAACAAAGCTACACATTCCTCAATCACATGTCAATTACATCATATCCTGCACCCCAGAAAGTCATAAAAAGTGTAAAAAAAAAACCTGTCAACTTGTCCTTTTTTAAAGCATCATTGAAAGCAAAAGTCCTTAAAAAACTTTTTTGGGTTAACATTTTCCCCAGACATTTGAGGGCCATGGAACATTCATTTTACAATGGGCTCATGTGTAGAACATCAGAAGATCTCTTTTGTCTTTATTAAGGTTCCTTGGACACTTGTAATAAAAAATGGCCACTTCAAGCATTTGCAACAACATCTCTAAAAATACGCCCATTCAACTTTAATGTACCTTCCCTATTCAAATTAACCAAAACGTAAGATCACTAGAGACTTCTTGCTAGGCATAAACGAACGCTAGCGCATCTTCACTATGAAATGCTAGAACTGAAGAAGTAATGCTACCGAAAGTCACCAGCATTCGGCGCCCAGGACACAACTTTGCATTTTAGTGAATAAGTGCTCCTGGCGAAGTGGTGTGAAGTGTGCGGAGCTGGCGACAATTTATCCGCGTTTACTTTTACTTATACTGTATGTGGTCATGACTTTGCCAAAAAAATAGCAAAAACACAGAAACATTTTCACCAAATGCTTTGCAGTCAAAGGGCTTCTTTTATCTTGCAACAAAAGCACCGGAGGCCGTCAGCATTTCATTTTTCTGTGTGAAAAAATGCAATTTGTTTCAGTGAAACAAATATGACAAAATTCTACCGTAAATTTGCCACTCTCAACTTTCACCACATCAGGTAAAACAAAAATCTCATCCTTACTTTTATGCACTTAATTATATTTTGCTGTTATAAATAAAGTTTGTGCTTCACTGTAGTAGATGTAGTAGTGTAGATGGGGCAGGACTGTACATATATATCTGTAGTCTATGCTTTTCTTTTTAAGGAATGCCAAACTGTAAAATAAGTTCCATTATTTTCAGTGGTATGTTGACAATGAGAAACATATCTTAACAGACAGTGATACATTTTCCTGTCTCCAGATGAAATGACAAATTAAATTATATCACAACCTGCTTGTGGGAACTTCAAGAAATGGCATTACAATGGCAATACAGTCTTGGAGGAGACAATATTTTTCTGCTCTCAGAGAATAATCACAACATGCTGAAAAGAGACCATGATTTCTCATTTATATATATCTGGCTTCAGAGCCACCACAGTCCTTGGAGGTAAAACAGTAGAATGCAATGCTGTATTTTAGTAAATAAGGGCTGGGCTCGACAAACTATTTCACAGATGGCATCTATTTACTGTGGCTTAATTTAAAAATAGAATTAGAATAGCATAGGGCTAACAGCAACGTTGACATTTAATTGGCAAAATCTTGTTTATCTTGGCTATTACACCGTTTTAATGCCTGCTTTATCTCCCTTTTAACAAGAAAGAGAGAAATGCCTAAAGACCTATTGCTTTCAGTGAGCAAAAGGATCAAATGATATGTTTACCAAGGCTGGGAAAGAACTTCGACCAGCTAATACTAACATGCTCTTTGTCATGTACTGTAGGTACCATTTGATAAACATCCATATAATTTATGCTTGGAATGAGTGATGAGTTTAATTTAACTGTAAATACATCAATTCCAGATTTCAAAGCAAAGTATATGATATGTATGTTTCATGTATACAGCCTTGGAATCTGTTATCCGGAGATCCATTATCCAGAAAGTTCTTAATTGTGGAAAGACGTCTCCCGTAGACTCAATTTTATCCAAAGAATTTAAATTTTTAATAATAATTTAAACAGTATCATGTACTTTATTCAAACTAAGATATAATGTATCTTTATTGGAAGCAAAATCAGCCTACAGGGTTAATTTAATGTTTACATGGTTTTCTAGTAGACTTAAGGTATGAAGATCCAAATTATGGAAAGAGCTGTAATCCGTAAAACACCAGGTCCCGAGCATGCTGGATAACAGGTCCAATACCTGTTTCAGTAAATATGCATCACCATACAATCTCACAATGTATGAATGAATTCATACTGTATGTTGCAGAGAAACAAAAATGTTTGCTCGGTCCTCTATTTCTTATGAGATTGTACTCACTGTGGTGCAGGCAAGCATGGAATGTAGGTGGAATGCAGCTTGAGGCGCTCCCATATATCACATATATTAATAAAATGAATAACACAAAAAACATATCATCAAGACTCACACCCTTAACATATTTTTCTAAGCAATATAACTTAATTACCTGTCAACCCTTCATGTGCCATTACATTTTTGTATTACCATGAACGAGACCAGTTCCAAATTTCACTGACCCTTCTATTATATAAGTTCAGAAAATATCCGGAGTGTATTATCACAAGAAATTTTACTTTTTTTTTTAGCTGAGAGTAAACCTGATTAAGAAAAAAAAGGTTTAAGGGTTAGTAATTTTGATATATAAAAACTGCATATATAACAGCATTTGTATAAAATCCTGTTGGTTTTATAATAGTATGTTGGCACTTTATAAAAAATGCTTTTATTACAATGAAAAAAATATAAAATAGAATTCTTTGCTAGAGGGTGTTGGTTTTTTCATGATTCAGAACATTCTGGATATTTTTTGGTATAAGAGATCCCACATATTCTGTGTGTAAGAAATATTGTTCCCTTTATTTTATTCTACAGCTGGTAGTAAGATTTACCCCGCAAGTGATCAAGCTGAATCAGCTACACATTTATCTTACTCTACACAAAGGAACTGGAAAGGAAAGAATGTATATTTTGCTTCAGCTTTTATATCAATTTGCCCAGGGGAATGAGGGATTTATGTCAAAAGTCAAGTCATGATGTTGCATTAAAACAGCCTTTTAAACGTAAGCAGTGTTGCATAACATTCAATGTATCTTCAACTAATTCTCTATTCCTGTATTTCCATTAAGGTTATCTTTTATTTAATCCTCTGCTGTTTCACACTATCATACTTACACAATCCTGGGCATCTGCCCCTAATGCTTCTTATAATTTTTTTCGATCTGTGCAAAGCTCATTGGGCAAGTTTGCCCCGGGCAGTAACCCATGGCAACTAATCAGATGACTGCTTTATGGCACACCATAAATCTGAACCAAGGGAGAGCTATGATTTCATGTCACATCTGGTTACTAGTCTTCCATTGTGGGCACAGAGGCAATGGAGTTGCAATGCCCTAGGATGCAGCAATAACATCCAGAATCAGCAGAGAAAGATATGGGGATCAAAATTGATATCACAAGATTAATTTCTGGTGACAGTTGGCAGAAAGTCACAACTACACTGATGGTGAAATAAGGGCTATCAACAAGTCCAGGCCTTTGTTCCTGTATACCAGCAGGACTTTCTTTCATATAAACTGAACTGGTTAAATTATTTTAGAACTATCAGCCAAAAAATGCAATTCACCATCTAAAGATGAATCTAGTGTTGACAGTTCAGATAAATCAAGCCTATTAAGTGAAAAGCTTAAGAAAAGAGCACTTCTAGCCAACTGTACAAAATAAATCGATTGGTTGTAAAAAGTGGGCAGATAAATTACATGGTCATAACTCTCTACAAAAACTAGTATGTTATTGCCATGATTCGTCTAACCAAAACCAATAAGTCCTTCTCTATTTTACACAAAACAAAGAAATAATTATACAAATGTCTGACCAAGGAGGTCGTGTAGATGTACTGAACCAATATATGACTACAAAACTACAGGTAACTACAAAATATTACACATTCAAGTTGTTCTGTAATCCTAAAAATATGTGTAACTTATCTTATAGAAGCTTGGATGAGAGAAGTCAACTCTGAAGTGTTTGGGCTACTCATAATGGATCATAACTTTTATCTACTGTATTTACTACCAAAATCCACAAATGTATAGTTTATCTGCCATATTGGGCAATTTTTTCAGATCAAGGATTCCTGTTACAGTCATTGGTCATATACAGATGCAATGGAGCTAGGTGTAGGATCTCGCACACCCTAAGAAATAGTAGAGATGCCTGGTGCATACAGGTAGAGGCTCGGCCACCTCACAGAAAGCAGCAACAGAAGAAATTCCAGTGGCACACAGGTCTGAATGAGTACTTCAAAGATTTATTGTGCGGAGTGCAGATGCATCGAATTCCCGCGATTCGCCGACGGCGAATAAATTCGTGAAATGCCAGCAAAAATTCACCTGCCGGAAATTCGCTGGCGAAAAAAAAAAGAGACGCACGTCAAAAAAGCGACACGTGCCGAAAATGACACAACGCGCCGAAAATGACGTGACGCGACTATTTTCACAAATAGTTGAATAAATGGGTTGAGTTAGTCAGTGACTTGAAGGGGGACCACATGGGACATAACTGTTCATTAAGTTTGCAATTGATCCTCAGCATTCAGCTCAGATCCAAAATCAACAGTTATGGCCTGTGTCAATAGAGCTGAAAAGCAGGAAGTTGGATTCTGGCTATTATGTGAGACATTCAGTCACTCCAGCCTTTATACATTACATTTTTTGGCTAACTAACTATATTAGAAACATTTTTTTTGCACTGCCTATCTATTTACCCAGTTTTTATTTTTATACTGAATATGTCCTTTAAAAGTCAATGTTTCAAGATAAATGTGGTTATTTATCAAAGTTTGAGTTTGTGAGCTTTGTGAGGTTTTTCTACCTCGAATAAACTCAAATGTTTATTTATTTATGAAAATAAAATCAAATTGTAAAAATCTTGAATTGAATGTAATCTAAAATTGAATGCAATCAGTGAAAAAACTTGAATACCTTGAAATAATTGAGTTTATAGGCAAAAAACTCAAATACCTAAAATTTATAGGCTAAAAAACCTTGAATACCTTGAATGTATTGAGTTTTCAAGCACAAATCATCAAAAAACCCAAACATCATGAAGGCAAAAAAAAACTTTAAATGATTAATGAGATCTCTACCATTGACTAACCCAATTAAAATAATAAATGTTATCTTTTAGGGGCAGATGTATTAAGGTTCAAGTTGGTTTTGTATTTTTTGGTCAAAACGAATGTTCGATATTTATTATAGCCCGGCCCTGGAAATAGCTTGAATCTAAAACCTGTCGAGGTCATGTAGGAGTCGATAGCAGAGGTCCCTGGAACCATTTGACAATGTTAACAGCTTGCTTTATGTTTGGGTTTCTTTTTCTGAGGGTTTTGCCCAAAACTCGAATGATTAGAGCCATTTAAGTTTTTTTTCACCAAAAACTCGATTAATTCAAGGTTTCCGGTTGCGGGACTCAAACTTGCAGAATTCTGTTTTTGCCATTTTAATTTTTTCTTAAAGAAGATACCATTCAAGTGCATTCAAGTTTATTTCAAGTAAAAAAACTGCTCCTCCATTGATAAATAACTCCCTTGAAGTCATAATTATGAGGTAAACAATTATGAGATTAATAGGTTTATTTACAAAAAATCAAATTTGTGAGGTTTTAGCGGAGGTTTTTTTTACTTCGCATAAATTCACAATTTAAAAAAACTTTGCTTATTTATTAAAAAATCCGAATAGAAACAACTTGATCATTGCAATCATGTTAAAACTTGAATACTTCAAATTTGTGAGTTTATCAGCTAAAAAACTTGAATTTGTGATCTTATAGATTCAAAAAACTCAAAAACCTAAATCAAATCTAATCTAAAAAATGGCTTGAATTTTGCCTAGGACAACTTCCATTGACTTCTACATATACTTGCAAGCTTTTAGATTTTTTTGACACAAGTTCCAATGCCCTGTCTGTCCTATCTACAGACCAGCCAAGTCCCCCAAACACTGTTGAGATCTTCCCCAGTTAGCATATGATTAAAGGCCCATTAATCGTTAGTTTAATTAGGCAGGGTGACAGAACTCTAGCTGAATGGGTCTTTAATTATACACTAACTTAGGAAGATCTCAAAGGTGTTGGGGGGGATTGGGCAAGCAGAGCGTCAGAATGTGTGTCAAAATTATTCCTTGATTTATGGTGGGAGTTTTGTTACTCTGAGACTGAACTGAACAGTACATACACATATATTAATTGTGTCCTTGACATAATAGTTAACCGTGTATTGAAGTTTTCATGACATTAACTACAGTATCCGGACATAGAATTGAATGGGTTTCATTACAACTTGGTACAGTATATCAAACTAACCAATATTAGCAAGCTATTGAAGAGGGATAGTTTTCGTCTACTTCGAGGCATAGCAAAGTGTACCCAGAAGTCAATTAATCTAAGTCAGAAGATTAATTCTATCTCACAGCAATTTTGTGTACAAGCTGACAGAATGATATATTGATTTAAACAGAGGGGTTATAATGATGAAGGTAGAGTTGATATAAAGCAAAATAACAGGCTTACCTTTTATGACTACTTATGACATAAAGACAAAGAAAATAAAATAAATTATCTTACAGCATTTCTCAGGAAATGTAGCAAAACTGTTGGAACATGTTATTGTTTAGAATATTTTAATTATTTATTTAACATCAGCAAATTCCACATAAATCATATGTTATTCATATCATTCCATGCCCTAGTGGAGGTTGCTATCAAATTCACATAAACTTTGGTCAGGTTTATCTGGAGCCAATTAAAATATATATATTTTTTTGGAATTCTACTGAAGTACAGTACCTGGAGGAAACCAATGCAGATACAGGGAGACTATGCACAGTTCCTGTAGAGTGTGCCTTTCCTGGAATTGAACTCCACTAGAAACCCACTGCTGCAAGAGAAAGGTAACAATTTTACCATGATGCACCTTAATAAAATCCATTTACTGTCCTAACATTGAGAGGGAGTTTGACCGTCCAAATGTGCCTCTCCAGTTTTAACCACACACCTGTCTTCTGACCAAGCTTTTTCTGGTGCATGAATGCAATACAGGTATGGGAAGTCGCAAATCACAGAATGGCCATCTCCCATAGACTCCATTTTATCTAAATAATCAACATTTTTTAAAAAATATAAATTTTCTGTGTAGTAATAAAACAGTGCCATGTACTTGACCCAAACTAAGATATGGATCCTTACTGGAAGCAAACCCAGCCTATTGGATTTATTTCATGGTTAATGGATGTTATAGTAGACGTAAGGTAAGAAGATCCAGATTAGAAAAAGATTCAATATCTAGAAGACCCCAGGTCCCGAGCTTTCTGGATAATGATTCCCATACCTGTATTAAGTATCCCCCTTTTACATCTTGCATGTAGTGGTTTGGTTGTACATGTATGAGCATTGGAGTCTCTTCATATTTCATTTTGTTCTTCTCTTCTTTGTTATTAAAGAATAAAAACACATGTCTAATTACAAATTACAGTCTGGATAGTCCCTCAATTGCGTATTTTTTTGTATGGACCTGCACTATATCTGTATTTTCCCTGTAAACAACATACGCCTGCTGTAAGATACATTTTATATAAACCAAATATTTTTTTCTTGTATAATAGAAACAAAAGGATGCCATTTAATGAAGTGTGGCTTTATTGCAGACAAAGTAGATAATCAAGTGAAATCTTCACATTCAGACCGTTTATTGAAATAATACATAATTAGCAGAAAATCCTTTTCATTTCGTGGTTGAGATAGCATTTTTATAATTTGCCAAAAGATGAAAATGTGTAATTCATTTTATACAGTGGTACTATAATTTGCTTTTAAAGTCTTTGAAATATTCCCTCGTTAAAACAGCTTCCAGCATGCATTTAAATGAGTAAAAAAACAGTTGATGCTAAAAGCTTAAAGGCCACAGTAGCTAAAGTGTGATAAAATTGATAGAAACTTTATAATTAAGATAGCTGAACTTAAAAGTTAGAAGTGCGTAACACCAGAGACCATACATATCTGGTAACAATTTGTTACACTTGTTTCACGACGCGGTAGCAACTTGAAAGATTAAAAGGATGAAACTATCAAATTGTATAATCAATTCAATTAAAATGAAGAAATTGCATTTTGAGTCATCTGCTCATACTGTACTGAGTCCATGCAGATTCTGCTTGTGAGAGATATCATACCAGGCTAGAGTTAGTAGCGGTACAAGAAGCAATGAAGTTAGATGAGATTTTGTTGCAGTCAAAATGATTCCTAATAACATTTAGGAAAGTTTTGTAAGTATATGCCTAAGGAATTCCTGGGGAAGCTTGCGAGTACACTGACATTTATTGATTCTGAGACATCAGGTAAACCTATTTTGGGCATTACTGGTCCTTCCTGAGATCTGAAATACACTGTGCCATGTATCACAGTAAACATAAATTGCCTTATATTAATATTTATGAAGCTACTGTTACTAAAAAAAACACTATAAAGTCAAGTAGATATTTCATGAACTTATATGGGTTTATATGGGTTTATGTAATAAAAGACACTAAGGGGGCTATGTTTGCCCAGGAGAAGTAACCCATGGCAACTACTAAATATGTGACAAGGGATGGGCAAATGTTTGCCTTGCCAAAAATTTGCCATGGGCAAAATGTCGCAGATGCCCATTAAAGTCTATGGGTATCAAAAAATGCTCAACAGCATTCAGATTTATGTCCATCATTTTCGCTGTGAAACAAGGTGAAAAGATTTGCCAATCCCTACACGTCACCAGTAATGCTTCCTGGTTGCTACAGGTTACTGCTCCTGGGCATCCTCAGTGCCTTTTATTATATATGGGGTTTAGTTTGCCAAGGAGCAGTAACCCATAAAAACCAATCAACAGGAAGCATTTATTGTTACCTGTTTAAATGCAAACATCTTAATGGTTGCTAAAGGTTACTGCTCCTGGGCAAACATATTACATGTGGGGGATAGTCTTTAAAGAAAGGACTAACATGTACCTCATTTTTTGTACTTTATGCAAAGTATAGAGTACACAATAATTCTTTCAGGTGTGACTCCAAAGCCTGTAGATTATTGCTGGTGGTGGGAAGGGGGCAGAACTTTAACATTTTTTATTAAAATGTATGTAAAATTTTATGCACAAATGTTATGCACTAATCCTGTTTGCCAAAAAAAGTCAGAACTGAAAGTTATGGCTTACTTACTCCAGTGCTGTTTTTTTCTGGTAACCAGGAGTATTAATAGGCACTCTACCTCCAAATAAAAATCCTAAATAATTGGACGGCACAAGGCATTAAATAAATGTTCACATTTTCTTCACTTCTTAAGCAATTTATAGAGTTAATTCACTCACCCATGCATTAGCTTTCCAGATGATAGAATGGTTTACAACATTGGGTATTATTATAGTAAATTCTGAGGTACCGCTCCTAAATCAGTACCACTAAAGGAGAGTTTGAGTCCTTGAGAAATCATTGAGAGATTGCTGTTGCAAGGTCTGGGGAGATATATTGTTTTGCTCACCTGGAGCAAAAATTTACTCTGTGTCAAAATCTGAATTTAAAAAATGTGAGTAAACAAATAAGTATTAAAAAAGTATATTCTTTGTGGAAATGCCCATTCTTTCCATCTAGACAGTGAGGATTCTGAGACTAATATTCAATTCAAATACAGTCATGAAGGATAGTCATAACAATTTAGAAATGAATATCCAGACTTTGAGCTGTAGCGTAACTAGTAGGTTTTGGTATTGGCCTGTACATTATCAGCCTTTAGTACCTGCAAAAATTCTCCAAAAATACATGAAGTCTACGAACCACAATTTTATTTACCCTGCAAAGTGGCATAACAAATTCTTTTTGTCACGAAACAATTTTTCTTCACACATTGGAATCTATGGGTGTAAGTTTTGTAGTGAAACTTGGAGAAAAAAATTCTAAACCTATTCTTATCTACGTGTTTCATTAAAAACATTGCTATGAAAACTAGCATTAGGCATTATTCTAAAGAAAACATATATGAAACATATTAAGACCATTAGAGCATTAAAAACAGTAAAGCAATTAGCATCAACAGAAAAAAAGTAGCACAGTAGAGGCACCTTATACAGTACATTCCTTGTTATAGAGGTCAAAGAAAGGACAATGTCATACTGCAAAATTCCATTTTACCAAAGACATCTAATAGGATTGTGCAGGTAGAAAGTAAGATCGAACAAGTCATTTGAGAGTGGAAAATATTCAATAAAGTACAAAGAACCAAACTCCTATGGAAAATTAAATTATTGATTTAAGGATTCTGAAAGTTTTCAGCAAGTTATCAGAAATGGGCAGATATACAATTCCACTGAAAATTTTAGGATTTGGGATTGTAGCATTTTATTCCTGCTGCTTCAAAATGATGTCTGTTTATGATTCTTTATGCACAAGTCTGCTGCACCTTTTGAAACAGCTTGTAGAGGGAACCCTGGGAGTACTGCCAGCTTGAAGGGGGCAGTAGCACTGGGGTTCTCTGTGGTTGTGCCCAACTCAGAACAAAATGCTGGACAAACACCATCACCGAGCACAGCTATATGCAAATGCAAAGAGCATATTCGGACATAAGTGCCATGAAAAGCATTGATTTGCATGACTCCATCCATTGTTGCATGACCACAACTAGGGTTATAGATGTACATAAAATCCAGTGGGTATGACTGGTACAGTTGAAAAACATCATTAAAGCCAACGTATGGCGGATATTAGATTTGTGTAGCATGGTAATTGTTTGCTCCATAAAATTCAAATTACTTATAGCTTCAAACTGTTTTACTCACTCAAGTATAACTAATAATAATACTGGAAATAAAAAAATGTAGAAGTTGATATGGCAACGTATTTAATCTTTATTTTTTATATAACCCTTTTGATGGAACTGGCTTAGAAATAAAACAAAATAAGAAAAAGAAAAATTGCCTACAGGATATCACTGCAAAAAAATCTACATGCTGTATATGATCCAAATGAAGTTGGTAATTTGGTTTATCAATAGACACTGAGTAGTCAAAGAGCATTTTGTTTTATGGGAATATAGGGCTCCCATCACCTATCCAAATCCTGACTCTTTGATGAATATCGTTTGCAGGGAGAATGGACTGAAGCATTAATTCATGCCAGAATCAATTCTTCCAGCATGGATTACAGCATGTTAAATCTTAAACTGTTGCTAACTACCTTTTCCATGTTCATCGTGTGATCAAAGTATATGATTCTGAAATGTTCCACAGAGAGATTAGAACCTCTTGTGTTATCTTATGTTCCAGTTCATTGTATTGTGTGGCTTTTCTATAGAGGATAAGCATAGAAATGAGAGATCTGCACAGTCTATGCATTTCTTGGAAAGAAAGACTTCTTTAGGGAATGCTGATTTGGCAGCTGTGTAGTCTTCTAAAATCAGACTTGTCATTATCTTATTAACATATTTTAAGACATGCTGGGTAAAATATTAAATCTATGCAGTCACTCTAATATAATCTACTGAAAAAAAAACATAATTAAATTCATGAATTATCCAAGCTTAAATAGTGTCACCTAAACAAATAAGAGATGTTATAATGGCTCATGTATGTTAGACAATTGAATAAAAAACTGTCACAAAACAGTAAGTAAAACCACCACAATATCAGTAACAACCTGCATAGGAAAAGTGTCTATCCCCTTCTTAGTTATACATTTAGGGGCAGATTTACTAATGGTCGAATTTCAAAGTGAAAAAACTTTGAAATTCGACCATCAAATTTTTTTTAAAGGGCTTTTTATATTGAAAATGGACCTATTTCGATCAAATAGGTCCATTTTGCATTGAATAAAATTTTTTCTAATCATTCGATTGCATCGGTCGAATTGAAAGAATTTTACACAAAATCCTTCGAATTCCTAGGATTTTGAAAAAATTTCAGGACGGGTTCTAGGAGGTCCCCCATAGGCTAAAATGGCAATTTGGCAGCTTTAAGGTGGTGAAGTGTGGAATTTGAAGGATTTCAAAGGGCCAGTACTTAAAAAATTCGACAAGTCAAATTTTCTAATTTTTTCTATTCAAATCTAATTTTGGCCTATTCAATAGTAGAAGTAGCCAAAAATTACTTCAAAATTCTAATTTTTTTAATAAAAATTTTATTTCAATATTCACTTCGACCCTTAGTAAATGTGCCCTTTAATTTTCAATATTTCACATTAGCAGGATTACTTTTTTAATTCAATTTTCTTTCAATTATCAAGCTTGTGTTTTCTTGTGAAGTTAATCTAAAAATTGAATTGTGTAACTGAACTTGTTTTAAATGTTACAAACAGTTTTTTGCTGTAGCTTAGTGATATACTGTAGATTTATCAAGGTTTCTAGGGTTATTACATAATTTTTCAATTAAGTCTTTATTTTAATTTAAATGTTAGATAAATTCTGTTGCTCTAATTCCAGTTGCTGATTGGAATAGTTCTTGAAATACGGATAACCAAATCATTGCACTTCTCAGTTCAGCAAAGAGATAAAAGTCATTACATTCACCTACAGACAGATCAAGTTGTGTTTTCCATGAAAATTTGAGTTCAAGTTTTTTGGGGGGATAACATTTCACATTTTTGGGTTTAAAAAAACTAAACTTTTATAGTTTTCAAATTTTTGGGATTTATTATACTCTACCATGGAAATAGCTTGAATCCAACAAATACACTGTCTAAAACCTGTCTAGGTCATGTAAGAGTCAATGGCAGAGGTCCCTTGAACCATTTGAAGATGTTAATAACCTTCATTATGTTCAAGTTTTTAACCCCAAACTCGCTGATTCATTTTTTTTTTTAAAGAAGAAACCATTGGAGTTGTGAGTTCAATCGAGGCATATACAACTTTAAAATGAGACCTTTGATAAATAACCCCCTTATTGCACATTTCTCTCATCCAGTTATGAGAATAAATACAGTCCTGCAGATCATGCTGTTCTTGGGGTGGTGCTATCTTACAGCAGCCTGGAATAATATAAACATTTCCCCAGTCTACTGAAGGATTACACTGCCCGAAGCATTAGTGCTAGTACTTGAAAGGCAAAAGGCTGTGAAAAGTTAATAATTATGGGCTTGGGGAGGCTTAGAGGCAATTTGGGTAAAAAAATGCTGTATTTCATTACAGTAGTATTGACTTGATTCTCTCATTTTTATTACATATCACTCTAAAGAAGATAAAAGAAACAGTGACTCTTTTGAATGACATGGAGGTTAGAACCTTGGGTTGCCACCTTACCCCGCAGTTAACTCCAGGCAGAGTAATGATGTCAGGGTGATGCTGACTTTGTGGTGACCATATAGACATGGAATGATGGTTTGGCTGGTCATGGCTCTGATGTGATGATCAGCAATTGGCCGATGTGTCAATAATAGGGAGTCCTGGCTAGTTTTCTTAATTTGGGAAGCCAAGTTATTCAGGTCAACCCTATGTCATAGGAACACTAAAAGGATTACATATTAGTGTTTAGAATCACATTTTGCCATGATTTGTATACATTGTGGCAAAAACATAAATGGGTCACATTTGTAACCACCATACATTTCTACCTTGGCCTTGCACATCTTTTACATTTCCAGTGTTTCTCGGTACCCTGTTACTTAAATAAGGGCTCTTATTTACCAATAACTCACAGCAAACTGTTTGTATCTCAACAAGTAGAATAATTTGCCTTTCAGCTAAAGTAATACCTGATAACAGCATAGTATGAACTCCTGGAATATTAAACCACAAATTACTTTAAAGACCATTTTTCTCAATCACCCTTAAAGGCCTCCACTCTGAACAGAAGCTATAAAATCCTACTATAATGATCTGGCATAGTTATTCCATATTTACTGCACTATCTTGGTTTTAATATTTTCCCTTACAGCTGCTTATATCCGTAAAGCTCAGAGAATTTCAAATGTAATTGCTACTGAAGTAGAGACCTGATAAAACTGTTTTCACTGAAGTTCTGTGGCTAATTCAACCTATTTCAAGTGTATCTTTCAGCAGAAAGCTATTCTAAGTCATTGAACCCATTACTGCTCTTAAATAAGATTGTATACATCCTTGATCCTACCTTTGTTTATTTGCCATATTTTTTTTATTATATGCCGGCATTGCTTATTCACATAATACATATATTGTAACTATTTTCTGGCATGTGCTTTTGGAAGGGGATTACACATCATACACAGGGTACCTATAGGTGATACTTCATGGAATCATTCTAGGACATAAAGGACCTGTACTATAATACAGATATAGCAACAACACTGAATTTTATATGAAAAAGAAAAAAACAGGAAACTGGAAATAGGCATGTAATACAGTAAAGCAACAGCTGAAATGGGGGCATCTTGGAGTCCTATCAGAACAACACAGCCTGAGTGATTAACAATAATAAACTAAAAAAAAGAGTTTTTCTCATATAGCAGGAACACAAACAAGACCCATCATTACATAAGGACTGCATTGCTTTTTCTCTGTAAATATTCTCTCAGTAGCTATTGAGTCTTTTGCTAACAGAGAATAGCTCACTGGAGTTTGTAGATACAGTAGTACACTTGAGGTCTGACATCTGTCAAAAATGAAACAATGAAAATCTTGGTTACTAATATTTGCATTGGGGTTTGCCAGCATTTTTATGCTAACAAAACATATTACATTCCTCCATTAGTCTGATATTAGTTGAGTTTATATATGTACAAGATATATAAATAGTATAAAACTAATACTACTTGTTTAGTGTTTAGCAGAAATTTTAATTAATAATTTTCAAAAAGACATTATTCCTTCTTCTCAAGTCATACAAATGTTTAATTAAAGTTGAAGATCAGTATTAACACCATTGCACCCCATTCTGTGCTGCAGTATCAGTATAAAAAAAAAATGAGCAAGTACATTTAATTATTTTAAAAGCTATTTAGAGCTCAGTATCGAGTAACTGCAGCAAAATAGATTAACATTTACTGTACAGGTATGGGACTGGTTATCCAGAATGCTAGGGACCTGGATTTTTATGGACAACAGATCTTTCTGTAATTTAGATCTGCATACTTTAAATCTACTAAAAAATGTATTTAAACATTAAATAAACCCAAGCTACTGTTTTATTACTACAGAGAAAAAGATTTTTTTAAATTGTTTAATTATTTGGATAAAATGGAGCCTATGGGAGATGGCCTTTCCGTAATTCAGAGATTTCTAGATAATGTGTTTTCGGATAACAGATGCCACACCTGTAAACCATTTAAATTTGTAATTATTCATTAATTAACAATTGTGTCATTTTGTGTTTATCTTATTGATTGAGTTATTCCACACGTATGCAGATCCATAGACATTCCATCCTTATAACGAGTCATATTTTTACAAGTATTTCAAATTTAAATAATCATTGTATATGCTACAATGAAGAAAAACAATATTGTAATGATGTATGGAAACATGGTGTGTTGTCATAATTGCATGAGTCCCAAAGGAAATCTGGAACAGATATTCGAAAATAAAATAAATTATGAAGTGTGCCTATTCATTGCAGCTTCTCTTATAAAGTTTATTGCTTAAAATGACCTTGCCTAAGGCAAACCAATCAAATCAGAAATTATATTTATCATCTGCCACCAAAGGACTAAGCATTACAGGGGGAAACAATGAAATTGCTTCTTTATCATTAAGATGATCTTAAAGTAGTTGTTAATTTCAATGTTAAGCCATATCTGGCAGCTGTTAACATCTTTTCTGTAACATATGCATATCATAATAAAAGGCATTAAGTTTATGTTAATGGTTTTCTGCTTGTCAGTAACTAATAAAAAGTAAAACACCTTTTTGTTCATCTTCTGTGGGCAGATAGTACTTAGCTCTGTTTACAACTTCTAGGTAAGTGGGACTAAAAGGTATTAAAAGTGATGAAAAATCATGTGGCTTTGAATTCTAAATAACAAATGAGGAAGGAGCTTTTAATCATAACTAGTGGTGTGTGAATTTATTCGCCAGGCGCGAATTAGTGGCGAATTCCCGCGATTCGCCACTGCCAAATAAATTCGCGAAACGCCAGTGAAAATTTGCCTGCCGAAAATTCGCTGGCGTAAAAAAAAACGAGATGCCCGTAAAAAAAAGCAAAATGGCGTGACACACCAAAAATTATGCAACGCGTGTCAAAAACAACGCGAGCGCGTCAAAAACGTGACGCGACTCGTTTCGCAAATTTTTCGCCGATTTGCTAATTTTGCTGGCGAAACTGGATAGATTCGCCCATCACTAATCATAACAGCAACAATTTGTGAAACTAACTGTACATTTATGCTTGAACAAAAAGTACACTAGAACCACATCTCAAATAAAGGGCCAGCTTCTATTCAGTGAAAAAAGGTTATCTTCTGGCTTATTTTTTTCTGGTGTAACAGACTGCATGATACTGCAACAGCCATTGGGGAACCATACTAGGCACTATTACAATCTCTTGTCTGTGTTATAGAGCTCTGCAAACATAACTGTTATCTTTATATTTTCTTAGTGCCTCCACAGAATAGATATGACCCCAGAATAATTAGAAGTGAAGGTTTTACACTGAAATAAAGACATAGCGTTACAGTATTAAAATGCATCAGTTAATAGTGCTGCTCGAGCAGAATTCTGCGCTGAAATCTGTTTCTCAAAAGAGCAAATTTTTTTATATTTAATTTGGAAATTTGACATGGGGCTAGACATATTGTCAGTTTCCCAGATGCCCCAAGTCATGTGACTTGTGCTCTGAAAAACAGTCACTCTTTACTGCTGTACTCCAAGTTCGAGTGATATCATCCCCTTCCAACCCCACCCCCCAGCTGCCTAACAACAGAACAATGGTAAGGTAATGAGATAGCAGCTCCCTAACACAAGATAACAGCTCCCCAGTAGATCTAAGAACAGCACTCAATAAGCCAGGTCACTTTCAGTTACATTGAGTAGGAGAAACAACACCTTGCCAGAAAGCAGTTCCACCCTAAAGTGCTGGCTCTTTCTGAAAGCACATGACCAAATGTGTTAACCCCTGAGTAGGAATCTGGTTTGAACAGAGGTTTAGTCTTTGTTCTTACAATTTGGATTTGTTAGATTGGGAAAATGACTTTCAAAGAACTTTAAGACTTATACCCCTATATGTAATATAAGGCACTAAGTTTGCCCAGGGGCAGTAACACATGGCAACCAATAAGATGCTTGCATTTAAACAGGTGACTAGTGAATGCTACCTGCTGATTGGTTGTTATAGGTTACTGCCCTTGGGCAAACTTAGTGCCTTTTATTACATAACCCCATTAATGTTTTGATGGTAAAGAAACAACCCTTTATCTCCCATGTTTAAGAAAAAAATATGTTTTTCCCAAATGCACAAAGTAAAGCCTTGGAAAAAGTTATACTTGCTGAGGTTAAGAAACTAAGGGAAAAACCCTCATTAAGTAGATGTATACCAAACCTGTTGTTTCAAGAGTAACAGATTTTATGTAAATTAAACAATATGAATGCTCTAGTAAAAAGGCTGACAAGGGTGGTAAAAGTATTTATATCTGTGAAGCTGAACTCCAGCTTACTACACCTGGGCATTACAAGGTAATTAGATTGAATACATGGTCACAGAAGCTAACCAGAATGGATTAATTACACTAGACATTAAGGAGTTTCTAATGGTAGATCACCCTTGTGTACCAGTCCTTTATCTGCTCCCCAAGGTTCACAAAACACTTATCAATCCCCCGGTAATTTTTTGGTCTATGGGGTAGGGTCTGTCTTAGAACCTTTATCAAAATTTTTGTATTACTATTTACAAGCATTGCTGCGAAAGATTTCCTGTTGTCTTAAGGTCCCCATAGACGCAAAGATCTTTCTCGGCCGAACGACCGATCTTAGGGAAATCCGACCAATCTGTAGTGGGATTCGAACGATAGTACATCTTACAATTTTTTCGTCCGACATCGGTCTGAAGATTGATCGGCCAGGTTAGAAAATCTTTATCAGTCCCCATGCAATCTACCATGCAATCTACCTACTGTATGTTTGCAGGGCCAAGCAGGCAGCAATCCTTCAGTTTTGCTAGCAATATCGCCTGAAATGGTTGATGGATACATTGGACATTTAAACAATCGTTTTGAGACAATAGTGGTCTCACGATAACCATTGGATTATTTAAATGATCGTTTTGAGACAATCGTGGTCTCACGATAACCATTGGATCTTTCAAAACCTTTATGTCTATGGCCAGCTTTAGAGATACAAATGAGCTTTTACATACCCTGTCCACCTTGAAACCTTTGGGGACTGATTGCTAATCATGCAGTATAGATATTGTAAGCATGTACATCTGTACACTTCAATACCCCAAGATGAGGGGATTAAATATATTGAAGAATGCTTTCTTGAAGCCAACTTTTCACATTACATGGTATACGTTTTTTTTTTACTT
Organism: Xenopus borealis; assembly: GCA_024363595.1. Taxonomy (NCBI): domain Eukaryota; kingdom Metazoa; phylum Chordata; class Amphibia; order Anura; family Pipidae; genus Xenopus; species Xenopus borealis. The sequence continues at coordinate 116,024,769 of CM044441.1, read as the reverse complement.
GATTGCTTGACACTGGTATTGAAACAGAATTACTTAAGGTTTGAAGGCAAGTATTATTGGCAGTCCCATGGTACATAAATGGGGGCAGCGATCGCCCCCTCATTTTCCTATTTGTTTGTCCACACTTTACAAAAGGATTTTTTCCTGAATGGTGACTATAGAGATTACATATCTCTTACCTACACTACACTGTGGACAAAATTTTGGTAATTTGGAATGGTTGCATAGTTACATAGTGACATAGTTAAATTGGTTTGAAAAAAGACAAAGTCCATCAAGTTCAACCCCTCCAAATTAAAACCCAGCATACACACACCCCTCCACGCTTTCACACAAACCGTATATGCCCATTGCTATATTAACTGTAGAGTTTAGTATCAAAATAGCCTTTGATATTATGTCTGTCCAAAAAATCATCCATGCCCCTTTTAAAAGCATCAACAGAATCAGCCATCTCAACATCACCTGGCAGTGCATTCCACAACCTCACTGTGAAGAACCACCTATGCTGCTTCAAATGAAAGTCCTTTCCTTCTAGTCTGAAGGGGTGGCCTCTGGTGTGGTGATCCTCTTTATGGGTAAAAAGGTCCCCTGATATTTGTCTATAATGTCCTCTAATGTATTTGTAAAGTGTAATCTTGTCCCCTCGCAAGCGCCTTTGTCACGGTCGGCACCCAATACCAGAACAAGCGCCAAGCACCCTGGTCTCGGCTCGTGCTTCACCAGTGATGTGACCGCCTTTGGCCTCGGGAGGAGCCCTCAGCTACTCAGATGCCACCTGGACTTATACGAGAGGTGCAGAGCAGGAGTTCTGGCCAGCAATGGGGCACGACTGTATATAGTGTCTTTAAGGCCGATGGTCACGGTACAGACAAGGATGGGCAGGTTCGTGGTCAAACAGGCCGGGTCGAGGTCGGCAGATTGCTAGGAGTAGTCAGGCAGGCAAGGGGTCAAACCGGGTGATCAATCAGATAGGATACGGCAGAATCAGTGGTCAGGAAACAGGCACAGGTCAGGTTCACGGAGTTCAGGTAATCAATAGCCAGGCAGGGTCAATACACAGGAATCAGACTAGACAGAAGCTTAACAGCACAGCAAGGCACCAGGAAACAGAATCCTATCACGGGCAATGAGTTTAATAAAATAGCCCCTTTAAATATTTTAAACTTCGCGCCATTGCGCGCTGACGTCACTACGTCAGCGAGCATGCGCCTATAAATAGAGGAAGTGCGCGCCGCGCGCACACTAAGAAGAGGATGCCGGCAAGGATTGGTGCGGCGGGCGTCCCCGCCGATGGCGCGGCGGGCGTCCCCGCCGTGCCCCCACTAGACCACCAGGGTGAGTCCTCACAGCCTTTTTCCCAGAGAAAACAATAATTTAAGTCTTCCATCCCTCTAACCAATTTAGTTGCACCTCTGCACTCTCTCCAGCTCATTTACATCCCTCCTAAGGACTGGGGTCCAAAACTGCACTGCATATTCCAGATGAGGTCTTACTAGGGATCTATAAAGAGGTATAATTATGTTTTCATCCCTTGAGTTTATGCCCTTTTTATCTATAAAAATCTCAAGATCCTTCTCACTTAAGGAAACTCCCAACACATTGCCATTTAGTGTTTAACATGTATTTATATTATTTTTGGCAAAGTGCATAACGTTGCATTTATCAACATTGAACCTAATTTTCCAGTTTGCTGCCCAGTTTCCCAACTTAGACAAATCACTCTGCAAAGTGGTGACGTCAGTGTTTTTAGAGATAGTACATTAAGCAAATGAGAAACACACCATTGTGAAGTTCACACTGAAATTTCTAAAGATACACATATTCCTTGTTGCGAAACTTACTCTGGAAGGAGGAGGTATTGTAACAGAATTGTATTGTAAGATCACAACAATTTGTTACACTCTGCCAGCTTTCATAACCCTAGATGTATTTCAGCAATCCCAAAGGGGCAGGTTTTATGAGCAAGGAGAATCTCCTCAGACGAGGATAAATATTGGGAAGCTGCTGGTCGGCTCACTAAAAGATTTAAAGAGAAGGTCTATAAAACCAACCATTTACTAAAAACAGCCAAGGATGTAGGTTGCATCTCTAAGGATAAGTTACTTTCCCAAAAATCTGTACCTAGCGAGATTTAAGACTCACTTTTTTCAGCAGCTTTTCCCATGTAAGTAGTCAGATTGAGCAGATCATCAAAAGATTTTGGCGGATTCTCCAGCAAGACAAAGTGTTCAAACATCATTGTAAAGATGCTCCACAGTTCTATTATACTAGAAGACAGACACTAAAGGGCAGATTTACTAAATTCACATGAATGATTAGAAATTCAATCGAATTTTCAAAAAGATTCAAATTCGAATTTTTGAATATATTTGAAGGCCACTTCGACCATTGAATGATTCGAATAATTCGAATAAAATTCTATTCGAATAATTCGAATAAAATTCTATTCGAATAATTCGAAAAAAATTCTATTCGAATAATTCGAATAAAATTCTATTCGAATAATTCGAATAAAATTCTATTCGAATAATTCGAATAAAATTCTATTCGAATATTCATCAGTCGAATTACTTGCCCTTAATTTTTATTCGACTGCCTAGTTCGCCATATTAAACCTACAGAATTGCTATTAAACCTTATGGGAAGCTCCCATAGGGTTTTTCAAACTTTTTTATATTGAATAAAAAAAATTCAATCGGATTTTTAACCATTTAATCGTTCGTTCGATCAATCAAATTGTGGTAGAAACCTGCAAATCTGATATTCAAATTTGAAGGTTTCAAATTCGACCACAATTCGATTGGTTGAATTTGAGGGTAAATTCACCCTCAAATTCGACCAATAGTAAATCTGCCCCTAAGAGATAAATTATGTCCAGCAGAATTTTGGATTGAAAGTTAGTCCCACTCTTTGTTTCATGGTAGACCTACACACTAGCGTTTCTTACCTGCGTCTGAACCTGCGTTCGGCGCTTACATGCGTCTCGTGGATACAACGCCATTGAAACTAATGGAGTGCATCTAGACCTGCGCTCCCCTGCGGCTGAACGCAGCCAAACGGAATGCAGGGGAGCACAGGTAAGAAACACTAGTGTGTAAGGGCCCTAAGAGAGGCACATTTCCTTGCCTTAATTGCAAATGCTGTTCCTCGGTAATTAAAGGGGAAGTAGTGAATCATCCTGCAAATGGGAAAAAAACTGGATTTGAGTTGTTATGTATGTTTTGGAGGTTGTATATAAACCACAAAGAGGATGTAACTTGTCAAAGCTACTATTACAAAGGCAATCAAAATGGATTAAAAAACGTAATTGTCTGTATTCTGGTGGTTTGAATGAGTACTGGAGTTTTAGTAGCTTTCTGTAAGTACTTACTTATGTTATTTGCCCCACACTGTGTAAATCTGCTTATTCTTTCCTTTGCAGACAAAATCACCACTTTTGAAAATTTGTGAAAATGAATGTACTTCAGTACAGGGTAAGATAGCTCCCTTTATAATTAGATTGTATCAATCTTATTTGAAGCAAATTGAGCTCCAGCCAGGTGATTTGCAGTACCAGGGTGAGTGTTTTTAACTAAGTTATTTCATTTTAGATGTTCCTGAGGATAAAGATTTTTTTCTCCCTTATCTACTTGGATGGACTATTTATTACACTGAAAGACTTATGTGCACATCTCTGGGACTTACTATAGTGGTTTCAATTGTCTTTTGTATTTACTTGAATTTGGATAGGCTGAAACATTTATTTACATTTATTTAGGTTAATTTATTAAGTTAAAAATACATCATAAAAATCATGACAGAATCCCTTTAAGGGATGAATTTATTGAAATTCAAGTTTGCGATCTTTCCATGATTAGAAAGAAATGTGGAAAAAAGTTTTTCCTCCTCGATTTGAATCTTGCCCTTGCGAGTCTATGGGAGATAGCATTAATTCAGAGCTTTCTGGATAATAGGTTTCTGGATACCGGATCCCATACCTGTATGAGGAAGCATAAAGTGCAAGTAGTTCTTTTAGATCTCACCAGAATTGTTGGCATGACTCATGTGTGAGTCCGGCCCCACAATCTGCAAAACATTTATCCAACTATACCTTGTGTGTATCTTGAAATGAAATATAAACTTTATTATTCAGAAATATGATACAAATGAACTGAAGGGAAACTAAGAATTAATATTTTGTGTGCTGTGCAGAATATTCATTGTCTTTAAAGATTTTTCAAATAAATTCTAAATGCAAAATAAACTTCTCCACTCAGCTGAAACAATGTTTTATTTTGAAGGCAGGCATTTTGAAATGTGCCTCTAATTATCTCGTGCTGTGCTTTAATTATGTGAAGTAACATTTCTTCCATGAATATTGAAGTGGAACGTATTACACATTAGGGGATTAGGAAAATATGTACCAAACAATATTTAACTAGTCATGCTTCTGATTATAGAAAGTACATCATAACGTATAAAAAGATTAGCTTTTTTAAAGTGAACCATTTCATTCTATTAATCACACTTCTACATCTAAGTGTATAGGGTCCCTATCAATACAGTTTGTATTGCATACCTCTGTACAGGCACAAATACCTCATTTATTCATTTGTGCAGTAATCTGTAGTAACCACTCATAAATTAATTTTAATCAGACATCAGCAAGCTACCCAAGGAAAAATCCCTTCTTGCTTAGTGTGGCTTACTGCACTGATGAAATGTGCTGCACATATAAATAAATTAGACTCTATGGGCATAATTTATAGCACTGGACAAAAGGAATAATTTGGTTTATTAGTTGAAATTTGAATATGGCATTTTCTCATTTCATTTGGGATATTGCATTTAAAATTAAAGGTTTCTTGGGTCTGCTAACCTTTCTATTCCTATGACAGACAAAGTGATTATTTTCAGATGATATCTTATTAGTGTTGATTTTTTACTATAATATCACAATTACTCCCATAAGGAGAAATGTTGAAATTGGCAATTTATATAGAGATCTCTAAAGCAACAGCTTCAAAGTAGTTTCTCCATTTTATATCAGATGGAATTAAAAAAAGACATATTATATACAAAAGTTGTTTATGCCAATTTAAAGGGAACCTTCAATTTCATTTTCATATTTGAAGCAGACAGTTAGGATCTATAGATGGAATACTCCCTAAAACCCTGTCTGCAAAGTCACCTACCTCAACAATGGCACCCACATTTCATCCTAAATTTTTCAGTGCTCCTTGATATCAATTGTCAAAATAAATTTGAAAAATCATGAATGGGTGCCTCCATGGCTACACAGTGGCTTATATTTATAAACTATAGAAGTGTTTCTAAAGCAAACACATCAGTTGTACCAGTGCAGGACAACAGTAAATTGTATTTTATTTACTTTAAAAAAAGTTTTGTTGTTGTATGTTACCATCACACACTGTTAGTTTGGTCTTGTTACTGACTTCATCTGTGAGAAAGGGTGCCAACAGCTCATCCCTCAGATCATCCAGACCCTTCACATTGTTAAGAAGGGGACTAGATTTTAAGGAAGAAGTGGTAGACTTCTAAAATTCTTCTTCCTAGGAAAATTAACCACTCACAGCCATCAAAATGTAAGATTGTTAATCACAATAATCAAAATTCAAGATAGTAATTGAAACCAAAAGCAATACATAATATTTAGTAAAGCAATTACAAGTAATTTTATAACAGTAAAGGGTCAGATTTATCAAGGGTCGAAGTGAAAATTCAAATAAAATTTTTTTTAATTTTGAGCTATTATTGTGTACTTTGTCTAGGGAATAGTCCAAATTCGATTAAAATTTGCAAAAAAAATGTATCATGTACTGTATCTTTAAAAATTCAATTTTTACCATTCGCCATCTAAAACCTGCCAAATTGCTGTTTTAGTCTATGGGGGACCTCCTAAAACCTATTTGGAGTCAGTTGGTGGACTTTGAAAATTCTAAGTTTTTTCTGGGAATTACTTCAAATTCGATCGAAGATGGACCTATTCATCTAATATGAGTCTATTCGATTGGGGAAAAAAAATTAAATTTTTTTCGGTTGGTCTTTTTGAATTCAAATATCGAAGTTTTTGAAATTCAAAATTCGACTACTAACATATGCTTAATCCTTTTAAGTGGCAAATGATCTTATTGGGTTTACTTAATGTTTAAATTAATTTTAAGTAGGTTTAATGTATGGAGATACAAATTATAGAAAAAAACCTTATCCAGAAAATCCTAGGTCCCAAACATCCTGCATAATAGGTCCCATACCTGTATAATTTATCACCTTCTACTTTCATTGTGAGACAAATCTGTCATACAATTGTGGCAATAGTTCCACAGATACACTTGCACTAAATGAGCCCATTTGCAATTGTATTAATTGTTTTCATTCATAATAATTTAAATAATAAGCTGCCTAAGAGAAATAACAAATGCTCACTGAACTATTATACCTGTACTTAACAGTAATATCAGATTGCAAAATCGTAGTTACCATGACTGGCTCACTCATTACCAGCGAGCAATCATTTCTTTTACCTCCTATTACTTTTCTAGACAAGTGTTTATTCAATCAGCTATGCAAATACATTACGTAATTCAAATAATAACATAAGACTCCATACACCACTATTTAAATAAGAGTAAATCAATATGGCCTTTGTAATACTCAGTGCTGCAAGCATACTCTATTATACATAGACAATAAAAAAATTCTGCTGTATATCAAATTAGTATTTAGTGAATTCTATTTATTTAAAACAGTGTTCAAGCCAGAAAGTAAAAGGGATCCCTGGAGCTATTACTGAGTGCAAGTTATAAAGCTAAATTAAAGAAAGCAGTAAGCAGCATAAAAAACTATTTACATATTAGCCCACACTGAAATATTTATTCCTTAAAAAATGAATAATGTATACATGGGATGTTAATCTACCAATTAAGATTATCAGTGGGACATGTACCGCTAGCTACAGTTAGTGCTACAATTCTAACACAGGATCAGAGAAAGAACTCGTTTCAATGTATTTAAATGTTCATAAACAATATAAGACAATATAAGTCTTATATAAACAATATAAGATAAAAGCACATTGCCTATCAAGGCTGTTGAGGGATCGCTAACTCCCTGCCTAACCTAAGTGGGGTTAAACACTATGGCAGAGAACATAATGGAAAATATAATGAACAATTTTATCCTATGTATAAACAGTTTATTCTTTATGTGTGTTTAATATACATTTTATAACTTGGTAAAAGTATAAAAAAGCCAGTGGAAAAGAGATTGTGCATTTTATTGTTTGCATTAGTGTATGCGATAAAACTTTATCAAAATTTGGTTTTTCTTCAAGCTTCAAGAAAAAAACTCAGCGTATGTGAATATAATCAAGAATATTGATTATAAAGATTTATCATATACTGTATTATGATAAACTTAGAGGTATATACGGAATCTGTAATGGGTTATATTACTAAGGGGCAGATTTACTATTGGTCGAATTTCGATTTGAAAAAAATTCGAAATTCGACCATGGGAATAGTTAGGGAATTAAAATCCTTCGATAGTCATGTATTCAAATAGATTTTTATTTGAATTATTAGTTTCGATGGAATTTACTGAATTCACTGGTCAAATTTACCTAATTTGCATATTCAAAATTCGAATTCCAGTCTTTTTGAAAATTCGATCGAATTTCGAAGCATTCATGTGAATAGATGTGAATTTAGTAAATTTGTAGAGGAGGTTACTATTTCACAGCAGGTTACTATAAGAGAAAATCAGAAGCCATGGCTAACTGGTGAAGTTAGGGTGCTGTTGAAAGCCTGCTATGCTGTTTTTAGGGCTGGTAATGAATAGTGATGAGCAAGTTTATTTGTCAGGCCTGCATTTGCGGCTAATGTCCAGATTTCGTCGTTGGCTAATGTTTTCACAAAACTGAATTCGCTGTGGGAAAATTCGATGCAACAAAAAAATTGTCGTTCATCAAAATTGTCATATGTAAATATGAAAAAAAAAATTTTTGACGCCCATTCACTTCAATGCGCTTTGCAATTATTCCACCGTTTCACAAATTTTTCTGCGAAGTGAAATGGGGCAGATTCTCCCATCACTAGTAATGGAGAAAAGAGTTAAGTTAGTAAAGGCCATAATGGCAGCTAAACAAGCATATGCACAAAAAATACAAAATCAGCTTTCTGATAGTGGTAATGCCAGGCAAATGTGACAGGGAGTAAAAGCCATTACCATTTACAAGGTCTGTGCACCTGAATGCACTGAAGATGAGTTCCTTCTGGACAAGTTGAATACTTTCTATGCAAGATTTGATGCACAAAATAATATTCTTGCTAGGCTGTTTGTCTGTCGTAGTTATTACAGAGTCAGTAGTATGTACGGAGGGGTTTCCCTAGAATTAATCCACGTAATGCCACTGTTAACGACCCTCCATCTAACTTTGTCACATTTGGAGAAAAGTAATACCTGAGAGAATGTTATTTATTGAATTTTTACTTCATCCCACAGAAGTGCAGCCACAGACAGTTAAGATTGGAAAAAGTAACCCAAAGTTGATAAAATTTGAGTACTAGCTTGACGCCAGGGTGTGTACTTTCACCATTACTTTTTACATTAATGACATATGATTACACTGCCCTGTTTGACTCCAATAATATTATTAAGTTTGCTAATATACAACTATGATTGACCTAATTAGAGACAACAATGAATTAGAATATAGGGAGTAGGTCAATCAGCTGGAAAATTTGTGTACTGACGACAACTTGTCTCTTAATGCAGATAAAACCATAGAGCTGATAATTGATTTTACAAAAGTGCACCTAGTTCATAAGGCTCTTCAGATAAATGACTCCATTGTTGAGAATGTTAGTAATACTACATTTCTTGGCCTTTCTATTTCAGATGACATCACATGGAGCTTTAATTCATCTGCTCTGGTTGATAAAGCACAACAGCAGCTTTTCTTTTTAACAAGGTTGAGCAAAGTAAATCTCCCTAGATCGGTACTTTTGTCTTTTTACAGAGGAGTCACTGAGAGTGTCTTGACAAATTCGATCATGGTGTGGTATGGCAATTGTAGTGTTAGTGACTGCAAGAGGCTGCAAAAAATTGTGAGGATGGCAAGTGGGATTATTGGAGAGATTTTACCTTCTGTGCAAGAGATTTTTATCAAGAGATGTCTACTTAAGGTGTCCAGCATAGTTCATGGTTCTTCAAATCTTTTTTTAGGGTAGTGCCACATGGGCAGATTCTTCTGGGCAACAATCTCCACGAACTGCCTTCCCGTGGTATACTGCTGGCTTGAATGAAAAGTCGCCAGTAATAAAAAATAATGTGAATTGTACATATATATATATGCACAATAATAGGTATTTTATATTAGGTACACAGTCACAATTATTTGCACTTTATAGTAGGGTTGGTAGAAGTTTTTAAATAAGATTGTGATTGCACAAACACTAAGGGGCAAATTTACGAATTTCACATGAAATGATCGAAGTTCGAACAACGATCATACGAATTTTTCTTGAAATCGTAAAGTGAAATTTGGCCTCTTCGATCATCAAATATCGAATATTGAATAGATCGAATGATCGTATATTCGATAATTTGATGATCGAAGGAATCAAAATTTTAAATTTATTCGACTACCTACTTCGGCAGATTGAACCTACCAAATTGCAATAGAAGCCTATGGGAAGCTGCCCATAGGCCTCTGAGGCTAAGTCCTACTCGAATACCATTCGTACGATCGGAGCCTTTCGATCGTTTGAATTGTACAAATTTTTCGGACTTTCAAAGGAAAATTCACAATTTTTTCGTGAAATCGAACAATCGGTATCCGATCGTATGAATTCATCGAGAAATCGGATATCGAGCAAAATGATAGCCTAAAACAATTTGATAAGCATTCGACCATCGAATGCTTATCGAATTGTTTTAGGCTATTATTTTGCTTGCGATACGATTTCTTGATGAATTCGTAACTTACATCACCAACTTTCTCTCACTGTGTGCTTCCCAGCACTTCCTATGCAGGCCTTCCTTTCTGGCATTTTCCCAGCACTTCCTCTGCAGGCCTAACTTCTTGTCAGCTTTCCTAACACTTCCTTTGCAGCTCTCCCTTCCTGTTGGCTTTCCCAGCACTCTGCAAGCCTTCCTTCCTGTCAGAGAAGAAATGTATTTACAGCCTCCCATCTGTATTGTAAAAATATACACTATGAAAAGTACCACTATATAAATAGAAATGCACATATGTACATGTATTGCATACTGAGAAACCATATGCTACATTCTTTTTTTTGTCCTTATTGCCTAATTGAATTTGTGGAAGAATGCAAACATTGTGTGCACTTATAAATCCAATTATTTTATAACTATTTGACTGCAAACTGCTTCATCACCCTTGGTTAGTGTAAAACTAATAAAACAGAATTGCAGTCACCATAGATTCTATAAATGTGACTTTTGTTGCCTGTTTCATTTTGCAGTGTTTGCTATAGGCCAAACAGCTTAGTTAAGGTTAATTAGATACAACAAGTTCAATATAATCTGTTACCAAGAGTGTTCTCAATCAGGCCCACAAACATTTCTGCATTATTTGGAAATGTTGTGACCATATAAAGCTAAGAAAAAAGTAGCAGATAATCTTTTGTTTAATCAGAACAGCCCTTTAGAAACAGCAGTTTAGCTTTGGCATTAAAGGAACAGTAACATTAAAAAAAAATGAATGTTTTAAAGTAATAAAAATATAATGCAGTGTTTTCCTGCACTGGTTTAACTGCTACATTTGTTTTAGAAACACTACTATTGTTTATATAAATAAGCTGCTCTGTAGTGATGGGGCAGACATTCAAAGAAGAAAAGGATCAAGTTACACAGCAGATAGGGGATAAGCGCTGTAGAACATAATGGTGTTATCTGTTTTTACCACTATTTAACCTGTGACATATAGCCTTTTTTCATTTTCTGTGATTGCTACACAGCAGCTTGTTTGTATGATCTATAGTAGTGTTTCTGAAGCAAACACATCAGTTTTACCTTTAATAATGGTATGATGTAACTACAGAGGAAGCATACCCTGTGCTGCAGGGGAACCCAGAAGATGTAGCAGGCAGTTTCAATTTCAGTTTCAGGCAGTTTCAATTTACATTGGCAAAACAGGAAAACCTCTTAAAATGTTTGGGGCCCTAAAGTTAATTTGCTGTGGGACCCAGTATCCCAAGCATAGTGCATAACAGGTCCCATACCTGTACCACAGGAGATAAGACCTGGCAGTATCTGAGAAGGAAGAAAACTACAATTAATTATAGTTGCCGCTACAAACCTTTTTACTTATAAAATGAGTAGCATTGAGGATGTAACCAGAACATCGGTCCCTTGCATTATAAATATATGATAAAAGGGAAGGAAGAAATGGTAAAATGTGGTGACTTGGATTTCTTGTCTCACAAATTTTGACATTTGAAATAATATCTCACAAAATAAAAAAAAGGTCATGCTTCAATAAAAAATCTGATGTGCATAAATCTGTACTGAAAATAATTTCTGATAGAGAAATAATGGTCATTTATGCAAAGTGTACATAATGTTCTTAAGATAAGAATTATTAACTGTTTGTTCTTTTTAAGCTTCTTTGTGTGTCAAGAAACATTTACATAATTGCACCATAAGGTTAAAGTTCTGATTTTCTAACTGTGAAATATGTGGTTTTCCTTTGAACATTTTTACTTAAGATTCAGAAAACACATTAATGCTGAAGGTTTCTTAGGATGTCAGGAATTTCTTATTAATCAAAATTCTTTATTAGGAAAATCTATCATTAAACAGTAGCAGAGTGGTTTTTTGGACACATCCCAGGTTTCCTTGCAGCTAGAAAATATCCTACTTATTCTTTTCATTCTCAGGATTCCATTTCATCCTGAGATAATGGCATACATTCTCTTTAGATCAATACAGATGAATGCAGCATTATCATAACACAGATGAAACTAAACACTAAAAAATTCCAGTGCATTCATTGGCCTATAATAGCTCACGAGTAATCATACAAAGATACGGAGAAACCAACATTTTTGAGAAATGTGTTAATGCTTTTTATGAACTTAATTACAACACAAACACTAAAGAAAAAACATCTGTCTTCATTAGTGATGAGCAAACCAGTGGATAAAAAGAGGAAAAATTAGTACAACAGCAACATTTTGCAGAAATCTCTCTAAATACAGTGGATTAAATGGGCGTTGTTTCTCATATGAAGAATCTTTTTTCTGGTGAAACAAAATGCATGTATAATTTTGCCTCCAATAAGTATTAATTATTACTAGTGATGGGCGAATCTACCCAGTTTCGCTTCGCTGAAAAATTAGCGAAATTCGCGAAACGAGTCGCGGCACGTTGCGTCGTTTTCGACGCGTCATTTTTGATGCGTGTCGCATCGTTTTCGTCGCATCGCGTCAACATCGACGCGCAACTCGTTTTTTTAGGCGAATTTTCACTGGCGTTTCACAATTTTATTCACCAGCGGCGAATCGCGGGAATTCGCCCATCACTAATTATTACTAATAAAAAGGAAATAACTTTGGGGAGATGACCTTCCATTATTCAGAGCCTTTGGATAATGGGTTGCATATAATGCATCTTATACCTGTGCAAGCACTAAATCTAATTACACCCATCTTGTTTCTTCTGCTGAATCTTGTGTAAGTACAGCTATTGATATAGATGAATCCTTGAGCTCCTGCCACCCTGGGCATGACAGTAATTTTAGGGTGCCAACAGCAGGTTGTGTTATCAGACACAGCAGACTTCCAGCAAAACAGTCACATGCCAATGCTGTTTCAATACTGTGTGAGCAATTGCACTGAATTGCTGTTGCAGTAGCCGCAACTACTCATGCAGCCATATTGGAATTTAGGGGAATTTCTGCATTATGGATAAAAAACATTTTGCAAACTACTACTAAATGTGTACACTGCATTCTTAAATGACCTTTTTTTTAAGTGCTACAATCTGCTTGACCACAAATCAGGAGGACCAAGAGTGCTCTGCACAAATAAACATGCCCCTATGCATGCATTTATAACTACAGTTATATAGCCATTCAATTGTAAAGGTATAAAATATTTGATGGTGCCCCAAAAAGGGTGGGTTGTGAGCAAAGTCCGATACATGCAATGCAGGTTGTGTTTTATAATGACCTATAATGAACTATTGGTTTATGTGCTTTCTGTACAAAATCATCAGTTGCATATTGATTTGGATTTCTTTCATTAAATGAACCCCACCAGAAATGACTAGGAAGTTCCATTGATTAAAGTGGCCTGAACATGGCTTAGTCATATTTAAAAAGATTCTAAATGAAATGATTGCGAGCTCATGAATAAATGGATAAAGATCCTTGTGTAAGGAGGGAAACACAGCCATGTTATACTTTCATCTCTGTCATTTACATGCCAAATTCAATGTCTTTAAAATAGGAAACATTCAAACTTAAAGGAAAAGTAAATGTTTTTCTTTTTCTTTCTGTAAATTTGCTCTAAACAGCCCCCCAAATTAATGTACCTTAGTCCCTGCTGCAAGTCTGCTCTGGTTTCTGTGTTATCAGCAGCTTCTTTCCCTTCTTCCTGGTGCAGAGTGAAGCCCAGCCCCTTAGTTTACTGAGCTGTCCATTTGCTGCTGTTCCACAATAGAGAGGAAGAGGGAGCCAGTGTTTCATTAGTAAGCTAGTTTCCCCAAGCAAAAGGTGCTAAACACACTGGTCTCTGCTATGTCATAGTATGCAAATGATCTCCTGGACTAGTCCAAGATATAAGGTCAGCTCAGTAAGCTAAGGGGCTGGGCTTCACTCTGCACCAGGAAGAAGGTGAAACAAGCTGCTGATAACACAGAAACCAGAGCAGACTTGCAGCAGGGACTAAGGTACATTAATTTGAGGGGCTGTTTAGAGCAAATTTAGAGATAGAAAAAAAAAACGTTTACTTGTTCTTTAAGTAAGGTTGCCTAACATGGCTTGGCAAGGAAGAGAGTATAAAAACACAAATTAAGAGTTTGGTATTTTTTACCCACAATTTAACATGCCACCATAAAGTAGCACTTTACAACCCAAAATGCAACTCTTTATGCTACTGCAATCAAATGCACATATTCAGAGTTGTGCAAAGTAGAAAACAAGGTAGGAGCTGAACACTCAAATTGCTGTTAAAATGGTGCTTTGCCCATTTATTTGTATAATATATGTATAAAACATATGTCTTTTCCTTTGTCCCTCTACTGTTAAAACACTGGTCAATGGCAGAATCATATTACTAGCTTGTCTCTTAGACTCTCATCTCCGCTCACTAGATTTCATCCTTACTGCTACCGGCTGCATAATCTCACCTGCATCTAAATCTCTCTGAACCACCTCCCCACTAAAGCCTCCTGGCTTCTAGTCAAGTGATGCATTAAGTATAGAATTCTTATCCTGTCCCTCAGAAACCCTGCAATCTTCTGTTCTTCTTTTTATATTTGCTCTCATCTCTCCATACGCACCCTCCTGGGCTCTTTGCAATGTTTAGGACACTCCCTTGACTACACAGTTCACCAGAACAGTACAGTCACCGATTGCACCTTGAAACAGGAATGCTCTACCACTTTGCATAAGGAAAAGCTCCCACTAACATTTTTTATCAAAGCCCCTTAAAAATCACTTTTTTAAAGGAAGCACTTTTCTAGGCTTCCTCTGGCACAACAAATAGGTTTGCCTCCTTTACCTGTCGCTAACTCCAGGGCAGGTGGTGATGGCCATGAGTGATTGGCCAATTGCTGCATCAATCTTTGAATTGATGCAGTTATTTGAATTGATAAACTGGACAGGCAGTTTTGACACAGACAGCCCTTCTAAAAAACCATACTGTTAGGGTCAAAACTGGACAGGTTACAACCCTATCGACAAACCTGTCATGGGCAGTTGTTGAAACTTGCACATAATGACCACCAAGTGAATTTTTGCTTTGGAAGTCTCTGCCAGACATTATTTTGTGATGCATAAGCATATTCATAAAAATGCGCAATTACGTTACTAATTTTCTCTAGCATTACTTTCTTCTTAGCAAAACTTTAACATATTTATGTCAATTAAATTCAGTGAGTATGTATTATATGTATGTATTTATTAGTGATGTGGTGAAATTGCTGGACGTAGCTATTTATTAAAAATGTTCAAGGAAACAAAATGAAGACAAAGATCCTCTGTTGTCCTAGACAATTAGCCCATTTGAAAACAAATGTGGCATGAGCTTCAAATGTTAGAAAAGTGTAAAAAAAGATATATTTAAAAGTTAAAACTTGTAAACATAATCCCACTTTAAATATGAAAAACGCCAGCGTTTTGACTCTTGACTTTTTTGTGGAATACAGTATATGATGTCACTGACATAATAATATTGAGGATGTAGCTTCAAAACAGTAACACATTTTTATTTTCACACTTTGATAAATTAGCAGATTTACAATTGTTTATCTGAGTGCAGCAAAATTTCTCCAGCAACAAGGTGATTTGCTATCAAAGTGTGTTGCTCATCTTTTAGTATATAGGCAATGTTGCCACAAATTATTAGGGATGGCGCGAACAGTTCACCGGCGAACTTGTTCGCGCGAACATCCGCTGTTCGCGCTCGCCAGAAGTTCGCGAACGTCGCGCGACGTTCGCATTTTGGGTTCGCGTCAATTTGGCGCTTTTTTTTTTGCCGCATTTTTTTGCCCTCTCACCCCAGACCAGCAGATACATGGCAGCCAATAAGGAAGATCTCCCTGGACCACCCCCACACACCCCCTGGACTAAAAAAAAAAATGTGAATACCTCCCGAGTCCCAACTGTCCCTCTTTTGCGAGCTCAACCCTCTGTCCCTCATTTGTACTGGAAAGACCCTTTTTTTGGAGGACCCTCTTTAACTGGAAAGACCCTCACTGAACAGCCAGAAAAAGAAGCAAAGATTTGAACTTGGCTTTTGGCAGAGAGTCCAGAACAGCGTCCAGAACAGCTAACAGGTGCAGGTAAGATACTTTGTAACACTTTTGACATAAGAAAATAATGGATTTTTCTTTTCCCTTTATCCCCCTCTGGCATGCCACTGTCCAGGTCGTTGCACCCTTTAAACAACTTTAAAATCATTTTTCTGGCCAGAAATGTCTTTTTTAGCTTTTAAAGTTCGCCTTCCCATTGAAGTCTATGGGGTTCGCGACGGTCGCGAACTGTTCGCGCGTTTGTCGCAAGTTCGCGAACGCGTCCGCGAACTTTTTTGTGGCGGTTCGCGCCATCCCTACAAATTATCTTTTTAGGGAAAATTCGTCAGAAAAATGCAATGTGCCCCTTTGTGTTAGTTACTGGTTTTCTGGTAAAAAGTTATTGTTTATAAAATAAACAGTAAACAGCTTCACAACTTCATGTATTCTGCAAAGGTTTACATTTTTTATGCTTGTGTTAGTCATTGCTTTGATACTGAGAACATTCCACCCTCACACACAGATCACTTTTCTAACTTGCAGAAAATTTTCTGAAGTTGGCACACTTCCATGTTTATTGAAAAAAATTATTCTTCCCAAGTCATTGGTGAACTTTAATTTTTAGGGGAAACTACGGTATGCATGCCATTTCATTCTAGTTATTGTAAGAAAGCATACATGATGAATAAACAGAAACTATGCAGAGTCTGTCCCAAAAGTGCATGATTCATAAGCATTCTAAAATAAAGCAGAGCGCTAGTCATCTTCCCATGTTTCTGAGCTTCTCCACAGTACAACCATTATTAGACTGAAACATATTTTTTTCACTCAAAAAGGTAAGAGGAGAGGAAATCTGATAAATGAAAATAAAAAAATGAACCATGAAATAACAGCACTATTGGGTGTCCTTCTCTGCCATCAAATGCTATCATAATGTATTTTGCCTGGGTGCCCACTAAGGGGTGCAAAATTCCTCATGCTAAACATGCCTTTATATCCCTAGAAAAGAAGGAAGTGCACAAAAATGTACAAAACTCACCAGGTTTACTAATTTTAACATTCAGAGATGGATAAAGCTGAATAATGTGAGAGACCTCTCTTATTATTGCAAGTGTAAAATTGATATTGCTTGCTCCCTAATATTCAGAGCCAAAAGTACCAATTACCTTTACGGATAAGTAATCCTTAAAAATGTAAAATTTAAAAGAGTGCTTTTTTTAAACATTTTTGCAATTTAAATTAAGTTTACATTAACTGGCACTATAATGAATTGTGCAACAACAACGTCACCTGTCAATACCTGTAACTGTATTGTCAAAGATAGTCGAATCAATATATCTGTAGAACTAAAACAAAAACTATCAATATAATTAATTTTGTAAAAACAGCATCACCTGCTGGTCAGCTCCTGTAGCTAGCGCTAATTCGCCAGCGTGGCGTCAATTCGTAACTGATGAAGGATCGTAATTACGCAAATTCACTAAGATGACCATTTTACTGAACGTTACCACTTACGCTAGACGTTACTTCGCCAGGTCAGACCTAGGCAACGCTTTACCTGACTAAGTAACACTAGCGCAACTATGCTACCGTTCGCCGACCTGAGCGTAACTTCGCACTTTAGTGAATTTGCATAGCGCTGGCAAAAATTCGCCTGGCGAAGTGCGGTGAATGTTAACGAAGGCAACGCTTGCGCTTTTATGCCGCTTAGTTAATCTGCCCCATACCTTCTGAACAGGCCTGGACTGGCCATTTGTGGGTTAGGGCAAAGCCAGAGGGGCTGCTATAAGGTCCCATAGAAAGTCAGTGTTTAGTGGGCTGGTGGGGGCTGTTTGGGCCTCTAGGTGGGCTGATGGGCCTCTTGTGTACCTGAAATGGCAGGGCCTATTTTAATTCTCAGTCCAGTCCTGCTTCTGAAGGATAACAGAGACTTTTTCTGTTTTGCTCGGGGAAGAGTTTAAAAGTATCAGATGGCATTTCCCATCTCCTTCCTGAGCAGAGCAATATGGGAACACTTCTATGTTATCCGAAAGGTTGAGTTTACATATACAGGAATTGACCAGCAGCTGTTTTTACAAAATGAATTATATTGGCAGTTAATAAAAACTTAAATTGCTCTAAAGTGCTTAGAAAAGCACACAGAGCAATGTTATATTCAAGTTTACATGTTCTTAATGAAATGGTCTGTAAAAAGAAACAGTATAGAATTTGAATTTGGATCTATAAGGTTGATAAATGGCACCCCTTAGGGTCTTTTCTTAGAATAATAGGCCCAGTGCAATGCCCTTTGTAGGCTGTACTCTCAACCTTGTGCTTGAATATGAAATGGTGTAGAACACAGTGCTTTCTGGGGCAGGGCAGTGTTATATGAAGGGTTTTCCTGCACCTTGGGTGCTCCTCAGCTTTTGCATCTGAATGAGACTTACTATAAGTAGCAGGCCATTCCAGGGGATTTCCATATGCTGCCCACCACCTGGTTTGCCTTGGCTTCATCAATGAGATCAATAATAATAATAACAATAATAATACTTTTGTATACTTTTATAAAGAATAATTTATCTTATTATTATGTATGCAAAAGTCTTTCTTGTTTGCCTTAAGCTCTTGTTCTATAATGTCATAAATTTTAGAAAACTTAAACTGTGCTATTCAAAATAATTGCTGGAAACCTTTGCAACAACAAAAATGTTTTTGCCTTGTGACTGTGAAAGAGGTACCTATGGCCTCCCATCTGTTGTTGGTGTGGCTTGGATTTGTAGCTCAACAGCCGAGAGTCACGTTGCCCAGTCAAGCAATAAAAGTCAGACTTATGGTAGCTAAAAAATTATTGTATATTGTAGAAACCCATTTATAGGAAAAGACCTACCTTGTACATTAATTAAAATAAAATTGAACACAGCAGAAAGCTTCCTTTGTAATGGGAAAATGATCTGGGCAGGTAGAATATCAGCAGGGAGCAGGAGACTATTATATTATTATTATTATAAAGTCATTTAAAACAAAAAAAAAAGCTAAATGCTATCATGGAAATCAATTTCCCTTTAACAGCTACTTAAATTAATTTAGTATTATGGCTTAACACTCCTACCCTTGGAAACAGTCAAGCGTTTATTGTTTTTTCATGAAAAATGCATTTTATAGTTAAACAAAAAACAGAATAAATGAAGCAAATGAAAAGCTTCATTTGTAGAAGCATAGTGTAGTGTAGAGTGCAGAAGCATCAAATGAAAATGAAATACATATTCCAACAAATATTATATTTTGTTATTCTTATCAGCTATTTCTTTTCATGTCTGTGTTGTGATGTTCTATAGCCTTGATTGTCTAGAGTTTGGCTGTGTCAGTTTAAAGTTGTTTATACATTGAAAGAGCAAATAAATCAATTACAGTTATAAAACCCAGAGAAAGACATTTTCATATGCTGTTCATAAAAATACACCCTTATTTTAATAATACTAAAAACTTTTTAAGGACTTACTGAAAACAAAGTTATAAGAATACTGAAACATATTTTTACTGTTTGATAATAATTTTTTTATGTACAGTTGCATGCACAACATAGACCAAGTTATAAGCTAAAAGGATCAGCAACAAAACCACTGATGTGTATTCAGTATGCAAATCCAAATGATCCAGTAATATGAGAATGCTGACATAAAAAAACTAGAAATTAGAATCCACTTTTGATCTCATCTCCACAGTAAACGTTACTTTGTTCAACAATAGAAGAATCAATAGAAGAAGCAAGTTCACAGTTCTACAGATTAGGTATATGGTCAATATACACAAGTATACCATCTAATAAGAGTGGTGACGCCCCTATAAAGCTTAAAAAGGATCAGAGACATGGTACTGGTTTTATAAAAGACCCAAGTCTCCATTTTCCATATACAGATCCATCTCTGCAAGCAGTAACATTCTCTGTGTGTTTAGTGGCAATTCCCCTTTTTGCACACCCCACTCTTGTGCTAGTTAGCTAGCAAATAGCAGTAATTTGAATACAAGATTACACTTGGGGGCACATTTATTAAGGGTTCAAGGGCAAATTCAAATTAAATTCAAATTTCAAAAATAAAAATTTCTAAGTAATTTTTGGCTATTTCAACTATCGAATAGCCCAAAATTTGATTTGAATTGAAAAAATTTGAAAATTCGAAATGTGTCTCTTTAAAAAAATTTGAATTCGACACTTCGTCACCTTAAAGCTGTCGAATTGCTATTTTAGCCTATGAGGGACCTCCTAGAACCTTTACAGAGATTTTCTTATAAGTTCTGGAAATTCAAAAAACTATTCAAATGATTTTAATTCAATCGACAATGGATCTATTCAATCCAATTTGATTGAAAATAGCCTTTAAAAAAAATTTGATGGTCCAATTCTGAAGTTTTTTAAATTCGAAATTTGAGCTTTAGTAAATCTGCCCCTTGGAGCAATCTTATATATCTTATATATGAACACACACACATATATATATATGTATGTGTGTTTGTGTGTGTGTATTGAGCTGCTAGATGAAGCTTCACAAAGAGTGCAATGCTTTTGAAACTTGCATCATGCTTACTTGATATGCCCCCCATATGTAATAAAAGGCACTTTGTTTTCCCGGGAGCAGTAACCAATAGTAACCAATACAAGTGACAAAGGTTGAGGATACTGCCTCATACAGACTTAAATAAACAAAAGGAATCCTGGGAATTAATTCCAAACAAGCTCCAAGGGAATACCATTTATATGGGTTTATCCTATAGGCTAAAACTCACCCACTGGGTTTTCAAGACAAAAGCCACTATAATAGCTGATCAGAATCTCAACTACCGACCGGTTCGCCTTTCTTGAGGCTCATCAGTGTAGTGCAGGGTTGAAACACAGTGGGTAAGCTTTAGCCTATAGGATAAATCCATGTAGTTAGACTGCTTAGTTAAACCCTTTAGTCAGCTGTTTTTGTCTATATCTGAAACGGATTAGAAAATATCCTACATGTAAAAAGGGCTTCATAGGTGCTGCCATGTTTTAACAGGACCCCTTTGTTTTCAGTGTGTGGGCTGTTCCAAACTGCCAAATCTCAAACATGCTTAGTCAGAGTATACTCTGTGATAGACAGGCTCTGTATAACTCATGTCACACCAGGATTTGATATTCTATGAGGATTATTTGTATTGTTCTATTCAGATTGTGTGGGCTACTCCAGCCACTGAGAACTGCACAAACTGGTGATATCGCGAGAGGAGTCTGCAGGACTGATTCTACCCATGATGCTTTGCTCTCCTGACTTTCTGGAAAGTCAGGGCTTCAGTTAGTGTCTCATGGACATTTTGAAAAGCAGTTATAAATTGAGATTTAGTGAGATTTGAGCAAAATAAATAGGGGTATGTGGTTTGTTTTAAAAGTTTTATTTCCTTCCTAGTGTTAACTCAATTATGACAGGTTCCCTTTAAGAAAATGTAGTGTCTGTTATTACATTATCAGGCCCAGATTTGTAGACAGGCCATAGTGGCCCAGCCTAGGGTGGCAGAGAGCTGAGGATGGCATGCGCCAACTGGCTGCATCTAAACTTGGGACTAGGCCAAAGATTTTGACAATTATTTGAATCTCCCACCCACCCAGTCCTTAGTGCCAGTAAACATGGAGCTGTGAAGTTGAGGGAGGTGAGCACTGGGGCTGGGCAAGCGAGGGGGATATTGTGAGTGGGTCGGGTGAGGTGAGATATGCAAGCAGATCAGGTGTGGGGAGAGTGGTTCAGTGCTGGGGGGGAGAGGCCTAGGGGTGCACATTTTTTAAATTCAGCCCTGTTTATGCTCAGAGAATTATAATTATTAAATTTAAACAGAAAGTACAAGATTGTGCTATATAGCTGGCATGCTAAAGATGGGATGTGGCTAGCCATAGAAAAGGTAAAACAGAGTAATGGCACATGGGGTAAACAGAGGAAGAATTTGCCATATGGAAGTAAGAAAAGAAACTAAAAAGAGTATGGCACATGGAGTAAAGAGCATAGCACTTTTGAGAGACAGAGAAAATAATAGGGGAGAGCAAAATAACAGGAAAGCAAGAGACAATTGCCATTTGGTAGATAGTTGGAAAAAAGAAAATGCCACATAGTATAGGATGAGTATGTAGAGGAAAGCCACAAGTAAAATATGGGGGGGAAGGAAAAGATTAATTGTGTTAGATATTTATATATTTGGGGGCAGATTCACTAAGGGTTGAAGAGACTATTCAAATTACATTTAAAAAATTCGAAGTAATTTTGGGCTACTTCGACTATCGAATAGCCCAAAATTCAATTTGAATTGAAAAAAATTTAAATTTGGAAGTACTTCAACACTTCACCTTAAAGCTGCCGCATTGCCATTTTAGCCTATGGGGGACCTCCTAGAACCTTTACTAAAAATCAATCAAGTCCGGGAAAATCAAAGGATTTTTTGGAAAATCGAACTATAAATTGAAATGTTTTTTATCAAAAACTGAATTATTCAGTGCATTTTCATTCAAAAATGACCATTAAAAAATTGATGGTCGAATTTCTCAGTTTTTTTAACTTCAAAATTTGACCCTTAGTGGCGAATTGCTTTGACCTTATTGGGCTATTTTAAATCAATTTGGACTTTAAGAGGTTTTCAGCTTTTCTGCCAGGAATTTTTCATAAAACTAAAATTTTTAGATGTATTCATATTTTTTTCAGATCGTTCAGTGCTATTTTCCATTTGTACTTTATTTTGACCTTTTAATAAACGTCATGACATTTGTGTCATCTAAAACCATTAAAAGTAGACCTTTAATAAATAGGCCTCCACAAGTTATTTAGGATAAAATAGAGCAGTAAATAATTAGTATTCAAGGTTCTGGGTACTCTTCAAAACCTTTATCTAAATCATTTTGAAAAGCTGGTATTATTGTGTGCAACTCCTGGTTGAACTAACTAAGGTGGCCTTAACAAATATTGGACAGGTTTCATGATCTAAAAGTCTGAAAACTGTTGCTTATCACCTACAATCTCTGAAACATAATTGTACAGAATAGATCAATATCGAGGCAAGGTAATTATAAATCAGCAAGTCTGCCAGCTATAGTGTTGAAGAGCACTGAAAGAATATTAAGAGATAATTTATAGAAGTGCTTCCTAAAGAAAAAAAATTAATTACTAGCAGTCAACATGGCTTTTTGAAGTAGTCAATGTAATTAGCAAGACATGAAGCTAAATTATGTTGTATTTTCTGTGTTTTAACTCATGGCAAACTAGTGCAAAATATAAATGATTAAATCCACAGGTATGGGATCCATTATCTGGAAACCTGTCTGGAAACCAGAAAGCTTCTTTCTACTTGATTCCAACTAAGATAAAATTAATCCTTATTGAAGGCAAAACAATCTTATTGGGTCTGTTGAACATTTAAATAATTTTTTACATACTTAAGGTGTGGATATCCAAATTACGGAAAGATATCTTACCTGGAAAACCTCAGGTCAAAAGCATTGTTGATAACAGATCCCATCATACCTGTATAAGGAAAATAACATAAGCAGAGGTGATTCTCACCCCTTTCTCACCAAGCTCAACATTTCCCCTCCTGAGGGGGTCCCGTCACTAGTGCAGATGAGCTCTCTGCACTGGCAGAACTGAATTTATGGTTTGAAAAATGGTAAGTCATCTCTTAAAGTGGACCCGTCACCACAAAAAAATATTCAAAATCATATTTTATCACATTAGTCAAGCAAAATGAACATTAATTACACTATATAAATGATTTCAATCTTGTTTTCTTCAGTCTGGGAATTCATAATTATAGCAAGCAGGCAGGAGCCATTTTGTGGACACTGTTATTAAGGCAAGCCTTGCATCATCTCAGAATCTTGTTTGTGCACCAGAATGGGGGACCCGATGTCTATCCCCATGTCCTGGCTACACAATTAAATGGTTAAGAGAACTGGGGAATGTGTGGGGAGCAGTGGCATCTAGGAAGTGCTGAATGGAAAGTGAAAGTAATTGTCTGCCCGCCTCTATGCCTAAGGCATAAAGGAGTGGCAGACAATATTTGATTGACAGCTGAGATTTTTAAATACGTTTAAAACAGCTATGAATGGTTTGATAAAAATGTGAAATTGGATTTCATGTTTAATTTGAAAAGGACTTTTATTATACAGATTTTTGTGTCTGGGTCCGTCCACTT
Organism: Xenopus borealis; assembly: GCA_024363595.1. Lineage (NCBI taxonomy): Eukaryota > Metazoa > Chordata > Amphibia > Anura > Pipidae > Xenopus > Xenopus borealis. Next base: position 116,000,616 of record CM044441.1, on the reverse strand, counting down.
TAAAGTTACCAAGAGATTATTTTTGCTGCCTCTTGTATTCTGCAGGGTGCTGCTGCCTGAGGTTGAGTTTCTCAAATCCCCTCATTAGCACAGTGCCCCTGACCATAAGGTGAGTGAGTGTGTTATAATGTACAAGTCTTACATAACTGTAACAGACTAGAAATATTATAATCCTGAAATCCTACTTCTATAGTTCACATTGCTACATATTTCATAGTTGTTGAGGGTGAAGAGATGATATGCATCAATCAAGTTAAATCCTTTACCCATATAATTTTTACACAGTCGTTGATTCACTGACCCAGCTTCTATGTTTCAGTACCTTAACATTTATTTTCTAATATGCTTAAATAGATTTTATGTTTAAACTATGCACACATTCTTTCAATGAGTAGTAGCTGGAGTTTGATAGGGTTAATAGAATTCAAGTCATTCCAGTTGAACAGTGAAGAGACTCAAAAGAAAAATCCCTTCAACATTCTTCATTACATGAAGTCTAGTAGTAGCTATTAAGTGGTGCAAACAGAGAGACAAAATATATATGTAGCTCTGATGTATTGAGTCTAGAGTGTTTTGTGAAACACATATTTTTGTATGAAATTGGTGTAAGAAAAACAACTTTAGATCTGGTTCCAGCAGAATAGACCTGTCAAACTCAACAAAGATTTAATGGACTATATATATATATATATATATATATATATATATATATACCTCTCAAAGTGTCAGGAGCGCCCTATGGCACTCCACTCCTCTTCAGCGCCGTGTTGAAGATGGTGGCGCCCGTTGCCACCATGTGGACAGCGGCGCCAGCACTGTGACGCTGGTTTGCAGACATGTGACGTAATCACGTTGTTTGGTGCCAAAATTCTAAATAAATAGATGCTGAGGTCACAGGTTCAATGCCCAATTATAGGTTTTGTATTTTACATTCCTGGGTGTTCTATATTTCCTGCTATATTGATTCCTGGACTTTGACCCTTGCCTGAGCTTTGACTTTGGTGTTTTCTGTCTACCTTTTGGAATTATTGCCTGGACTTGATTACGATTTTTCCTTTTCCCATTCTGTACCACGAACTTGGACTTTTAACCCTAGAGCTTCTTCCTTGGTCCACACTCCTCCCACAGGGAGCCAATAGGCCCCATTACACAAAGACCTGTGACTGCAGTTTCATAATATATTATCTATATATACAGCCTGGCTGTACATGCTTACATAAATATAATGTTTTAGTCTTGAACAAAATCCCAGTGTTGCTGGTCTTTTTGAATGCTGTGTAGTGATGGGAGAATCTGTGCTGTTTCGTGAAACGCCGTGGGCATCTCGTTTTGGATGCATGCGTCTCGTTTCTTTTACGGCTCCAAATTTTTGCTAGGCGAATTTTTGCGGGCATTTTGCCAATTTATTCACCAGTGGGGAATCGCCGGAATTCAGCACAAATTCGACCCAGGCGAATAAATTCGCCCATCACTAATGCTGTATGATATTTTAAAGTACACCTAGGTATTAAATAAAATTGAAGCGATCTCGACTACCTGTTTGAAGCAAGACATTTTAAGAGCAATTTAATTATTTGCACAAATAGATACACAAAGACATAAAATAGACAAATTTAAACAATAATATATATATATATATATATATATATATATATATATATAGAGAGAGAGAGAGAGATAGATAATGATATACAAATATTTTGTTGAAATTAAATGCAGAACTAAAAAAATACTTTTTTGCAGCATGGGAACTGATTATGACAGGTGTTACTAAAAATACATGACACATTTAGGACAAGTAATAGGAACAAAATTCCATACATTGTTGAGAAGGTCATGGAGATTACAGCAAATGAGTCAGACTAAACCAGATGACTTTAAATGTCTTAGAAGAGGGACAGCACTGAACATGAAATTATCCACTAGGAATTTATTTTATTCAGAGGGGGAAAAAATAATAATAGCTAGAGGTAATAGAGTATAAAACGGCAAAAATTATTTGCCATTTGATATGAAGTGAAAGTGCATAGGCAGAGATTGTATCAGGAGTGACCGTGACTGGGTGAGTATGCCTTTATCCGATTTCAGGGACTTCATCTTAAATAAAAGCTTATTTCAATGAAATCAGAGGAATGTAATTGCTAGATAGACTATAAATAACCATGCGGTCCTGTAAAATCTACTTTCCATTGGCACTCAGCTTTTCAACCTGGTAACAATACTGTTCAATATCTAGCAATTGGTTTTACTTCAAATACAATTTTCTGTGCATTACTTTTGAAGCTTATAGCACTGTTCAGAGTATTCACTCTTCAAAAATACCATGTTTGTCCTAATGTTGCACAGCTGGCATTAAAGGGCACTGTACATGGTATTGTTCAAGTTCAGTAACTGCATCACGGACCTTCCAATATAACTACATTAATTAAGTAAAATACACATTAATATTAGTGCAAGTTTTGTTTGAGGTTCGAGCATTGAATCCTGTTTGTAGTTTAGGGTGTTCCATAGCCTTTGGATGGGGGTTTCCATTGCCTGAAGATCTATTAGACCTTATTTATTCAAAATAACAAACTCTGACAGAAATACTTTTTACATGTGGGATTTGTGCCCAATCAAATCATTTGTTGGATTTTGTTTGTGCTGGAGTTGGTACAGTAATTTGAGTTAGCTCTACTGCATCTAATGCATTAGGGAGCCTCCAATCCCTTATTTATAATGTTTAGATGTACAGTACCTGAAGAGTTACTTGATTATGATTATAATATTACTGCTATTCACTACACCCTAAGGAGTGGAATTAAGTCTAGGAGCAAGCTTTCAGACAGAGCCAGTTACGTCAGGGTACAAGATGGTAGCAAGGTCTGGAAATGCTGTATTTTGTATACTAAACATAAACATGAACTTACTGCACCACAAAGCCTAATCAAACAAATGATTTATGTTTTCAAAGTTGGCCACAGGGGGCTGTCATCTTGTGAATTTGTTAAACGTCTTTGCAAGACCAAGACTGTGCACATGCTCAGTGTGATCTGGGCTGCTTAGGAATCTTCATAAATTATCAAAACAACACAAGTCAAACAATATCCGACAGATGCCGACACACCAAGACTGATTAATAATCAGAATATACAGACTGCACTGGGTCCTGTGTTGTCATGTAATCTAATGTGGATTTTATAGTTTTTGTATTGTTTAAGACAAACTTTCTCCAACTCTGCAGAACCAGTAGCTGCAGCAAAATAATCCTCCAAATAGAATCCCAGTTTATCTGTTTGAATCTGGCTCCATGATCTTTGTCCCTGCAGCTGGAGTTGGAAACCTTAAAGGGGATGTAAAGGCAAAAATACAATCCAATACAAATCTCTACACAGTAGCCGACTGCAAGCTGCTGGAGTTAGAAGTAAGGCTGGGGCTCCCCCTGCTGTTCATAAGTATGATTGTTTCCCTGCCCAGCAGTAAGGGACCATCTGACAATTTCTATTCACTGAATATGGTCAGGCTTCTTATAAAAATGGTACACATTTTTTAATTAAAGTATATTGGAGATAGGTTTTTTTCATTAAAGAAAGAAAAAATGGGATTTTACATTTTTGCCTTACTTTGTCCTTTAAAGCATAGTTAATTTGATCTGAGCAATCCACTGACAACAAGCAGAGAGATAAACAACAGTCCACACTAAATACTACTAAATGATCTGCAATATTGTTTGTTTTAAAGGGACAGTTAGACTAAAAAAAATTATTCTGTAATGCTGACAATGTTCCCCAATGTTCCCAAGTCGTTCTTGACCATGTGCACAAAAAATTTTATTGCGCTCACATTTTAAACTTATGTGCACAATTTGTATAAACTGTGTGCTCAGAATTGATACAAAATTTTGTGTTTCCAAACAAAACTCTTATGCACACATGAGAGTACACCTTAGAGAGACAATTGGTTATGCTGAATCTTTCAGAATGATAAAACCAGCCTATTTTATTATGAAATGGATGCATATCAACATCACTACTACACAGGTCCTGTCAATAATGCAAAAACATAACAGTATCGGCCTATTATGAATTTTTATCTGTATGCATATTATTTGTAAGCTCCATTGAGCAAGTTACCATTAAACAATGCAAACTATGTTGATACGTGAAACTCTGAGCATCAATCTGTTACATCAATTAAAGGAGTCCATGCAAAATTTCTTTTATAGCAGGGACACATTATATAGATCATAACTCTAGGCAAAATAAATTTGTCGTTAAGTGCATAATTTCCAAGGTTGGTCCATGCTATGTTACATCCAGAGGGTTTAGAACATCCTAATCTGCTGAGTTTCCTGCAATAATTGCTTTTCAACTTTCAGTGCTTTTATTTAAAATGTCCTTACCAATTTGCCTTTTTGTCATTAGGCCTTTTGTTTCTAAAAAAAAAACAGCTCTCCTAATCCTCCTGAAATCTATTCTTACACAGCTCGCTCAAATACAATTGCCCTTCTGTACAGAAACTTATCTCCATTTTGCTACATTTTAAAGGCCATGTCTCCTTTTTAGCCTACTTAATCTCCTTGCTGAATTTTACACTGTTGACCAATCTATTTTGGGTTTTACAGCCTCTGAAATAATTTTCTGCATCTTACACAGTATAGGTAATAGTTTTCATCAGAATAATGTAACATAATATTACCCGGAGGAGAAGCTAACTTAATACAGTCATGTCTGGATTGCCGATTCAACTGCTCAGGGATATCCTATTATAGGAAAGTAAAACTGAAAAAGCTGGCTTTTGCCAGCCAAAATTATATGTGTATATTACATTATTAACCAGGATTGTTTTATCCCTAGAGCACCTTATGAAAAATCCAATTAGCCTACTTATAGGAAGTAATTTTTCCTATATTTACTTACAAAAAAGACGTTACTAGAGGCAACATTTGCATCAATTTTAGTGTGACCTCACTTGAGGTTGTAAATGAGACAAGAATTCTTTGTTTTTACACTTCTCAGACTTTGGTGCTGGCTCAGGTGGGGATATTGGGAAGAATCCATACTTATTTTCCTAGATACATTTCTGAATGCTTGAAGAGAATGAGATTTGGTGTAAAAATGTATTTCCATCCTAGATAATGTTAGAACTATGGCTGAAACTCATATAGCAATATTGCCCTATATTTGCAACCATGTTGAGCTAACCAAAGGGTGGACTTTCAAGGGGATATCACACAATGAATCAGTTATACACCAACCGATATGTGCATATAGACATCAAAATCACAAAACAACTCTTAAATAAACCAAATTTATATACAAAACAACTGAAAAGAAGGTATATTTATTAGAAAAGAATTAATATTTTTAATACAGACCACACTTCTAAAAGCCAGGCAAAAATAGACTATAATTCATTTAATCTATAATAACATCCTTTATGACTTTTACATTGCCACTTATTAACAATTTGACCTCACATTTGTGTGAAGCTGCAAAGAACATGATCTCTCTACAGCTTTCATTATTATTCTTGATTAAGTTTAATCATTCGTATTCTTCTTTGCCTCATTGATTCCATAAGATAAAAGTTATAACAAGTCAAAAAAACACTGAAAACTATTTGTGCTGGATTTGATTATTGATAAAACATCAATTGTATTCTGTACAACAAAAATCAACTGTATTCTGCACAACATAAATGGATATGATATGAAAAAAAAGTTATGATTTCAAAAGCATTTATACCATGCAAAATACATTAAACATCTGCTCTAGAACATCTGAATAATCGGGATATATACTTTGAGTCTCTGCTTACTTAATTTGGTAGTAGGCAATAAAAATCTTTCTGATGATAATTTATATTTTTTACTTTTCCATTGTTGTGCATTATTTATTGGCACAGTACATCAAAATGTGATAAATGTTATTTAGCTTTCTTTTGAAGTAATTCCCTGAATTCTTCCCATTAAATATTAACTGTTGTTCACTACTGGACAAATTTTTTACACTTCATAACTTCATATTTTTGATTTCTTTTTTTTTTTTTTTTTTTAATCTTGAACATAGTACCATACGCCGTTCTGATTGCTGTTGCGAACTGACAATTTGCTTTTTTATACCTGTTCACTAATAATGTGTACATGTTATTCTACTGAAACATACTTTAAATAAAACAACTGAAGCTAGATTTGCAGCACTTATTTGGGTGAATCATTCAATTGCCATTTAGTGTCACTTAGTTTGTAAGAATTTTTTGAGTAGGTGCTCCAAAGCACTAAGAAATGACAATTTTCAGTAAAACATTAAACTGAATGTACTGTACAGGTAACATGATATTTTATTTCTGAATTGTTGTACTTAGGACATATAATAGAGCACTTCTGTCTCATGATTTGTTGCTGTCCCTAAATTATACAATACTCCAGAAGAAATAATCACTTTCCCCATTCAAATACGTGGAAGCAGATTAATCAATTTTCTTTCCTACTATTGTGTACACATGGGCTTCTGTGTCAGAGTTGTCTTCAACTTAAAGGAGAATTCAACCCTGCGGCACTAAAACTTGGGCGCATGTGCAGTAGTGCCAACCAGCAAATGCATCCTACTGCGCATGCGCCGCAAATGCCGTTGGGACAACGAAGAAGGTGGTGCAGCAAAAGATGGCGCCTGTAAACCTTCCAGAAGGGGACTTGCGCTTTGGGGTCATTTACACATTAGGGGCAATATCCCGGGGGCCTACTGGAGGGGGGGGAGGGGTTTTAGCGCCTGTCTAGTGCTGTTTAATCAGGTATGGGAAAGCATTCTAAAGAATAAAAATGGTGTTCTAGCTTGCACTATTGTGTCTTATCTATTTGTAATAAACTGTCTTGGTAGCTTTCCTACTCCTTTAAGTAACATCACCCAGAGCCAGAAGGTGTGTATGTATAAAAATGGATAAATATAATAGAGTTAAGAGAAACAATTACATTTCTACAAATTCTGTGTAGATTCATAGTAATATAGTAAGTTAGGTTAAAAAAAGACACGTCCATCAACTTTAACTTTTTTAAGTCTATATTTATAAACTTCCTAACTGCTAGTTGATCAGAGGGGGGAAATTCCTTTGTGACTCCAAGGTGGCAATTGGCTGGTAAATAAAGCATTAGAGAGATTATTGTATGATCACCTTATATTATTATACATAATAATATTACCCCTTAAGCGTTCTTCTTCTCCAACAAGAACTACCCCAACTTAGCCAGTCTTTCCTCATAGCTGAGACTATCCATACCTTTTACCCTGGACCCTCTCTAATTCAATAATGTCCCATTTGAGTGCTGGAGACCAATACTCTATGGCATGTTCTAGATTGGGCCTTACCAGCTCTCTGTATAATGGAAGACTAACCCCCTCCTCCTGCAAATCTATGCCCCTTTTAATAGAGCTCAAGAACGTATTTGCCTTTGAAGCTACTGCCTGGCATTGCTTTTTACAGCCGAGTTTATTATCTACAAGTACTGCAAAGTCCTTTTCCATTCTGGATTTGCCTAGTGCAGTATAAAAATATAATGGCTTGCATATATTTACATCCCCGATGCATGACTTTACATTTATTAACTGCCACAGCTGCTCAGTTTGGCAGTTTGTCAAGATCTTGCTGCAAGGACGCGAGACGCGCGTTACACAAATCATTGTGTGCCAAAATAATGTTGCTTTATTGTCTCGCGTCAAAATAATTTGTTATGAACGCATACTGTATCTGTGTTTTGACATGCAATGTTATTTTTTTTGACGCCCAATGCAACCTATCTTCTATGGGTGTTTTGTTTGTCACCTTTTTTCAGCTTAGGGGCTACCAATACAACATTTTCTCTTACTTTCAAGCTTTGTAGACTGATGATTGATAAATGAATATGGCATCTTTTGCTTTGTGTCTGAATGTGCTGAATTGCATTAGAGTCAATGAGAAGACCAATTGACATGCAAATTTCACTTATTATACTGCTACGCACATGCCCTGCATTGTTAGAGGACTCCTATCTTTTCAAATGAGGAAAAGGGCTCCCATTTTGCCAGTTTCTTAAAAACATCTGTGATTATTTTACTTTACCTTTGGTCGACTGGTAACGGTATCTACTACTACTCTTTATTGATGTTTAACCAAAAAATACCAGCTATAGTTAATGTATTACTAATAGTTTACTAAAACAGGCACAATTAATAATAAATCTGAACACATAATATCTGGGTGCTTTGTAGCCCACATTAAAATGAATAAACCATATATTTATGTGTAAATGTAATGGAGTGTTACATGAATGATATTGAGAATAATTGTCATATTTTACAAACAATTCCTGTATTATCGGGGTATTAGTTAAATGAAAAATAAACCCCACATAGACTTTGAACAGAATTTTCTTTTTTTATAGAACTCAAAGCGCACACACAGTCCAAAAACATAAGGCACACACAGTGCACAACTAGAAGTCTGTTGCTGTTGGAGGAGGAGGAGGGTTCTTCCCTGAAGGAGTTAATAAAGTCCAGGGCTTCCTGGAGTTCCCTCCTCATCATTCCAATCTGCCCAGCCAGAGCAGACACCATGATGAAGAGGAGGTATGGCATTGGTGGTGCCTGTGTTTCAGAATCAACTGGCTGAAATGCTGCCATGCCTGACTTTTCTGGTGATGCAGGAATTGCAGCAGGTTGAGCCTCCTCTTCTGCAGCCTCGCCCTCTTCTGCAGCGGGATCATCCACTAACCACTCAGCTGCCAATTAAAGAATTTCAGTTTGAGTAATACCACAATTACATTTGTACAGTTTGAATTACACAGGATGAGGTGTGTCATGTAACCATTATTAAAATTAAACATCATCTATAAGGAAGGCATTGGCAGGTATGGGGCAGGCAATAACATTAAGATTTTTTTTTGCAGCAGAAAATCTCTATTTGATTTACTTGTTCTCTTTTGTTATATGACAGTTAATTGTAACTGATGTTACACTATTCTGCTAAACACACTTTTGCTCAAAAATAGCAAGGCAAATCTACGTATTCTGTTAAATAAATCTTCCTTTATTTGCTAACTATACGGCAGTACTAAAATTAAAATTATTAGTCTTGCTACAGGCCTAAATAAAGTTTTCTCCAAAATAGATAAATAAATAGGAATCAAGTGGATTTACTGTGATTACGAAGAGAAATCTATTTATTTTGTTTAAATAAATCTACCTTTGGCTTCACCTCTCAGCTGATCAACGAGGTCTGTGTGCCTACGCTTCAGAATGCTCCAGATCCTTTGTACCGCTCCATTATGTCCCGTCTTAGTGACTGGATCCCAGGGGTCCCAGGGGTGATACTGTCATATCCCTCCCTGTGCAGGAATCTGATGAAGTACTCCATCTGCTCATCATTCATCAGGCCTGGACCTGCCATCTCTCTAGAGAAAAAGTTTCCACTCCTACAAATTTGCAGGGCATTGGTTATATTGTTGACGCCCATTTTTGAGGAAGGCCTCAAACAGAAGACATTTGTCAAATAATGAGGCAATAGTAGAAACAGCAGTAGTTTTTGAATCAACTATATTAGAACAGAAGAATTAAATGAGGCTGGCCTCAAACAGAAGACATTTGCCAAATAATGAGGCAATAGTAGCAACAGCAGTAGTTTTTGAATCAACTATATTAGAACTATATTAGAACAGAAGAATTAAATGAGGCAGGCTCAAACAGAAGACATTTGCCAAATGATGAGGCAATAGTGGCAACAGCAGCAGCAGTAATATTGGAAGTAACTATATTAGGACCAGAATAATTAAATGAGGCAGGCCTCAAACAGAAGACATTTGCCAAGTAATGAGGCAATAGTAGCAACAGCAGTAGTTTTTGAATCAAATATATTAGAACAGAAGAATTAAATGAGGCAGGCCTCAAACAGAAGACATTTGCCAACAAATGATGCAATACTAGCAACACACGTAGTTTTTGAATCAACTATATTAGAACAGAAGATGTCGAGGCAATGTTGGCAACAGCAGCAGCAGTATTATTGGAAGCAATTATATTAGGACCAGAAGAATTAAATGAGGCAGGCCTCAAACTTAAGACATTTACCAAATGATAAAGCAGTAGTAGCAACAGCAGTAGTATTGGAATCAAGTATATTAGAACAGAAGAATTAAATGAGGCAGGCCTCAAACAAAAGACATTTGCCAAATGATGAGGCAATATTAGAAGCAACATTTTTAGAAGCCATGTTAGGCCTCAACCAGAAGAAATTCGCCAACTAAACTTCAATATTAGAAGCAACATTTTTAGAAGCCATGTTAGGCCTCAACCAGAAGGAATTTGCCAACTAAGCAGCAATATTAGAAGCAACATTTTTAGAAGCCATGTTAGGCCTCAACTACAATGCAGCAGTAGTATCTGCACAGCAGCAGTCCTACTAGGGCTAGCAGCAGGCTGCAGCAGCAGCAAGGGCAGCAGGTGCAGACAGATGGGGAATAGGCAATACAACTGAAGAGGAGAGTATGGGCAGCAATGTGAAGAGGAGGAGGAAGAGGAGATGAGGCTAGTCTCTGCTGTCTGCAATGGACACTTGGATTTCCCCGCTTATCCAGGCCTCATGAATTTTTATGAATGCCAGCATATCCACGCTGCCAGTGGATAGCTGTGTCCGCTTCTCAGTGGGCAAGGGGGGGAGGGGCAAGCCAGCACCTCCAGAGCGTACTGTGCCAGTTCTGGCCACTGGTCGATTGATACCCAAAACCGCATGGGGTCATCATCAGGGCGAATGGCACCCTGCACACTGACTGACCTCATGTAGTCAGTGACCATATGCTCCACCCGCTGCTGGTGGTGGCTTTGGGTAATGACTGGGCCTGCTGCTGCCCATTGAGGCTTGAAAAAGCTCTTCCACACACCCATGAGATCTCTGCCTTTGCTGCTGCTGCTGCTAGGCCCCCTGCTGTGAGTGTGCAGTAGTGGAGGCCTGAGACGTGTCAGACTGAGGGAAGGCCTCCACTAGTTTTGAGCACAGAGCCCTCCTCAATTGACCCACCCTCCTCTCTTTCTGGCTGGGTACAAGGAACTCCCCCAACTTTCCCTTGTACCGTGGGTCAAGCAAAGTGGCCACCCAATAATCATCCCAGTCTTTGATGGAACAGACCCGGGGATCGCTCCAGAGGCAAGTCTGCATATGGGCAGCCATGTAAAAGATGTTCCCCCGACCACCCACTTCTTGATTGCCCTCCAGATACAGCAGGTCATCTGGCTTGACCTGCCCCTGCTCTGTACCCGCCCAGCCATGGACAATAGCTGGGGTGGTTGGGTGGCGTGTGCCCTTTTCCCCATGCTGTGCAGGCACTCAGTCCTCCTCTCCCTCATCCTCCTCAGCGAGCACCATCTCCTCCTCATCCTGCCTTCCAGCCCCTTCTGCCTGCCTATGGGGCCTACTCTCCTCCTCCTCAGCATGTCACCCTCCTCTAGCAGGCCATCCAACGTGTGCCTGAGGAGGAACACCAGGTGTATCACATAGCAAACACATGCATTGTCCCTGCTAGCAAAGTGTGTGGCAAGCTCAAAGGGGGCAAGTACTTGGCAGAGCTGCCTCATCTGCTGCCACTGCTCTGCACTGAAGTATCCTAAATCTGCCCCCTGAGTACCCCTGGCACTGTGCTCCAGCGGGTAACTACTGACCGCCCAGCACTGCTCTACATGGCGCTCCACCATGTGCAGGGTGGAATTCCAATGCGTTGGCAGGTCACAGATGAGCCGGTGGGGTGGTGCAGTGTACCCTGCCACCGACAGCATGATCCAGCGACAGGGACACATTCTCCACCACCTGCTGGTGGAGGGCAGGGACAGCCTTCCTGGTAAAATAATGTCAACTGGGGATCCGCCAGTTGGGGGCAGCACAAGCCATCAGCTGTTGGAAGGGGGCTGCTTTGACTAGCTGATAGGGCAGCAGCCGCACTACCATAAGTTTTGCCAGGGAGGCATTGAGCCTCTGCACTTGGGGGTGGCTGGGGGAGAGAGGTGTTTTGTGGGTGAGGAACTGGGGGAGGGAAACCTGGTGGGACAGGGACAGAATTGAGGAGGAGGCTGCAGAAGAGGCTGAGCTCCACAGTGGCCACCTCTAAATGTGAACCTCAGAATCCTCTTCCCTTGCAGCAGGGTCTGGGGAGCTAGTACCTCTTCCCTGAGGAATGGGAGGAGGTGGACAGAAAGCACCATTGCTCCCCAGTGCCCTGCCACTTTGGTGCAACTCCGACGACATCCGGTGATGACGTTTCATATGGGAACTTAAAGCCAACGTCCCCATACGTGACCCTGCTTGCCCCTCCGCACCTTCTGCCAGCAGAGCTGGCACACTGCTACCGTTTGGTCCTCTACCTGGCCACCTGTACACCCATAGGCTTTGAGCGGAGGTGCAGTGCTGCCCTGTTGCCTGTCCCCCTAGCAGTGGTTTGTGGAGCCGGCTTTTCCTCAACAACACACAGTTCCCCCTTGAACTGCTGCTGTTTTCCTCCTCCTCCAGACCAGACCCTGCCTTCATGCCTGATCATCAAAAAGATCTTGGGTGTCTGGGCCTAAGTCCACCTCAGGATCAAATAATAGGAGTGCCCCCAAGCTCTGAGCTAGCAGGTGATGCCTCCTGCCCCTCACAGGTGCCCGCTGCAGATGAGGTAGCCTGGGTCAGCCAGTCTACCACCGCCTCAGCCTGCTGTGAGCTTATGGGTCGCGAAGCAGTGGCAAGAAAATCTGGCACAGTCCCTGTGCCAGTTGCCCCACTGTGACCCAGAGCAACCTGCTGCTGTGGCACTCGCTGCTGCTGTGATAGCAGCTGCCATGATTGCAGCTGGTTCTGCACTACATTGCCCGGACTGGGCATGGTACATGGGCTGGGCTGTTGTGGGGTTGTATACCCACTGCCAGCACCACTGCCTCTTCCTCTCCCACCCCTCCCTATCCCAACCTTCTTCTCACCACCACCACCCAGACCCCTCTCCCAAGGCCCATCATATTGGGTTCAACTAAACTAGAAAAAAAAATAAAATAAGGGGGAGTGGATATTTGGGGGAAGGAAAGGGGAAAGAATAAAACCCTCAACTAAATCCCCTCAGCACAAGTGTGTACCCACAAGGAATACACACAAGCACAGACAGACAAAGACAGGTAGCCCTAACAACGGCTATTGGGTGGTGTTATATCTGCATCATTCAGTATATGCTTAATGTAAGGATTACACATTCAGCCTGCAGTGGAGATCCAACTTTATTCATTATACAGTTGTCATTCCTTCCTCTGCTTTCTCCCTCATGCAATGCCTCTTACTTCCTTCTTCCTGCTTCCTACCCAGCCTGCCTCTCTACCTTAAAGGTACACTGTAACTTAAACATGCAGACATTACAGGTGGTAAGCAGGCAAGCAGAAGAGGGAAAACAGTAAACTGAAATCCACAACCTGCACTTACAACAACCTGCACTTACAAGCTCACTAAACAAACTCCACTAGATGACTAAAACACAAATGTCTCTCTCTCAATCCTGCTCTCTCTAACATACCCAAAACTCACTGAGTAATGGCCACCTCTGCACCTCCTTTTATAGACAGTGGGAGGGTTCAAATCTGCTTGGCTGTTGCTGATGACGTTCTGTTTGCTGCACATTTTTTTTCAGACACAAGAGTCAAATTTGTCGCTCGTAAGAAAATCCTGTGTGGCGATTTTTCGCTGCGAATATGACCATGGCGAATTTTTTCACCCCTCACTAGTTCCAATATATATCCCTGAGGGATACCACTAACAACCCTACTCCAAGTAGAGAATGTACCATTAACAATCATCCTCTGTACCAGATCCTGTAGCCAGTTTCCTTAGTTTAGAAAGTAGTCATTTGTGGAGCACTGTATCAAACACTTTGGCAAAATCCAAATAGATCACATCTACTGCTTCCCCACATCCTACTTACCTCTTCATAAAAAGCAATAAAATTTGTGTCACGAACGGCACCCAATACCAGAACAGTTGCTAAGCACCTTGGTCTCAGCTCGGCTTCACCAGTTAAGTGACCGCCTTTGGCCTCGGGAGGAGCCCTCAGCTTACTCAGATGCCACCTGGACTTATCGAGAGGTGCAAAGCTAAGAGTTCTGGCAAGCACAGGGGCACGATCGTCTCACCAATGATACTGGGTTGAAGAATACCGCCAAGTGGAACAGGCGGGCCGGACCAGCACAAGCAGAATAGAATAGTCAGACAGGCCGGAATCAGGAATAGCGAATGAAGAATAGTCAGGGGACAGGCAAGAGGTCAGGATTGGAGATATCAGAATAGTCAGGCAAAGCAAGGGTCAAAAACCAGGAGAACACACAGGAATCAGTAGTAATAGCACCTGGGAACTAACTAATAGAACCTAACAATGGGCAATGCTCTGTACTCAAGGATCCCTTTAAATACTATTTGAATTTCGCGCCATTGCGCGCCGACGTAATCACGCCGGCGTGCATGCGCCTACAAAAGGCTGAAGTGCGCACACGGCGCGCACTAGAGAACCGGCGCAGGAAGGAGGAGGATGCACGCGGCGAGCGTCCCCGCCAAAGGCATGGCGGGCGCTCCCGCGTGCTCGAGGGGCAGCCGCTAGGCCACCAGGGAAACCGTAAGCCCTTACAATTTGTCTGACACGATCTATCCTTCATAAAGCCATGCTGACTGCTGCTAATAATGCCATTCACTAGGACAGTGATCCCCAACCAGTAGCTCGTGAGCCTTGGATGTTCTCTCCCAGTGGCCTCAAAGCAGGAGCTTATTTTTGAATTTCAGGTTTGGAGGCAAGTTTTGGTTGTATAAAAACCAGGTACACTGCCAAACAGAGCCTCAATGTAGGTTGACAATCCACATAGGGCTACCAAATGGCCAATCACAACACTTATTTGGCACCCCAAGAACATTTTTTATGCTTGTGTTGCTCCCCAACTCCTTTTACTTCTGAATGTTGCTCACAGGTTCAAAAGGTTGGGGATCCCTGCACCAGGACAACATTTTGAATGTTATCCTTTAACAAGCCTTGAAACAATTGGCCCAACATGGATGTCAAACTTATGATTGCCAGGCTGAAAACATAATACCTTTTTAAATATAGGAATGCCATCAGTGTTCTTTCAATCCATAGGTACCATCCCAGGTGAAAGTGAGTCTGAGAAAATCAGAAATACAGTCCAGTTTAAAACTGAACCAAACTCTCTCAGAGCCTGAGTGTGTATTCCATCTAGCCCTGGTGTCTTGTACACATACAGTACATCTTTAGTAAAGCTTTATGATCCACACACTGAGTCAGCCACCGACTGGATTGTGCTCAGCCAGAAGTACAGCTATGAGGTCGTTCTGGGAACTTTGACTCCTCTATTGTACACACTGAAGAAAATAACTGATTAAGCAAATTTGCTTTTTCTGTATCTGTTACAACCATAATATACATTAACTTGTTAAGGGAATACATTGAGAACAGTAAAGATTTTATATAATTTTAAATGACAATCATTGCTGTTTTTTTCAATCTCTGAAGCTAAAATTTGCTTGCAATTCAGGGTTTTTGTTCCCCCAGTGGATTTTTGTTATTTTCACCAGACATAAAATGAAATCACATTATGGTCACTGTTGCCCAGGGGTTCAATTACTTGCATGCTTGCTATAGTTTCTGTGTCATATAGATCAATAGATCCAGTATAGCATTTTTATGGTTGACTCCTCAACAACCTGTGCCATAAAATTGTCCTACAAAATGTTTATAAACTTGTTCCCATTAACTGTACTGGTAGTACTGTTGCTCCAGTCCAATATCAGGGTAATTAAAAGCCCCCATTAGGGCTCCTACACACGGGCGTTTTTGACCTGCGCTCCCCTGCGTTGCGTTTGGCTGCATTCAGCCGCAGGGGAGCGCAGGTCTAGACGCACCTCAATTTGTTCAATGAGGTTGTACCCACGTGACGCGTGTAAGCGTTCGTGTGAGTACAGCCCCATTGAAAATAATTGAGTGCGTCTATACCTGCGCTCCCCTGCGTTTGAACGCAACAAAACGCAACGCAGGGGAGCGCAGGTAAAAACGCCCATGTGTAGGAGCCCTTAGAATTACTTTAACCAAACTAGCAGCCTCTTCCTTTATCCCTGCAGTCAACGCTATTGACTTCTTTTCCATCTATCTCTACCTCTCTTTCTTATTGCTGACACCTGCAAGCTGTAGGTCATTCCCCAATTAAGCAGCTATTTGAGCCTGCCACCCTAACCCCCCCTCCACACACACACACACAAGTGCTGAATCATTGATTTTCCTTATTAGTTTAACTCCTGAGTGACTCACAGGCCTGGCCTCTAGGTCGGAGGTCCTTTCTACCTTGACCCTACCCTTGCTATGATTGTCTGTGGCTGTCATCCTGCTGCATCTGTCTGGAGATTCTGGTCCTTACTATGTTTCTGTAACTGCATCTGGTTGACATCTTCCTTCTATTGATTTGGGCCATCCTTCTTTTACTGTTGATCTGAGCAGTCCTCCTCCAGCTGCTGATCCTGATGGTTCTTCTCTAGCTCATATGACTGTTGCTGAATACTATTGATTTTCATACTCTGATCCACCATTTATGACACCTAATACTGGTGGCACCTGATCCTGGATGTCCATCTGATCCTGGTAACACATCCACTCTGACAGATGATCATCTTATTGACCTAGTTTTAGGACCTTCCTAATTTAAAACCATTTGCTGGCCACTGCTCTTTTGTTAAGACCACAGGAGACTTTGTATGTTCAGGCCTGAAATCAATGATAATGACTTATTTTCTTTCCTACATCAACCTGTTTCCTATTACACCATTTCCCATTAATAGCAGGTTATTTCCCAATTAAGGGGCTGTTTATTCCTTTCACCTCCCCCTCATGTGCTGGATCACTGAGTTCCCTGAATGAGTGTGTCCTTGCTTTGCCCTTATCCTCCATATTCTGATCTCCCAATGTTGATGTCTGATCTATGTCTAACTTGCTTCTGCTTGCCACCTGCTTTGACCATTGGCCGGTTATACAGACCTGCTTCATTTCTCCAAATTTCTTCAAATCACAAACATTTTCTGAAGGTTCCACAGCACAGTTTACTGACTGAAGTAACACACCTGAGGCTTCACCTGACAGTTTATTAAAATGCAGTATACAGTAAGTTACTTGTTTTCTACAAGCAGATAAAATTAGGCTTCCTGCATGAGACTTTCTTCATATTTTGAGTGATTATGTTGTTTGGATGAGGTCCCAGAACTGCTGCACTTTATTTAAATTAATGAATATGCAATATTTCATGGAGATGAATTACTTTTAAAAAGGCATTCTGAGAAAAATAAAATACATATCTACACTGATTAGCAAGGCAGCCAGTTTACAAGACAATGAGGGAGTAATTAAAGTTGAAACTATTTAAATATCACTGGGTGTAACCATCTGGTCCCATTACAGTACAAAAAGCTTTTTAAGGGTAACAGTTTTTATATTTGCATTCTGAATTAAAAGTTTACGAGTCATTGACTCAAACAGCTATCACTTTTTCAGGTAAATTAAATGTTATTCTAACCAATTTATAAAATTATTTGCATTGCTGTTAATGCTTCAACGTGCAACTGAAAACTCTATCTTGCGTTTGGGGTCATCGACCCTGGCAACCAATTTATTGTTAGTTTTATTGTTAGTTTTAGTTAGATTTTTTGTTAGTCACAGATTTCATAGTTTAGTCTTATTTTTTATGGATTAACTTTAGCAGCTGACTTTGGCTTTGGTATTAGCCCTCCACTACTGACTGACACAACTTAACGTGAGAGGACCAAGGGAAAAGCTCTGGGCAGGCAAGGGAACTGTAATGTATAACTGGAACAGAGAACAAGGAGCAAGGTCAAGGGACATGCTGGATTAATACCAAAGAGACAATAAGGTACCAACTTAGGAAGCTGAGGCATAGTCGAATTCACAGGCCAAACTCAGATCAGAAGAGCAGCACCAAATCAGGATCCAAAAAATAGTCAAACACAGGCAGGGGTCAGTTCAGACAGCACGAATGCATTCAGGAATAGGCAAGGATCAAAAGCAGATATTGGAACTTAGAAGCGCACCTAGGAACTATGGAACATAGAGTAGGAGGTTTTATAGCCAGTCACCTGGCAACTGGTGAAACAAGCCATGCTTACTAGCAATTTCCAAGCATAGCCATAGGTGTGAACCAGGGCCTTAGCTGTCTGCACCCATAGAGCAGTGGTAATGCAGACAGCACAAAAACACCACGTCCTTGGTTCAACTTCAGGCAGTTTATTACAACAGCTATTGAACCCTATGGTAATTAAACCCTAGCAACCAGTTAACAGCTAAAATTCAAAACAATTGTAAATTCTGTTGTCATACTAAGCCAATTTATTTAGCTGTGGTTTTTTGGGGGGACTTCTTGACGCCAAAAATCTGAAAAATTCGGATTTATTATGTAACAAAACTGCATGTAATAAAGGGGTAAACCCTTATCAATAGTAATAATTTTATTAATTATATAAAAAAATATGAAAACAAATATACAGGATCAATGACCTTTTGATATACTGCCTGTGAGCAATAACTTACAAACACACAAGTAAAGGTAGAACTTAAAAAACGTTTATTTAACTTCATATGATGGTAAAGCACAATCGGGGAGCCCCAGAACCTTTGAGTCCGAGGCAAAGCTACCCATCCAAGAATGAAGGTGTGCTTTATAATCAACAGCTAAAGAGACCTTTAACCCTGAATGCTGTCCAAGGCACTATTGTTAGCTTAAGGAGGTCTTCAGCCCAAAATGCTGCCCAATGCAATTCTAAAAGATCAGCAATAACTTTGCATCTCTTTCACCAAGACTCTGTTACTCAATCTGAGTCTTGTCCATCTGCTGTCTGTTTAGTAATTGTAAAATATGTTTGCTGGGCAACTATGCCTATGTTCGCCCAGCAATATAACTACATCAGGGACATTGAACTCAAATAACTATCCCAAAATCTACTGAGTTATAGTTACTCAAACTTAAGGTTTAATATATTGTAAATCATTTAATC
This sequence comes from Xenopus borealis, assembly GCA_024363595.1. Lineage (NCBI taxonomy): Eukaryota > Metazoa > Chordata > Amphibia > Anura > Pipidae > Xenopus > Xenopus borealis. The sequence goes on along the minus strand of CM044441.1, from coordinate 115,981,557 downwards.
AGATTAGAAAGATTAGAAAATATCCACTGTGCTATACTGCGTCAATTGTAAATACAAAAATACTCCAGCTAAAAAATCATGGAGGTATTTTTGATACTGGCATTTGTGAGACAGTTTGTAAAAGTTGCCTTTTTAATGATGACTTTTCTGTGACTTTTCACATTCTGAATTGTTCCCTGTTTTTTTTTTTTTTTTTTTGCATAGTTTAATGACATTCGTGATTTTAGAGAAAATGAGTTTAGTTGTGGTTTCAAAAACCTCTAAAACCACTAAAATTAGTTTATAAATAGGCCTCCACATGTTTATTTGAAGGTGAATAACCACTGTAAAAATGAAAACTATGCTGCCTTAGGTACATTTCAGTTTTCTAGGTAAAGGGTTGATCTGTTCATAAACATTTTATAAAACATGCATGCTGGGTTACTTTTTAATTAATGATGTCTGTCCCAATGGCTCATGTGCAATCGTATTGGCAGCAGAATATTTGCTGTATGATGTGATTTCTGAGTTCGTTTTAACAGGGTGGCTTAAAAACTCTATAGAGATTCATAAAAGATATGGCTACATAGAAACCATCAACTACAAAAACATTTCCTTCTATACCTTAAGGATATATTATTATATATTAATATAATTATAACTGAAATGTTTGCATACCAGCTGAATTTGGGCATTACAAAAGGGAATATATAGATGACTCTTTTACTTTTTTAGTATTATATTTAAAATTCAATGGACTGGTTCATGGATTGCAATTTGGACTGAATGCTTAAATAACTGCATTCATGACCTGTATCATATCTTAAATTCCAAATGGAAGAGTGAGGCAGGACTCCAGCAATCTTTTAACCTTTACATTCAACTCCCGTCCAGTGGAGTAAATCCGCAAGTAAAGGATATAGGAATGAAAGGTAAACGCAGATCTTTTCGCTGCAACTTTCAAGTGCTTTATTCTGAACACGACATGTTTCGAGCTGTGCTCTTTTTCAACCACTTGAAAAAGAGCACAGCTCGAAACATGTCGTGTTCAGAATAAAGCACTTGAAAGTTGCAGCGAAAAGATCTGCGTTTACCTTTCATTCCTATATACTTTACTTGCTGTATCATATCTTAAAGACATATTGCAACATTTGCATAGTCCACTAGATGTTACTACACTGTTGGGTATAGTCAAGTACTAGCAGCTCTACTTGGTTGGATTTGTACCGAGGAGGAAGCAGTATGCAAAAAAGTCCAGTTTGGGGTATCTGAGGGGTTAAGAGAGTTCATTGTTGTTTTCCAGGCAAATTATCAGGGCAGGCAGCGAGTAGCCAAGCACCCAGGAACTTTAGCAAGAAAGACATATATTCGGGCATCTGACATCCTTTTGTTTAGAATTTAGATCACATCATGCAACATGTGCACACCAAATTATATGCGAATCTTGTAGTCAGCACTCAGTTACTACAAGATCCGCATATAATTTGGTATGCAGAATCAGTCGGGATGCATCTCAGATAATGACAGACCATTAATGTAACACAATTAAAAGCAATTGTTTTCACAATTATGTCATTATGAATTTGTAGGAATGAAGACACATTGTTCGACAGAATGGATCACGACAAGGATTTTAATGAGACTTTTTTATTATATGGACACAAGATTTAAATGAAATTATTTATTTATTACATATGATGTCACTATGGAGAGGCGGGGTTTTACGCCCATCTCATTAATTACACCCTATATAACACTGTGATTGCACTTGTATACTAGGCTTGATAAAGGGCTCAGTGGAGTCTGAAACGTTGCCCTTTTTTTGTATGCATATGGGCTAAATAAATCAAATTTACTTTTTTTGTCACTTTTATCAGTAAGCTACTGGTTTTTGCTGTGTATGGAACATTTGGACCTGAAGAGCAGGCGAAGGTCATCCAGTTTGAGCACCTGTCATCTAAGCAAGGGTTTGAGCACTCCACTTCGTATAGCAACATGTGCACAGGCATGGGTGCTGCCATCTTGGCCATGAAGCAGAGCACTCCACAATGGAATGCTCCTGACAGGTATATAAGTGGTTAAGATATCTGTGGTGGGTTAAAATTTCAGGAAGGGCATAAAGCTGTCCCAAAATACTTGATCATATTCTTTGTGCTTTTGCACAATGTACACAATTTATAGTTTAATTCTGTTGATAAAATATGTTTTAAAATTAAATACTGGAATGCCCCAGCCTGCAAATTCTACAATATACCAACATTTATGACTAATGTATTCCTAGGAAATAATCAAATAACATACACATATGTATAACTGGTTATCCAGCAGGCAAACAGCACTGAGAAAAGATTGTTTCCTGAGATCAGTAAAACAATTATATCATAAAATATACTTGGTTCTTTTCATGAAATGTGATTCGGAGCACAGAATTAGTTACCCTGTGGTGGAGGTGACAGCTGTCATCCAGGATCGCACTGGAAAGTTTGTCAGTAAATTGTTCTTTCCATTAGCACTCCACTGGACCTGAAAAGCAGTTTTCTCTGCAGCAAGAAAAACATCTGTTCATGTTCATTTACTTTTGTTTTAAATATTAAAATATTGCCACTTGTACTTTTCCATTGTTTTAGGCAATATTGCCGGTCCCATATCTTTGCCAAAAATCATCTTTACTCTAAAGTCACTATAATAGCACCTGACATTGACCACTTAGTCAATAGCAGGTGTAATTATAGTGACAGTGGGGGAAAGATAATTTTTTGCAAAGATATGGTACCTGCCATAGTATATTAGCCTAAAAGGATCCCTTTTGCTTACTACCTGCATATAGAATGTTTGACAGTCTTGCTCACTCATGTAGCATATATACAGTTGTGCTCATAAGTTTACATACGCTGGCAGAATTTCTTAATCATTTTTCAGAGAATATGAATAATACAAAAACTTTTCTTTCACTCATGGTTAGTGGTTGGCTGAAGCCATTTATTGTCAACTTTGTCAACAACTTTGATTACTATTAAATCATAATCACTACTTAACTACCCAAATGACCCTGATCAAAAATGTACATACGCCAGTTCTTGGGCTGTTTTGCATGAACTGTACGTTTGAGGTCTCCACAGAGTGGCTCAATGATATTGAGGACAGGAGACTGAGATGGCCACTCCAGAACCTTCACTTTGTTTTGCTGTAGTCACTTACTGCATTCATTTTGCCATCAATTCTGACCACATTTCCTGTGCCTTTGTAACTCACACATCCCCAAAACAGCAGAATCTTGAAACCACATTTTTTCAGAGAGTCCTGTATTTCACCTGAAGTTATTTGTGTTTTTTCCTTGCATCACAAACTATTTTTCTGGCAGTTGTGGCTGAAAGTTTTATTTGGCTTGGTTTCAACAGAACCCATAATTTTCCTAAATTTCCACTTCTGTATTAGAGTTTGAACACTGCTGATTGGCATTCTAAATTCCTTTTATATTTTCTTATATCCCTTTTCTGTTTATAGAGCCCAACTACCTTTTCCCGCAGATCCTTTTACAATTCGTTTGCTTTCCCTATAACTTAGAATCCAAAAAACATCATTGACCTTTTATAAACAGCCACTAATTACAAGCAAACAGATCAGAGGTGAAGGTGGTTACCTTTAATAGCCCTTCTAACCCTTTTGTGTCAAGTTGTGTGCATGTTATCAGGCCAAGTCACGAGGGTATGAAAACTTTAGATTAGGGTCATTTGGGTAGTTTGTGTAGTGATTATGATTTAAAAATAGTAAACACAGTTGTTTGACAATAAATGGCTTCACCATGACCAACCACTAATAGCAATAAAGGTGTAGGGCACTCTGGAAACCACTCGTAAATCAGACCATCTTCAGCTTTACGTGTTTTGTGTCCATCTGACACTTAGTCATAAGCTACCACTAACCACCAGCCAACCACTAACCATTAGTGATGGGCGAATTTATTTGCCAGGTGCGAATTTGTGGCGAATTCCCGTGATTCGCTGCCGGCGAATGAATTTCGTGAAACGCCAGTGAAAATTCACCTGCTGAAAATTCGCTGGAATAAGAAACAGACAAGACGTGCGTCAAAAATGATGTGACGAGAGCTGAAAATTACGCGATATGCCAAAAACGATGCTACGCATGTTAAAGATGTAACTCGTTTTGCAAATTTGCGAATTTCGCTGGAAATTCGCAAATTTTTAGTCGAACCGCGATAGATTCGCCTATCACTACTAACCATGAGTGAAAGAAAAGTTTTTGTATTATCATTCATATTCTGTGAAAAATGTTTAATTAATCATAAATTCAGCCAGGGTATGTAAACTTATTAGCACAACTGTATATATATGAAAACATCCCTCTTTACTTACACCATTTCCTTCTTTGTAACTCCATAATGCTTTCCTATTTGTATTTAAAAAACCTTTTTGGCACTATGGACAATACTATAGACATGAAATAAATGCAATATGAGCAAAAACACAACTAATGCAAAGTACAATTCTACAGTATATTAGTTAAAGAAAAAAAATCAATGGCACTTGGTTGGAAATAATTATGTTTATGGCATTTCTAACTACATTTCATTTACTATTCGCATGAATCGTAAAGTTGCAGATGGACCCATTATGTGAATGAAGTGGAAAATGCAGATTACTCATTTTAATTTAAAAGAAGCCCTTTTGTGTATTCAGAGTTCATATCAAGCAGCACCAGGACTTGTACACAATGCTTTTTCTCATTTGCAACAGCTTTGTTAGAGTTATATTTTATGTCATACATTCTCAGCCTAGGAAACTCTGTATTTTCTAGTGTGCCAATTTAAAAGAGTGCCCATGAATAATTAATTTGCTGAAAAGGACACTATAAAAGAATTAGCTAGTATGTCCTTTCTCTCAATAAGATGGCAGCAAATTAGTAGTTTTAAAGCTGCTTATATTAAAAGTAGGTCTCTTTTATATACAGAATTGCTGAATATAATTCATCAAGAGCAGACACAAGGATACCTATATCTATTGCACACTTAAGATAAAATACTTTTCAGACATGCATTAAAAAGTTAAACTAAGCTGGTATTGATAGTGTAATTAAGGGAAAACTTAAATAATTGACTTTAATTTACTCCAATTCCCTCTAAAGATAAGTAAAGCTTATGTTTTTAATCACAGAGGTGACTGATCTGTTGAGTATCTTGTTGAATGATCATGTAAATGTTTCACCACTCAATTTGAAAAAGCTACTCGGGTTTCAAAATTACTCAGCAAGGAAATATTGTGATACACCAGCACCATCCAAGCTATTTGTAAGCCAAATTAAGAAACATGAGAGGATGATCTAGAGAGGGGAGCAGATAGAGAATATTTACACCACCACCCCTATAAAAAGGCATTCAGGGATTCTATCCTGATTTTTATGGTGTAGTTTTTTTATTTCTAAATTATAATGTTACTGCAAATAATTCACTTTACAATATAAAACTGCTGTAATATTGGTGTGTAGCAGACATCTCAGGCCATTTTGTTCATTGTGTTCTTTCAGGAAGAGCCAGTACTTCATGATGGAACTGCTTTTAGATAAGCTATTGTTTTCCCTACTCAGTGTAACTGGAGCTGTTATCTTATGTCAGGGAGCTGTTCTCTGGTGACATTCCCATTGTTCTGCTGAAGGGTTTGTGGTGTTTATACAAATGGCATGTTGGTGTCACTGTGCACTGGGTTATGCTGTGCATAAACAGTACTATCTATACAGCTTAAAGTGTTATAGTTGAAGTTCTTGTTGAAATGTAATGGCTGCATGAACCTGCTAATAAAGCACTGTTATACTACTCATCCTTGGCTACAAAAACATACCAGGGCTGCTGGGGGGGGGGGGGGGGGGGGGGGGGGGGGGGGGGGGTGATATCATTACAATATGCAGTGCAGCAGTAAAGAATGACTAAATGTTTATCAGAGCACAAATCACATGGCTAAGGGTAGAAAATTATAAAGGGCAGGCACAAACCTGCTCACACTCCAAAACAATAGATGTAGTAAAACATCACAGCAAAGGGCCTTATGCGTTTCGTGCCATAGGGGCACTTAGTCATAGGCACAGCCTGCCTGCCCTTTATTATTTTCTAATATTGTCTTTGGGTTTGTGCACATGGATCCCCTGTTCTATTTTGGGTAAGTTAACCCCATCTGAACTGTTTATTGTCACAGACACTGAAGCTCTCTATAATTATATATCTAAATGTCTAAGGGTACCTGGGAAACTGACAAAGCCAGATTTCAAAATTTAATATAAAAAAATCTGTTTGCTCTTTTGAAAAACGATTTCAGTGCAGAAATCTTCTGGAGCAGTACTTTTAACTGATGTGTTTTGAAAATTGTTATCAAATGCACCTGAGAGCACTGGCTGTCCAATATGTAATTTCATTTTAATGGCAATAAGCATATGTGGTATCTATATATGTATTTCCTAGAGTCTGTACCTACAGATGAAGCCACTTTGGATTGTGCGTTTGACACAGAATAACTTAATTCAGGTATCCCATTTTTCCCACTTAACACAGAATATTGTGTCACAGCATCCCATCCAATTAGAGAGTTCGCCATTGACAACAATGGTGCTTTGGTATGCTAATGAAAAGGTTAAATGCATTAAATGAGTTAAAGGAAAACTATACCCCCTGAACAATGTAGGTCTCTATAAACAGATATTGCATAAAACAACTCGTATGTAAAACCCTGCTTCATGTAAATAAACCATTTTCATAATAATACACTTTTTTAGCAACATGTGTCATTGGGTAATCATAAATAGAAAATAGCCATTTTAAAAAATAAGGACAGCCTCCTGGGATCCTAGGATCCAACGGTGCACACAAACATACCAAACAAACTATAAAGTTAGGTCACATGAGCCAATTAACAGACAGAGTTCTGTCTTTTGCTTCCACATTTCTTCCTGTTACAGTTAGAGTTGAAATATTTCTGGTCAGGTGATCTCTGAGGCAGCACACAGACCATCATGAAATGGTGGTTCAAGGCAAGAGATGTAAAAGGGCAATATTTACTTAAATATATATTCCAGGTAGGTAAGATTATTTAATATGTCACTTGATTTGATATAAACTATCTGTTGCTCAAAAATTCATTTTTGGGGTATAGTTTTCCTTTAAGATGACTTTAGATAACACAGTTTCTTCAATTAACCCTGAGTCATGATGCATTTAACACACAAGTCCAAGTGGCTGCATCTGTATGAATAGTACTGTATTCATGGGAGAAGTATAGATATGTCCTGGTTAACTCCTTTTGCAATACAATCACAGTGTGAAAGCTCATCACAGGAAAATTATAGTATTCCCCCTGTTTCCTCTACTACTGTTTCTCCTTTTACTGGAGAAACACAATTGGGGGCAGATTTATTAAATTTACATGACGGATTTGAAGTTCAATCAAATTTTAAAAAAGATTCAAATTAGAATTTTCGAATGTTTTTGAAGACCACTTTGAACAGTGAATTTGATCGAATCAAATGATTAGAATAATACGAATAAAAATCTATTAGAATATTCAGCTATTCAACAGTCGAATTTACCTTTAAATTTTTATTTGACTGCCTAGTTCGCCAGATCAAAGCTACCGAATTGGGTTTCATTATTTTTGATCTAATAAAAAAATTTGATCGAATGGTTAAAACCGTTTGAATTTTTACTATTTGATCGTTCGACCAATTGAATTGCGGTAAAAATCCTTCAAATTCGAATTTTTATTCCCAAACTATTCCCATGGTTGAATTCGAGTGTTTTTTAACCCTCAAATTCGACCATTAGTAAATCTGCCCCAAACATCCTTGCTTATCCCCTCCTGAGGCATTCTAACCTCTCTTCTCGCAGTCTAATCTTAACCCCTCTTCTCCCTACCTTTCTAGCCTTCCTGCCTTCCTTCTTTAACCCCTTGGTGCCTTGTGAGCTCACTTTGTACTCCATTCTGAGGCCCAAAGACCTGTAACTATGGATGTTTAGTATGGGGCAAGATGCATTGGGAAAAAAATATGGCGCTATGCACTTGTATCTGCATCCTGTCCTGTACACTTCCCATACCCAGTTCCCATACTTACTTCCCAGCATGTTTTTGGTGTAAATTATTGAGATGCTTAGGGTTCAGAATATCAGATGTAAATGTTTATGTAAGAAGTTCTTGCACATTAGAATGTATGCTTATGACATTGGTTTCCTGTAATTCTAATGTCTGCCTTCTTAAGTGTAATTTATATTCATGGATTTATCTCATACTCCATTTTCCTTTTTCCATTTTTTATCAACATAACAATTATATTGTTGGATAAAGAGCAAATACATTTTGATAGTTAAGACGATGTAGACATTTTGTTCACCTTACAGTAAAAGATACTCCATTGGGATTTGTCACAGAGATGGTTGCTTTAAGCTAGCTTGCTTGCAGTAGATATTTGAACTTTAAAGGATTACATTCAGCAGCTGAGTCAAAGTAAAATATATCTTTCTTTTCTTGCAGGTTCTTTCTTGGTGTTTGGCTCATTCATCATTTCACTTACAGTATCAACGTGATATGCATTATTGAATATCCTGATCTTAGCTGTGTTCCCACAAAGGGATGCAGTTGGTGCATTATATACAATTTTATTTTTTTCCCTGAATAAAATGCTTGTTTATGGATTTTTCCCCCAGAAAGTCATGATGAGCTGACAAGATTATGAAATAGATGTCCAATATATTTTCATAACTAGTGCTGTTTTTTAGACTTCAGATTTTGTTTCAATCGGCTTTAGATTTTATACGTTGTTTCTGAGAAATATAAATCATGCGATGTAACAACGTTTGTACTAGGTGCTTTCTGTCAATATAGTGACAATGCAGAGTTTTTTCAGGCTCAATTTTTACAAAATATTTTTACTTGTACAACTAGATTTTTCAGAGTCTCAGTTTAAAAAATATAGAATCCAACTAATCTGACATCTGTGTAGAAAATAATTTGTAAGTGTCTAAGATATCTTGATAATTATTTTTAACACACTTTGCTACAGTAAACTGTGAGTTGTTTGACAAACACTAAAGCATAAGTTTAACTTACATCAACAGATTCCAATGCAACATGTCATCATTGGCTTTTGATAAAAAAAAAGGCAAAATGAGGACATTTTGCCTCTCCCAAGAAAGATGCATAGTTTGTGTAATGATATCTCCCTAATCCTCCACCAAACAATGTTCACGACACAAGTACTAAAATCTAAGTATAAGGACCCAGAGGTTAAGGGAGCAGCATTGCACTGGGTCCCCTGTCCCAGCCAAGGCATACCACATTTATTTTCTCTTCACAATCAGGGCAGGGGGAGCAGCAGGGAGCATTCAGTGTGCTGAACATGTTAGTAAGTCCCTATGGCTTTAAATCCCTACATTTCCCTATTCTCCTAGTTGCTGGCCATATGCCCACATTTCAATTTATTTATTTACATATTTCTGTTATTGTCCCATAGGTTTATGACCAGTTCCTGCCGTACTTTAATATAGTTGTTGGCTATGGGTGGATTTTTCTCCTTGGCCTTCAGTTGTTGACTCAGCTAGATGTGTTCTAGGGAGTCTGGTATCAACAAAGCCCCAGTAAAGTGGTGCTTCCCTAAAGGGGCAACCCCTTTAGGGAAAGCTGGGGAACAGGGACCCCATGAATGATGCTTAGTCATTGACAGGTTAAATATTGTAATAGCACTTTCTAAGAAAGTGAGATAGAGAGATTAGATATAATGAACAGTCTGTGCTCCAACAAGGATTGATAGCAGGAATTAGTTCTCCTCTAGGCTCTGATTTGCCTAAAGTGAGGGAACCACAGCTTGAAGAGGGATTCAGGCATAGTATTCTGCCTGATCCATTTCACTGTATGGGATTCAGACCATAAAGTAAATTTACAACCTAGAGGTGTACCTTAAACAACCCTAACTCTACACATTGTGTCACATCATACTGTCTCTGCTTACCATCTTGCAATAACTTTGCCTTTAACAATAAAACCTGTTCTGTGTGCTTGCTGCAAATTCATGAAAAATTCGGCGAATCGAAACGCCCATCACTAATCTTTATTTTAAGCATGGTAGCCCAAGTGAGTTGCAGTTCAATAACACCTCTCCTTCATACCTTTCACATAGTGAAGGCCCAGCTTGGTGTGATAAATGAGTCAAATGTAACTTGTGCTCTATTGTTTTAACTGGACATAGCCCATTATAGCCTAATATAGCCCCAGCAGCACATATATAAAAATGTATATATATATAGACAAATGCAAAAGGTCCTCTGCACTCAACCCATTATCAATATATTTAAGACATTGAGACATTCAGTGCATACAGCTACTAAAAAATGCCTTACCCTTTAAACAACAGGGATTGTTTGTCCATATATTGCAATATATTTAAGCTGGCCAACTACGTCAAAGTCATCCCATATCTGGCCAGTCCTATGCTCAATTTTCATCTGATTCATTAAGAATTCCATTACTTCATCCCAATCATGGTTGCCCTTTTATTAGACACCAGTGGGATCACCTGACTATAGCTGGGAAGGGTGGGGGCTACAACAGAGAGCTGGTCACTGCTCCAGTATAACTACAACAAACAAGAAAAAGTTGTGCTCACCACTAATTTTTAAAACCATTAGGTTGATAATGGGTTGAGTGCAGAGGACCTTTTGCATTTGTCTATATGTATTTTGTGGTCACAGCCTCATTGCACCCCTGCCTAATGGTTTTAAAAATTAGTGGTGAGCACAGCTTTTTCTTGTTTTATGTATATATATATATATATATATATATATATATATATATAGGCAGTCTGCCTATGAGCACTATTCCTTCCACATCATACCAGGGAGAAACCTTTTAAAGGACCAGAAACATCAAAAAATGTAATTGTTTTGAAGTAATGAAAATATAATGTAGTGTTGCTCTACTAAGCAGATTGTTTATATGAGCTAAAGTAGTGTTTCTGAAGCAAGCACATCAGTTTTAACAGCGCAGGGCAAAACTACATGATATATTCTTTACTTTAAAACACTTTCATTTTTTTGGTGTTACTGTCCCTTTAAAAGGCTACGTAAGTTGCCTTTCCACAAGCTTTGAATAGAGGCGTATTTACAATTTGACTTTCCTTCTCCTTTAAGTTACTGGTTAGCTTTGCTTTATTATTGTGCATACATTTTTTGGCACATTTGTATACTCTTTTTCTTTAAATGCATCTACTAGGGGTTGCACACACATCTATTTAGACGAGCAAATGCTATCCCTCAAATGACAATGAAATCTGAGGACTAAATGCATCTACAAAATCAGCCATGCCTATTCAACTGAGAAAACTAAAAATAGACATAGCTTGTCTATTACTCCACAAGCTACCCTTGCTACCTCAATTGATGAATACAAACATCCTTGTTCAAACTTTCAAGTAATTCATATCCAACCTGGCCAAATTGCACAGAAATTATATCTTATGGATGCCTCAATGTGGTCACCTCCCACCGCACTAACTAATTAATGTATTAATGATGCCAAATATATTTACATGTAAGCTAACTTAATATCTTTGGAAGCATGCTCAGTAAATTTTATTGCCTTATCTAACCTTGTGTATAAGCTAATAGTTTGGCATTCACCCAGAGCTAATTGCACATAAACATGGTAGCCAGTTAATTAGTGAATATTTGACAAATGTACGATTAGGGAGACAAGCTATTTGCTTACACAGTAATGCATACCTATGAAATTATGTTACCAGAGTCTAAAAAAAGCTAATTTTATATTAATACCAAAAATATCAACAAGTACCATTATGGTACAGACAAAGGGAATAAAGTGCAATACATATAAAATAGTGATAAAATAGATAAATAGATATGTACACTTTTCTAAATGCCACATGTTAAGTTAAGAATGAGGCTGCAGCCTGTAAAGCTTACAATCGAAGCACTATAGAAAAATGCAATAAAAAATTATAAAATAATAATTATACATGTCTTGTTTACAGAACATTAATTATCCATGTTTGTCTAGAGCAACTTAAATGAAGCATCAAATAAATGCAATGATAGCATTGATCGCCACTGGTTTTATTATCAGACTATATAAAAATTATTTAATGTGGCTTTTAAACCTAGACACATTTCTATTGTACATTAAAATCATTCTATCAATCCTGGTTTTTAAATGTATCATTTTGGCATTTTTATGATTAAATAATACATCACACAGTAAGGGTACATGATTGCAGAACGCAATTGAAATGATTTTTGTAATAGGATGCAGCTGAATGCAAATATTCGTTTGGAATAGTAGCAAACACTAATGATAGAATTAGATGCTATTCATCAAAAGAGCACAAACCGTTCACTGTGTTTCACATATTCTATTTGCCACTTACAGAGCACAGCGCTCCAGCCATATACTCATTCTTACAGAAAACTGTAGCTTTAGTTAGAATTATTCAGTAGTGTAATACTCCAACACTCTCTAATATATGATGAAGCTTAATGTTTGTATTTGCTAAAAAATAACTGTTTTCCTTTCGTAAGAATATCTTTTATTGTTTTAAATCACCCATTACCTCTTTCTGTTTATTATAATTCAGTGGTAAAAGACAGGTTCATGATCTAACAGGACCTCTGTTTGGTTTTATCCTGATAAACTTCCCCTTTGATAAACAGGTAATTCAAATTTGTTCGAACTTGCGTACTTAAAGGTCATTGGGGAAAAAACGCAAACTGAGCACAAATTTTTTTCCCTCAATCACCTTTAAGAATATTTTCTGTCACATTTTTTTTTGTGGGGAAAAAAACTTGCACAGATTTGAGAATCACATTGTTCCATTTATTTTCAATAGGCTGAAAATCTTGAAGGTTTTAATACATTGGGAAAATAATAATAAGTTATAATATATTATATAAGACCTTACTGGCATAAAAACCGCCCATATAACCAATGAGATGGTTCTTCCTCAAGGTCAAAGTGATAATGACCAAGTTAGCTTGAGAACAGAATCCATGCAAGTCAGGGGGGCTCCCGGGGGAATCTGCATATCTGCAGTTTTATTCTCTCTTAGTTTCTTCTTTAAAGGAGAACCAATACTTAGTTTAGTTAGCAAAACACATTATGTTTTGGCCTTCTGAACCAACCCAAGTCTCCCTCAACTTAGCAGGAAAAATCTGTGACTCTGCTGATATCTTTTACCTAAATTAGGGGTCAACTCACAATAAATGTATATATAGAATATAAAATTCACAACACTGGCTAATTAGTAATTAATTCACTGTATATAGCAGCTCAAGAACCAGTGCATTCTGCATCAAAAGTTAATAAATAGCCCTTGTAGGGGATCAGACAAATCCTTCCCCTGTTTTTATGTCTGTGACATCATCCAGCCCAGTTACTGGCTGGAGAGCCATCCAATTGGCTGGGTGCCCAGTGCATCCTTGGGAAAGGGGGAGTGCCTGACTTTGGACTCAAATGTACAGGGTCTCCAAAAGGGTTCCCTGCTGCAGCAGACAGAGAGCTCCAGATCTGTTTAACATGACAGTGCTGCTTGAAAAGTTTTCCAGGAAGAAGGGAAAGGAAAGCTTGCATTTTGCTCTGCTTGAGAAAGTATTTGAGCATCAGGGAAAGTAATTTTCTATCTCCTGCCTGTGGATACTTCCATGGATAAGGACAGGTCTTGCTCATGTACTGTACCTGCCAGGTGGGAGCAGCTACTACTTTCAAAGGGAAAGGTACCTTGGGGCAGGTAGCGCTACCTGGGGACATAAGAGATCTTGTGAAAATTACATTGAACTGACCGGATTTATTCTAAAGTTATCCACTCTGTGTGGAGTGTGGGACTGTGGTATTGATAGACTGTGCCAGGGGTTGATAGTCCACACAGGTTCCCCAGAGCAAAGTGATATTGTGTGATTTGCATTTACAATGACTAAATACATAGTTACATAGTTAAATTGGGTTGAAAAACGACAAAGTCCATCAAGTTCAACCCCTCCAAATTAAAACCTAGCATACACACACACACACACACACACACACCCCTACACTCTTTCACACAAACCATATATGGCCCATAGCTATACTAACTGTAGAGTTTAGTATCAAAATAGCCTTTGATATTATGTCTGTCCAAAAAATCATCCAGGCCCCTTTTAAAAGCATCAACAGAATCAGCCATCACAACATCACCCAGCTGTGCATTCCACAACCTCACTGTCCTCACTGTGAAGAACCACCTATGCTGCTTACAGTTTGCATAAAGTTTATATTTGTTTTATTGCAAACTGTGTGTTTTATTTTCCTAGTGGAAATCCCCTGAGGTGTGCTCCTCAGTGTTCCAAAGTTGGAGGCACTGTGCTGTAAATCCCAGTTCCCTGTACTTTTCGTATGCAAAAGGGACTCAGGGCCCTGGATTGCCAGCTATTTAAAAAGACAGTAGCTAAATAATGGTTATACCCTGTAGCATCAGCTATTATATTAGATGAACCTAGTTTCTGTTTAGTAATTCACATCATCCTCTAAGCTTAGCTTTTAAACAGTTGCCCAGAGCACACTGAAGATCTACGTGTCACTGACATACCTAACAGAATTCAATATGGGAAACACCTGTAAAACTTTAAGGGGCTGATTTACTAAAGGTCGAATTAGATTGAGTTTTTTATTTCTTTAAGAATTGAATATTATATAATATACCCCGACCCTGGAAATAGCTTGATTCCGAAAATACACCACCTAATACCTGTTGAGGTTTTGTAGAAATCAATGGTCCCTTGAACCATTTGAAGAGGTAAACAGCCTGTTTGACGTTCGAGTTCTTTTCGGAGTGTTTTGCCAGAAAACTTGATTCAAGTTTTTTTCCACTGAAAACTGAATAATTTTTTTCTTAAATAAGATACCATTCATGTAAATAAAACTCTAACATTCGACCTTTGATAAATGACCCTTTGTATGTTCTACCTGTAATTGCATGGCTTTCCTTCAGGTACTTGGGTTTCTTCCAGCACTCTAAAAACAAAAAGGCAATTTATGTGGCTTCAGATTAAAATGTGATAGTAACCTGTAAAATCCTGGCCAATGGTGTGTAATCTCTAAAAAGTGATCGTAAATGAAATAAATGAAAAATAGGCAATGAAAACAATCTTAATTTTTATGATCAAGGTGTGTATGTGAGCATACTTTCAGTTTATTTTTTTTTTTTTCATAAACATGCATAACTCGGCAAATTTACCGTAATTTGAGTACAATATAAAGACATTCAGTTATATATTAACTTAGGTTGAAAAAAGACATATGGCCATAGATATATGTTTCACTGCAGTGCAGGTGTTATTTTTTCATTTACAAGGTAAAGCACACAAGCACCTACAATTACTATTAAATAAAGTACTATATGTGTATATGTTGGCAATAGAGGTCTTGTAGATTTGTCTTTATTAGTGCCTGCTAAATGTACAGTATCCATCCTTAAACTGACATCCTTGCTAAAATACAGATTGATCTACTGCTACAGTAATCTGTCAGCCAGAATCTAACTCTGAACACTTGACAAGAAACCCTTAGTCCTAGAATGGTTTCTGGTGTCATTTTCAATGATGTTTCAATAAAGTTTGTTTTGTCTGTGTGTGTGCATACACAAAATGCCAGTTGTTCACTTAAGAGAGAAAAAGGATGAAATAGCTTGTAGATCCCTGTGGGGAAAACAAAGGTTATATAATAATAACTCAAATACCTTAGAATAAGAGCACATTTTCTATATAGAAAATATGATGTATAGCAACATACTGTACAGTACATCTCCCTTTATGGCATTAATACTGAATGGCAGCCACATTTTAACATGAAATCATATGTCAGATCATTAGAGGCAGATTTATTATATTTTTTTCAGGTTTTTTTAAACTTGATTGTAAAAAAGAAAATTAGTCTGGGGTAGATTTTACATTACATAAACCCTTTGAATTTAATGTTGTGAATTTTGTGACAGATTTGCTGATAACTATTAGGCTCCTCCTAGAGAATAGAATCAATAGAATTGGCCCAGGGAATTTTGATTCCCAGTTGTCCCTGTGCGAATTCTGACTGGGAACCAGTATGGAACTTCCCAGGCTATTATAGTTTTTCATTAAAGTAGCTCCATCCCAGAAAACAAACAACATTTTTAGGGACCCATCACTTAATACCCATCACTTGATTGGCCCTACCCCAGTGGAGCTTACAATCAAAGGTCCCTCTCGGATTCACCCTGACATTCTTGTCCTTGGAGTACAAAAGAAAACCAATCCCCAGAGGGAACCCACACACACAAACTTTTGTACAGTGCCCTGGCTGAAATCAACCTGAACTGAGCACTAAAAGACAGCAATGCTTTACACTTGGACAAAACATATCACATGGTTTTAGCTTTTTTATATTTTTCTGTGAAAGCAGGACAAATTTAGGCCATGCCCCTGATCCACCACACCATACCCAGACAATTCTGATGCACCTAACCCTGCCTATTTTTCTATAAGCCTGAATTTAAGATTCAGAACTATCCCACCGAAATTGGCACCACTGGGTTGTATGATCCCTACTGAAGTGTTAACAATAGAACATATTGTCTATTATACAATTGTATTTATGAATATTCTAAAACCAAGATAAATTAAACTCCCTTTTCCTCCCCCTATAGCTCTATAATGTTTTCTGTGTGGCTTTAATCTCTAAATACTGCAAGCATCAAAAGAAATATATATATATATAATATACAATTTCTTTGAGATTTTCATAAATACTGGTATTGTTAGCATCTTATTATGTCCTATGTAGCTATCCTTCAATCAGAGCTCCTTAATAAACAGCAGGGTAATCTGCACTTTACATTAGGGGCAGATTTATTAAGGGTCAAATTGAAAATTTAAATTTTTATGGTCTAAACTGTCAAATTCGACTGGTGAATTATCCAAGCTCAATTTGAATTTTTCTGTAAGCATTCAAATTTGAATATTTGCCACCTAAAACCTGCCAAATTCATGTATAAGTTAATGGGAGAGGTTCAGTGACCAAAGTGAAGATGTTAGTAGCCTTTCGAACATATAAGTTTTTTTTTCAATTCAAATTCAATTTGCGTTTTGCGGTCTGTATTGGGGTCAGAATTCAACATATTCAGTTTTTTTTATAAATAACCACCCAATGGGAATTTTGAGGAAAATCAAATTTATTCAAGTTAAAAAATGCATATGAATTCAAAATTTGACCCTTGATAAATGTGCCTCCCCATATTAGCATCACATATAGGCATAACATGAATCTCTCATTGTCTGCACATAGTTTTTTAGTGTATAGAAATTCACCTCTTGTTTAAGCATTTTAACAATAAAAAGCTGAACTTGCCCACATGATCAATGTACTCTGGTATTACTTTTGACTTTCTAATACAATCTCATTTAAGAGTTGCAATCAAATAAGCTTATAAACGTCAAATTGCTACTGACACATCACTTTTATGATTGAAATAGCACCTTTGCATGAGCACTGTTGTGTTGCATTGAAATTGCCTTTATTTCCTGTGGCCATTTAGTTATTTCTTGTGGTGTGTATGCTGTTGTAATAAATAGGCTTCTGAAGTAATAATGCATTGTAAGATATTGCCTGCAGACATGATTAAAAAGAGAGCACTTTAAAGGCACTTTTGCATTTGGTCAACTCAAGATACTAAGTGCTAAGCATTTTTTCTGATGGGATTTTTAATGGAGCATGCTATTTAAACAACGTAGCTGGCTTGGAGCCTTCCAGTACCTTGGATGTGGTTAGCGATGAAAACATAAGCTCAGCAAAAACTTACAATACCTCTACTTCTCTGCCAAAACATCACAATAGGTTTATTATTTTTAAGGATTGAGAAAGAAACAGAGAATTCAGTATAATAAATAAGTAAGTAAACAACTTACCTGGCAAAAGTCTGTTCCTAATTGAATCCCCATCTGAAATCAAATTCAAACCAAGGAAGTTTTATCTAATGTTAAGGAAAGCTCTTGTTTTCAGCATAGATTCCAACATACGGCAGCTATAGATGGGCTGTGGGCTTACAGTATTCATTTAATCAACCCAATGTCCCATGCAGCCATCATTATGTACTGTATAAGACCCAAATATTGACCCTTGATAAATATGAATATGAATTCTTGCAGCTTAGTTACCATTAAATATAAGTTACTGTTTTACAGAGAAGAAAATAATTTTAAAGAGAAGTGATCTTCCTCGAATTTTGAGTGTTTTTAATAGGTTTCTGGATAATGGATCTCACACTTGTACTAACTATGGTACAGGTATGGAGTTTGTTATCTCTGGATTAAGGAAAGGCTGTCTCCCATAGACTCCATTTTATCTAAGTAATCCAAATTTAAAAAAATGATTTACTTTTTCTCTGTCATAATAGACAGAGAATTAAAAAAAAAATGATCCCAACTAAGATATAATGAATCTTTATTGGAAGCAAAGCAGTATTATTATTTATATCATTTTCTAGTAGACTTCAAATCAGATTCAAATTACAGAACGATCCATTCTCCAGAAAAGCTGCTTAATAAATATATGTCAGTATATTCCACTTGTAAGCAAGGAATGTCATTGCAAAACAAAACCCTTTTGGTTCAATAGGAGTGTTGGTGTGGGTAATAAAAGACGTGCTTTTAAGGCTTTCAAGTTAGCTGGGACAGCCGAGAGACTGGCAAATTGCTAATGTGGTGCTGCTATTCAAAAAGGGATCCCATTCTCAGCCTCAAAACTATAGGCTAGTTAGTCTGACGTCTGTGGTAGGAAAGCTTTTTGAAGGATTACTAAAGTATAGGATACTGGACTTCATAGCAAATAACAATACTATGAGTTTGTGCTAGCATGGTTTTATGCGTAATAGATCTTGCCTTTGACTAACTTAATTTCTTTTTATGAGAAGGTAAGTTGGGACCTCGATTCTGGGATGGCTGTGGATGTGATTTACTTAGACTTTGCAAAGCATTCGATACAGTGCCACACAGAAGGTTACTTGTTAAATTATGGAATGTTGGCCTGGAACATAGTATTTGTACCTGGATAGAGAACTGGCTAAAAGATAGACTACAAAGAGTGTGGTAAATGGAACATTTTCTAATTGGACCAGTGTTGCTAGTGGGGTACTGCAGGGCTCTGTACTGGGTCCCTTGCTTTTCAACTTGTTTATTAAAGACCTGGATGTGGGCATTGAAAGTACGGTTTCTATTTTTGCAGATGATACTAAATTGTGCAGAGCTATAGGTTCCATGCAGGATGCTGCCACTTTGCAGAGTGATTTGTCTAAGTTGGGAAACTGGGCAGCAATCTGGAAAATGAGGTTCAATGTTGATAAATGCAAGGTTATGCACTTTGGCAAAAATAATATAAATGCAAGTTATACACTAAATGGCAGTGTGTTGGGAGTTTCCTTAAGTGAGAAGGATGTTGGGGTTTTTATAGATAACAAGTTGTCTAATTCTGGGCAGTGTCATTCTGTAGCTACTAAAGCAAATAAAGTTCTGTCTTGCATAAAAATGGGCATAAACTCAAGGGATGAAAACATAATGATACCTCTGTATACATCCCTAGTAAGACCTCATCTGGAATATGCAGTGCAGTTTTGGACTCCAGTCCTTAGGAGGGATGTAAATGAGCTGGAGAGAGTGCAGAGACGTGCAACTAAACTGGTTAGAGGGATGGAAGACTTAAATTATGAGGGGAGACTGTCCAGGTTGGGGTTGTTTTCTCTGGAAAAAAGGCGCTTGCGAGGGGACATGATTACACTTTACAAATACATTAGAGGACATTATAGACAAATATCAGGGAACCTTTTTACTCATAAAGAGGATCACCGCACCAGCGTAGGTGGTTCTTCACAGTGAGGACAGTGTGGTTGTGGAATGCACTGCCGGTGATGTTGTGATGGCTGATTCTGTTGATGCTTTTAAGAGGGGCCTGGATGATTTTTTGGACAGACATAATATCAAAGGCTATTTTGATACTAAACTCTACAGTTAGTATAGCTATGTGCAATATATGGTTTGTGTGAAAGAGTGGAGATGTGTGTGTATGCTGGGTTTTAATTTGGAGGGGTTAAACTTGATGGACTTTGTCTTTTTTCAACCCAATTTAACTATGTAACTATGTGACTATTCTGGATAACAGTACCATGCCTCTATATATGCTTTCCATTTATTATATTATACAGTACCTTCTTGCCAGGTATCAGCTAAAATCCACATATTCCATAGCAAATCATTAAACATGATAAATGCTGGAAGAACCTCTTTCATGTGTCTGAATACTATCTTGATCCACTGCAGGGACATTAAAAGACTTGAGATATTGAGACAGCAATATAGTTTTACAAATCATTTCCTTTTTATGTGTAAAAATAAAACAGTACCTTATATTTGATGCCAGCGAAGATATAATTAATTCTTATTGTGGTTATATAATGGTTTCATGCTTTTTTTAGCCTTATAGTATAGTGGTCCAAATTATGGAAAAGCTCCTTACCAGGAAAACCCTAGGTCCCATACCTGTATATTATATTTAAAAATACTATGAAAATACATGATATTATTATGTATATTATACTTTCAAGAAGAGAGAGCCTACAGGCGATCAACTCAGTTTACTAAAGCTAGACAAAGTAAGCTTATATCTATCAATTCAAGGTGAATTGCAAACTCTGTCTGCAAGCTCTTAGGCAAACTGACCAGATTACCCTTTTAACAAAGGACAAAGAAAAAGGGTTGCAATGATGCATTCACATTATTGCTTGTCTGCGGCATGGATTTTGTGGATTTTTTTATAAGAAGATTTTTTTTTATCAGAAAGGCAAATATTAAACTGACCCTAGCATAAATCATTTTCAGTGATATGTAAAAGAGAAGCAGAATATGAATGCAAATTAGCGAGAAATAAAATAAAACTTGCTTTAACTACAAACTTCTTAAAATTAAGAAGAAAAGAAGTTCCACCTAAATATTCAGAAGGCGTTTTTTACACTGAGAGCTGTGAAGATGTGGAATTCTCTCCCTGAATTAGTTGCACAGGCTGATACATTAGATATCTTTAAGAAGGGGTTGGATGACTTTTTAGCAAGTGAGGAAATACAGGGTTATGGAAGATAGCTCAAAGTACAAGTTGATCCAGGGACTACACCAATTGCCATTTTGGAGTCAGGAAGGATTTCCCCCCCCTCTGAGGCAAATTGGAGAGGCTTCAGATAGATTTTTTTTATCACATAGTTTAGAATTATGGAAATGTTCTGGGGACTTTTAGAAAACCATTTAATGCTTGGAATCTCATCTAAGTTAATATTCTTATGAGGGAATGCAATAAAAGTCGGTAACGGAAAAACTATTCGCAATGCCAAAAGTTATGCCTCTGAGTAGTGATGGGCGAATTTATTCGCGGGATTCGCAAAACGCCAGTGAAAATTCGCGAAACGCCAGTGAAAATTCGCGCGTCGTGAACGATGTGACGTGACGAATACGACGTGACACTCGTCAAAGCGACGTGACGAAAACAATGCGACACGCGTCAAAAACGCGTTTCTGAGCAAACAATTTTTGCTTTGTACGAGTTTAATATAGCTTTTGCGAACCCGGAAACTGTTTAGCGAACACTTCCGACAGTGGAAAAGAATTTGCGAATTTTACAGCTTGCACCAATGCGCAGTCAATGTAATAAAACTTCTTACTGAAAAAGTCTTTATGTTTGCTCCAAAAGATTACGACACCTTTTAAAGAATGCACAATTAATATTCGCAATGCACAATTTTAATTTGCAGTGCACGATTACAATTCACAATGCAATAACAGTTTAAGGAACATTGCGAGATGTGGATTTTTTATCTTATTGATGCACATTCTTTTGCTCTTTGCGAATTTAATTACATTCCCCCCTTAGTATGATAGTGGATAGGCACTTACAATATTTTTGCAACCACTTGAAGATGAACATATGAAGACCACTACAATACGGCAGAATCTTTTACAAGGCAAATTCTATTTGTGCACCTTTCTTATGTTCTTAACATATTGTGAACAATCGATTTCATAATATGAAAAACATTTGTTTAGAAAATGCCAGACTAGAATGCAATGCCTTTGTCAAGATGACTGGAATACAAACAAGAAGACATTTAATTTTGGTATATTGAGATTGTTGGGTAATTGCAAAACCTTCATTCATTCAAGGTTAATCATTTTACTACAGAACAGCCTCAGATGCTGAATCCAGTATTTTAAATGGCAAGCTTCTAGCATAAAAAATTATACTGATGAAAATAAAGATTTTGAAATGTATATTTAATGCCTTGGAAACATGAATGTTTGTCAAAAATCCCTCATTCAAATTCAAAAATATAAAATTAACTTGTTGATAAAAGTAAGCATATTACTAAAAAACTCTATGAATGCAAAGTAAAAGCAGTATAATAATATATATAGTATCACCCAGCTGGAATATATGTATTGGTGTTCTGTATACAGAGGTTAAATGAAAAAGTTTCGACATTCAGTTCTATTAAGACCTTCCTTCATTAAGCTTTGGCTTTTTCACCTTCAAGCATTCAAAGACATTAAATTATTGCCCAACTCCTTTCTGCTTAGTTCACAGGTGTAAATTAAAACACAGATGAACAAAGCAATTTTTTATCTTTATGAAGGGACTCTTGGGAGTTGCATGAAGTAAAATCCTTTCAACCAACCTTGGCAAAATTCCTAGAAATTGTTTCCAAGGGATTCCAATTGAATTTTCAGGTCAATCTTTAATATAAAGTTACCCAATGTATTTGAAACAAGAAATCTTGGGTTTAGCCAACCAAAGTAAGCTATTAAATGAAAATAAGCAAAGCTCTAGATATGATCCCGGAACCATGGCTTTCATTTTGTCTTTAAACTAGTTAACCGATAGCTTAATTTTAAGAAGTTTGTAGTTAAAGCAAGTTTTATTTTATTTCTCGCTAATTTGCATTCATATTCTGCTTCTCTTTTACATATCACTGAAAATGATTTATGCTAGGGTCAGTTTAATATTTGCCTTTCTGATAAAAAAAATCTTATAAAAAAATCCACAAAATCCATGCCGCAGGCAAGCAATAATGTGAATGCATCATTGCAACCCTTTTTCTTTGTCCTTTGTTAAAAGGGTAATCTGGTCAGTTTGCCTAAGAGCTTGCAGACAGAGTTTGCAATTCACTTTGAATTGATAGATATAAGCTTACTTTGTCTAGCTTTAGTAAACTGAGTTGATCGCCTGTAGGCTCTCTCTTCTTGAAAGTATAATATACATAATAATATCATGTATTTTCATAGTATATTTAAATATAATATACAGGTATGGGTGACCTTGTGTCATTTGGAATGACTTACTGGTATATAAAGCATTAGAGAGATTATAATACAATCCCCTTATATATATATATATACATAGTTATCATATCACCCCTTAAGCTCCTCTTCTCCAGCATGAACATTCCCAATTTGGCCAGTCTTTCCTCATAGCTAAGATTTCCCAAACCTTTTACCAGCTTAGTTGCCCTTCTCTGTACCCTCTCTAATATGATAATGTCCTGTTTGTGTGATGGGGCCTTACAAGTGCTCTATAAAGTGAAAGAATGACCCCCCTCTTGTGACTCTATGCCCCTTTTAATATAGCTCAAGATCTTATTTGCCCTTGATGCTGCTGACTGGCATTGCTTGCTACAGCCGAGTTTATCATCTACAAGGACTCCAAGGTCCTTTTCCATAATTGATTTGCCTAGATCAGTCCTATTAAGGGAATAAGTGGCTTGGATATTTTTATATCCCAGGGGCACGACTTTACATTTATCAACATTGAATCTCATTTGCCACTTAGTTGCCCTTTTTGCCAGTTTATCAAGATCCTGTTGCAAGGATGCCACATCCTGGATGGAATTAATTGTGCTGGATATTTGTGTGTCATCTGCAAACACTGATACATTACTATTACATACAATATCCTCCCCTAAATCATGAATGAACAAGTTAAATAAAAGTGGGCCCAGAGTCCTGAGGGACCCCACTAAGAACCTTACTGCAAGTAGAGAATGTACTATTACCAACAACTCTCTGTACCCAATCCTGTGGCCAGTTTCCTATCCATGTGCAAACTTCACTGAGCCAAACAGACCTTAGTTTAGAAAGCAGCCAATTGTGGGGCACGGTATCAAAAGCTTTGGCAAAATCCAAATATATCACATCTACTGCCCCCCCACAGTCCAACATCTTACTTGACCTATCATTCATAAAGCCATGCTGATTTCTGCGCATAATGCCATTCACTAGGACAAATTTTTAAATGTGATCCCTTAACAAGCGTTCAAATAATTGACCTACCACAGATGTCAAACTAACTGGCCTATAATTGCCCAGCTTTTTTTTTTTTAAATATTGGAATGGCATCATCTTTTCTCCAATCCATAGGCACCATACCAGATGAAAGCGAATTTGAGAAAGTCAGAAATAGGGACTTTTCTAAAACTGAACAAAGCTCTCTTAGAACCTGGGGGTGTATGCCATCAGGCTCTGTGCGATCATCCTTACTTAAAAACACTATAAATGGAGCTTTATAAACAATAGACATATATCAGATTGTGTTACATTTAGGAACCTCTGCAGTTCTGTTTCCTGTTCTTATCTTGTTTATTGATGGATGAATTTCTCATAAGCTTTATACCTATTTACCATCTTGTACATCAACAATTTCATTTATTTATTCCCTTAACTTGCATTTCTCTATAACTTTTACAATTTATTACAATTAATTATACTGTTGTACTTTTTTGTATTTTCCCTTGTTTTCTTCAATAGTGATTATTACTCTGTTGAAATTAATTAATTAATTAATTAAGTTAACTAAATATAATCAATTAAATAAAATTAGATAAAATTACTCTTTCTTTATGTTAATTCATAATGCAGTGATTTTATTATATATATATATATATATATATATATATATATATATATAAAGTGCAAAGTGCCTTCTTTTTTTATATAAAACTATTAGTAATAAATTATCTAATAAGTTCATAAATAATATTGATATTGATATTTTAATTAATTATTTATCAATACATTATTTTTCAGTGAATTTTTAAATTAATTCAAGTGTATAAAATTCTGGTGGGTTTGTGATATCTCTAGTGTTATTTACCTTTTTTTATTATTTTATAGAAATGCTCTTAGGTTCATGTCTATATTTAACCCTTTTGGTTTTAATGTTTGCATATTGTGGATCCATTTATTCTCTTCTTGGAGGGCCCTTTTAATCATGTCTCCAACTCTCCAATTAATTGGTACCATTTTCATACCCAAAAATTTCTAGACCATTAGCTTTACTATTGTTAATCTTAAAATGGTTAGATTCTCCATACCTTTCTCAATATTCCTAACATGTTCATTTATTCTTTCTCTTAATGTTCTATTAGTTTTCCCCACATATTGTAATCCACAGGGACATTCTAAGCAATAAATAACATATTTCGTAGTACATTTTATGCATTGTTCAATGTTGTATATTTTTCCAGTAACATTTGATTTATACACTGTTTTCTTTTCTGCATATTTACAAGCCTTATATAATGCACACGGGAAGAATCCTTTCCATTCATCCCTCTGTTTTTTCATTTTTGTTCTTTCAGTCTGGATGTAATTGCTTACAAGCGCCTGTCCCAAATTCTTAGCCCTTCTATAAATTACTTGGGTTTTTTTGGGGAGAATTCCTCTTAATTGTTTATCCCCCTCTAATACATTCCAATGCTTAGTAATTATTCTCTTTATTGCTTGTGCTCCTGGAGCATATGTAATAATGAACATGCAGTTTTCTTCCTGGGTTTCAGTCCTTTATTTTTCAATAAATCGTCTCTATTTATGTTTGCAACCTTGTTTCGTGACTCTTGGATTAATTTGTTATTATAGCCTCTCTTTCTAAATCTTTCAGATACATAATCTAATTGTTTCTCCAACTCCCCTGAATCTGAGCAGTTTTTCTTTAATCTATGGAATTGCCCATAGGGGATATTGCACAACCATTGGATTATGGTTGCTTGTGCTTAAAACATAGTTGCATACATCCACTTGTTTAAAGAAAGTTTTGAAATTCAACTGTCCTTCTTTAATATAAATTTCTACATCCAGGAAGTTTACACTGGTTTGGCTACAGGTTGGTGTAAATTCTATATTAAATGCATTGTCATTTAAGCCTTCTATGAATTCCACCATCTGTGTCTTATCCCCTTGCCATAAACCCCTTGCCATAAAAGTATTATATCATCTATGAAGCGCCGCCATAGGATCAAATTTTTTTGGGAGCATGCTTGCGGTGATCCATCTTTTTTATCTGAGAATTCTACACCCAGCGAGGAGACTGTGGAAGGATCGGCAGGAGGAAATACAACTAAAGGACAAACTAACTTTCTTTTATATATATTTCTTTACATATATATTTCTATCTTCTTGTGATTGCCATTTGGCATTATAGCATGGCAGGAAGGGAGAGAAGGATATTATGTTTTACTATTAACATGTATTTCTATAGCACCAACATATTTCATAGAGCTGTAAAGTAAATGTGATTATACAACTAAATCACATGAATTACATACATAGAACACATGGAGTTACAGACATCACAATCAATACAGGTACAAAAGGTGAGGAAGGATAAGTACAATCTTGGTGCCCACCTTTGTGCCCTATGCACTTCTCTGCCAGAGGCCCTCTGTTCAACCCATACAACCCTGCAGCAGCCCTGCACTGGAATGTAAAATGGCCAGGGCTAGTGAGCAAGAGCATTCTTGTGCTCCACCAAGGAGAATTAATGAGGTTAGTATTCCCCAAATGACACCAGCCTTAGTGTAAGTCCAAGACTGGAAAGAGACTTGGGAATGAAATCCCAAAGCAATGTGGTATCCACTTTGTCTCCATCCTGGTTGATTGTGTTAGTTCTTTTTATTGCCTGATATTGTCTAGCTGAATGAATTGCCTTAACAATTACATTTACCAAAGATGTCCAATTAAGTTTCTTTCATTATTTTTACTGTCAGAGCACCTAATTATACAGTTCAAGACCAACTGAGTTGGCACAGCACCACAGCTTGGAAAGTGTTCCACAGGAGACTTTCCTGTACATCACACAAATGCCACTACAGTCCTATACACCATGGCAGCTTTCTTTGTGGGTTGTGAAGCTGAGAAGGCAGGAGCCAGCTACTCATCTAGTGGCTTGCCAAGTTATCAGCATGGCTAGCAACAATGCCAAGGACATTTGCTATGAAATATGGTGGTTTGAGGTTGAATAAAAGTATATATAGTCTGAAAAAATGTTATGGAGTGAGGCCACAGTAACATACAGGTATGGAATCCGTTAACCAGAAACATTCTAGATAACAGGTCCCATACCTGTAATTCTAAAAATATTGAGGAGGATGCCACATCCCAAATTATTATAATTTATACCTACCTACCTAACTACCTTCTCTGATATGCCAAACCCCTTTGTTAACCCACAAGGACAGAACTGTTAATTAGAACTATGCTCCATTCATTGCCTTAACCAGCTGGTAAATATCTCAGTTCTTTTATCCCCTTCCTTTCCAATTGTGTAAAAAAGATGCTGGTGTTGGGTCATTAAGGCCTGGTATATGGGTGGTACTGCAACAGTTACATGTTGAAGCTAATGCTGAGATGCGGCTAACATTCACTAGTAATTCCTAATTCGGTTCCCCAGTAGAGAAGTTAACAAGTAAGAGACCATCAACTGTCATAGTAGATCCCAGGTGCGTATGATAGTTAGTGTAGTGTACAAGAGCAATCCTGTGCTCTCTTAGGGAGATGTAGTGGTTGAGGAATTGGCTCCTGGCCATTATTTTACCGTCCTAGCTGGTAAAACACCTGCCAAGGCTGATATTAGATTTACCAACTATACAGATGTCATAAAATTTTTAATAGCCTTAAAATGGGTTCCTGGTCTACCACTTATACACCCAATCCACCCCAATCTTACCTTTTCTCTTCTCTGATCTCTCCATAATCCACCCTCAACCTGTCCATTGTGTCATAGCTCTATCCATTTTGTCAGAACACCCTTGCATCATGGACTCGCCTCAAGGATAATGCCCTTTCATTGCTGTCCCTCTTGCCAGCCGGTAAGAAAACATTATAAAGGATGGCAAACCTAACCGGAGGGGATCCCAAAACATATTGCTGCCCACTCTGTATCAAACCTGGATGGGTGTGTGAGTTTGTTATACTGCTTGGTACCAGAGAAGTACCTTTTTGGTTAAATAAATTAAGATTATGCTTAAAAATTACTGGTGACTTAATCACTTAAAGGACATGTCAACCCTTTTCACAAAAATGTAATCAATGAAGAGCATCTCTGAAATCTTTAGATATCTGCCACTCTGGTTGTTAAAAGTTTAACAGTAAGGCTGCAGTATCCCCTTAATCAGCTACAAATCCTTCTACTACACTAAACCACTCTGCCCCCTCCCACAGGAATTTCCTTTGGCTCTTGGCTCAGTGAACATGCTCAGTTCCTCTCAGCTCAGATTACATAACACATCCTCCAGACTAACAGCCAATGAAGAGAGAGCATAGCTGGTTCCCATAGAAACTAGTCTGTTGCTATTTTTTCTCCTAACCACCTCTCCTGAGCTCAGCATAATAATTACAGTGCTCAAACCCAGCAGAACTTTTTTTATCAAAGTATGTTGTGCCTATGTAAACCTGCATTCTGCATTACATGGACTTTACAGCATACATGTCTTATTTCAGATGATAATGTATTAGAGGGAAAATGGCCGCCAGGTGAAAGCTGCTATTTGTTTTAGGAAAATATGATGGCGCTGGCAAACAGAGGGGGTATGTGCAGTACAAATTATGCAGTTTGGGTGCGGAAGATATGCCCAACTTATATACAGGGTAGGAAAATGTAGGCTTTACATGTCCTTTAAGATGCAGCCCCTAAAGTTAAAGAGCAGTTAAATTAAATAAAAAGGCAGAGGACAAGAGAGTCACTAGTAGTGTCTTAGGGCAATGGGCATGCCTAAGGCTGTTGGTGAACTTTTTTTTACCATTTCACTACTACAAATACAAATGTTATAACCTATGCTACTTGTCATGATACAGGCCTGTAATAGCTAATAAAACAGGCCAAGGTCTCATGAAGAAGCATGTCTTAGCTAAATCAGACACATAGCAGGCCTCTCTTCACTAAGATCTGGAGTTATGCCCGTCTCCAAACCCTGGCTGATAAGAGCCATAAAATAAGAGGAGGGAAAGCCCAAGGAGGGAGAACTTAAAGTTCACAAAATGGTGTAAAGGTGATACCTTTATACCATTTTGTTATTTTTCATTTCAAAAGGGTTGCCCAATAACATTTTTACTGGCTAACACGGTACAGCAACTTTACCTGCAATTAATAATAAGACAAAACAGAGGCGCCAAAAGGATAAAATTAGCTAAAAAACACTTTTCAGTAATAGTTTATTCAAAAAACAGTATTGCAACGCGTTTCGCAGGCATTTCCTGCTTCATCAGGCAATGTGGAACTGGAGCAAAAACAACAGTGTCTTTGTATAAACACACCAGGCGCCTCTGTGTGTTTATACAAAGACACTGTTGTTTTTGCTCCCATTCCACATTGCCTGATGAAGCAGGAAATGCCTACGAAACGCGTTGCAATACTGTTTTTTGAATAAACTATTACTGAAAATTACCACTTTCGTTGGTGTCTGCTTGGAGGAGGTAAGTCCACTATTACCTCCTCTGAATTACCCATTGGGTTTTTAAGTGTTTTTTAGCTAATTTTATCCTTTTGGCGCCTCTGTTTTGTCTTATTATTATATCGAGTCCACCCTGAGTGGAGGGGTGTCATCCCCTTTTTCTTCCTTCTACAGCCTATACAGTGGTTGCCTATTGGTAACCCTGGTTTGTGAGTATTAATTTGTTTACTCTACCATTACTCCTTGTAAAAACATACTACACTATTGGGGCTCTTGGTGTTCCTTTTTGTCTTTACCTGCAATTAAAGTTCACACAAAGGCTTCTCACAGGTGAAGGGAAGGTCACAAATAACAAAACAAAAAACATATTCATCCTCACAGAACCCAAACCTGTAGTACCAACAATGTTAAAAACTGGGGATGGGTTCAAAGTAATATTGGCTTTCAGATGAGCTCAAACATGACAAGGTTTGGTACTCTGTTTATCAGATGTGAATATCGGGGCAGGGGCAGGTCACACAGTATTGATGTTTAGTATCTAGGGAATCCATGAGAAATTCATAACCAATGAATGTAATATCATATCTCTCCTATGTTCCTATAGGGAGTTATGATAATTGTATTCTTGGTCCAGTTGCTTCTCACAGGAGGTCATAAAAACTCAGTCTGCTAGGCCACACCCCCTTACATTCCTGAGGGAGGGGGGGAGTGTGCAGTTGCCTGATGCCCTGAAATCGCTGATAAATAGTCAGCTCTTCTGACTAAGATTTGGATTTACTTTGGAGGACCAATTGCGATTGGAAGTTATCCCGTTTGTTTCCCCTTGCCTCCAGGACCAGGAATTCTATATCTTCAAGCTAAGTATAGGTTTTCCATGTTTTCCCTTTTTATTTTATAACTGTTTGTATTATTGATTGTATGTCTCTTTTTGTAATATCATTTTGTTAACTGCACTTTTATAATATTAAATATATATAATTTAATAAGATTGTCTTTGGTGCGCTAAAAGAACCTAGCCTGAAAGACAGTAACTGTAAGCCTTAACCCTCTGCATGCTGAATGGGAATGCTAGTCTGTATGTATGTATTTTATAACTGTTTGTATTATTGATTGTATGTCTCTTTTTGTAATATCATTTTGTTAACTGCACTGTTATACCTTTTATAATATTAAATATATATAATTTAATAAGATTGTCTTTGGTGCTCTAAAAGAACCTAGCCTGAAAGAGAGTAACTGTAAGCCTTAACCCTCTGCATGCTGCATGGGAATGTTAGTCTGTATGTATTCTAGTTAACCATTTGAGTGCTGGTAGGAAGTGTGTGTTTGAATTAACCCCTTTACTACTAGAGTACCTGGTTTCTCTCAACACCAGTGTGAAGTTGAGAGTGGTAGTAGCAAGTTGTGTGTGTTTGTGGGTGTTGGTCGGTGTTTGGGGTGCTGTTATGCTAGTCTAACCTGTGTGCAAGGTGGGTGAGAGACTGAGTGTGTGACCCTTGACAGCCACACCTACAGTCACGTGCAGTTGTGAGTACCGTGTCCGTGACACTCCTGTTAAAAGAAGTTAAAGCAGCGTTTTCTTCAAGTTCTGAAAGAATATAATCTCTAGAGTCAGTTTTATATTGAAAAACAATATTAACTGTGTTAATAACAAGGTTTAATCAATTAAGCATTATAATTATATATAATAATCTCTCTAATGCTTTATTTACCAGTAGGTCTTTCCAGCTGATACAAGGTCACCCATTCCGAGTAGAAGAAAAGAGGTTCCACCTAATTATTCAGAAGTGGAATTCTCTCCTGAATCAGTGGTACAGGCTGATACATTAGATAGCTTTAAGAAGGGTTTGGATGTCTTCTTAGCAAGTGGGGGAATACAGGGTTATGGGAGATAGCTCATAGAACAAGTTTATACAGGTACTAGTCCGATTGCCACTTTAGAGTCAGGAAGGATTCCCCCCTGAGGTAAATTGGAAAGGCTTCAGATGGGTTTTTTACCTTCCTCTGGATCAACTAGCAGTTAGGCAGGTTATATAGTTAAAGGGTTGAACTTGATGGACGTGTGTCTTTTTTCAACCTAACATGCTATGTTACTATGTTATGCTATGGCAGGTCATGTGCAAGACCTAGTGATGAGCAAATCTGTCCTGTGAAATGCATTCAAGTCAATAGGTGTCAACAATTTTTTTTTTACGCACTCAACAATTTTTCTTGCTCCAAAAGCATTAAAGTCAATGAGAGCATTGTGGATTCTGTTGACAGTGATGTTTAGTGCCTCTGCTGAAAGATCCATTTAGCTGTTCTGTTCTCAGAGGAATACTGTTCCAAGATATTTTGATATATAGTACCTTAAGGACAAAAATACCTGCAAGTTTACATTTGGGCATTAATCCTTGGGGTATCCTCAAAGTATATCAGTGTGATGCCAGCTAGACACTCTTAATGTACACTTTGGAATCAGACCACATTAGATGGTCTACTAAAATTACTGTTATTGTTCCTCCATCTAATGTTGGTTGTGTGTGTAAACAAAATATGAATGCAGCCAAGCAGCTATAAAAGCAACTTCTTGTCAGAGAAATTAGATACACTTTTATGACTCTTGCCGATGTATGACCATAATGATGCATTGCCCAGAAAATGTAAAACTGCAGTTCGCTGCACATTTTACACTTAATACAATCTTCCAGATCATCTGCGTATCTAGGCCACACCAGAACAACTGTTCGATTGTCTGTTGGTTAGTTCATATGTGACTGCATTATCAAGCACTTCAAAAACTACAGAACAACAGAATTTTAGCATGAAACTGTCAATGAATAAAATAAATGGTGCCTATGTCCCTCTTTCCTTATCTCCTCTTAGTCAAAATTGTAGAAAGAACTACTGTCAAATATATAGCAACTGGAAATACACCAACATCTCTAAAAAGGGTCAGATAATTGTATTTTTAATTCAGCACTCAGTTTTTCTGCTAACCAATAACCTGTTTCTGGAGGGCAACAGTCAAACTGGTGCCTTTTCCATGAAAACTTAACTTCTGAATTCTCCAGTGACGTACATGCAAATCGCGTTCCTGTTCCCTTTTCATAAAATTGCAAACAGATCTCCTTTTGGATTGAATTGAGTTTTGCCTTTGCAGAGAGGGAAAATATTCATTTTTTTCCCAGTAAGTTGTTAAGAAATATATTTTGAGTGGGTGATTTAAATTTGTATGCATACTGAACACATCCTTTGAAGTTGACATACCAGTGGAGAAAATAAAATTTGAATAGAAAATAAAGATGCCTATGTCACTTTACTGTATGTGAAGCTAAGCTTTTTCTGGCAAGTCAAAGAATTAAAATTTTTATTTTATGTTTATTTCATATGAAGAATATCTACGTAGTTCTATGTGGGTTGCTGGCCCTTTAATTTAATAGTAGTTATCAATTTAATTTTGAAGCAGTTGGCACTGATACGGAAAAACAAGCTTCAGAATAGACAACTGTGAGTCAATCATTTATCTAGATAAAAACAAAAATGCTGGTTTTACTGCACAGTAGCTCTGACTTGCATTGGTTTAATAGGACTCATGTAATCGTTCTATGACTTTGATGAAATATGAAATTAAAAATGGAATTGCTTGCAGAGCCTTGGATACTTTCCTTCTATTTATTCAAGTGCCCTTGTGTGATTGACCGCTTTAGTGAAACAGAAGCAGCTAGGAGCAGATACAAACTCATCTGTCATCCAGAAGAAAATGGTAGGAGATAAAGAATTATCCATTTCTTAACATAAATCCTGTATATGAAATTACTCAGCATGAGCAGAGGCTACATCCTATCATTATCAATGTGATATGAAAGAAGAATTCTTAGCAATTTTTTTTAAGTATTATTTAAAGTAGGCTATATTTGTTTACTGGAGATATCAATCTGCATAACATGCAAAAATGCATTATGCATACATTACATAAACTATATTTACCAAGCAAGTTAAAACATTTTCTGTATGTGATATTTTCTTTGGGTTATGTGAATTGTCACAATCATAAGGTAGCTTATTTAAGAGTTTTATTTTAACCCATGCTTCAACATAGGATTTTATGTTTAATTTCAGATTTTCATTATTTCTGTCTATCTATCTATCTATTTTATTATTAACATGTATTTCTATAGCGCCAACATATTGCGTAGCGCTTTGATATCTATCTATCCATCTATCTAATTGTTTAGCTATCACTCTGTCTATTAATCTATCAAACAATCTATTTATCTAATCTACAAACAAGAGAGGGATATCCTAAGTAGAGTTCCTGGGTTCCAGTAAATATTATTAGCATATACTGAACAAAGTACTGCACTCATAGGGCTTAAACATATATTTAATTAAATTAGA
This sequence comes from Xenopus borealis, assembly GCA_024363595.1. Taxonomy (NCBI): domain Eukaryota; kingdom Metazoa; phylum Chordata; class Amphibia; order Anura; family Pipidae; genus Xenopus; species Xenopus borealis. Next base: position 115,947,384 of record CM044441.1, on the reverse strand, counting down.
TGTCCTTCCTCCATGCTCCCTTCCTTGAAACCTGAAGAAGTTCACTGTTACTTACAGAAACACTGAGCTAATTCAAATACTCATCCCTTGTGAATGTAGTATATTGTTCATTTTATATATATATGTGTGTGTGTGTGTGTGTGTGTGTGTGTATATACATACTGTCAGTACATACTGTGTGTAACTTGGTTGGAATGCTGGACTTACCTACATTCCTCCATTTACTGTAGGGTGAAATATGAACTATATATATATATATATATATATATATATATTGTATATCTGCATTTGTTGTCGTGTAGTTCAGCATGTTCTTCTTTCCCCATGTAGAATGGCTACTACTTGTGCCTGCTTTGTTAGGATTACTGTATGTTACTGAAACTCTACTCAGAGGTATTCTACTGTAGGAAAACTATTTGAAGTATTTCTAACACTTTCCCACTGTCAACAAAATTAGAGATATTAGGATATCCACAAAATAGTCTCTTGACCAACCCACAAAGGACTGGAGCCAATGCTCCTCGAGAAGCCCAATGCATATGTATGTCAAAAATAAGGAGTATTAATGAGTAATTCAGGAATGTTGTTTTCTGCTCTCAATGTTCTTTCAGCGCCATGATGAGTAATTCCAGACTGTTTTGTTCTATTTGTGGCCTCTTGTCACCATGATGAAGCTGTCAGTTTGTTCTCCATGTCACCTGGTTGTAACCATGCACATGTATATGTGTTGATTTGTCTGTGCTGTGTAGAACAATAACAGACTCTTGTCTTTTCAGTGCTGTGCATTAACGTGAATATGTAACCTTCTCTATCCTATTAAGCTGGATGCTTAATAAGCAGTTTTAGCTGTTTAAAAAAAACGGGTCAAAAATATTTTTTTATATAGCTTGCCAAAAATCATTAATCAAACTGAAAAAATTATTTATATTTAAAAAGTCTTTGACCAGTTTCTAAGCAGGTGGAGAAAACATAGATTCTCTGATTTCTTATCCATGTTTGTAAGCACTGACAGTCACAAGCTTGGCTTGTCTGCACACGGTGGATTTTAGCACAGAAATGTGAAATCTGACCTATTTATATGCTGATAGGTTGATGCTGTGCTTGTCAATGCATCAGAACAGGAAACAGAAATCAGAAAGTGAAGAAAAATGTCTAGCATGCCATTAACCATAGAGAGCAGTTTCATTGCCTGACCTGAATTAAAATAACCAAGTATTTCTCTATTAAGGTATGTGGCAGGGCCTTCCAGTCTTTGTTTTATTTTGGCAGGTAGCAATATACAAAAAATAAATACAATAGTAAAACAGTAAATCAAAACAGCAAATCAAACAGTATAATAACAAGAGAGCAAATTCACAAACCTCTTAGCAAAGCACATACATTTCCCAGTGTGTTCTCAGTAATTTGCCAGGTCTGTCTTGCTTCTTGAAGGAAAATTGTTGTAGGGGCATATCACCTCATCAATCTGGGGATTGTATCCTTCATGGCTAAAGCCAGCTTAGGTTAGCATGGTTGGTCACCAAAAACTGAACAAACGGAACCACAAACAAATTGACTAGGTAATACTTCTTTAAGAAAAACAATTAACTCCATCAAAGCCTTGTAATAGCAATCCCATAGGTTAACCACTGTAATAAAGGGTTTTGTAAAATCTACACTAAAATTGACTTTGAAATTTGTGGTCAACAGATTTTTGACATTTTTGTAGTCCCCTTCATTTGGGAACTTTTCTTTGCCAGGTCAGTTAACCAAACAAACAAGTCCACAACCTTGATAACATTGCCTTTGGTGGATACTACTGCACAGTATCCATGCCATACAGTATGTAATCTCACAGTGGCTTAATGCACAAGATTACATGGTTCCTTATTAGTACTAATTACTGTTAGCTATGCCAGCTCCTCAGCATACAGAATACTTTATCGCAAAATCTTAAAAATTATTTTGGTCAAGTTGCAGAAGCTTTCGTATAGTTGATCTTGAATGTCTCAGACCTTGTGATTTGAAACATTCCTTTTGGTGGATGTCCCTTTTGTGTGGACATGGTATCTTGTTGATTGTTGATCCTTTAAAACCTTATGCAAAGGGTCCCAAACTCAGTTTGTGGAGCTGACACGGAGAGAAATCCAAAAGCAGAGACAAGACAAGGGTTAGTCTAATAAATGTCAATTACAGGCATGGAGTCAAAATGGAACAGACAAAGAGTCAAAACCAGAGTAGCAATTCAAATAGGAACTGTAGCCATATATTTGAGAATTCAGACCCAGTTTGAGTAATGTGTAAGGGTCAGGGGACCATTCTAAACACTAAAGGAATCCAGGAAGTTCAAGGATGCGTGTTGACATCACAATGCAGCATTGTGTGTTGAGCTATGAGCTGCTGTCATGATGTACAATTGAGTCAAGACACATGCTGCTATGTGCACATTTGCACATAGAACCAGTGACCAGCACACAAATAGTTAGGAAGACATGCCAGTCTCCCGTTGCACCTAACAGTGGGTAGAACACTGTGCAATTTAAGTCCACCAATAAAAAATTTGCCATGGCCTTGCTGATACCTTAAAGCAGCATTGAACATGGAGCCATATTTTAAGTGCAGAATATTCTGAGGTGCAAAATGAGATGCAAGTAATACTTTTAAACAGCATAACCAACATGTGATAAGTCCTCCCCCCCTATTAAGTGACTAACAGGTGTAGAATTGAGCAGTGTTAAGAATTGGATTCACATGATATTTGCTTGTCAAAAGTTAACAAAGCCTGCTACTATCTCCATGTCCAGCTTGGAGGTAATTCTAAGATTCCCTTGTGTTAATGAGTGGACAATATTCCTCAGGGCGGGCAGGTCAGGTGAAACCACAAGTACCTTATATAAATGGCATCAATGTATGCTCAACTTTGCTGTCAATTTCACACTAACATTTTTGAGCTTGTGTGCATAAACATATCTGAGGGACACCGAAATGCAATGTAAGTACCACACCACAGTTTTGTATTGCTACTGAACAGTATCCATGCCATATAGTATGTCATCCTAATGCACAAAATGACATGGTACTGAATTATTTACTGTTAGCTATGCAAGCTCCTCACCGTACAAAATCTTTTATCTCAAAATGTTAAAAATGTTTTGGTCAAGTTGCAAAAGCATTCATATAGTTGATCTTGAATGTCTCAGTCCTTGAGATTTGAATAAAATTAATTCTTCTTGCTTAGATATTGTTGGCATTTTATTAAAAATAAATACTACTCTGCAAGAAATGTAATCATAATTTTTCCTCTCTTTTTGTCTAATTTTCTTCAAAATTCTAGTACTGTACATGTATATAGATATTTTGGAGCTTATTTTAGTAACAGTGAGCAAAAACCAAAGTATGGTTTCATTATTATTTTAGGTGCTTTTTGGTGGCAGCATGGCCATATATGGACAGAAGGTTTTGAGGCATACACAGCTTTTTCCAAATCTGGCTATGATAATAGCTTTTGTATTATGTTATTTACTTGTCTGCAATATGTAACTTCTGCACATGTGGGAACGTGGAACTGGCTACAAAACACATTCTTCTCCTATCATGACACCCATCAGAGTAGAAGCATGCATTCTACTGCCAATATTTATCAGCAAGGTAATGTAATGCAACAAATCAGCTAGAAGGATGTACTGGTCTTTTTTGGTTAGCATGGGATGCTAGATAATTTTTACAGCCCAATATGCTAATCTAAAAGGTGCAATTTTGGTATCAAAAGCAAGCAATCAGCAAATGATAGTTACTGCCATCTGTTCAAAAGCATGTATATGCTAGCTATGGCTTTCTAAATTTATGAGCCTGATCAAGTAATATAAGTGCTCACAGCAAATAATACTTGACCCAGTGCCGTGTCTTCCACCCCCACAAACAAAGTTTCTTTTTCTCATCCTCCACTCACGGTATACACACTAAACACACCACTTACACCATTCTGTATACAGATATCGGATCCATTATCTGGAAACCCATTATCCAAAAAGTTTTGAATTATGGGAAGTCCATCTCCCATAGACCTCAATATAAGCAAATAAATTCCTTTTTTTCTGCAATAATAAAATAGTAGGTTATAATTGATCCTAACAAAGAGATAAGTAATCATCAATGTATCTCCACCAGGCCACACAGTGTCTAGTGAAGAATGCATTCTGATAGACATGCGCCTCCTCAAAGCCACTCATAAATGAGTTGGCATTTGCTGGGGCAACCTTAGAGCCCATGGCCGCCCCCCGCACCTGTAAATAATATTTGTCACGAAATTTTAAGTCATTTCTATTTAGTATGAAGCTTAACATCTCCATGAAAAATTGGATTTCATTTTTGCTATATTGGTTAATTTTTTGCAATAAAATTTTCACAGCTTGTAAACCATCCGAATGAGGAATGGATGTGTACAGGCTAGACACATCTAGTGTGACCAGCCACATTTTCCTTCCATTATTTGAACCTGTGACATAGTTACATAGTTAAATTGGGTTGAAAAAAGACAGAGTCCATCAAGTTCAACCCCTCCAAATTAAAAACCCAGCATACACACACACACACACACATCTCCACTCTTTCACACAAACCATATATGCCCATAGCTATACTAACTGTAGAGTTTAGTATCAAAATAGCCTTTGATATTATGCCTGTCCAAAAAATCATCCATTTAAAAAATCCTTAGTGTCTCTGATATAGGATTTTGTTTCCTTAACAATAGGGTCCTTGTGAATCTTCGTTAATACATACAGTATAAAGGGGGATAATAGGAAATTCGACTGTCATATATTCCCTAGAATATTGAAATGCGTGAGTCAACATTAAGTTTAGCTCACATTTAAAGGAGTCTGTGGGATCTCCCTTTAGTAATGTATAGCCTACTTGATCTGACAATTGGCGTTCTATCTCTTGTGTATTTTTCTGTGTCCAATGATCGCACCCCCCCCCCATCAGAAGGTTTCATATTTATGTTGGACATAGATTGCAACTCAAGTCAAGTATCAATTTCAATTTTACTCATATTGTAACTTACAGATCTACCCTTAGTAGCAATACATGCATCAATATCTGATTTTACTTTCTGTATGTAAGTTTCTACCACCAGGCAGGTTATCGGTGGAACATACAGTATTTGCTTTTAGCTCGCAAACCCAACCTCCTAGTCTCAAAACCTGAAGGACCATCACTGTTCTGATTTGAGGCAAAATTTGAGGCAAAATGTACCTTAAGTCTCAATGTACGGAAAAAAAAATGATGTAAGTCTGCTTGGATTTGAAATGAATCTAACTGTGAGGTCGGACAAAAGTTCAATCCATGTGATAAGACTTTCGTCTGAATTGGTGTTAAATAAACCGATGATAGATTAAAAACTACTTGTTCTGAACTTGTCTCCAGGGTTGTTGTTTCCTTCATCTGGTATGGTGCCTATGGATTGGAGGAAAGCTGATGTCATCCCAATATTTAAA